>FR997802.1:1224231-1836346 GCA_905475355.2 Clostera curtula
GTTGTATCAAGTTTTCCTTCTCTTGCGATCTACCTTTTTCGTTCCTATGTTCGACTCTTACTCCTCCTGGTCTCACTGGCCCCTTATTTTTTAGGACATTGTGTATTTAGTTAACACCCCAACTCTTCCTGAGGGTGTCGTAACAGTCGACAAGGAAATGATAAGGCCGAAAACCTAGCCACAAGACAATGAAAACTTTAAACGAAATCCTGTGCCAACCCATGTGGCCAGCGTGGCACAGTAGGGTTATTACCCCCTCCCTGTGATGGGAAGAGGCCCGACTCAACAGTGGATTATTTATGGGCTGAGTAGTAGAACGAAAATTGCTTTTTCCGTGAAATCAGATAATGTAATGTGGGAATGTGAGATTCATCAGACGTTCATCAGACTCCTATCGAACTGGCGAACAAAATCATCAAATCGACAGCCAACAGCATAAATATAAGCTAAACATGGCACGGCATTGACTGCCAAATTCATGCTTAGCCAAGTTTTGACAAAACACGTGTTGTGCAGGATATTAGCATCAGGTTCCGTACGATCTAATAACCGCAACACGGCGCTGGCACGCTGTACCGCCAGAAACAATCTGTCCATCCGTAACTGGCTAAAATGTAAACGAGACGTCTTTATTGACTATTCACACCGGCCAGTGGTGGGTATGGGGACGCCGGCATTAAAAACGGCGTCCCCATACCCACTAAATATCCCCCGGTGCACCGTCCCGTGGCGCCTACCTCGTGGGTCCTAACTGGGTTTTTAGGGGGGAGAGCAAATAGCCTACAGTGCCACGCTGACCAGATGGGTTGGCACAGGGTTTCCTATCAAGTTAATCTCTCTTGCAGCTAGGTTTTATGCCTTGTCATTTCCTTTCGGGGGCTCTTACGAAACCCTCAGGATAGAATGGGCTATGAACGAGACCATAAGAAACAATTATCTTAGGAAATATTTTTCAATTTAATTCCTTTATGTTTTCATGTTTCCTAAAGCACACGATAAGCCAAGAGAATATTTGCAAGTTGAAAGAAAAAAGTTATTAACGTTTGCCATATTCATAAAACTGTTATAATAACCTCAATATTAAGTGCCGTCGCAGCTATAGAGACTAACAACAATAATTACGTAGACATCCGAATCCACTCAAAGTTGCTCTACGCTGAATAAATAAGCTCGCACCGCCGTCTGAAGAACTACGATAACAACTTGGAATGACAAACTAAGTTAGCGGCTTAATTGACACACGCCCTTTGCAGACTTAGCTATATTAATATTATTTTGTCAAGGGCGGCGCTACAAAGGTAGAAGGTTCTCAGAATGTTTGTCGAGGATGAATCAGTTAAACGGGATTAACGTTTGAAGTGGAGAATTGGAACAAACGCATAAAGAAAATTATTTGTCGAAATTGTCTAAGCTTTCAAATAATTGCGTCAACATTTTTAGGTATCGATGTTTTAAAAAAGACATAGCACCTAATTGATAGTGTTAGGTACGAAATATCTTAATATTAATTTTATTAAAATACTAGCTATTACCCGCGACTTTGTCCGCCTTCAGTGTGATGATTTAGAATCCATATTTTCAAACATCCATATGTTCTTAATCAAAATTTGCCATAAAAGTTTTGGTACACAGCAATTGACGATACGGTTGGCGCAGTGGTTGAGCGATCGACTGCTGCGCAGCATGTCGCGGGTTCGATCCCCGCACGGAAGAAATATTTGTACGACCTACAAGTATTTGTTCCGGGTCTGGGTGTTTTCTATCTATAATATGTATGTATTTACAAAAAAAAATGTATATAAGTAGTTTATCATCCATCTCGGTACCATAACACAAGCATTAAGTTGCTTAGCTTGGGACGAGATAGCGTTGTGTGAAATGTCCAAGGATATTTTATTTTTTATTTATTTTAATTAATTTTGGAGGCAGTGAATGTGTTGGGAGCCGACAAAAGGAAATGACAAGGCTGAAAACCTAGCCGCAAGAGAAGAAAAACTTGAAACGAAACCCTGTGCCAACTCGTCTAGGCAGCCTGGCACAGTAGGCTAATTATCCTCCCTGTGATGAGAGGAGGCCCAACTCAGCAATGGGTCATTTATGGGCAGAGTAGTTGTAGTAATTGTTATCCGCGTGGTACATACCAATGTAGAAAACTCAGTAACTATGAGCTCCTGAAAAGCGGGTGGGTCACAATAAAAGTAGCCTAAGTTACTTCTTGTTATATCAGTTACTAGCGACCCACCCCTGCTTCGCACGGGTGAAATGATGAAACTCTAAATTTACCAGTGTTTCTCTACAATAATATGGATGTAATATACGTATAAACCTTCCTCTTGAATCAATCAATCTATTAAAAGGAACCGCTTCAAAATCCGTTGCGTAGTTTTAAAGATTTAAGCATACATAGGGACGGACAGACGACAACGACTTTGTTTTATATTATGTAGTGATAGTGATCTAGCCAGTGAAAGTCGCGTCAATATCAGTCCAGCCATTTCATAGATTAGCCGAAAGGAAAAGAGAAGGAAGTCTTGATAGGAAACTCTGTGCCAACCCGTGGCATAGAGGCTAATTACCCTCCATGTAATTGGAGGCGGCCCGACTCAACCTTGTGTCATCTATGTCCTGAGTTATGAGAAGAGCATTTAAACTGTAAAATAAATATATGTTTCCGGAATGAATTAAATATAATAAATATCCTTGGACATTTCTCACAACGCCATCTCGTCCCAAGCTAAGCAACTTAATGCTTGTGTTATGGTAACGAGATGGATGATAAACTACTTATATACATTTTTTTGTAAATACATTACATATTATAGATAGAAAACACCCAGGACCGGGATCAAATACTTGTAGGTCGTACAAATATTTCTTCCGTGTGGGAATCGAACCTGCGACATGCTGCGCAGCAGTCGATCGCTCAACCACTGCGCCAACCGTGTCGTATTTTAACCTAATATATGAAAATTGAACTCTGCAATGTGTAGGACGTGGGTATCTGCCAGTTCCGAGCAGAGCAAGTGTCAATATGCTCTCCTCCATACATGTATTTATTGTAGACCTGAGATACGCCAATACTTTTCTCGCATTCAAGGCATTGCGTGTTTAAAATATTTTATTGCCACATATGCGACTTCTAGCTTCAAAGCATTTAGATTTATAGAGTAACTAGCGACCCGCCCCGGCATTGCACGGGTGCAATGATGAACATCTAAATTGATCAATGTTTCTCTACAATATTATGCATGTATTACACATAAAAACCTTCCTCTTGAATCACTCTATCTATTCAAAAACCGCGTCAAAATCAGTTGCATAGTTTTAAAGATTTAAGCATACATAGGGACGGACAGACGACAGCGACTTAAGGTCTGGGCAAACAGCGGACGGGGCGGGACGGCGACGCGACGCTGGCGGGACGTGAAGAGTTGTAATGTATTAGTTAATGTAGAAGATGTCACATAGAGCCGTCGCGCTCGGCGCGAGAGTAGCGGTCGCGTCGCGTCGGCTCTGTGTGACATATTCTACATTAACTAATACATTACATTACATTACCCTAACTATGCAGTGCATTCTACACGTATCGAACGAGTCCAAAGGAAATTTTCTAGATTTTTATGTTATAAATTCAAAGTCCCCAAAATAACCTATGAAGAACGTTGTGAACGTTTTCATCTCCTTCCATTGCATGTACGTCGAAGTGTCTCAGACATTCGATGTCTGACTAAGATTGCACAGTCTAAAATGGACTGTCCAGAGTTGGTCAGAAAGATTAATTTAAATGTTCCATCCCGTCATTGCCGTATGCGACCCCTACTTCACATTCCATTTGTACGTACTGTACATCGCAAAAACAGCTTCTTTATACGAGCCAGTCAACTCTGCAACAACATAATTAAAACAGAACCCCTATCATTTGATCTGTATACTGTCAGCCCTTATACATGTAACAAAATCTTGAGCACTACTCTACTGTCAGTCAACCGTAGCGCCGTAAGTGGTACCTGCGTGTACTGTTTCTCTTAGATGTATTTTTCTATTTGTTAATTTGTGTACTAAATTCATTCGTACTTAGCTTAAACTAATTGCGGAGGCTTATAATGGCTTATTGAAATGTATTTTCCTTTTTATCTACTTATTGTCGGCCGCAAGCCCCCCAAATAAAATAAAATAAAATAAAATAAAAATTACAACTTCACGTCCCGCCAGCGTCGCGTCGCCGTCCCGCCCCGTCCGCTGTTTGCCCAGACCTTTAGGTTTTATACTATGTAGTAATAGTGATAGAATGACGCTTAAAAATACGGCCAATTTTCTGGTGATTCTGGGGTCTCTGGGAAGTTTAATGCATACCGCCGCCCCTTGGGGCTGAAGTCAGCCGTTTTTTGGGACATTCGGATACCCACTAAAATCCCAGTGGTATACGCTCATACGTGTCATTTGGACCGCCAACGGTTCGCGAGAACGCAGTCTAATACCCGATACGCAAGCGACTACTGGAGGGCATTCCAGGTAACTGGAACGCCCTTAGTCAATAAGGCACATGTAGATGGCAGCTCCGGCGATCCACCACCTGCCTCTAGAGTAGGCCTCCGCCCGCAAAATGGGCCGGCCAGAGCTTCCTTCTTTCCCGCCCATCACTCCGGCTCTTTCTGGGACATAACGACCTGGCAGAAGGAAGCTAGTCCATGTGGTGACGGATTTAGAATACATAGTGTCACCACCCCCTTCCATCCTGAGGGTGTCGTAAGACGCGAGAAATGACAGCTGATAACCTAGCTGCACGATAAGGAAATCTTGATATGAAACCCTGGCACAGTAGGCTAATTGTCCGTCATGTAAGTGGAGGAGGCCCGACCCAGCAGTGGGTCATATATGGGCTAGTAATAGTAGTAGAAGGAATCTACGGCTTCTCAGCCCTCAGCTTAGCGGTCTACCCGATTGAGCGCTGCAGAGGTTTAGGGCTTGCAGGACAACTCTGAGGATAGAGGAGTCTTCGAAGCCTCAACTCTGTCCTTTCCCTGTGGGCCCACCTGGCATGCAAGACCCCGAGCTGATATGGCGACAACGGATCTTGAAGGCAGGCCGTCTCACCACAGCCAGGCCGTGCGGCCGGTTGACGGAGTCAAGCATGCCGCCTGTACCGACACCTACGGACGTTAATAACATCGAAAGTGTTACTCACGTATCGCCGACCATACAAAAAGTATGCATAAAAAAAACATGCAGATCAGAAGAAAAGTGATGTTATTTGAAAGTGGTATTCTGTTGGCTAGTCGGGATGCGAAAGGTAATCCACAATGGCCTACCTGTAATTGCAACCCCGTGATTACGGGGCCTTTGAATCACGGGATCCGTTGAATCCATGATTGAACTCAGCGCTTGGAACTCCGAATACAATAGAGATCACCATGGTAACCTTCAGTCGGTGGCATCTATAAACTCGTTCTCCACATAATTTACTCAAAAATTTCGTCAATTATTGCGTCAGTCTAACTGCTAAACTTGTGTTAACTTTGTTATCTAACATCGTTAAAAGTCTATCAACATTCAAATTGAAGGAACGTTTCTTGCCAGCCTTAAAAACACCCGCAATTATAAACAGTTGCGTTAATTGTAGGCATTTTAGGATAGTCTTTGATATGTATACGGCTTGTATAACAATATTGTCTAAATAAAATACTGGATTAACGCAAATATGTTACAATGGTACTTTTCTACATTCATTGAAGCGGACGGACAAATGGAGTGTGTTCGCGTTGCTAGCCCTACATTTTAAAATTCCCTATTAAAATGGCGATACCAGTAATTTATTAATATTTCCTTACATTACAATATACTACAGTCCTACTTTAATTTAGGCATGTGATTCGGATTTACAATACATAGTATCACCAAGCCGTTCAATTCTGAGAGTTTAAGAGCCGACTTGTGAAAAGTAGGCAGCAATCCGAATCGTAAGAGAAGGAAATCTTGAAACGAGACCCTGTTCCAACCTGTCTTGCCAGCGTGGTACAGTAGAATAATTTCTCCCCTGACTCTGCAGTAGGTATTTTACGAGCTGAGTAGTAGTACTAATAGAAATATGACAACAAGAATTCTGTTATAAAACTATTTGCTTTATAAAAATACTAGCGACCCGGCCCGGAATCGCACGGGTGCAATGATGAACATCTAAATTTATGCATGTATTATTCATATAAACATTCCTCTTTTATTTTATTATTATTATTTTATTATATTTTATTAAAAACCGCTTCTAAATCCGTTGCGTGGTTTTAAAGATTTAAGCATACATAGGGACGGACGGACGACAGCGACTTTGTTATACTATGTAGTGATAGTGATATGGCTTGGATTTTTAACTTTGTTTGAAAGAACTCTTGTGCTCGTCCATAAATCCGATTGAGATTAAAGCCCGATTCACGCTACAACGGTCGAACATTATTGGTATACATTTTGTATGAAGTGATTCATGCTTGAACGTGACTCGGCCGTGCCCCGGCCGGGACCACTTCATACAAAATTCCCCGCACGGGGTGCATACGGGGCACGACCAGTCGTAGCGTGAATCGGGCTTAAATAGTATCTCCACCTCATTCCGTCCTGAAATTGTCGTAAGAGGGAAAACGAATGACTCTTCAGAAAACCTAGACGTAAGACTAGGAAATCTTGATTCGAAACCCTGTGAAAACCAAAACTTGTATATTCGTTATTTAAAAGTATTTTAATCCATCTGACCCCCATGTAGTTGCAGGAGGACTGACTCATCAGTGGATTGTTCAATAGTAAAAGTGACATTCCCCAATCAATGATCTAAAAACAGATAAAGTGATTAAGCTCTTCACTATTAATCCATAAAATCTCTATTTCCTCAACGGAAGCGCTCAAATTTAGTTCCGATTGTGAAAACAAATTGGATAAACATACCGACAAATGTTCAACAGTTTAACAGTAATCGATAGGGCGTAGGCTCCATTCCAATTATCTTAATGGATCTCTGGGGTGTTCGCCACGGATCCAGCGATCCCACTGAAAATGGAATTTTCGTTCGGCGACGTCAAGTGCTGAAAATAATCTAGTATGAAATATCACTGCTGTCGACCTGATTTGCGTTGCGAGTTACTAGTTACCGTCTGTGGGGTGACAAATTTAGAATACACAATATCACCAACCCACACTATCCTAAGGGGAGAGACGACTGAAGGAACGCAAGAAGCTGCAGGAGCGCGGTTTATTTTATTTTATTTTTTTATTTTAATACTTCATGCAAAATACATTGGCGGACTTAATGCCTAGAGGCATTCTCTAACAGTCAACCATAGGGTGGAGCAGAGAATGACTTGGGCTAGATGCACTAAAATAATAAGAATTCAGTGTAGTGAGCTAACTAAGAATAAAAATACATACACAAACAGTCAGAATATGCTAAATTTATACGGTGAAGAATAATACATACAAAATAAAATAAAAATTATAATAATATATAAAATAATACATAATTATACTAAATAATTATACTACATAAAAGTGAAAAAAGGGTTAATTTACCTCCTGTGGCGACCGTCACGGGACCGACGAGGCAGGCGGAAAGGGGCGGTGCACCGAGGGGATGTTTAGTGGGTAGGCTAACTTCCCTCCATAACTTTGGAGGAGGTCTGACAGTGGGCCATTTATGAGCTAAAATGATGATGATCTGTGGTCTTATAGTTATTTAATATCTAGTTTTTGCATTATCGTCCTAAAGAACATGTTTAAAAAAGAGTATAATTTCAACTTTCATCTTAAGAGGTGAAATATTTATTGTACGCTATCGGTCTGTAGGTTAAGCAACGACTGTTTTTTCTGGACATAGGATGGTCGTCCATCATTTGTGTGTAATATCTGACCTCCTCGGTGCATAGGAGGGCACGTAAAGATGTAGGTCCTGACTGCCACTCCAACATCTATGGAAGCCATTACACGTAGTCAGAAGCGTGAAAACTGGCAGCTGGTCTGACCATATATTTGCTACTACTGCTAGTACTTCTTCTCAGCCCATAGGACCACTCAGACCCACTGCGGAGTCGGGCCTCCTCTCATTATAGGGAGGGTCATTAGCCTACTTTGCCACGCTGGCCAGACGGGTTGGCACAGGGTTTCGTATCAAGTTTTCCTTCTCTTGCGACTTGCGATTTTTAGCCTTGTCATTTGAAAACATTTTGTCCTTTTGTCGGCTCTTACGACACTCTCAGGGTGGAACGGGGTGGTGACACTATTCAAGTCCTAGTATCCTAGTAGTCCTAATAAAAGAATCACGGAAATATATTTTTTCCAACCACTTTTCGCTCTCTCTTCTTTTTCTTATTTATATAATAATTAGTGTTATACGCAAACCAAATGCAGTTCCGGCCCAAACCAAATGCAGTTCCTAGATAGATCTATTCGTCTCAGTACAAAGGTTGTAAACATAGCATTGTTTAATCCCAGTAATGCAAAGCTACAAGTCGCTCACATTTTCTTGGAGGAGGTTTCCGTTGAGACAAAAAAAATAATTAAGAGATCCACAATGAGTCCAGTGTCTCCCTGCTGACAGATAAGAGCTCTAACAATAGTCCAGGAAACAAAAACAACAAGAGCAAATGCTTTTGTTCGATACTCACAATACGGTAAGTGAAAAAGACTGAATTGACAGGCGCACAGAAGAATCCACTATATTACGGTACCGCCGCAGCACAATGGCGTATTTGCAAAATATTCGACATTCTATTTTCTGGCGGAAATTCCATTTTTAATTTTAGTTTTAGTTAGTAATCTTTTACAATTTTTTTTAATTAGATTTGTGTTTTTATGTTAGAAAATAAAATATCATTTATAGGTAAAATTCATTTTTACCTATAAATGATTATGTATTTTCTTGTAAAAATTAAGTGAACCTAGTCGAATAACCAATTAAGTTAAAAAGTACAAAATGTTTTAATTTTCTCTAAGGTAGGTTTACAACATATTGCAATGTTAGTACTTTGGCTTTCAGCCAAATTGTATGCAATCGGTGTTGGGTTTATCAACTGAGATAAGTTAAGGATTTTACTAATTTATGTGTTATTATTCCAGGTAAAGCCGGAGGACAACGATGGTGCTGTCAATTGACGCGGAGTACCAAGGTTTAAATCACCGTGTATAAAAACAAAACTGGTTCGCTGCTGTACCGTGAAAAGCCGACAAGTAAATGTGTAGTTTTCTCAACGGATATTTTCTTACCACCGACTAGTGAGACAAATTTGCTGGCCAGAAAAAGGACCTTACTTATGAATATACATTAATTAACAGTCAGGACGTGTCAAATGGAATTATGAGAATAATATACAAAAGCGTAAATTATATGTATCTCACATTGCTTGGTTTTCATAGCAGAACCAGATTTCATGGTGTTAATATAAGTTCCGTGCGGTGAAGAGTTTAATATAGTAGAGTATAATATACATAGAGATACATAGTGTCACTAACCTGTTTCATACTGAAACTGTCATATGAGCCGACAAAAGGAAATGACAACCACCGCAAGAGAAAAAAAACTTGAAACTTTAAGGGCTGAGAGGTAATAGAAGACGTACGTACGTACGTTAAAATTATTGCTATTCCAAATTCGGTGGCTACGATTGTTTTTTTGTCTGGTGAATTTTCCTTGATACTGTAGATTACACATTTAAGAAAAAGTTTTTAGACTTAACTAACTTTAAATCAAATTAAAATCAAATTAAAAGAACATTTTTTTATCAATCGAATTCTTGTAGAACGGATTTCTATTTATCTAATAAATCAAGCCATAGTCATTATGTTTGATGTTTGAAGTTTAACGTGAGTAATTATTTTATTATAATATTTTTTGTTTTGTATGATTGCCCGCTATGACATTTCTGCACGGCTCCAACTGAAAATCAGTGCATCTTTTAGTGGCATCACAGCTGAGTTGGGAACATTTGTAGCCTCACACCCCATGTATGTGTTTCTCCTTCTTCTTTGTTAATTTTAAGTATTCGTGTTTTGAGCAAGTAAATATTTTAGTTTTATAGAATTGTGATGTAGCTAAAATTATTTTCTATCTTTCGTTCTTTATTTGTAAAGTGTGGAAAAGGTACATACGTCTTTTGTCCTCATAAGCTCGATAAAAGTGCACTTGCGTCATCATGCTTCGACATTCTGCGCTCGTTTGTATGACACTGTTGTTCAGATTATAAAGGTCTTTTATGTTTTCCATAGAACAACACCGACTCATGAAATATGTAATTTAATAATAAAAACAACGTCGCTTATTGTCACTAGGTATTTTTATCGAGAATAAAAGATCGGTTGACTTAAATGGGCTAATGATGTCTTAGTTTTTCACGATCTTTACACATTGCAGGAAATGATGTCTTCACGGTTATGATCGTTTTATTTTACTTCTACTTCTAGTACCACTTTTCAGCCCATAAATTACCCACTGCTGAGTCGGGCCTCCTCCAACTACATAGAGGGTAATTGGCCTACTGTGCCAAGCTAGCCAGACGTGTTGGCACAGGGTTTAGCATCAAGTTTTCCTTCTCTTGTGGCTAGGTTTTCGGCCTTTTCATTTCCACACTGTCCACTCTTACAACACCCTTAGGATGTAATGGGGTGATGACACAATATATTCTAAATCCGTCACCGCACGGAATGGAACTAATGGACAGTTTAGTGGAAGAGCGCCTGAACCACTATAACGTCGTATACTGGCTTTGCTCATATGGATATCGAGGAACACGAGATCCGTACATTTTTTCTGGGATATTATGAACTATCTGCTAATGCAGTCAATGTTCTGTTTTTTTTATGAAATATAACAATTGTCTTATAATTCAATAAGGTCAAAATCGATGTTAAAACTACCAGGCCACGAAAATATGGTGACGGTAGTTTTAAGTATGGCGATTTATATATATTTTTGTCATAAAACCTACATAAAAAATCTTCCTTTTGACTTTATGTTTAAAAAAATACTTATATGTTAACCCCAAATAATTCGTGTCTCAAGTATAGCCAAATGTGCTGATAAAGCCATAACTATCGGTTAAGACGATGATGATGAGGCCCGCAATAACACCTGTGTTCAAATACTCTGTTTGTACAACGAGAAAACGTCCAGCCGCGTCCAATCACGAACGTCCCTGATTGAAGTGGCCGCCACCAAACGCAGACCGTGCATTAGAGGCGGCCATGTCGGAAAAAAGAATTGCTATTTTAAAACTCACATGTATGCTTTATTTATATATTTACGAGTTGAATAGAATTTTCCGTGTGGTGATAGATTGAGAACACATAATATCAACCACCGCCTTTGGATCAACGGGTACGGGGTTCGATTGCGGGGTCGGGCAAGTGTCTTTGTCTAAACCGGAGGCTTGCTCGGAGTCTGGGTGTCATTTGTGTTCGTGAATTTCATGTTTGTAAAATGACCCCGCGATACAGGATATACATAGTGCGAGTGATTAGTATTTTTTTTAAATACTATCCATAATGTGTCGTAAGATCCGACGAAAGAAAATGACAAGGCTGAAAACCTAGCCACAAGAGAAGGGAAACTTGATACTTAACCCTTTTTTTTACGTTGGAAATCTCCATGGATACCCGACCGCTGTTTCTAAAAAAGATACCTAAGCCATAAGCTAAGCCCCACTGCCATGTATTGTTGATCGTTGCATTGAGAAGCGGTCCATAGCTAACGACCACGTACAGAAAAGCATCAGCTGTTGCAGAAATGCTCACCTCGGAGTTTGGAGCTCCATAAATTGAGAAGGGCCAACGCCCCCAATGTCGTGAAGCATTGTCCCCCACTGTGGAGTGCAACCCGCCCTGGAGTCCCACAAGCCCCAGGTAGTTCCCAAAGGCCGGGTATCTTTGTTTTAGGTGACCGGAATCCAATGGGTGGCCCTTGTAAAACCAAACCAGCTCTTGTGAAACCCTTGGGAGAGTATGTCCAGTAGTAAACCTTTTTGGCTGCAATCATGATGAAAGAAAACATTTATTTGACACATGTCTCATAAAAACGAATAAGAAAGTAATAATAATACTACGTAGGCAAATAACATGCCAGTGTGTCAAAACTATAACTCAACAATGCCAATTTACTTCGTCAAATATAAAAAAGGTTCTATCAAACTGATTAGTACGTTTAAAACTTTAATTAGGTTAATTAAGCCTGTAAACATAAACAAAATTAATTATATTTCGTCGCCTTCTGTCGAAACATTTAAGAGTTTTATCCAACTTGCGGTTTGCGGTTTTGCCACTAAAGTAACCTCAAAATTAAGTTTTGTAACGGTGCCGTGGTTTATTTAGATGTTTTAGCTATACTTATTTGGAAATCACAATAGTTATTTGTTATACAAGAGTGCAAAGTTGCTTTTTAACCGCGTGTTCAATTTTGATGACCAAGCAAGCGAAGGATTCTAAAATTGAATCACGAGCGCAGCGAGTGATTCAAAATTAGAATCCTGAACGTTAGCGAGGGAATCAAAAGAGCACGAGGTGAAAAATCTTTGCACTCGAGTGCAACACGTAACTTTTCATTCCACCTCACCGAGGAAATGACTAAATGCAAAAAAAAACGTTTACAATCACAAGATAGGTACACTTTTATTTCAGTTTAGGTAATAATTACTACATTATGACAGGTAAGTATTACAGAATAATCTTTACTTTATTCTCTAGCGAATAAAAACGGCTTTTGCACTCAGATATCGAAGAGCAAAAATACTTTATTCTCTAGCGAATAAAAACGGCTTTTGCACTCAGATATCGAAGAGCAAAAATACTCTTTCCGAGATGGGGGGATGAAAATATTATTTAATTTTGTTCCTTAACTTTCGTATAAATAATCCATTGCTGTGTTAGTCTTCCTCCAATTTTATGGGGGCATATTAGATCAGCTGAGGGCGCTCCACAAAGTATTTTATTTCTTCTTCTTCTACCTGGCGGGATGTACTGCCTTTGGATCACGTGACCCCGGTTCGATGCCGGGGTCGGGCAAAAACCTGAGGCACTTGCTGTGAGTCGGGGTGTAATTTATGTTTGCGAATTACATGTTTGTAAACTGCCCCCATGGTACAATACAAGTTATACCGAAAGAAGGGGTATCAGTTAAAAAACAAATTTGTTCACTGTACAACTCTAGCCACAATTGTTTTCTTCTTTTTCCTTGCAGTTAGATTTTCTGCTTTGCCATTTTATTTAGTCTTTTGTTAATAGGGTGGAAAGACTCTCTAGGTAGCCATTTCAACCCATACTTTCTGTCGGGGTTTAAAATTAAACAGCTTGACCCGTTTTGATGTACGTGCCTAGACAACCGTGAGCGTATATACGCCAGCTTCAATCAGCACCGGCGACGATAGAACGTAACTGACGGCTGTACAAAAGCGATGTTTGCACGAAAAACAAATGCCAAACACTGCGAAACTTTTCATAAATACTTTTTGTTTTATTTTCATAGATATTATGTAACTGTTGTTATGAAATTGTAAATTTTGTTGAAAAATATTTGTTATACATAAAGACAGTTATATTAAAATACTTTTAAAAAATAACGGCATTTCATAAAAAAACGCTAGATTTTTCCATTCAAATTTAAATTTAGTAACGAAAAGTGGCTTCCTCCAAGGTCCCAAGAATCTTACATACGACCCATGATTTGAGACACATTTTGAGTAACTACGCCGGAATACAGCGACATATGCAAATTTATTTCCTTAAAATACCTTTTAATCCATATAATTCACCCTTCTAAGTATAACATTTTGCAAAACTTTAATACACATGGTCCGTGTGGGAACGGATTTAGAATACACAGTGTCACCACCCCATTCCATCCTAAGGGTGTTGTGAGAGCCGACAAAAGAAAATGACAAGGCCGATAACCTAGCCACAAGACAACGAAACCTTCATACGAAACCCTGTGCCAACTCGTCTGGCCAGCGTGGCACATTAGGCTAATACTCTCCATGCAATAGGAGGTGGCCCGACCCAGCAGTAAATAATAAAAAATAAATATCCTTGGACATTTCACACAACGCCATCTCGTCCCAAGCTAAGCAACTTAATGCTTGTGTTATGGTAACGAGATGGATGATAAACTACTTATATACATTTTTTTTTTGTAAATACATACATATTATAGATAGAAATGACACCCAGACTCCGAGCCAGTGCCTCTGGTTTAGACAAAGACACTTGCCCGACCCCGGAATCGAACCCGGGACCCGTTGATCCAAAGTCGGCACATCTAACCACTAGACCAACGAGGCAATGGGTAATTATGGGCTTCTTTTTGTCAGCTCTTTCGATACCCTCAGGATAGATTGAGGTGTTGACACTCTGTATTCTAAATCCGTCGCCACACGGACGCTTGTGCCAATGATATTGCTATTAAAATGGATACGCATTGACGGCAAATTAATTTACTGTAGGTATACCTATCTCTGTTGCACAATCGTGAGAGCAATCAGTTGTAATGCCATCAATAGTTTGACTGCCTCGTTGGTCTAGTGGTTAGATGTGCCGCCTTTGGATCGACGGGTCCCGGGTTCGATTCCCGGGTCGGGCAAGTGTCTTTGTCTAAACCAGAGGCACTGACTCGGAGTCTGGGTGTCATTTCTATCTATAATATGTATGTATTTACAAAAAAAAATGTATATAAGTAGTTTATCATCCATCTCGTTACCATAACACAAGCATTAAGTTGCTTAGCTTGGGACGAGATGGCGTTGTGTGAAATGTCGAAGGATATTTATTTACCTATCTCTGTTGCACAATCGTGAGAGCAATCAGTTGTAATGCCATCAATAGTTTGTATTCGGATTCATTTAACTGGAATACAGAAGCGTTTCATGCGAAGGTATGTGGCGTGGTGCTAACTTAGTCCGACAAATTCATAGAATCGATGCCACTGGTGAAAATGCCTTCGCTGTGCTGCAACTAGATAAACGTGACGACTTCTCAATTCAATAGGATAATACGACTCTATACGCGGCCATTGAGGCTGGTATCCAACTACGAATGCCTCTGTGTGCACTAATAATGTGATAGGTGGTTCTCTATTTCACCTAAGATTGGGACTTATTGCAAGGATTAAAGTAACAAAGCCCTTAGATGCCATTAGCCAAACCTGGCCACATTCATTATATTTATTTTCAGTCTAAATAGAGATTTTGCTATACAGAAAAAAGTCTCTTCTGTTAAAATTAATTATTGTGTTCGAATTTCAAATCTCTCGATCAATCAAAGTCTGCGACTATTATGGATGTGGCATTTTGATATAACGTGTATTTATTTTGTTTGTAGTATTTTTACTGCGTTTATTACAATATTGAATGAATAAAAATAAATGAAAATAAACAAAAAATTTTGTCTGTCTGTTTGTTTCAGCTAATCTCTGAAATGGCTGGACGAATTTTGACGAACCTTTCACTGGCAGACAGCTGATGTTAGGCTAGTTTTATTGATACCCTGCTCCCGCTTTTCAGGAGCCCTTAACATCGTAAACTCTGAACTGAACACAAACTTTTTGTTAAATAACACGTGGACAGCTAGTTTAAAGTGATTTTGCTTAATGTCATGAAAAGCAAAACGTGACAGCGATTACACCGTGCATTAAAAATGTTAAAATTCAATACACAAGCAATTTAAAAGCAGCTTTCAAACCATTAAATAGAATTTTACATATCTATTGTTGTGAATTTCGTTTCGCGATCGTAAATTCTATTGTAAAATACGTAGTCAAATAAAAAAATATCCTTCACCCTGATAATATCTGTCCCAAAAAAATGGCGGGTGACAAAAGGAAGAGCCCGGAGCGATCACAGCGAATATTTGCTGTTTCAGATACGGTCTGTGTAATTGCTCTGGCTGTTTGAACAGTGGACAGTAATTTGCCGCTCTAAATCTATTTGTTCTTTCTCCCCACTCACTAAATGATGGACATCAAGAGATCCAACATCTTTGCGGTGTATGAAACTTTTTTTTATTATAATCGTTCAAGACATTACTGGATGTAGTACTGTTGTATCCACAGAAAATTTGTAATTTGATTGGGTCAGTCGTTTCATCTGTTTAACGTCATTGAGTTTTTACCAGTGTTTAATAGAGACTTTATGACCTTATGCTATCAAATTGTAGCTTATTTGAAACATTTGTAATTTTAACTTAGCGCCATCTATTGAATACTTATTCAATCCCGTCCACAGATATCGCCATCTGCTAGAATCGTTTAGAGCTAACAGATAATTGTGACTGTCAAACAATAGACAAATAATTTGCATTAAAATAATATGTGAAAACAGACAACATGACGGTGGCAGCGAAAAGAAAAGGTACCTTCCTTTGTCGTCATTATGTCACCTCTGGTAGAATCCTGGTGGAACCCTACTTACGAGCAGGAATACATCACCACCCAAGGTTCCCCACTCATCTTCAGATTTAGCGTTTCGCATCCCTCATAAATGTAATTAAACATTTCAATCACATATTTATAACGACCCTTAGAGTAACACAACACTCAGCTCATAGATGACCTCCTCCAGTTACATGGAGGGTAATTATCCTACTGAGCTACGCTGTCTAGACGGGTTGGCACAGGGATTCGTATCAAGTTTTCCTTCTATTGCGGCTAGGTCTTCAGCCTTGTCATTTCCTTTTGTCAGATCTTACATCACCCTCAGGATGGAATGGGGTGGTGACACTACGTATTCTAAATCCATCACCATACGCATAAAATCCCTATTATATTAAATTCAATATTTCAATCTCATATATATAACGAGCCTACGAGTAACACAAAACCCTATTGCAAAAAAATAGCCTTTTTACGTAGAAGAAAATTATGATCCCACTGAAATGATGAACCCATACCATGTGTACGAGCGCGAGTATTATGTTAATCTTGAAGGCGTTTCGTTCGAAATAACGTCTATGTCTCATGTTATCCGCCATTAAAGTAATTGCTACTTGAATATTCAAGATGTTGGATTACGTGGAATGTACCGCGGCTATGACGGTTCTCCCCATCCCGTCTGTCTGGCAAGGAGCTGTTTTTTCTGGAAATATATATTAAACGGGGTGTAAAGGATCTAATAACTAATAACTGCTGCCTGGCGTAGGCGAGGGGTAAAATATATATTAGTAGGTAAATTAAACTTCTAGGCCGATTTCTGTACGCACGAGGTGTTGTCCAAAATTATTTGTTTAACGGTGTTACCAGTCTGTGTTTATGTACTTTATTTATGTAGGTTTAATCACAAAAATCATTGAAATGGTCATCAGATTATCATCTTTCCGCCCATGCCCCTCGATAGATGGTAGTCTTCATACAATCCTATCGGTGTCATATCTACATTCACACTTTCCCATTCTAAAACATCTCTTTTGGTCTCCCACAACCTTTGCATCCACCTACATTCATACTGAAACTACTCAAGTCGCTTTTTTTCCAAATTAAGTATAGGTTTTGTTTAAGTAGTAGAGAGTAAGCTACATGTTTACATTCACAATGTTTCCAACCCATACCACCCTCAGGGCATTGTAAGAGACGACTAAACTCATTACGCCATCATCAACTTTTCAGTCATTGAAAGTCCTACTACTGACTCGTAGCTATTCACTTAGGGGGAAAAAACTAGTTCTCGGTGTCTTGGCAAGTTAGGCTAATTTCATTCGCTCATTATACTTTCTAAGAACACAAACATCGTAACTAACATTATTTTCCTAAAGTTAGTTTAAATTTTCACAAAAGTGTTTTACATTTAGTTTAGAGCGTAAACAGTACACCTTTCAAGAGAATTGTTATGCAATCCGTCGGCGAACACCTAGAAAGTATGTTGGTAACAAAGAAAAATGGCGTGCCCGACGAAGCCGTAACACACGCTCTTTGAATCGTTTAGCATGAAATGCATTTTACACTTTGCGATCAGACATCAATCTATGCGATGACGGATTTATACGTAGTGTCAATAACGTATCGTATGAGGCAACGTATCCTGCAGTTGAGTGCAACATGATGATGAGACAACTATTGGAAATGGACGGTCAAAAAGCTTAACCACAGAAGGAAAACTTTATGTGATTAAATAGGAAATAAGCCATCGTTTCTCTTATCGGATTACGAATGTGCTTCTGGCTATAGACATTATTAAGTGTTTGACTGACTGAAGACTGACAACGCACGTACGGCTCCTCTGGTATTGTAGGTGTAGCGGTGATCACTTGTTATCTGGTGAACCACTTGACCGTTTGCCTCTCTCTATCTCGTTTCTAGAAAAGTAAGCCTGAATCTATAAATTTATAGATTGAATTGTAACGGCCCTCTGCGCTGTTTTAGTCCGTAATAGCCATCTGCAGATTTACAATACAGAATGTCCCCCAACCAAATTTCCTTTTTATCGACTTGAATGCCTTTGACCTTGAGGCTTGCGTGATGGAAAGCAACGCTAGGGTCAAAGATGGAGCATGCAATTCAAGGAAATGCCCTGTCGGGCACCGGCTCTCACATACACACGATGAAACACAGTGAAACTGCCGGACTTAGATGTGAGGTTGGTAGCTAGCCGGGTGGACTATTACATCCTACCACCAAGCCTGCTGGGTTTTGTTGACTTTTACAACACGCGTTTTTTCCCAGCGTGCGGTGAGGAAGTTTTATATTCTAACCCGTCCCCACACGGGTAAAACCCATCCAATCCAATCATCCAACCGTCCTAAAGGGTTCCGTAAAAGGTAACCAAAGAAGCGCAAGTGGTGGATAGCCAGGTTGCAGGAGAAGCAAAACGTGAAACAAACTTTGCGCTCGTCAAGCTAGTGTGACATTCGTTTCATGAAATTGGTAGGTATTCATGATAATGATAAATTTCCATCTTATCTTATGGAGGTGTCTGGTTCCATTGGTCCCAAATAGACTTAAAACCTGTAGGAAATTTAGTGTTTCCCCATTCTTATAGTTCCCCTACTAATGTTCCTCATCATCAAGAACACAGTCAATGAGTTTAACGATGGATTGGAACCGTAGGAGCCTGTACTCGTCTGGTCTCAGATATGCCGTACGCAGAATCATCATTCATTTACTCGGCTATACATTGCATGCGCTTAGTATATAGCTCTCCGTACCATACTCCAATCTCACCATCCTCTCCGTATGCTCTACACGTGATGTTATTTGAGACAACACGCACAGAAGCGATTTTCTACCGGAAACATAATTCTAAACTTCTAAAACTGTGCAAGAAACGTCTCACAACTCGTTTAGCTACAATATCGTATGCATATCGTAGTCGTGTCGCTCCATTTAAACAATACCTTAACCAGCAACAAATGGCCGTGTCAACCACACGGCGCGCTGCGTCACGATCTTTAGTCCATCTTGTTCACTCGAGGTTTCGATTTTCTACACAGATTGAAATGTAATCGATCACCTGAGATTAATCGATGCTTCTTACAATATGTTTAGGGAAAAATCTTAACAATAAGCTTCGGTTGGCTGAAAGAAATCGCACTTGGTGATAAGATCGCCAATTGTTGTGGGGAACCTTTTATGGATACCCGCTCGCCTGATTCGGGTCTCCAGGCCACAAGATATTGGTGCACCACAAATACCCACCAAAACCCGACATTTCTTACTAGTCCGAATTTCACACAAGAGTGTAATAAAACTACGGTATTTTCCCGTCTAAAAAAGTAAAAGAAAATGTTGTATATTTATATTCCTTCTGCGTTTACTATTGGCGACCGGCAACCTTTTAGGTTTGTTTTTATTAATATAAAGTTTTATTAATGTCATTTTTAAATTTTGTTTTTTTCACCCGTTGTGTTGCCCAAAACCGTGTGCAGTAAAAGTACGTATATAAATAAATTTAATCTTTAAACATATTAATACGTGAAGTAAAAAAGTCTGTACCCCTTTTTACGATAATTGCGCGGACGGAGGTGTATGAAATTTACCACACTTAAAGTTTATATAAAGACAGATAGATTAAATATAGTAGTATCAAAACTACATTAGATCATTCCGACACTACCATGTATTTGACACACACGCCTAATTTACTCTTTTATTTATTGTTAAAGTTTGTGGTCAAAATGATATTATATCTTTAGAACTATAATTTCAATGAGTGATGGTCGAATTTCGACCGCTGGGCGACGACTATAGGTAGTCTAACATTTCTATTTTCCTAGCCTCTTCAAAGATTCTCTTCCGTCGTCAACATTTTCGATTAGTAATTTTTCGGTTTACGCTCAATTACTTTTTGTTACAAATATTTTGAATCTATTTTATTATGCCCTGACATCCACATGGTGACGGATTAATAATACACGTGTCACCACCCTTTCACACGAGGGTGTCGTAAGAGCCGATTAAATAAAATGACTAGGGAGAAAATCTAGCTGCTTGAAACGAAACCACTCCCGCTATAGCATAATGAACTAATTTGACCGCCTTAGTAGTCTAGGGGTGGAATGTGCCGCCTTTGGATCACAGGTTGCCGGTTCCATCCCGGGGTTGGGCAAATGTTTCTAATGAGAAAGAAGGAAGAGACGGAAAGGGATAGGGAGAGGGCGCCCGAAGCGCACTCGATGCGGCGCGCTCGCACGGGGCGCCGCAGACTGGCGCACGTGCGCCTTCTGCCTCCCTAACCGGGGCCTCCGGGTGGGGGCACAGTGGATCGCCCCCCACCCAATGAAGATCAGGTCCCGAGGAGACGCTGTCCACGCACACGGCGAAACATAGGAGATCCCGGGGCGGGGTACGGGGATGTCTCGCCCCACACGGGATCTGAGGGGAAGCGACGTCCTGCCGGGTGCTCACGGCAGGACGTCGAGTGCTCGTAAGGAGCCTGAGGACAGGAGGAGGGCCTCCTCGTCTGCGGCGGCGTGGTTCTGCATCAGATCCCACAATGCCGCAACAGGACGCGAGTTGGAGCACCCCGGGGAGGTTTAGTGGGTAGGCCCCCACTATGGGGGAGAGTCCCACACTCCCCTCGCTGGCCATCCCCGTGGCCGGCGAGGAAGTCCATAAAGGATTTTACCCAGGGCTAAAAAAAAACAAAAAAAAATGTTTCTTAATGTTCGTCAATTGTATGTTTGTAAACAGCCCCCGCTACACAGGCAACAAATAGTGCACAGGTTAGAAATCCAACATGTTAATATACAACTGTCATTTAGTCTCTCCCGAGACAGTGGCTGCTGGAAGGTATTCGAAACGTCGGGAATTTAATAATAAAAAATACATGCTATAAATCCGTTATTTTTTTTTTATTTCCATCGTCCCATATATCACGAACCCCAATTAATATTAACATGGATCTGAATTTTTCCTTTAATCTAAAGAGGCGTCCGGATACCTCTTTCAGAGAAATTCCTCATCGCAGCGAGAGAGTTAAATGTAAAGTATTTCTACAGCTACAAGTTCTGTGCACGAGTGAATCCGTAGTTTTCCTCAATACTAGATCCGCAGAACAGTGCCTCCCTTTATTTTTACCTTTTATTTTAACGCGAAGGATTTGGGCCTGATTTATAAAGGTAATTAATCAAGCTGAAATATCAGGCCAATTATCTCTCGGATTCTGCTTGTTTTTTGCCTGTTTTCAGTTGGCTGGCATCTTTACCTACATCTGAAGATTTGTCTTTAGATAAAATTTTACGTGACATTTAAATCTACTACCAATACTACTTCTCAGCCTCCTGTGCCACGCTGGCCAGACGGGATGGCAAAGGGTTCCGTATTTTTTTTTCCTTCTCTTGTTGCTAGATATCGGCCTTGTCATTTCCTTTTGTGTGCTTCTTACGACACCCTGAGAATGGAATGGGGTGGTGACACCATATATGCTAAATCCGTCACCACATGGACGTCATAATGGGCTTAAAATATATATTTTTTTTAATTGTTAAGCCTTATAACTCTCTGTTTACACATGTTGGTATACCAATACCGATGTTCCAGAAGTTGCGATTAAAAAAAGTAGCTCAACCACAAAACAGTATTCGATTCCAAACAGACTATTTTAACACATGCAGCAAAAGCTCCATTATACTCGACTTCATTAACGCTACTATTCATGATGACATCAAAGTCTACGTCTATACCATGTATCATCAATATCCGAAGATAAACCGGGAGCACGAGAAAGTCTATATAATTTGGGTGCTGCAGCAATTTTTTTCCGTTACATAATATAAAGTTACTTTTTGTATAATCCTGATCGTTTTTTTTTGTGTAAACCAGCCGGCAGTTTTTTTTTAAATTCATATTTACACAAAATCCCTTGATTTTTATTCGTCTCAGTTCGGCGTTGTTATGTAAGCCTTGAGTAAACCCAGAAATAAAAAAATACAAAACAAGAAACTGAAACCACTAAAATATTAAAACAAAGTTGAAGAGTTTCCTTTGTTTCAACGCCTTAACGTAAGGAACTGCCAGTCAGAACCCAAATAATATCAAAAGTACTCTCACTCTAAAGATGATATAAGTTACTTGTCTTTCGCCATAAATGTCTGTACTACCTATACGGCAATAAATAAAATTGAAGTTTCTGCCAGTATAATAACAAAAGTCGTTTCAGCCCTTAAATTACCCACTACCGGGTCGGGTCTCCTCCAAATTCACGGAGGGAAATTAGCCACCTGTGCCACGCTGGCAAGACGGGTTGGCACAGGATTTGTATATAAGTTTTCCTTCTCTTGGAGCTAGGTGATCTACCTCTTAAATTTATAGACAAAAGCATTTGTTTATAAATTCGTATAAAAGTCCAAAGTGAAAGTTTAGTCCACTATTGGACATTACTTGAAAGTACTGAATTCTACGTAAGTAAGAAACTATTCGTGTGTTTGTTCCAGCTAATCACTAACACGGCTAGACCGTTCTGATCGTGTAAATTTTATTCCCAACGTTTCAGACACTTTACAGTGTCCGTGTAGACCGTTTTGAAGGGGCTTTTTATCATAGTGATGGGCATTGAATATGTGTGACAATATCTTTGATTTTCTTTGTTTGTCATAAAAATAAACCAAGAAATGAGAAGAGAATGGATTATGGATGACATAATTATTGACCTAGAGTTTGGTGTCAATGCTTTTTGCGATTCTTAGTTCCGTCGAGCTTAAATGCATGCAGTGGCATGTGGTTCCGTCTGAACACTCGCCACC
Source organism: Clostera curtula (assembly GCA_905475355.2). Taxonomy (NCBI): domain Eukaryota; kingdom Metazoa; phylum Arthropoda; class Insecta; order Lepidoptera; family Notodontidae; genus Clostera; species Clostera curtula. The sequence goes on from FR997802.1 coordinate 1,247,413, forward strand.
ACTCTCGTCGGTTTTATTTGTTCCGAAACTCAACCGTAACTAGTGTCAGAATAAATAAGTGCTATTTAACGTAAACTAAAAAGGTAAATCTTTTCAGCAGACATGCATAACACCGAACAGTAAGAAAAACCTGAAACTTCTGGAATGAAAAAGAAAAAATACAACATTACTTGTCTTATTCAGCTATACCTTGGGATCGGAAAGATTCTAAACTAATTGGGGTAACTACAGCGACCCATCTAAGGCGTCAACCGGTATTTATTTGGTTAGACCAGCTGTCTAACCTATTGTGATTAGGCTGCTATTCTTACATCTATTACAGTCGATTCACGAGGTTAATATATACGAGACTGAAACTTGTGCTCGACACTATTGCATTATATGTCACATAAACTTAACATATAGGTTAACATTTTAAGTTCTATATCAAACTACTGAGTGGATTTCTCTAAAATTTCAATAGGATCAGTCGCAATGTCAATCGAATAAAAATACCAAACAATTAACACTAATACCAAATTTCAAAAATCTTTAATTTCATCAAACATATAAGTATGCGGTACATGGATACAAAATAAAAACATACACACGAATTGCCCACCTTCTTCGGGAAAAGGTGATCCCACTTTCTTTGAAGTCGGTTGAAATCTTGACAGCTGTTAATCCCGAGACATAGGCCTGGAGAATGGGCCAGTATGTACCGAATCCAATTAAAAAACTTATAAAAGTCGAGGAAAGAGAGAAGCTATATGATAACTCGTACTGTCTATCTGGTATTATACTCCTTATTAATGCTGCATATAGAAGGTTCTCGATATCCCTAGCGCCAGGTCTCGCGTGACTCGTAACCCTTACATTAGGAGCCGAAACTTATCTTTTTGCTGTGAGCCCGTGACGTCAATGTAATCGAAACGCTACGTGGAGCGCCGAATGGCCGCCAGGGGAGCCGACGAAGAGATCTAGAGTACAGTAGTGACGTGTATGAAATGATTGCACGTGTGGTGACGAGTTTTGAATAGTGTCACCAACTCCACTAACGGTGATTACTTAGATTACTTAGAGATTACCTCTAAGTAATCCAAAAAAAATACATTGGAACTCCTGGGAGAGAAGAAGAAGAGCCGACACGAAATTCATTCATTAACTCAAATATCATCAATGTCTTCAGAATGATAATTACCATGAAATTAACCATTCGAAAGCATATACTTGCTTACTACTAAAACTCTAGAATATGTACTAGTGTAATAGAAAAATGCTTTGTTGTTTAAGCAAATGAATTTAAATTTGGAAGTAACTCGCTGGGCTTGTGTTTTTTAACGCCATATGCGAATAACTAACTAAAACGCGTGATGACAGATTTAGAAGACGACACCCTCAGGATGGAATGTCACCACCCCATTCCATCCTGAGGGTGTCGTAAGAGCCGACAAAATGAAATTACAAGGCCGTTAACCTAACCGCATTAGCTAGCCATACAGGCACAGATCTGACCGCCGGATCTGTCAGACAGACGTGCCTGGGCGGACAGATCCGTGCGTGTATGGTGAGAACAGACGCGGATTTGAAGGCCGCCGGGTGCCTGTCTGCTGCCCGTGGTCAAATCGAGCGGATCGGGTACGGGGCGTGTAGATCTGACCTCCCAACTGTGCGTGTGTGCGTAGCGACGGATGTACCCGTCAGATTTAACGCCAATCGCGCACTAACACTCGAAGTAATTATATATGAGTTTGATTACAGAAATGGCGTTTAGTGACAATAAAGAGTTTTGGATAAGTTTTATACAACTTTATAAGTCTTTGCATTGTTTGCGGAAAATCACAGATAAGCAATTTTACCATAGTAAATAATTTAAAAGCACAAGCACTTTTCCATCGAATCCGTTTCGGATCAATTTTATTGCGGATATTTCGGTTTCGGTTACGGAGCTCAATAACATCCCTAGTTTATGTCACGTCTAGTAACTCTTTGATCTTCGTTAAACAGCACAACAGAGCTGCTCCCAGCTGGGGAAATAAATTCAGCAAATCCTGCTCTGATCTACCTTAGCCTCTGAATGCACCAATACTTCGTTGGGGCTTAAGCGCCACGCAAACAGTAACACGACTACTTAAGGTCTGGTTTTCTAGCCTAATTTCTGTTTAATCAACTAAGACTCCTACTACTAATCAGCCCATACATGACCCACTGCTAAATAGGGACACCTCCCATCACAAAGAGTGTAAGCCTACTGTGACACGCTGACTAGACGGGTTGGCACAGGGTTACGTTTCACAGGCCCCCAGGGTCACGAAGCATGCTCTGTGCAATGGGAGTGAATCCCGTGGCCCTGGCTTGGGCAGTCAAGGATCGCCGTCGGTTTTAGTGGGTAGGTCGGGGCGCAATTTACCATCTCTACGCGCCCTGGAGTCCCACATACCCCGGCCATTTCCCAACGGCCGGGCATCCATGAGGATCTCCGACGTAAAAAAAAAAGCGTTACGTTTCACGTTTTCCTTCTCTTACGGCTAGGTTATCGGCTTCATCATTACATTTTGTCGACTCTTACGGCACCCTCAAGATTGAATGCGGTGGTGTCACTATAGATCCGTCACCACACAAACGTATTAACTACGAGGTCATTTATTTATTACTAGCTTTTGCGCGCGGCTTCGCCCGCGTGGGCTTCGAACCCGTGCATATTTTTTATGAACATAAAATCGGTTATTGTGACTAAACTATGATAGTTAGATATGTGCTCTCGCGGACTTTTTTGTAGATCTTTATAAGACCTACAAACCCGTAGTACATCATTTTGTTCCATTGTCAATAGTTTTTGCAGCGCACGCATAAATAGGTTTTCGATTTTACACCTTGGTTTACAAAATCGTAATCTTCATAGGGATCCCTAATTCTTTTGAAAATAAAATATAGCCTATAACCTTCCTCGATAAATGGACTATCTAACACTGAAAGATTTTTTTAAATCGGACCAGTAGTTCCTGAGATTAGCGCGTTCAAACAAACAAACAAACAAACAAACAAACTCTGCAGCTTTATATATTAGTAGTATAGAGTATAGAAGTATAGATTTACTAGCGACCCGCCCCGGCTCCGCACGGGTGCAGTGATGAACATCTAAATTTATCAGTGATTCTCTATAATATTATGAATGTATTATTATACACTAGTGGCCCGCCCCGGCTTCGCCCGTGCAAAGTGGGGGTGGGTTATACATATAAACCTTCCTCTTGAATCACTCTATCTATTAAAAAAAACCGCTTCAAAATCCGTTGCGTAGTTTTCAAGATTTAAGCATACATAGGGACGGACAGATACAGCGACTTTGTTTTATACTATGTAGTGATATAAACCATCCTCTTGAATCACTCTATCTATTAACAAAATCCGCTTCAAAATCCGTTGCGTAGTTTTAAAGATTTAAGCATACAACGGGACGGACAGATAACAGTGACTTTGTTTTTTACTATGTAGTGATAATTACCCGACGACGGTCGACGGGCGGCCTTATAGACGTGGCTGAAAGTCGGTAATGCGGTCTGTACATGATCGCGATTTTGTTTAAATGAGGGAGGCCTAAGGGTGATTCATAGAGTCCATGCAATAGACTAGACTAGTCGGGGCGGGTCGCTAGCTGATTGATAAAAAAAAAAAGCGGAGATTAAACCATCAGTCGTCGAAACGCGCTTTAACTCCTGTTTACCTTACAGACTTAATGCTCGGCTAAAAAAGGAATATCTTTTCGTAAAGACACAATAATTATTAATATCAAAAAGGTATTTCTAATTAGAGTACCAAAAGAAACATTGCCTAGAGATTGTTTTTTTTTGTATTCTTTTGTACGTCAATCTGAGATCTTTTGATGTTTGTACACCTACTTCGTTATTGTTTGATCTCAATATTTGAACAGACAATTTTGAATACGAAATGAATGTTTGTGATTTGTTTGTGTATTATGTTGTTTTTTGTCATTTTATGTTCAAGGTTCTTGTGCTCGACTTTTGGCGTTTCATTATCATTTCGGCCCAGAAATAAGCCTCAATTAAGCCCTACTCCATCCATCGCCGTGGACGAAAATTAACCAACTGTGCCACGCTGGCTATATGGACTGGCACAGGGTTTTGTATCAAATATTATTTTACTTGAGGCTTTATTTTCTGCCTATTTAGTTCCAGGTTTAACACGGCATGAAGTATAAGTACCTATTGTATATTGTTCTCCCTCTGTTGTCTCATTCTGTCCTGAGAGTATCGTAAAGCTGCATACGGATAGCGCATACATTACGTACGCGGTACCCTGCGGCGCATACATACATTATGTCCATACTTGCAGCTACGCGTACACTCTTGTTAGCTCGCAGCAAGCCGCCGTCTGTCGGTACCTCTTTGACGGATAGCCTAATGTACGCGCTATCCGTACGCAGCTTTAGAGCCAACAAAAGGAAATGACAAGGCAGAAAACCTAGCTGCAAAAGAAGGAAATCTTGATAGGAAATCCTGTGCCAACATGCCAGCGAGGCAGATTAGGCTAATCACCCTGACACGCGCTGACAACAGTGGTAGGTTTTAGTGGGTATACCGGTCGCAGCTCACCATCTCAACGCGACCGTGGACTCCCACATACCCCAGCCCAGTCCCAATTCGGCTGGGGACCTATAAAAGGTTTCCCCCACTATAAAAAAAAAAAAAAAAAAAAGGCTAATCACCCTTCATGAAATTGGACGAGGCCCGACCCAACAGTGGGCCATTTATGGGCTGAGTAGTAATAGTAGTTGATGTAGTTAACTACTCTGTCAAGAAAGTACCGGGGAAAGATCAATAATACTCCCAAATGTTTGTTATTCATCCAAATTATTTTATCACCTTCAAAGTATGCTCCTACGCCAACGAATAATCCAATCATCAAAACATTTTTTTAAAGCTGTTTCCGGAATTGAGTTCTCACCGCGAATTTCCCTTTATGTCTTCTATCGATTGAAAATGGGTGCTACGAAGTGGTAATATGAGTTTAGGAAAAGTAATAAGTCGGCTGGAGCCATATATGGTGAATATGGTGGTTGCGTGATGGTATTTGTTGAGTGTTTGGACAAAAATCGTTCACAATGCTGGCCTTGTACAAAGGCGCATTACCCTGGTGCAAATTCCAAGAATTTTCTTTTCTCTTAAACTCCGCATAATGCTCAAATAATATTCTTTATTTATCACAACACCGCGATAGCCAAAGAAAACAGTCAACATGACTTTGACTTTTGATCGTCTATGGCGTGGCGTGGTTTTGTCGGCTTCGGTTCAATTGGAAGGCGCCACTCCGAAGCGTGTTGACTATTTTGCATGTCAAACTCGTAAACTCATGTCACAGTTATATAATCCTGGGTTCATGTGTCATCACCAGTAACAATGCGTTTTATGAATGTTGTTAAGAATATACCGTTTTAATTTTAAAAAAACGTATGTTATTGTATACTAATTTTAAATACTACTGTTCAAATATATAACAATAGCGAAACTATTGCTATCAATGAAAATAAACGTTAAGTAAATACGCAAAATGTTCAAATTGTATAAAACAAACATTTGGCATCGTCTAGCTAGATAGATGATCCAAAGGGCGTCCTCGGTAATGTTATTTAACCAGTAACAAACTTAGGACCGGCCATAAAGCATAAACTAATTTGTCAAACTTCACAGTGCTGGGAACAGAAAACATATCTCGTTACAACTCGCACATTTGACCTTTTATTATATGTTACTAGTGGCCCGCCCCGGCTTCGCCCGTGCAAAGCGGGGGTGGGTTATACATATAAACCTTCCCCTTGAATCACTCTATCTATTAAAAGAAACCGCTTCAAAATCCGTTGCGTAGTTTTAAAGATTTATGCATACATAGGGACGGACAGAAGAATGCGACTTTGTTTTATACTATGTAGTGACTAGTGGCCCGCCCCGGCTTCGCCCGTGCAAAGTGGGGGTGGGTTATACATATAAACCTTCCCCTTGAATCACTCTATCTATTAAAAAAAACCGCTTCAAAATCCGTTGCGTAGTTTTAAAGATTTATGCATACATAGGGACGGACAGAAAATGCGACTTTGTTTTATACTATGTAGTGATAGTGATAGTGATGTGAAAAGCTAGTAAATAGGACCGCTAAGTAAAGCTAAATAGTCAAGCTCTCAAAGTATCTTGCATATTCTTCTCAGCTATTTGCATCATATAATGAAATAATTATTAATATCATGACCGTCTGTAATTGTGGGGTATGCAATATAAATGATTTGATTATTAACTCCTTACCTTAAGGGCCTGGCCAGAGCTACAGGCGGTGCGTTGCGCGGTGCGTTGAGCGGCGCGGCGGGCGGCGCGATTTGCGGTGGTATGTCACAGCTAGACTAGTTGCGTCCGCGGTGGCGTCGCCAGGCACGTATTTAGAGAACGGCTAAACTATTAAAATATCAAAAGTGGCACGATATTGCCTTGAAACAAGTGCGTTCTTAGCTGAAGATATCATTCAGTCAAAAAAAGGAGCGCACCCAGTTAACCAGAAAAGGAGAGAATTTATTATGAGTTTAAGAACTATCCCGATATTGTTTTTATTATACGCGTGCAAGCATAGATACTTTTGATTATATACTCGGTCACATACACGAAGACTTGAAAACTAAAGTTAACTAGGTACCACCAGGAAATAGTTGTTTTATTTCGTCCCACATTTTTTTTACAACATGGTTTTAATTATGATGTGGATTTTGACATCCATATTGCTGGTCTAGTACTAGTATTTTACTTAAGAACTATTCCATATCCATTATTAATTAGCTCAACGCGCGATAAAAACAAAATAATTCGTTTCGGTCGCGCGATGCCTCAATACGTCCACCGAAGCCGCCGCGCGCAACGCTCTGAGCTGTGGCCACCTTGATATTGGCTAGTACATTTGTTTCACTCGCACATCGCGCAGCTCGTCGCGGCCGCGTACACCGGGCCGCTAGTCGCTCCGCAAGACGCGCCGCCGATCGCGTCGCCGGTAGCTGTGGCATACTTCATAGATGACAATCTATGAAGTATGCCACAGCTACCATTTGTTTTCGCCGCTCACCGCTTACCGCGCCGCAAGACGCTCCGCAATTCGCACCGCTGTTGGTTGTGGTCACGCGGTAAACGCTGTGATGACACAAAGAGACACACATGAAGGTATACGGACAAGGCATCCTTTTTCATCGAGAATTATAAACACGTTCAGATTATTGAAGTGAAAACTTCTTATAGCGCGGTACCCATATTTTTAGATGAGATAAAATCTCTGGACTCGCGACATCGTAACGAGACTCGCTGTCTGCATATATGCATGTACATATAGCAAACCGCGAACGCGTCCAAATAAATTAAAAAATAACATTTATTGCTATAAAATTTATAGTAAATTATATTATAAACTAGCGACCCACCCCGGCTTCGCACGGGTGCAATGATGAACCCCTAATGTATCAGTATTTTCCTACAATATTATGCATGTATTATACTTATAAACCTTCCTCTTGAATCACTATCTATTTAAAAAAACCGCTTCAAAATAAGTTGCGTAGTTTGAAAGATTTAAGCATACATAGGGACGGACAGACGATTAATTTAAATTGAAAATATTTATTCCAACTAGCGTCTAATCCGGCTGCCGCACTCGGAGTGACACTTCACAGCTCGTGGATAGTGTGAGACAGCAAATGGTACAAACTTATGCAATTGAAACTCCTGTGTTACAATCTCGGCTGCAGGCATGTTTTTGCATGATTCCCGCCATTAAACGTTTAATTATGTGCTGTGAAACTGATTGTAGAATTAACTTTGAGATCATTAGCACAAAAGTTTAATATATAGCTAAATGGGGAATCAATCTACACTTAATATTACGCCGCGTGGTGACGGATTTAAAACTCATGGTGTCACCACCCCATTTCGTCCTGAGGGTGTCGTAAGAGACGACAAAAGGCCAAAAAAACTGTCTGCAAGAAAAGGAACCCCATGCCAACCCGTCTGGCCAGCGTGGCATAGTAAGCTAATTACCCTCCATATAGTTGGAGGAGGCCCGACTCAACAGTGAGTCATTTTATGGGCCGAGAAGTAAGTAAGTAAGTAGGATGCGTACACAAATACATTTCTAAAAACATTGGAGACTTTCTTCGTGTTCTTGTTCACTGTAAATGCCCTTTAGTCGTCATCTCTCTCCATCTTGTGCTTCTATGAATCTTGGCCAGTAAGCTCAGACACTTCTGCGATTTCGTCAATCACCCCTTCTCAATAGAAGGGCTCTCCGCGTTCTCTTCTTAATGTTGGAAAATAGCGTAACCGATCATCGTTAATTTTCATCGACTCTGTACCCGTTTTATGAATGAGGTTAACGAGGAATGGGTCACTTGATGGTAAGTGTGTTGGCAACCTTCAAAAAATAAAAAGGAATTTTCCTTATCGCTACCACCTGATGGATCTCTGGCCACCTTTCCAGACTACTACCAGCCAAGGATGGTGTCAGTTGGCTGGGATCATCTGTAAAGGTACCCCAGTCTGCCAACGCCAGTACAAGTGTTTATTCGGTACAACCTTCCTCTTTCGTGTTGTTAAAAAAAGAAAATAGTATTCTAGCGTTTGTTGTCTTTGGCGTAATAAAAAAAAAATCTCAAATCCTATTAAAAAGAATGCTCTTCTTCTGCCTGGCGTTAAACCCGGCTATTGCCAGGGTCCGCATACTATTTATAAGATTATTCATCTCTTGAAACCTCTCAAAATCGACAGCTAAAAGGATAATTTGAAATATATTTGGTACAAACCTCAATTTATAGGTAATTTTCTTATTTCTTGAATATTTTAATAGAACGCCTACAATAATCTTCATGCTCTCTCATCTCCCACAGACGTTTAACTCTCGGACGAGTTTTAAAGAAATAATGTTTTATCCATGGTTGACATACGATATTACCTACACCGCAAAATTCGATCATCATTTACACTGATACCCAGATCCAGAGGGTCTCTGCTTTATACAAATGCAATTAGTCTTCCCAGAATCTGTGATAATGTAAGTTTGTAACAAATCAGCTCAAAAACTGCATTACAGACCGATTTAAAAAAAAATTCACCATTATAATGCTTTAAAAAACCCTAAGTAACATGGATTGTAAATAAAACCGGGATAAACTAGGATGTAACGCAGACGCGCGCGAAAAAATAAATGTGCCAAGTGAATGTGTATACTATAAATATTGCCAGATCTCGATCAACTTCAGGTTCGCCGCCACGTAGAAATAGATTTAGATGTAACCAACCAATTGTATCTTGAAAGTTATGTGCGAGACGGCTAAATAACATAAAACATATCCGCCAGAGAAGGTTTACTCAAATATGTTACCTACATATCTCTTTGAGTATTTCTTTGGTATATTATATTAAATGTGCCATCCAGTCTGGCCAGCGTGGTACAGTAGGCTTATTACCCTCCATATATGGATTAAGTAGTACTCATATATTAGAAACCTAAGAGCTAAATATGGTGATCTAAAAAAGAGCAACTACAGAGTTTCTTGCTCTTGAGCTGCATTCCGAACTGGTGGTGTGGTGGTAAATTTTTAATGGAAAAGTTTTAATGGTAAATTTTTAATTCCATTTTATTGTTTGACCTGTCCAAAGAGTGCTAATGAGCCAACTTTATTAAATGAGTTTTCATTTTGATACAAATGAGCGTATTATATTTAATGAGACTATCCTCCAGAGACCATGAGTCCTTTTAGATATCAGGTCTACGACGAAAGCTGTTAAATAATAATTTACATTTCGAATTTGTCCTTCGAAGAGGGAAAAGAATCTATTCAGATTAACGAGCGACACCATTATCGTTTGCTACTCTTAAGAATCGATAAAATTTTAATGATGAATTTAATGATGACATTCGATATCGAGGCTTTAATGATATTGAGGATGAGAAATAAAACCTTTTACGCGATCCATTGAATTGTGTCCGTACCGTCTGTAAAATAAATATGGCAGCTGTCATCCACTTTTCAACCACATTGTTCAATTGGTGGATCAGGCACCCGTGTGGTGACGGATTTAGAATGCATAGTGTCACCACCCCATTCCATCCTGAGGGTGTCGTAAGAGCCGACAAAATGAAATAACAAGACCGATAACCTAGCCACAAGAGAAGGCAAACTTGATAGCAAACCCGTTTGGCCAGCGTGGCACAGTAGGCTAAGTGCCCTCCTTGTATTTGGAGGAGGCTCGACTCAGCAGTGGGTCATGGGTTGAATAGTAGTAGTAGTAGTTAATCAAAACAGTGACAAATTGTTTCTCTATTTCAAATTAGTGTACAAAGGAATCTTTATCCGGTCGGGCGAGATATGCAGACAGCGACCGCCTATCCCCAGGTGACTTTTGTCAGGGACTTCTTATCCACGCGAACTCTTGCGTAAACTTTATTAGCGTAATTTAGGATATATGTGTGGTGACGGATTTATAATACGCAATGTCACCAGCCCATACCATCCTGAGGGTGTGGTAAGAGTTGCAAAAGGTAGCCGCGGAAGAATGAAAACTTTATAAACCCTGTGACAACCCGTCTTGCCAGCGTGACACAGTAGGCTAATTTCCCTCCGTGGAAATTGGAGGAGGCCCCACTCAATAGTGGATCATTTATGTGCTTAAACCACGAGGCTATACGCTACAATTAGCGTCTATTTATTGATCAAATTTCTAACTCATATTGGCGCCTTCAATTGTTGCGTAAACTTTGCTAGCGCGATTCAGGCTGTACTCATGCATTTCTTGATTAATATAAGGGTCTATACCCTCAATGTGAAAAAAATAATTAGTGTTCAATGATTATCTTAAAGTTAAAATAATAAACCATCCGAAAGCATTCTCTGAGGCTGTCGTAAGACCCGACAAAAGGCCGATAACTTAACCGCAAGAGAAGGAAACTTGATACGAAACCCTGTGAGAACCCGTATCCAGCGTGGCACAGTAGGCTAATTCCCCTCCATATAACTGGAGGAGGCCGGATACAGCAGTGGATCATCTATGGCCTGAGTAGTAGTAATTAAAATGACAAACATTAGTTAATCCGCAGTGCACTGAGCGGAGTTATTGGCGAAGAAACTGCCCTCATAATTTGTTTAACTGGCAGCCCGTCGATAAACTTACAGAAAGGAATAGAAATGAAAGTGGGCCCGATATTGCGGTTTTGCACAATCCTAAGGCGGCACACATGACGATCGTAAAAAATGTGAATGGCATATTGAAATATTTTTCGTGACCCTTTTTCTGCCAATTTTCCTGGAGGCTCTATGTAACACCGATATAAATCTGAGTCGCAGGCCATCGACGCTTCTATTTGTGTGTTTATGACGGCCTCGGGTATTTTTAGTAATACAAGATAGATGCGCTAAGGTTTAGCTTCGAACTGTAGCTCTGACATTTCTTATTACTATTTCTGTATCAGTTTTACCTCTGTGGATATTATCGCGTCACGTACGTAACGTTTTCTCGCGGCGTTTTGTCACAAGAACCGCATAAGGCATGACAACGGCCGGTTGGTATTAGTTCACAGGTTGAATGTCTCGTTTCTTGCTCTCCTCCCGCCGAGTTTCTTGCCAGTTCTTTTCAGCAGTAGTCGCGTTCTGAACTGACAGTATTACTTGGCATTGTATTATTTTTATCAACGTATTGCTAATTCGTAAGTGTCCATTGTGTCCTATACAAAATAAATGATTAGACTATGACTTCGTCGTCATCGTCGTCGTTACAGCCCATAACTTGTTGGGCCTCCTCCGAATTCTTGGAGGGTCATTCCAACTATGACTTAAATAACCCATTTCAGATTATCGCTCATCCGTTTCTATGAAGTAAAATACTAAATCTGTCTCTATTTATACGAACATTAACCACGACCATTTACATCTTTCTCTCTCCCTCTCATTTAAAAGAGTCTGCCTCAAGGGCCTTTACACCTAATTATTCAAGAAAAAACATATTTTATTCACATCGTTTTTACAAACAAACATTATATTTTGCAGGAACAAATTTATTTTGTATCAGGTATAGGTTAAATGGGATTGATTAAATAGGCCGGACTATAATGAGCTTCCGGGTGAATCCTTAGATGCCATTCAAAGATCACAATTAGACTGTTTCGAGGTCAATCAGTAGATTATTATCAAATTGAACCAGAGAGTAGCGACTTTATTGATGTCAAGTATTTTAGCCGATGGCAAAACGAATTTTGTCTCAAACAATAGCCCTCAAGCTCTGGCCCGCCGGCGTGGCCGCCCCTCCGCTGCTAGCGGCGGCAGCCCTGGCCCACCTGTGTTTAACGCTCTCGAGGCAGCTCTGAAGACAGAGGAGACCCCGGGGCCAAAAACCACCACGCCTCTGTGTGCCGCTCTTCTTCTGGCCTCTCCCCGTGTACCCGCTCGGGATGGGTGACCCTAAGCCGGCATGGCCCCAACGGATCCTAAAGGGACGCAAGCCCCCTCACCACAAGAAGGTGGCAGCACGGTCGAGGGGGACAGAATATAACTCATAAGAGAGTGGTAAAATAGATTGATATCTTTTGGGGTCAATGAAAACTCCACGCTCGCCCCAGGTGTCGGTGGCAAAGCGCTCTGTTCCATAAAACCTTTTGAAAATAGATGAACCCACAAAAAATCATGAAAAAAGTTAATGAGGTAATTTTGGCACGGCAATCTCATAAAATTATTTGAACGTCCCGTAATAAAAGGGCCATACAGCAGCCTATAAAACCTTCTTAATTACGTATAGAAATGGAAAGGCCCCGAGGATTTATTATCTCGTTTAAACTGTGGTTTTGTTCCACATAACTGTTATTCTAAATGTTAACAGGGACAAAATCTACCAGTTACGGGTAAATCACAAAAAATATATATAAATATGTTATTCACGCACGTAAAGGGCGCCCAGACTCAGTTTACACAAAGTGAGTTGCCCGATGCTGGAATCGAATCAAGGACCTGTTATTCATAGGCACGTCTAACCTTCTAATCTTACCTTCGCTTAATGAGACGTTAATTATCCTTACATTTAAATTATCATGGGCGAAATTTTATATGTATACTGAAAGATATACGTAGTACACTGTCTTTAATTAATGTTATGGAAAATACACATAAATAAAATTGGAGTGTCTGTTTGTAATATTAAAATAACCGCTTTTTACCAAATGTATTCACGGTACATATACATAAAAAAAAACACTTTTTTACAATTTTCGTCTGTCTCTCTGTCTGTTTCGGCTAATCTCTGAAATGGCTGGACCAATTTGACGAGACTTTCACTGGCAGATACCTGATGAACTTTTATTGACATTCCCCTCCCCCCAATTTTTAGAGTACCTCACAGGTAACTGAGTTTTCCACATATATGTGGCAAACTTAGTTGGTTTTAATTCTAAATACATAATTAATGTCATTAATGAAATTATATTAGTTTAAATTAGTTTCATATTCTACTACTACTACCTTTATTACCAGCAGTGGACGTTTATTGGCTGAAAACATAATGATATTGATTTTATCCGCGTATATGTATGCGTTTTCCATCATTGTATTTAGGCAAATCTGTGCGTTATGCATATTTTTATTTTATAAATATTATATCTAACACATATAATTATTATAATGCATAAAAGTAATAAAGCAACGCATTTAATATGGACTTCCAGAACGATAGCGATTTGAATACCCGTTATGCAAATAACGATTTTTCCGTCTTGCCGAAGCAGGATGAATTATTATGCAATTTTGTGTGCTTCTTACCATTTATGTGCGTTCTTTCATAATAGTTTTGTATTATTGAAGGTGGCGGATGTAGTGTCACTACACCATTCCATCCTGAGGGTGCCGTAAGGGCCGAACGGAAATGTCAATCCCGAAAACCAAGCCGCAAGAGAGGGTTTTTTTATGTGATATGTCTACACATTTTCAATAAAATACATTTCATCAGTTTAGTAGTACTTATATCGCGAAAAGATAAGAATATGCATCACTTTATTATGTTAAATACATTGACTCCAATTAATGAACTGTCCTTATTCGATCATTAAAGGCAAAAACACTCACATCAGCAAAATTAATTAAAACTTACTCGAGGAAGCCTTGACGGTTTAGGGACCAATTTCACTCCCGAATACCGCAGCCTGGTATTTTTCAAACACCTCGGAATAACCTTATTATATAATAATCTTCATCATGTCAGTTCATGATTACCCTACTAAGTTCTACCTAAGTTCTACTAAGATACCTGATGAACTTTTATTGACATTCCCCTCCCCCCAATTTTTAGAGTACCTCACAGGTAACTGAGTTTTCCACATATATGTGGCAAACTTAGTTGGTTTTAATTCTAAATACATAATTAATGTCATTAATGAAATTATATTAGTTTAAATTAGTTTCATATTCTACTACTACTACCTTTATTACCAGCAGTGGACGTTTATTGGCTGAAAACATAATGATATTGATTTTATCCGCGTATATGTATGCGTTTTCCATCATTGTATTTAGGCAAATCTGTGCGTTATGCATATTTTTATTTTATAAATATTATATCTAACACATATAATTATTATAATGCATAAAAGTAATAAAGCAACGCATTTAATATGGACTTCCAGAACGATAGCGATTTGAATACCCGTTATGCAAATAACGATTTTTCCGTCTTGCCGAAGCAGGATGAATTATTATGCAATTTTGTGTGCTTCTTACCATTTATGTGCGTTCTTTCATAATAGTTTTGTATTATTGAAGGTGGCGGATGTAGTGTCACTACACCATTCCATCCTGAGGGTGCCGTAAGGGCCGAACGGAAATGTCAATCCCGAAAACCAAGCCGCAAGAGAGGGTTTTTTTATGTGATATGTCTACACATTTTCAATAAAATACATTTCATCAGTTTAGTAGTACTTATATCGCGAAAAGATAAGAATATGCATCACTTTATTATGTTAAATACATTGACTCCAATTAATGAACTGTCCTTATTCGATCATTAAAGGCAAAAACACTCACATCAGCAAAATTAATTAAAACTTACTCGAGGAAGCCTTGACGGTTTAGGGACCAATTTCACTCCCGAATACCGCAGCCTGGTATTTTTCAAACACCTCGGAATAACCTTATTATATAATAATCTTCATCATGTCAGTTCATGATTACCCTACTAAGTTCCCAAAATTAAATTTGCCCACTGTGCCACCCTTTTTTGGTTTCACTTGGGAAATGCTTAATACATACCGCTGCCCCGCAGAAGTGAGGACGTCTGCGACTACCCATTAAAACCCCAGCGGTATACCCTCACACGTCTCGTTAGCGTCGCCACAGTGGTACAGGATCGCGAGGAAGCAGTCTTCTGTGGTGCCCCGACGGGACAGACTATCGAAGTGCATTCCGAGTCAAGGTGGCTCATTGACTGAGGGCCCTCAGTCAATGAGCCACCTTGATTAAATTTTGATTTTGATATTTTTTTCTGAACTGGACGTTGCTTGTCTGCTAGGTTACAATCTCTGAGTGGTGATAACGTCAGGCCCCACGTCAACTACCTGCCTGGCCGGAATCGAGGGGTATAGTGAGTAGGAGTTTCACATAACGCAGCTGTCTCCCATGCGGCTGGATACCCATGATGGGTTTCCCTCGTTAATTACGATACCCTCAGGATGGAATGGGGTCTCGACACTATGTGTTCTGAATGCGACACCACATAGACGCAATCGTCTATAACCTTACTAGTAATGGCGTTATTATATAAGATTTAGCCCTAAAGCAGGGACCACCGACCTCCAACAAACAACACGAGTTACCGAAGTAGCTCTCCGCTTTACCATAACTTCGCAACATTTCGGTGTGTTATTTCCCTCTGCGGGCTCTTTTAATTACTGCCTGCCCCTACATGTATCATAAATTCTAATGGAGTTCGGAGCAGCGGCGCTTGCCCTACGCCCCGACACAAATTGCATTTTAGAATATAAACGAACGTGAAGCTTGATCGAGATTGTTAATAACATATGCGCGCTTTTTTTATATTTCATCAGTACCTTTGCTATTAAAATTCTAATCTAATCTGATTTGGCTTACTACCAATGAGTACTACCAACCCTGAGACTGTCTAGAGTAACATCCGGTAATTATGTGGAAATGAAATAAAAAATATATATTCAGAATTACAGTTATGAAAAATACTTATTTTCGCCAATACAAATTAATATAATACGTATAGCTTTACTCTGCACGTATTGCCGCCGTACTACCTAAAAGAAATTTAAAGGAAAGACATGACACAATTTTTCGTTGTTCAGAAACTTTGCTGGCCTCGTGATCTTTAACTTTGCTGAAGATCACCAATTAATGATCAAATGCATAGTTTACGAAGTAAAATCATAGTTTAGTTTACACGGAGTATTTTTACTGGTTTCCTAGCAATATAATACACGCGTTAGTAACTAACTGTTACTACTAAAACGATTACACACTTTTAGAAAATATTTGTATGCCAATATAAATCAAGTGGGTGAATTTCCCAAATGACTTTTTTTTTTGTCTTCGTTGAAATTAGTATTGGAAAAAAGGAATATTGTTCTGAATAATTTTTTTTTTGTATTCAATAGGTTGTTATTGGGCTGTGGCAAAAATATGATTTGCATAGGACTATTACAAAAGGTAGAAAAAAAATTATAAACCTAATTTTTTTTCAAATCGGTGCTGTCCCTCTACTTTTTTACAAACAAAACAGCTTATACACGAATAAAAATAAGTAAGATAAGTATATAACTTATTCTATTTCATACAATATTAGTTTTGTTAATAATATATCATCATCATCATCATCATCAGCCCACATTAGTCCACTGCTGGACATAGGCCTCCCCTAAAGAGCGCCATAGCGCCCTGTCCTCGGCTTGACGCATCCAGCCGCTGCCCGCAGCCTTTCGCAGATCGTCGCTCCATCCAATATATAGCATATTTTATTACATAATTATTGATTATTATTACTGAGAGGCACAAACGTACTTGTCTTGCAATATGATTTCATATCGGTGGACAAAAGTAATTTAAACCTAACTTTACATCGACGAGTCCGAAAGCGTCTCAACCCCAATTTTAATTCTCTTGTTAGTGTGTGCTATTGCGCAGTCAGGACGAATGCCTGTCAAATCGCTTCATATTCCCGCAAATAACGTAAGTACGCCATTCCAGTTGCTCCCGGACAATTATTTTATACTATCGGTGGTTGCATTTTTTTAGTGTAATGAGTAGTTTTATTGTTGTTGTTTGGTTCTAACAGAGGTAGTAAGTGAATTAGCTTCATTGAGTATTATTGAATTTATCCTATATTTTATGCATTTTTTCTAGTTTCCTAAAAAGTGTGTTATTTCTCACGTCGGTGTTCACATATCGGTGTAATCGGTGGGCTTTATTACCACCGATGTGATAATTTACACCGAAATTATAAGAAAAAATCAATCGGTGTCTTTTATCTAATATCGGTGTTTTGATTCATGATCAACGCACAGTTTTGTCACATCGGTGGCTTGCTTTATCATATCGGTAGATCCCGTGTCATTTCTTTAAGTATACAAAGAAACAATGGAACATACAAACATACTACCTACATAGACTGCTAAAATCATTACCACGATATCACTGGGTAGTAGAAGATGCATAAATGTATCATTAGGGGAGGTCTGTACTCGGTAACGTACGTCTATAGGCTGAGATGATGATGGTGAGGTGGAGCAATTGAACGCATTAAAGATTTTTCTAGAAAATATTTTCTTTTTAAAAACATATAAAGTACATAATAAATAGAAAACATCATATTAGCTTAATTTTGTTTAAGAATGCCAAGGCCAAAACTAAAAGAGGAGGAGAAAAAAAGAGAGAGAGGTTGCTGGAACGAATATGAAAAGCCAAAATAAACATTCTTTTTTAATTCTAACTACCCATAGTAAATATAATAAAAAGAAAATAAATACATATCATAAGATAGTACCTATTTCAAAAAATATATTTTGATTGGATTTCTAAGAACTCGGTTCTCTTTGCGTGTGATGTGAGTTCAGGTCTTCAGTTCTACGTCACCCTTGTTAAAATATATAGGCATCTACTAACTATTTACTTTTTATAATCAAAGGTGGATAGATTATCATATCGCTGGATATGTAAATAATTTCGGTGGATAATCTTATCATATCGGTGTACAGTAAAAATCATCGGTGGCGGTTTGTCATGTCGGTGGAAACCAGAATTCAAACTGAATTTTCTCCCTATTCTTAAATGATAAGTCGATGGTATTAAATTTGGAGATATTTGATGTCCTATAGATTACATAAAACCTGAAAAATATACAAAATATATTTAAATGAAAAAGTTCACCGATATGATAAAAAAAATGGCATTTGTTGAAATTGACCCAAGTATGTCTTTTTCATACTTCTAAGTAGAGTCAACGATCTGTTTAATATATGCTATTATTGAAAAAAAACTATCTAAAGATTGGGGCCCGAAACTTTCCCGGGCTCAAGAGTTTTTCATAGTAAAGCAATCAAGTGAAATATTGCGATCCAAATCCTGTTTACTCTTTTTGCTTGGTAACGACCGTTCTGGGATGGACTACAGGTGGACGAAGTTCGGGCCCCCTAATGAAGACCCGGGGCCCAACCACAAAAACGTAAATTTACCTACAGCCTTCCTCTTTAGTCTAATTTATTATTAGCAATCCATTCTACACAATTTAAGATATCATACAAGTGCAAAAAAATACCTACGCAATTAAAAACATTTTGTGTCCAGCCCTGACCGCATTGGGCCGGTAAAGGGTGTTGAGCCAACTTTTCCTGGTTTTGATATTAGGGATAAGTATTGTTGTAATGTGTTGTGCGGTTAATTATTTAGTTTTATTAGGCGAAAATGTTTTTAAAAAAAATACAATAAATAAGAAGACTACTAACTAAGAAGAACTGCTGAGTAGAACTTATTGCAGTTACAGGAGGGAAAT
This sequence comes from Clostera curtula, assembly GCA_905475355.2. NCBI lineage: Eukaryota > Metazoa > Arthropoda > Insecta > Lepidoptera > Notodontidae > Clostera > Clostera curtula. Next base: position 1,266,468 of record FR997802.1, read on the forward strand.
TAGCTTACAGTGCCACGCCCGGCCAGACGGGTTGGGTCAGAGCTTTGTTTGAAATTTTCCTTCTCTTGCCGTGTAATTTTCTTTAGTCGGTTCTTAAGACGCTCTCAGGTTGTATATGGTGTATACGCCTTTCACCATAAGGCCTAATAAAATGTTAAACCATAAAATAAACACAAAATATTTCGTCCTGTTAGAATAAGTGCCCTTTGTGATCTTATCATTAAACTTTTACTAGTTACATTTACAAGCATTAAACAAATACTAGTTAAATTATATAGTTAATTGCAATTGATTATGAAAGTAACTTACTAATTAGAAATTTGCATTCAATATTTTTCATTTATCGTTTTTTGCAGTGCAATGTCTCTGTTGAAAGATAAATATGAATAAAACGAATCATCAACAAATTTAAAGAGAGGCATGGGCCCCCCGATATTTAAGCACCCCCACTTCTAAACCTAACCTTCATCTACTAAACCCAACGTTTTCACATGTCACTCCAGCAATACGCGTTTCAGCTGAATCATTGTTGTGATTGTCCACTATACCAAGGAACTGAAGTGGATAGTCGTTCAAATTGACCTACTATTGGAATGCAAGTCATCTATGCATTTAGATTTTAATTGCTTATTATCTCCTTAATTATTATCCTGTTTATTATCTTGGAATAAATCGCGGAATGCAATAAGTGCCCTTATTGCCCATAAACATATTGCTTGATCTTTTAAGTTAGTTATATTTTAAACAATACAGTGTTTAATACGAGTACCTTGTGGTCGCCCAGCGTGGTCGAATATCAACTTCCACAATGAACAAAACACCCAGACACAACAGTCAGACTTTAAGAATAAACAAAGGACTAGATTAGATATGCGTGCGTGTCAAATACATGCAAGTGTGTAATGTTTCTTTATTAATTTAAAGTACGTTTAATGCTTAATTAAAAAGAATATCACTGTGCACTCCTTCTCTATATAAAAGAGGTACAACACTTTTTGCTTCATGTATATAGATACATAAATAGCTTTACGAAGAGGTCTTGCACAATGTAAGGTAACGTCTGTCTCAACGGGATGTTAAATGGGTGTCCATTACAATATAACCTTTGACCTTCCCTGGGCTCCTGGCGCAAATAAAGCTGTCGGTTCAAATCAGTAGCCCACAAGTTGACGACCAGTAACATGTTGTGACATGTAAAGTACATCCATTAGGCCTCGGTGGTCCGATCTGTAATGACTGGAGGAAGACGGATCTGGCTAGGTTAGGTTGGCTCCGATGAAAATGGGGAAAGGATATTGCGATTTGACATCGATTAAGCCTTGCGAGTTTGCGAAGCATGTTGTATTTTAATTCGTCCAAGTATATGAAACATACATTTATGGTGACGAATAGAATACACAATGTCACCAACCCATACCATCCATCTCATCTCATGAAGCCACCCGTAACAGGCGACTTAATGAACGCAAGACGCAAATCGCCTAGCTGCAAGAAAAGGAAGCACAGTAGCCTAATTTCCCCTCCATGAACTTAAAGAGGCCCGACACAGTAATGGGTATATTTCTAAAAAAAAGACACTACTGCACTAGGTGTAATATGTACGGCGAGGGCTGTTTAGAAACATGTAATTCACGAACACAAATAACACACACACACACGCTTGCCTGACCCCGGAATCGAACCGGGATCCAAAGACGGCACAACCAACCCCTGGCTTAAACGATGATATCTGTCAGGACAGATAAGGTAATGCGGCGCTCGCTATAATTTAAATCTGTTACCATTCGGAAAGAATATTCAAGCGAGTTAAAAGTCAGTCCGGTTCAATTTAGAAAACACCATTTCGTGCTTCGTCCTATCTGGCCTGTCGAGTATGCTGGAGTAATTTCCTCTATCCATTACGGAAGAGGCCTTTTTAAAATAGGGGAGAAACTCTTTCGGCTGATACTTGACAACGACTGTTGGCGAGTGAATCATTAGCAGTCTTGGACGGATTATGTGCTCGAGGGTGCCACGTCGGTAAGGAAGAGGGACATTCCCACTTAAGTTCCCCTGAGATACATGTCGCGCTGTAGAACAGCCCAATGGAACCTTCTAATCATCAAAATGCAACTAGATGCTCTCACGAAGGAAAAAAATTCAAAAAAAAAAAAACAAATCAAAATGTTTCGTAACGAATAAATACTTAAGAATGCTTTCAAATAAGCAAATAATAAACAAAAATAAAAGAAATCGTTTAGTCTTTACCACTGCTTCGGAATGCCATTTCGCAAAGAGCAAGAAAGAAACTCCATGGTTGCTCTTTTAAAAAAAGAGTTACAATGATAGACTTACAAAAAAGTTGGACACATTAGTGAAAGCAAACATGCAGTATAGCCAAAAGTAATAACATAAAATAATAACATAACATGCAAGCCTCCATGCATACCAACCTGTAATACTCTGTAATACCTTATATACTCGTAATGTGCCTACATTGTACGCAATCAATGATGATTGATTGATTGGTTGATTGATTAATTGATAAATATTGTGCGTCCTAAAATTCTGTTGCGGGTACATTATGGGCACTCACATACTGTTTAAAAACCAAAAACTGAACTAATCTGGAAAGATCTGAGCTAGACCATAACAAAGCCGATGTTACTCCCATCCGTCTCTATCTGATACATGATTCTTCATCTACTCTTTTAGTACCATTCCCGGAGCTGATGGCATGACACCATCTGACAGAATCGAATAGAAAAAAGGTCATTCTAGACACGACCTTCAGCAATGAAGATACCGACCAAGAAGAAGAAGAGAATAGAATAGAATAGAAATTATTTATTGTTATCACAGGTACATAAAAACTTAAACAAAGGTCTTAACATAGTGAACAGATCGCTGTGATATACCGAACTAGACGGTGTACAATATTATTTCTTAAAATTATATATATATATATATATATAATTAGCACGGAGAAGATGACGAGAGCCTATTATATATATATATATATAATAGGCTCTCGTCATCTTCTCCGTGCTAATTCGGCTAACTCTCTATGTCAGTCACTTTGGTCCTCAGTTAATTATGTAAATGTCTGTACTACGTAAACTGTCTCGTTGTCATCAAATATTACTGAGTTTGGTTTACTATAAATGACCCACTGCTGTTTCGGGGCTCTACCGTTTCTTTGAGGGTAATTTGCCTAATGTGCCACGCTGGCCAGACGGGTTGGCACAGGGTTTCATACCAAGTTTTCTTTCTCTTGCGGCTAGGATTTCGGCCTTGTCTTTTGTCTTACGATACCCTCAGGATGGAATGGGGTGGTGACACTGTGTGCTAATCCTTTACCACACGGATACTACAAAACTATAACAAAACTAGAAACTGTCAAACAGCTAAACAGGTAGAAGTCAATATCGATTCATTTGTTCAGGGGATATGACAGCACACACAGGCAAGCACGTCAATAGTAGCCACCCCTCTGTTTTGGGAGTTAATAATAGTAATTAAATTGAGTTAATAGCTTGCATTAAAGCTACAATGAGGTATTAGTGTGAGCAATTAATAAGGCTATGTGCACACTATGCCGCACGATATTGTCGTGGGATTCGATGAGCGGCTTGTAAATACATGCCTAATTTCCATCGCTTATTGCAATAGGGTTGGTGAACATTTAAAACTATATATGAACAAGAACTCAGCCCATAAATGACCCACTACTGAGTCGGGCCTCCTCCCATCACAGGGAGGGTAATTAGCCTACTGTGCTACGCTGGCCAGACGGGTTGACACAGGGTTTTGTATCAAGTTTTCCTCTCCCTTCTCTTGGTATATGGTTAATGTGTATCGACTGGTCTAGGTGTTAGATGTGCTGCCTTTGGAAGACGATTCTCCAGTTCGGTTTACTATCTCTGAGTCTGGGTGTCATTTGTGTTCGTGAATTTCATGTTTGTAAACTGCCCCCGCGCAACCAAGTGTACCAAAACAAATACAAAATACAAAACCGAAGTGAACATATTTCGAATTCTTTACATGAAAGGCTTTCTTCTTTCTTTCCCAGCCTTTTCCCAATTATACATGAAAATGGAAAAAATAAACTGTTAGCAAAATAATTAGCATATTGTTAAAGCTTCTGCCTGCAGCTTCAATGGCTTTTCAAACCCACGCTGAAAATCATTTCACAGCTGTTTGTTCTTAGAACTATGTTTAGACTTTCAACCATTCCATTATTCTTAAGTACCAATATTGTACCTATCATAAAATAATTGACATTTATTATCATTACATCATTTCACAGTTTCCAGCGACTGAAATGTTGCGAAAACGTTAATACGTATTTATTTTTCTTTCGCTTTATAACATTTGTTCAAACAATAAACAGTCTGTGAAATGTTATTTTACAGAGAATTGGGTGTTTTAATGCAAATGAGGATTTAAAGGATTGGTCTTGAGGCTTAATATGTTGCGTCGTTAGTAGCTAATCGACTTTTGAAGTAATATGCATATGAGAAGTATCAGAAGTGTTTGTGTTGTGTCAAGTGCGATTCCTAAGTTGTGAAGCAGCCTTTAAGCTAGTTGTGTTTCTGGGCGTATATGTATAGTTGCTATGTGGGTAGTGAAAAAAACACACATTTTCTTTACCACCAGCGTCATGCTTACCACCCACAGGCGACAGTAAACGTTAACCACCAGCCGGGACGCTTAAGCGCTACTCAAGTGGCATTAATGGTAACACTAACAGTCCGTGTGGTGACGGATTTAGAATACATGGTGTCTCCACCTCATTGCATCCTGAGGGTGTCGTAAGAGCCGACAAAAGTGAACGACAAGACGAAAACACGCAAGAGAAGGCAAACTTGATACTGAACCCTGTGCCAACCGGTCCGGCCAACGTGGCACAGTAGGCTAATTACCTTCCATATAGTTGGAGGAAGCCTGACTCCGCAGCAAAATAATTTAGCCGCCTTTGGGTCACAGGACCCCGGTTCGATTCCGGAGTCAGGCAAGTGTCTTTGTGTAAAGCAGAGGCACTTGCTCTGTCTGGGTATCATTGGTGATCGTGGATTGCATGTGTAAACTGCCCCCACGATACAGGTTATCGTTTTCTGATTCATAGTCCTGATAGCGGTACAACTCAGCCGCTCTGACCACGTACAACTCCCACAAAAATACTATTTAGGCAAAAAAAAGAAATAAAAAAATAATATTATTTTGGTGACCCTATAAACTTTATGCGCGAGGGGTTTATTACGATCGCGGGACTAATAAAGTAAGACCGTTACGCTCCTGCCAAAGTTGCATCGAAATAATTCAATGGATTTTGATAAAGTCGTAAAGGCGACGTGCCACGGTACCAAGCCCGCTCGCGCCAAGCGTTCGACGTTTGTTGTTCGTTTGCCGAACTCGGAAACATAACATGGAGAGTAACAGAAACAATTTCGACCGTTTACCAAGTGCTCCGCGCGTTTTGGATACCAGGCCTTTTTAAATTAACTTTTCGTTATATTTTAAGGCTCCGCACTTGTTATATCAAGGTTTGGCGTTTCCGAACGGAAGTACGGGTATTCGAAATATTTCTCCTATTATTTAAATTGAGATCTGGATGATATCTTTACGTAGCTTAAATATGGCCTGGTATTATCATCATTTCAGCTTCCCCCAAGGATTTCCACAAAGGCCAGTCCTGGGCCGCCCGCATCCATCGCATTCCCAGGACGTCGGTCCACCGTGTGGGAGGCCTACCAGCATTGCGCTTTCCGGAACGCGGTCGCCATTCGAGTACTTTTCTACCCATCGGGCGTCGGTCCTGCGCGCTATGTGCCCTGCCCACTGCCACTTACTTAAGTTTGGCAATCATGTCCTGTTATATCATAGTATAACATAATTATAATGCGTATTTCGTTTACCTGGCGTAATTGGGTAAACAGAAAACCGAAAACGATGGATGCGGGAGGCCGAGGACCGTCCCCTGTGGAAATCCTTGGGGAGGCCTATGTCCAGCAGTGGACGTCTTTTGGCTTAAATAATGATGATGATTTGGGTAAGCCAGAAGCCGAACTTGGATAAATAGGTTTTTGGCTTTGACCTCACTTTCCTTATAACCTAAACTAAAGACTCACAAATATTTTATAAGCTAATTAAATGTTTAGCACTAAGTAAGCTAATTTGATTTTTCAATTAAATGCGCGGGCTCTGGCGATGGAACAAAAGATGTTGAAAGACAAAGGCTTGGATGCCGGGCGTTTTGCTGCGGTTTCATAATTTCCTTATTTGCAGCTGTCGTCATACTTTTTTTGTGCCAGCACAGACAAGGTCCGAACACCGCTTAATTTACATTGAAATAGAGGATTTTCTAAACGCCCTACCTGTGAATATTAATAGAATTTGAAATGGGGTTATTGAGGTTACGCCATGATAAAGGTCCCGGGTGATTTTTATTTCATGTCGCTTTGAGTACTTTTTTAATCCTTTTTAGGTCACGCTATTTTAATGATTTGCTTATGAATCCATACAGGATGTAAGAAAACTCTATAGCCACCCGAGGTGCGGACATTGAGGCTAACTAATGGAGGAAGTCTGTGTATAATTACTTTTTTCAATTGTGATGTATGAGGCAGTAACACATGTTTTAGTGATACCATTATAAATCAGAAAATGCATGTGGGCCGTCTTTACTAGTTCTACTAGTACCAATAGTAGCACAGGAGTAGATAACGACCAGAGCGAAACCTTCTAAAGAGTGAGCAAAATAGTTACCTATTCATAAAGGGTTGGCACAGGAGGGTTAAAATAAGTTAAAACAAAAGTTTGTTTACATCTATTTGTCATTCAATAATTTGAGACATACTTTAAGTTTTATCACTTAATTTCAAAAAGTCATCTTGGTCTTTGGGATAATTAAAAAAAATATGTTTTAATTTTTTCTATTGATGTTCATGCACACAGTACAATATAGTTTATTGTACTGTATATCTATACTCTTTCAAATTTATTCAAACAAACACACACGACGCGACACACAGCGAGCGGTGAGCCAGCCTTTTGATAAAGCACTGGCCGAACCAGTATAAACGTTTCAGGTTATAGGTTATAGGTTTCGTTCCGTACGTGACGAGCCGCCAGTGCTCCCGCACACACGTGCATCATACTTGTAGTGGTGTAGCTACTATGGCGCTGATCTTTGAATCTTTGTCTCTGTCCTTTATCTACTTTGTGGTAGTAGTAGTGGCCGCTAGTTATAGTGAATAGATTCCATAACACTGTCGCTGTGCTAATTTATCTAATTATAACACGTTTATCAAGTAAATAGTTGCTTATTTCTGTCCGTGATGGATTTAGAATACTTCGTTTTACCACTCCATTTCATCCTGAGGATATCGTAAGGCCGAAAAAAGGAAATGACAAGACCGATAACCTAGCCACAAGAGATGGAAAACTTGATACGATATGAAACTTACGATACGATACGTCTGGCCATCGTGGTACAGTAGGCTAATTACCGTCCATATAACTGAAGGAGGCCCGACCCAGCATTGCAGCATATACCTATGGGCTGATAAGATAACTTAAATAAGTAAATTCTCTTTGATTCCGAAATGCGTCTGAAGGCTCTCAACTGAAATATGTATGAATTTCATAATAATAACATTAAAATATGAGAAATAAAAATAGACTAATAAATGTGGTGACGGACTTAGAAAACACAATGTCACCAACCCATACTAACTTTAGGGTGTCGTAAAAGGCGACTAAAAGAACGAAAGAGGCCCTAGAGGAGGAAAACTCGATACAAACCCTGTGCCAACCCGTCTTGCCAGCGTGGCGCAGTAGGCTAATTTCCCTCCATACAGTTGGAGGAGGCCCCACCCAGTAGTGGGTCATGTATGAAACAACGACGACGAATAAGTCTTGAATTCAGTGAGCCCAAGTCAGTTCACAAACATAACGCATGTTGCTGACATTGATCCCTCAACCTTATCTAGAGGGAGAAGTGGTCGACCCGCCACACGTCTCTACCGTTGCTCTAAGACACCCAAGCATAAATAATGTTATAACCATAAATCCCGAGCTATGAAACACTTGACAACATACACACACAGTCTGACACAGACAGTCTGCTAATTAAATTTCATCTGATTAGCTCATAATAAGCTAATGCATATGCTAATATTGAATTGCCGTCATATCCCTTCTAGAGTGCTTAGGAACAGCAGAAATTCCATTTAATAGTCTAATTCCATTTGTCATCGAGGTATTTACGGTTTAAGATCTATACGTGTACGCTTAAATAATACAGAAGTGTTTGTTTGTAATATCAAAATAGTTTTATTCTTTATACTTAAGAAAATATATTTAGTATTGATAATAAAAACATTATAAGACTTTTTGCCTTTCGTACTGGCTAATCTACGAATCAGTTGGTCTTTCACTGGCAGAATAAAATGTAATATTAATTAAACTATAACAAATAATGGTAATATATTGTATACAGCGTTAAAGGTTAAGTCGACCTTGATCCTTGACGAGGTTCTTCTTTTCATCCAGTCTGACTAATTTCACTGAGAAACATCATACCCCCCAAACTAAACCGTTATTATGATATTGGACTCTGGAGTTTTATATTTTGGGTTTATTGTCTCTAATCTATTTGTGTTTGCGATGTTTGTATTTGCGATGTTAGATAAGTTGCTTTATTGTTCTCAACACTAAATTTGTAGTTTACTAAACCGACTGGGTCGTAGTAGACGATTGATATATAGAAATTGAAATAGATTCGTAGAAAATATATTTTGTTTTCCAAAATATTACAAAGGAAGTCTACCTCCCTGGGAGGAGGCCCGACTCAGCAGTGTGGCATTTATGGGCTGGCATACTACTACTAATACTACTATTAGTAGTAGTATGCCAAACGTTACTGATACAAGTCCCTGGCAAGAACTTTTGAATTTGGCAGATTAATGCCGTCAGTTGCCACATGTTTTATATCGATATAAAATAGCAAGCTTGTGCCTCTGGTGGGGCCGCGGCGCATATGCCTCCAATCATGTTTGAATTCTTATCGGTGCGAATTGTACTGAAACCTCCACTATCGCGATGTATGTTTTTTTTGCTAATACTCGAGTTTCTGCGCTGCTTTTCTTGATTACTATAGTTCAAATATTTAAGTACAGAACGAATAACATACTGGTCGCCGCAGATAATAAAAATAAAACAGAAATATGAGTCCAGTGGTTACAATAATACAATGGTGGATTTTATTTCCAAAACAATTCGGAGCCAAAACAGTTATAATTGAACTAAAGGTAAACAACGCATACGGTAATATTTCGTCAGGCGAGAGATACATTTTTTCTGAACGATCTCTCAATACGCAGAAAGAGAACAGGAAATGAAGAACTCGGCTGTTGCTCCGGTGGCCGTCAGCGACCCACTAAAACGAGGGACGTAATTTCCTTTCGAATGTTTCGAGTAATGAACGTTTGGTGACTTGGGCCTGTCAAAAAAGCTCTTAATCATAATTTGTGAGGCGTTTTTAAATGTTAACCGGCTGTTTTTAAGCCCTGACGAAGAAGGAGTGTAGTAATTTTGACGTGATTGTCTTTTTGTTTCTTTCCTGGTAATAAAAGCTTCTGAATTTGATATACATAATTTTTTTTATCTGGTGATTGACAAGGTGTCTTAATTGAGACTGATTTCAAAATTTATGATTTTAATGTTTAAATGGCTAAATAATTCAATAATTATCTCAATAGATTATGTGAGGAAACCTTCTACTGTAATAGATGGCTGATCCAAGTAAGTTTCAAGATTCTTCTCTCTAGGCCAGGTTGCTTCATAAGTTCTTTTTTATGCATATTACGACACACAGGCTAGTAGAGTATTCGTTAATAAACTATCATGGGGGCTGTAACATGTAACTCATGAACACATATGCTTGCACTTGTCTGACCCCGAAATGGTACCTGTGATCCAAAGGCGACACATACCACCCCTAGACAAACAAGGCAGTCTAAATTGATACATACTAGCAGACCCGGCCGCGTTGCTGTGGATAAGGTTTTGTTATATTACATTTAAACATTAACATGCCTTATTTTAACTTTTAACACAGCACCATCTATTGAATACTTACTCAAACCAGTCAACAGATATCGCCATCTGTTAGAATTGTTTGAAGCAAACATAGAATTGTGAGTGTCAAATAATAGAAAAATAATTAGCTATAAAATAATATTGCGACTATAGATTGAGAAAGTCGCTTCAAACTGCACACGATGTGCAAATTTGATTAATATCGGTGAAGTAGAAACAACGTGACGCGAAAACCTTGTATCTTCCAGCTTGATATGGGGACAATATCTACTTAACATCACACTGATGACGTGTTTGATATTATAATGAGTAACTAACCCGAAAATTGTTGTAAATTAAGGTTCCCAAGAATGTACAAGGCCACGCTCACACTTTCGAAAATACTGGAACGAAGCCGCGGTCAAATGTAGTGAATAATAACAAATCTGTCTGTCAATAAAAGCCTCATGATCCTCGGCTTTGTCGTAACGAAGGATTAGCCCGAACACACAAATGGCCGAGTCCAGCATTGAAATTAAAAACGAAAAATAATACAACGCTCGTGTTTTGTTTGTGTCTCGTTCACAAAAGGTTTCTTTTTAATTTACACATACAGATAGACTGTGTGTTTTTGCAAATACGCTGCGTATTTGGAAGCCTAGGGCGGAGAGTTGTTTTCAACCCACTTCAAAAAAACGAGGTTCTTAATAACGGTGCATGTTTTTTTGGTGTTGTACCAAACTACTGAACTGATGTTATATGAAACCCATCTGGAACCAAAATCATTTGAATTTTCTTTCAAATTAACTTAGAAATGGCGGAATAATACGTTAGCAAACTTAAATAAAATACAAACAGCCGAATTGACAAACTCCTTAAAATACGTTGATAATTAATAATTAAGAGTAAAATAGTGATTAAAAAATACACTAATCTCAGGAATATTGAATCTATCTGAGAAAACAATCAATTGGAAAGATAAGTGAGGAAAGTTATACGCCAAATGACATTGTGCTATTAACTAAGAGGTTGGCGCAGTAAACTAAATGTCAACAAATTAGGCAGTTTAATCAAGATCACCTGTAACGTTTCAAATGTGCACAGGTAAAACCGCGAGAAAATTGTAGTATATGAATAAAAATAATAAAAGGCCAATGTTGTCTATGGTCTATTCAAATCTTTACATGGCCGATTCCAGTTTCGGCCAGCAAAAACACGAATCAATTAGGATAAGCAAATACGCTTTTCAAGCATGTTTTCATCTGAAATTCTGTAAAAGCCTGCCATTATTAGATCGCTCGGCTTGTTGAGATCTGGAGAGGTCGAATACTTGAGCCTACAATGGCTCTCAGGCTTGGGAGCTTGAGGGAAAAAAATGGATCATAGATGAAGGTACTACAATGAATTTTATCCATCGAAGAACCAAAGACAGGACAATGGAAATATTTCGTTTATATTCATCAAGTACCCACTGCAAGGCTCGGCCTTCCAATTACATGGTCATTTAGGAACTGGCTGAGATCACATTATGGCACGATACCAATATCCTAAACATTAACTGTTAATTACATGTTAACCTCATCCTCATCGACTGTGCTACCTTGCCGTGGCGAGAGGGCTTGCGAGCGTGACTCGATGGGGCCATACCGGCTCAGGGTCATCCATGCTGGGCGAGACACGGGGAAAGGCTAGACAAAGATTAGCACACAATGTCGTAGAGGCTTCGGGCTCTGGAGTTGTCCTGCGAGCCCTAAGCAGCGCATTGTAGTGTCCTCTATTTGGCGTTCAACATTATTAGTCTAAGCTAATCCGAGGGAGTTCTGGTTGACCCGCACCATGGACGGAGGGAGATGGACTTGACACCCACCTTCTAGCCGGTGGTAGGTCGGAGGACCTGCCGCCGATAAATGTTTCATTGACTACGTGCGATACTGTTACCTATACCCCTGGGGATTTGCGGTTAATCGTGTGTGCCAGAGACCCACATAACCGCCGATGCATTAAGCATATCCCCAGCGAAACCAAAACTTGGCTAGTTGGTCCAGGAGCTGGACATGCCTTTGTGTAAACTAGAGGCACTTGCCCTGAGTTTGGGTGTTATTTGTGTTCGTTAATTACATTTTTGTAAACAGCTCCGAGACACAGGTTTCTCACGGAGTCCTTTGATTAAAAAAATAAGCTAACCAGGCACGAATAATTTTAATGGGTACTAGTATCATTTCTCGCGCTCCGGACTCTACATCCATGCGAGTTGCTCACGAAAAAAGTGAGGTAAATGTAGCATTGAACGACATTTTCTCCGACGGCTGCGATTCGTCAATAACTCTTTCGCGAGCCACTCAAAAGCATCAAGTGGACACATAAGCTTAAAATTTTACGACGAAAAAACTTATTTGTGTGAGGCAACGTTATTGGCCGTATCATGAGATGACATAGCTGATCCCTCGTAAAAATGTGTATCGGTATTGTAAGAAAAATATTACTCGGAACTTATGTTCACGACCCCGGCGGCCATGCACGCGAAAATGGACGTTCAATTTGTTCCTTTTATGTGCGCGATAGGGGCAATTTTGCGTGGCGCGCTGATTCAGGGATATTGGAACTGAGGACATTGTGAAGTTCAGGTGCGTCGGAGGGTGTCATAATTTTGTTTGCCAGCCCGTTGGCGGCTCGGCCCAGCCCGAACGGCTGCGGAGAATCATCGCGGCAAGATCAAGTGGTGTTAGCCGTTTTCCAATAACGACTGCTTAACACGTTAATTTTGTACGAGACAAATAAGCCTATTTAATAACTAACGAAGCTAGTGTTTTTTTTTAAAACGACACCCATGCGCATTTTGCTTATTACCTGTATCGCGGGGGCATTTAACAAACATGTAATTCACGAACACAAATGACACCCAGACACAGAGCAAGTGCGTCTGGTTTATACAAAGACGCCCGACCCCGGAATCGCACCCGAGACCCGTTGATCCAAAGGCGGTACATCTACCCCTAGACCAACGAGACAAGCTAAGTGAAGGTTTACAAATAGCTAAGTAATAGCTAAAAATAAAAGAGTACATGCAGTATTCACTAACAAATATCTAAGTCAATTGCTTAAATAGCTGTCTAAAATTAGTCTATAATCACTACATAGTATAAAACAAAGTCGCTGTCGTCTGTTCGTCCCTATGTATGCTTAAAACTTTAAAACTACGCAACTGATTTTGAAGCGGTTTTTTTAATAGATAGAGTGATTCAAAATGAAGGTGTATATGTTTATTACATGCATAAATTTAGATGTTCATCATTGCACCCGTGCGAAGCCGGAGCGGGTCGTTAGTTTCGAATAAACAAATAGGAAAACTGAGTACCTACATATGTACAAAAATCACTATGATCTTTAAACCACTACTATAATCTATCAAATCAGTAATTTACTAATAACTGAGACTTGTAACTATATTTTCTTGCAATTTCCTAAAAATCGTCGTCGTCGTCGTTTTAGCCCATAAATGACCCACTACTGAGTCGGGCCATCTCCAACTTCATGAAGGGAAATTAGCCTACTGTGCCACGCTGGCAAGACGGGTCGACAAACCGTTTGTATCAAGTTTTCCTTCTCTTTCGGCTAGGTGATCTTCCCCATTCGTTCTTTTTGTTCTCTTACGACACCCTCAAGACGGTATGGGTTGGAAACATTGTGTAATCCTGTGAGTATAGCGACGGATTTTGAATACACAATGTCACCAACCCACGCCGCTGATTTCCCTTCATGAATTTCGAGGACGTCCGAATCAGTGGTAGGCCATTTATGAGCCGAAGTTATGAATAGATGGGGAGAATAATGATACATATTGGGGTAGCCATCTTGATGGCCGCGTAGACCTAACCACTTCAACTAGACCTAATCATCATCATCAACATCAGCCCATAAATGTCCCGCTACTGAGTCGGGCCTCCTCCAAATTCATGGCGAGAAATAAGCATACTGTGCCACGCTGACAAGACGGATTATTTCGGAGGTTTATTTCAAGTTTTCCGTGGCTTGCGGCTAGGTGATCTACCTTTTAAGTTCCTTTAGTCGCCTCTTACGACACCCACAAGATGATTCGGGTTGGTGACATTGTGTGTTTATGTAGATTCTCATACAGATATTTTTCCCTTGTGTTACTAGTTTTGCACATCGCTGTTTGTATTATAATCACCTTCGCTGTCTATGCGCGGTTCTCCATACATAAATAGTTTTTTGGATAATTGGATAAAAATTAAGTGTCTACCACATTTTTACAAATTCGGTAGCAGAATAGAGTACTGAATACAATATAAATAAAATACATATATACTATACTAGCGACCCGCCCCGGCTTCGCACGGGTGCAATGATAAACATCTAAATAGTTTCGCTACAATATTATGCATGTATTATACTTAAAAACCTTCTTCGTGAATCACTCTATCTATTAAAAAAACCGCTTCAAAATCCGTTGCGTAGTTTTAAAGATTTAAGCATACATAGGGACGGACAGACGACAGCGACTTTGTTTTATACTATGTAGTGATTTAACAGTATTTAACCCGTCACCTCGTATTAAACCACCATGAAGCGCAAATATTATTGTTATTAGACAAAAATCGTGCAGCGTATAAAAAAAATTATTGGAACTTGACCAGAGTCCTGTGATCCGAAAGAATCTGCAGTCGCTGCACCATCCACATGCACGACAAGTGGTTGCAAACGACAATATGATGATGAATACAAATACATTAATTTCTTCGATCGATACAAACACATAAAATACACAGCTTAACAGCGCTATAAATCTGTATTAGCAACAGGATTCTGCTTAACGCTCAAACTAGTAAAGTTCCTCCGCAGATAGTCAGAATTATGGGAAACTCGCTCAGATTAATTGCAATCGGAAACTATTCGATTTTAGTAAGCGCCTGGTTATTGCCAAAACGGAACGGACTTTTGCTCATACTATTTAACATCACCCCAATTGATCTACGAATATTTGGGTTCCATATTTAAAACAAATAATTGTAAATATTACATTTTTATAAAAGAAATTTACTTCTATTTGAAGGTCTAATTGAAGGTTTGGTATTTGAAGTCGGTGACCTAGGCAGGTTAATTACTATTCCATTTGTTGTAACATTCGTTGGAAAGATTGTCCAGCTAGCTTGATATAAAACTTGTTATAAACCCTGTGCCAACCCGTCCTGCCAGCATGACAGAGTAAACTCCCTAAACCTGGAGGAGGCCCGACTCAATAATGGATCATTTAGGGGTGAAACGACGAAACAACAACCCAACCATTCAAAGCACCATGAGAGATCAAGCTGCAAATAGGATATCCCAACACAATATCCCGGTTATCCCGTTTTTGGATCCAATTATAAAATCGGGCATCCCTGACACGACCTGAAATATTGCACACACACGCGATTTGGATATAGAGCATGACGAGGACATAAAAATAGTATGAAACAAAAAAGAGTGACGCTTGACAGCCAAACGAAGCAAGATTCCTATATTTTTGCAGGGCATTTGATCAAATCCTTTAATGGTCATAAGTTAGTAATTTCTCACTACTTCTCTAACGTCCTCCTTCAACATTGTTATTCCCTTGGGAATTTGATCAATTCCCAATTTGTATCATCTTCCATTTTTTTTCTGATAATAAGCGGTTACCATCGCATTACGACTTTAGCCACTCAGACAAAGGTCACAATAAACAAAGAAATTATAACGCTGGAAGCAAAAAAGCGAGTTTCTGGCCTTGCTAACACCATCCTACTAATATACAGCCCAAAAATGCATAAGCCGACTGTGGCACGCTAGCCAAACGGTTTCGTTTCCCGTTTACCTTCGCTTGCGACTAAGTATTCGTCCTTGTCATTTCTTTTGTCGGCTCTTACGACATCCGCAAAATGGAATGGGTGGCTGAGCTGCCTTTTTCTGCTGTTGTGTTATAATTTGTTTCTTTTTTATAGCTACAATGCTACTTTTTTAAGATAAAAGGTATCCATTGCGAATTACACGCAACGAAAACCACAGGCGTTAGTTATACGTGTCTTATAGTTATATAATAAAGGACTAATTTCTAATGACTACCAACCGTGCTTATCTACAGCTCCTAGCCGCAGATAAAAGACACAGTAATTTTATAACCAGAATAAAAACTTCATATGTTCTAATTAAATTAATATCTTGGATCTCGTACTTCGCAAACATGTGACAGTTCCGCATCTTTAATTGTTGTTTCAATCTGTCACTCTCAAACAATTTTGTGTTTTGAAGTTTAAACAGCAAGTTTTTTTTTTTTTTGTATTTTTTCCCCTGTGCTAATCGGTTTAGAATACATGATGTCACCAACCTCATGAGGGAACTTGTCCGGGAGGAACTGGCGCACGAGTGCCAAAAACTGTTCCACCTCAATTTTTTTATGCAATCGTCTTCAAAGTCCTACTGATGATACAAATGCATGGTGCAATGGTAACTAGCCTACTACACATTCAGCATGGAATATGGTGGTGACACTAAGTATTCTAAATCCGTCACCACACGGACAATACTCTAAAACATTTACAAACATTATAAAAGCCGCCAGAAATAATTAATTCTTGATTATCAGTAAGTGAAACGTACAGTAAAATACTAGTGAGCGCCCAAATTAAAAAAAATAAAAACAGGTGCAATGTTTTTTTTTAATCGCTACCATGCATATTATTAACAAGTATATAAACTATTTAAAAAATATATGTGTCTTTTATTTATTTCTATAATATAGTTATCATGGATCAGGTACCCAAAATTGCGATTTTTCGAAACTTTAAAAATTCATATCTCTAAAAATATTAACTTTATCGTGAAAAGTCAAAGTACTTTTTTATTTGTATTTCAATAAAGAATATTAAAAAGATGATAATATCTTGAAATGAATAAAAAAAAACAGTTTAAGCAAAAACGAACCGGGTTGCCCCCTGGCAACATGAATTTATATCATCAGTACTTTGAAGAGGATCGCATAAAAAAATTGAGGTGGAACAGTTTCTGGCACTCAAGCGCCAGTTCCTCCCGGAGTAAACTGGCTACCAGTTTGGAACACGACTACTGCTGAGAAGAACTGGCAAGAAACTCAGAGGGCTTGTCATTCTTTTTTTAGTACGTTTTTTATACAAAGACTAGCATTAACTAAATCACACCGTGCTTCAGAGGGCACGGGAAGCCGTCATTCCCAAACGTCATTCGAAGCTCGAAGGCAGCAGCGCAAATACCGCCAGATGGCCTCAATAAACGTGGTCACCCAAAATTAGTCTCAGAGATCAAGGCTCCCAACTTGCTAATTCTATGTCAACAAAATCGCCAATCAAATTGTTTGTCGATTTTGACAGCTTTAGTAACCTACTAATACTAGTGTCAATTCGAGACCTGTGTCAGACGCTTTTGAAAGAAGAACTTTCGAATTTAGTAAAGTACGCATTTGGACAGGCTAGCAAGTGAATCGTTTCCAATGGGCCCGTTAATAGAAAATAGTAGAGCCCCAAACCGACGAAAGTCAAAATCGACATTTATAGACACGTTGGTTTTGACACTTTTGGCAACTTAATAATACACTATAGAGTCAGCGATGTACACACACTTGCACTGGCAAGAACTTTTGAAATATGCAGATTAATATCAATAGTTGCATCTTGCCGGATAAACACTTACAACAGTATTTTCTGTTTGAGGCCCATATTTGGGGCCCTGATGGCAATTTACTACACAGCCCATAAATGATCCACTGCTGAGTCGGGCCTCCTCCCATCACAGGGAAGATAATTAGCCTATCGTGCAACGATTGATGGCAATCGTTTAGCGTTAATCTATACATATATTCGTTAATACTACTTTTCATAAAAAAAATCCCACACTTATAGTTTAAATAGAGATGGAGTACAGAGAGCCCATACTTTTTTTTAAATGAAGCATACAAAATGTATTCAATCAATAAAAACAACATTACACATACTACCATCTATTTGACACAACACGCGTATAGTACTCTTTTGTTTATTGTTAAAGTAAAATTAACTATGGTCGAATTTCGACCGCAAGGCGACCACTAGTATGCATAATTAGCCAAATCGTATTATACTACTAGCCTACCCCAATGGATTTTCTCCAACAGCAGAAACACGAATGAGACCTCGACCACATACTGCTTAAATCACACATTTACTAAGTCCAGTAAGTACATAAAAGGTGGGCTTAGACAGTAAATACGTCGTCAAATTCCGAAACTCCACTAATAACGGCATTGGAAGGGATAGTGATTTACGTGAGGTGTCGCCGATTAGCATCCAAGTGGGCCGGGGACCCCGTTCAGCGCATTTCAATTACCGCGTCTAGGGGTCCCGGGTCCCCACTGAATAATGTATAAACACTTTGATTGAAACGTCGGCCACCGTGTTGAGTATTAGCTAAGGATATTGCATGTTTAGTTTTTGACTTAAAGCTTCAGGTTAAATAAATAAATATATCCTTGGACATTTCACACAACGCCATCTGGTCCCAAGTTAAGCAACTTAATGCTTGTGTTATGGTAACGAGATGGATGATAAACTACTTATATATATTTTTTTTTGTAAATACATACATATTATAGATAGAAATGACACCCAGACTCCGAGCCAGTGCCTTTGGTTTAGACAAAGACACTGGCCCGACCCCGGAATCGAACCCGGGACCCGTTGATCCAAAGGCGGCACATCTGACCACTAGACCAATAGTTCTTAAGCAATTTTTTAAATTACTATTGCTTATGTATGTGTTGGTGACGGATTTAGAATACACAGTGCTACCCACCTCATGCTATCCAGAGAGTGCCGTAAGGGTCGACTAAAGTAAATGGCAAGGATAACCTAGCCGCAAGAGAATGAAAAGTGGCACGCCTTGAAATGCCAGCAAGGCACAGTAGGCTAATTTTCCTCCATGTACTTGCGTCTACGTACCTAGTAAGAGGAGGCCTGAGTCAGCACCGCATCCCAAACTAAGACACTTTTGTTTAGATTTCAATCATTTTTTTAAGCAGTAGTTGGATCACGGGGGCTATTTACAAACCTTTAATTCACGGACACGAATGACACCCAGACTCAGAGCTGAGGGCAAGTGCCATACGTATACACAAAGACACTCCCCCTAGACCAGTCAGACAAGACAGTCTGACAGGCTGAAAATATTACACAATTAATAATCATCACTATTACTATCACCATTATCACTACATAGTCTACACTTCAAAGTCGCTGTCGTCTGTCCGTCCTTAGGTATGCTTAAATCTTTAAAACTACGCAACGGATTTTGAAGCGGTTTTTTTCAGTAGATAGAGTGAAGGAGGAGGGTTTTTATGTATAACTAGTGGCCCGCCCCGGCTTCGCCCGTGCAAAGCGGGGGTGGGTTATACATATAAACCTTACCCTTGAATCACTCTATCTATTAAAAAAACCGCTTCAAAATCCGTTGCGTAGTTTTAAAGATTTATGCATACATAGGGACGGACAGAAAAATGCGATTTTGTTTTATACTATGTAGTGATACATGCATATTATTATGGAGATAAATATAGATGTTCATCATTGCACCCGTGCGAAGCCGGGGCGGGTCTCTAGTTGTTATGGACAGAGTCAGGGATTCGTCATCCAACTCGTCTAGTCCACAACTGCTCGCGATTCGCGGCTTTTATTCGGATAAGTTCCGTTTATATAAATTCGGGAGGAAGGGGACAAGCAACTTACCAGGGTTGTGGCATACACCCGGAGTAATAGAGTCAGGGTCAAGTCAGTCAGTTAAGTCGACAGTAAGATTCAGGATCGACGGGAACAGCCTCGCGAGAACCCCTTTGTTGCAATGGGGGTAGTCTGCTCACCAACTTCACTCACGCCTTTCAGCTCCGTTAAATTTGTAATCTTTAATGTAATCCAATATACCTTATTGGCGGGGTCAGCCCGCGCGCGCGAGGGGCGAATATATCAAGGGGAGGTACCTAACAATTAGGTGGATATGCGGTAACCGGCGCGAGAGCAACGATACGTGTGTACTCAATCAAAGATGGCGAACTAGTGATGTTACTACACGACTGACCGCAATAGGGATGTCCTTTCGAAATAGAACATCTACCCGCCCCGGTCAGGCCCACCTGACCGCTAATCAATAGGCAGACGTGATAGCGTGGCGACCGCTCTCTTCAGAATTGAACCGTCCACCTGAACCTCAGCAAAACGAGGTACCCCATCGGTACCAAATACCAAGCTAAGTATGCGTCCCCGGCGCCAACACAATGGCGGCAAGTTGGCATCCTTAACCAAGACAAGGTCCCCGACCTTAGGTGGATCCGTCTTATCAGTCCACTTGACGCGCTGCTGGAGTATGTGCAAATACTCCAAACTCCAACGTTTCCAAAAGCTCTGAGCAAGTTGTTGGATTAACTGAAACCGAGAGAGGCGATGTTGGTTCACATTGTCGAAAGGGTACTCCGGCAGGGCGTTAAGAGGCTGACCAATCAAAAAATGGCCCGGCGTAAGAGCTTCCAAATCATTAGGGTCTGAAGAGATCGGGCACAACGGGCGCGAATTCAACGTGGCCTCAATCCTACAAAATAAGGTTGCGAGCTCCTCAAAGGTCAAAATGGACTCCCCAATAACCCGTCGCAAACCTAGTTTGGCTACACGGACAACTGATTCAAAGATTCCACCCCAGTGGGGACAAGCTGCCGGGCTAAAATGCCAAGTTATCTTACGTTTTGCCAATAAAGTACCAATGTTGGTTTGACAGTTTTGGAAGAAGTCGTTTACTTCCTTCAAATAATTATTTGCCCCCTTGAAGTTAGTACCGCAGTCTGATCTAATCAAAGACGGTAGTCCTCTCCTAGAGACGAACCTATCCAATGTTGCAATAAAGGCCTCCGTTGAAAGTGCAGAAACAAGTTCCAAATGAACTGCTTTGGTAGCCAGACAAACGAAGACACAGAGATAGGCCTTCGTGGTTTTACTGTTGCGAAGGGTTGAAGTCTTTACCGAAAATGGGCCCGCGAAGTCAGTTCCGACTCCAGCGAAGGCCCTGGACTCAGTGACACGATCCGAAGGCAAGTCTCCCATTAGGGGCTGCAAAGTGGGAGCTTTGAGCCTGTAACAAGACATACAACGAAACACTACACTGCGTATTATTCTACGTGCAGACAAGATCCAGAACTCCCGCTGCAGAATGGCCAATAAAGCATTGCAGCCAGCATGAGAGTTCTTGATGTGACGATCAATCACCAATAATTTCACCAAATGTCCCGACTTAGGCAGTAGCAATGGGTGTCTAGCACCATATGGTATGTTGGCGTTCTTTAGACGCCCTCCAACTCGCAACAAACCAACCTCATCCAAAAATGGGTTTAATTTGGAAATGGCACCAACCAACTTAGCTCTACGAGTCCTTAAGATCTCAATCTCCCGCTCAAAATTTGCATCTTGCACAGAACGAACCCAAAAGAGAATAGCCTCTTGTCGCTCTTGGGGAGAGACGAACGGCTCCAATCTTTTGTCCTGTGGGCGTCTACAGTTGTGACCAAACCGTTTTATCCATGCAGTCACTCCAACCAACTTGTCGAGAGAGCTATAGCGGTTTAATAAGAACTCTGGGTCAAAAACATGTTCTTGCTTTTCAAGAGCAAGCATTCGCAGCCCAGGCAACGCACTGGTGTCTAACACAGGCGTGCGGGGCCAATCAGCCTCGGGACGAGTCAACCACTCAGGTCCCCACCAAAGAGTGTGCTCAACCAAACTGGGAGCCATACATCCCCGTGAGGCGCAATCTGCGGGGTTGCACTCGCCAGGCACATGCCTCCAAATCAAGGGGTTCTCAGATGCCTGAATCTGAGATACCCGGTTAGCGACGAACACCTCCAAGGTGTGGACTGACGCCCTTAACCAACACAACACAATTTGACTGTCAGTCCATGCGTAAATAGCAGAAATGTTCACTGACGATTTCAACGTACCGGACACGTGGTTTACCAGGCGCACAAGAAGCACCGCTCCGGAAAGTTCTAACTTCGGTATAGTCAATGAGGTGCGTAGCGGCGCCACCTTACTCTTGGCCATCACCAAAGAAACTCGCACTTGGCCATCTGCAGACACCGTGCGCAAGAAAACTACGGCGGCGAAACCCCTTTCAGATTGGTCCGAGAACCCATGAAGGGACGCCGTGTATTTAAGCGAAGGAAGCATGCAGCGGGGCAGCGAGACCTCATTTACGTTAGGGAGTGTGGAGACGAATCGGTTCCAGTCCTCCAATAAAGCTCCCTGGAGAGGCTCGTCCCAGTCAAGCCCAGCAGTCCAAAGCCTTTGTAAGAAACATTTGGCCCAAAACAAAACAGGACAGATCCAACCGTTCGGATCGAATGTCCTAGCGACCGTCGACAGAACCAGCCGCTTGGTCCAAACGCGAGGTGACTCCAAGTCCACGTTGTATGTAAATGTGTCCTGAACTGGTCTGTACTGCACACCAAGTACAGCCATCATCGCAGGGTTGTCGACGTTTTCAAACAAATGTGGATCTTGTTGGTGGTCTGTAGGCAAGCCCTTTAGGAGGGCCGGCGAATTAGAAACCCATTTTCGTAGCTCGTAACCTGCGGAAGCCAAGATCCCAACCAACTCATCGCGTAAGAGGACGGCCTCATCATCCGTGGACGCTCCGGTGCAGACATCATCGACATATAAATCCTCCTTCAAAATGGCGGAAGCACGAGGGAATGACAAACGTTCTCGATCCGCGAGTTTCCAGAGCGAACGTATAGCTATAAACGGACTAGACCTCAACCCGTACGTAATTGTATTCAGCTCGTAGACTATCATGGAATTCTGGGAGCTCTCACGCCATAATACCAACTGATAACGACGGTCATCAGGGTGGATGACGGTCTGTCGGAACATCATCTTAATGTCAGCCACAAAGACAATCTGATGTCGCCTGAAACGGGTGATGACGTCACAAAGGTCCTTCAGTAATTTCGGACCGGAGTGCAAACAATCATTCAACGAAGCACCTGTAGACGTACGCGCTGAACCATCAAAAACAGTGCGCAACTTACCGCTCGAGGGTTTAATCACTGCGTGATGCGGTAGGAAGAAGTGCTCAACTGACTTCCAGTCCAATTTTGACACGGACATGTGTCCCAAGTCTTCATACTCGCGCATGAACTCAATGTACTTCTCCTTGAGAAGCGGGTTTTTAGCCATTCGGCGTTCCATTGCCAACAAACGTTTTTCTGCTGTGGCTCGTGAGGCTCCTAGAGCCGGCCGCACTGCAAGAAATGGCAAACGTGTCATGATCCGTCCAGAATGGAGACACCCAGTATTGTTCCGATAGAACGCCTCGCACTCTTCATGTCCCGGGTCCGAGCGTGTAACTTGTGGCGGCTCTTCGACTTCCCAGAATCTCTGAACCGCATCAGAGAGGATGGAGCCCACCACCAAGGTACCATCCAGTTCAAGTGGAGAAGGAGACTTTACCACAGGTCCCATCACTGAAAACCCAAATATTGTTGGAATAGCCACCAGGCCCCGTGGTTGCAACACCCTTACTTTTCCGAGCATAATTTTACCCAGTACATCGGCGCCAAGCAACAGATCTACCGGACCCGGTATGCCAAAACTGGGGTCTGCCAAATCCAAATCGGACGTCAAAGTAACGACAGCCGCTGACAACTTTACCTGCGGGTGGTTACCCAAAATATTTTTCATTACAATGGCCGAAGTTTCACACATCGGTCGTGAAGAGTCTGTCACAGAAAACTTCAAGCGAACCTTGCCTTCAAGATTAGCCACAACAATATTGCCAATACCCCTCACAACATCTGGGTAATGATTCATGGCTAGGCCAGTCTGCCCCACCAACCAAGATGACATTATGCACCCTTGCGAACCCGAGTCTAACACAGCGCGAACCACAACTGAGTTTCGCCCCGCTCGGTCCCAGACCCTCACACGAACAGTGGGTAGAAGAACAGTCTCAATTAGTGGGGGTGCATAAGTGGGGCAGACGCCAATATCCTAGTGTGGTCTTGGGGAAGACCGGTCACCGCTCCCAGACGGTGATGCATCAGCACGAGGGAGGTGAGTCCTCTCCTCGCGACTTCCCCGACCATGTATCCTTCGCGGCGGGTTATGCTCATCAGATTGCACTACCCGCCCGAGACGAGAAGCGCGCGAGTCATGTCGCGTTCGCTCAACCAACGGGGATGACGGCCTTTGGGGATATCGCCCAGTAGCCGCAGAATTTAAATTGAGGCCGGGGGGTGAACGGGGCCGCATGCCCCGGCCCCTTTCTCGCTGGTCGCGAACATACCCGCCCGTGGGTGACCCCGATTGGCCACGTTCACGGCGAGCCCCGTTCGCGTTAGCGCATAATAACGACATATGACGTCCCCCACAATACGTGCATGGACTCGAGCTAGGACAGTCCCTTTGGTAGTGGTCCCCGAGACATCCAAAGCACCAACTTCGGTTCCTGGCCTCCGTCCGTCTTGCCGATACCTCCATGGCCGTAAAGTCTGGGCATTTAGTAACGCCATGCGTTGTGGCTCCACAAAATTCACATTGAGGACGAGTGTGGACTGCGAAGCGAGAAGGTCCCCAAACCTGCGGTCTGCCATTGACCTTACTACCACCCCGGTTTCGTTGTCGTGGCAACCTTTGGTCGACTAACCGTTCGACCACCGTCATGTCGCTCATTCGACACTCGTCCTCCAAGAACCTGGTGACGTCACCAAACGTGGGCAAATGGGTTGCGTCATCGCCTCCATACTTCTGCTCGAAGCGAGCTCTGAGCTCTAACGGCAGCTTCTGCAAGGTTACATGCACCAACATGTAGCTCCAAGAGTCCACGGGGAGATCCAACCGTCTCAAGGCATTGGTTGCAATTAACAGTGGGTTCAATAAACCTGCCCGCAAGGATGAGATTTGAGTGATCCCCGGCAAACTTAAAATTTGTTCAATGTGCGTGTCCGCCAAGGCACGCTTGTTTTGGTACCTCTTCACCAACAAGTTCCACGCCACCTGGTAATTGCCGTCATTAATCGGTAAGTGCTGTATCAAGCCCCTTGCCTCACCGTCTAAGACGGACAACAGGTATGCTAGCTTTTGAGCATAGCCAAGGTCCCCGCGGGCATCCACTAGGCTTTCAAAAAGGTTCCTAAAACCTAACCACATGTCTAGGGTACCATCAAACCGTGGTAAGTCCAAGGTTGGCAACCTACTAAGTAACCCAGTTACTGTAGGCTTGACGTCACCTGACACGGTTGATTTGTCTGTGCGTTCTGTCAAGACCTCACGAGCGCGTTGGGCGATCTGATCAGCCAGGTCCATGATGCGGTTGAAATCTGCATCCACTGCATCGCGCCGATCCTGGGGAAACGAAATGAGGTCAACGCGCTCCAAGCCCTCCAAGTAGTCAGCCAAGCGAGTCTCCACGGCTTCGATCCTACTGGGCATCTTTTCATACCGTTCCAGTAAGGCATCCTGCTTATCAGTCTGTGGTATGAGAGCCGCTGCCTGAACAAACCATCTTCTGGCGACTGCAATGGCCGAGAGAGCCTTGTTTACCGATTTTAAGTCGGTCATAGCCGAATCGTCGATTACAGGTTTACAAGAAACAATTATATGAATGTACGATTACAAAAACGATAGTGACACAATACCCAATATTGACAAACCTACAAGCAATCTCTCGAACAATACCTAATCAAGCAACTGATGATGATGATCCAATATAACAAACTTCAGTTTTACAAAGCTTATTGAAGGTGGACGAGTAACACCGCTGCCACCAAACTTGCAGGATTGAGACCAAATCGAACCAACGAAATGCAATTTTTAATTTTCCAACAAACGAACACACAATTAAACAAATGTTTTTAAACTATAACTTTCGTGAGTGTTTCCGGGACATCCCAATGCGTAATCAAATAAAACACAATCTACTATCCTATGTAACATAAACAGTTCGCTTAATGAGACACGAATTAATTTGTTTATCTAATACAAGTGTACCTAGTACAAGTTAACCGTATAATTATTAGGATAGGATCGTATTTAAACGGAGTCTAACTATTAGCAGGTGTTAACAGCTAGCCGCACGAGAACAATAGGGACCGCATTCCTTAGATAAGGATTCTCAACTAACGAGTTTTATGGAATTAAATAATGAGTCCATTCACTATTAAGAATTAATACTAAACCTACAAATGCACTTTAAATTCAAATGCTAATTTAGTGATCGGCTGCGCAAACCGAATCATACAAGTTGAAATGAAGGGGGTAGACCATGCAAAAGCCCTTACCACTTTTCTATCCGTATATGAATCGTGATTTAAACCACGCTCTGCTACCATATGTTAT
Organism: Clostera curtula; assembly: GCA_905475355.2. NCBI lineage: Eukaryota > Metazoa > Arthropoda > Insecta > Lepidoptera > Notodontidae > Clostera > Clostera curtula. Next base: position 1,292,945 of record FR997802.1, read on the forward strand.
GGACAGAGTCAGGGATTCGTCATCCAACTCGTCTAGTCCACAACTGCTCGCGATTCGCGGCTTTTATTCGGATAAGTTCCGTTTATATAAATTCGGGAGGAAGGGGACAAGCAACTTACCAGGGTTGTGGCATACACCCGGAGTAATAGAGTCAGGGTCAAGTCAGTCAGTTAAGTCGACAGTAAGATTCAGGATCGACGGGAACAGCCTCGCGAGAACCCCTTTGTTGCAATGGGGGTAGTCTGCTCACCAACTTCACTCACGCCTTTCAGCTCCGTTAAATTTGTAATCTTTAATGTAATCCAATATACCTTATTGGCGGGGTCAGCCCGCGCGCGCGAGGGGCGAATATATCAAGGGGAGGTACCTAACAATTAGGTGGATATGCGGTAACCGGCGCGAGAGCAACGATACGTGTGTACTCAATCAAAGATGGCGAACTAGTGATGTTACTACACGACTGACCGCAATAGGGATGTCCTTTCGAAATAGAACACTAGTTGATACTAAATTTAAACATGTTTACTAAAATCGAACTTTAAAGAATTGATTACTTAGAAAACCGATAACAATATAGCATAAGAGTTATACCTAGACACAATCCTAGATATTTAATTTATATTTTTTTAGTACCAAGTAAAGTTTTTTTTAAACGTTAGGTACCCGTGCGTAGACTACCTGTATCGCGAGGACAGTTTACAAACATGTAATTCACGGAAACAAATGCACCCAGACTCGGAGCAAGTGCCTCTGGTTTACACAAAGACACTTGCCCGACCCGGGAATCAAACTGGGGACCCGTGAACGAAATGCGGAACATCTAACCGCTAGACTAACAAGGCAGTCAAAGTTACTTTCTTTTACTTAAAATTTTTCCAATAAAGAGAAAATTCGGTGCTAGTTTTTTGCGCGGCGCGGCGGGTGGCGCGTTGGAAGCGCAGGAAGTTATTTACCTATCGCCACGGTTGAAAATCCTCGCCTTACTTATATATTTTTTCATTGCTCAGGATATTATTTTGGTTTTACGCAATAGTGTGTGTAAACTAAAGTAATGTATGTTGCGTTACGTTAGACTCACAGGGCAAGATTTTCTTCTTCTTATTAAAAAGATGTATGAAACTGAACATTTCTCCAAAACGCTTCTGAACAGCTGTGAAGTTAGAGACCACCGTATCTAGGTAATGCAATACAGAGAAGAGTCGGTTATTGACACCCAGACTTACCCTGAGTAGTATCGGAATTACAAATTGTAGACCCACATCAGCATCCATGCTCAAAGTCAAAGTCAAATTATTTATTTTGCATAGGACACTTACAAATTGTCAACATATTAATAAAATTTATACAATGCAAAGTAATATAATTTACCACCAGTTCGGAACGCGACCACTGCTGAGAAGAACTGGCAAGAAACTCAGAGGGCTTGTCATTTTTTCTTTTTCCATATAACAAACTGTTCTATCGGATCTGGAAGGCGTCCGCTGAAATGTGAATATTAAAACACTACAAAACAAACTTTAATGAATTAAAATAAAACTTCCTTGGACGACCAACCACAAACAGCAGCACCTATTCACAAGTACAACGCATGTGACAGCCATCGGTCTCCTCAACCATATTAAAGGGAAGTGACCGTAGCTCGATGTATATACTTAGTAGTTTATAGGGCGGTTTATTGAACCTCCAAAGAACCAATTGCTTGATAATGATTTAAAAACAATATTTAAATAACAAAACCACGTTGCTTACCGGGGCCACTCACATGCGCGCAAACATTCGTACATTGTACGAATGTTTGCGCGCATGTGAAGGACCGTCAAATTCATTCGCAAACTTAGCGGCTATGCGAATGGGTTCGCATATCAATTCGCGAATGGGTTCGCAAACCTGTTTGCGCTTCCTCCTGCACATGTTTACGAATGTCTTAAGAATCATTATTTTTTTTTACTATAAGCGGCCATTAGAGAATTTCTCTTCTTTTTTAATTCATCAATAGATATTGAAGAAAAAAAGATACCCAATATCTGCAAATATATGTGGTGGGGAGAAAATGAGGAAGCGACAAGAATCTATGTATTGACAACGTATACATCTACATCATAATAAGCGTGTACCTATTAAAAGCAGAAAATAAAAAAAAAATATATTTATATGGGGTTTATTTAAATGTTTAATTTAATTTTTTATATAGGATTTCTTTTGAGGATCCCATATTCATGGTGCAGGAGTTAAAAAAACAAGGAGGACGCTAAACAAGAGTCGTCACGAACTATGAAAATAGAGACACGTCCGTTCCCTTCGCAATCGTGGGCGCAACTGGTCACACGAATGTGTGGGAGACTACGCGAAGGTTCGCGGTTCGCGCGCTTTGATGTGCGTTAAAAAACCGACATCGCTTGGAAAAGCACGAATGCGGCAAAAACTTCGCAAACCCATTCGCGAATGTCGTCCTACACTTGTGGGTTCGCGTATTCGTGCGAATGTGAGTGACCGGCCTTATAAAATGCTATCAATTGTTAGCAGAATTTGATATAGTGCCATCTAGTGGCAAACACAAGAACTAACTGAACGAATTGTTTACAATTGGAAGACGTTCGCAAAATATTGCAAAAGTTTACGCAATCACCGACAGAGGGTAGGGCTATTGAAAGTTAAAAAAGGAAAAGATCTCGAGGTCGACTGTATTTATGTTTTGTACACATATGCAAATTCTTATTAGGTTAACCCTCCAGAGCAAACAACATAACAAAATTCTAATTCAAATATCAGATTTTAACGAGAAATACAAATACCTACATCATTTGCATAAGTTGGGTTGATTCCGTTCATACATATACCTAACATTTGGTGCTTTGTTACACCAGCTGCGATTGGAAGTATTTAAAAATATTACTACGAAATCAAAATCAAAACTCATTTAATCAAGTTGGCTCATTAGAGCTCTTTTGACAGATCAAACAAAAAAAAGTTTAAAATTTACCATTTAATATTAATTATTTACCATATGAATACCTTACCACTGTTCGTCGGTCGGGGTTCTTCCAATTACGTGGAGGGTAATTAGCCTTCTGTGCCACGCTGGGTTGACACAGGGTTTTATATAACTTCACCATCTCATTTTTAAGGTTAAAAAAAACTTAAAAAAATTGACTTCGTTCAATAAAATTAAATATCGTCAATCATTATTTCATTTTGTGCGTTTTGCCTTTTTTCTCCGCCAATCGACTAATGCGCAGTCATTGCCCAAGTTATTTTATAACCATTATAATATACAGTTGGTATGGCAACAATAAAAAAATATTCAGGCGCCCCAATAGTCAAAGCTCACACGGCACCCTATCGGAATGCGGCTGCGCGTTCCGGCCGAGCGGACCGGAAGTCCGGCCGCATACTCCACTTCCGGGCCCCGGTACCGGCCAGGACTGCGGTCACCCGGACTTAAACTTTAAGCTCCATTGGGATTGAGCTATTTTAACTTTCGTTGAAATAGATGGCTGGTATAACTTTGGCATGTCTGCCAACGATGTGACACCGATGACGTAATTAAGATACTAAGATGTCACCATCCCCTTCCTTCCTAAGGGTATCGAATGAGGCTAGAAGTATCTCATTTGGTTGTTACATAGGTAGTAAATGTAGCAACACACAATGATGATGATGATCAGATCAATGTACGAGACCATGGTCCAGTTCCATAGGGGACTCTATAATTTACAGTTCTTGGTGTCTTCCTGCGTTTTGTTCAATCACAATACACGTTCGATCATTGTCCTGATTGAAATAAATCTGTATTGAACGCATTGGTAACGGTCTTGGTTAAATTAGATTTAAGCATGGTACTATGCCGTGGGGTGACCGCATTTCTGTCTCTGGCAGGGCCGGATTAGCCATTAAATTGACCCTTCCCCCTCCGATGATCTTTAAACGACAAAAAGGGCTCCCAGTATTACTTTACCTAGACGGCATAGACCGCTTAGTATCTCTGCATACTTAACGTTACGGGTTTAGAATATACAGTGTCACCAACTCATACTATCTCGAGGGTGTCGTAAGAGGCGACTAAGTGAACGGAATAGTCAGGCAACCTAGCCGTGAGATAAGGAAAACTTGATACAAACCCTGTGCCAACCCATCTTGCTGGTGTAACACAGTAGGCTATTCCCCTTCAGGAATTTGGAGGAAGCCCGACGCAGTAGTGGGTCGTGCATGTGTTGAAACGATGAACAAAAAACGACGAGAGAGAGAGAGAACAAGAGGAAATTAAAAGGTAGAGAGTCTTTTTGTACGTGGGAAATCTTTATGGATCCCCAGCGTCCGAACCGTAAGAAAATGGCAATTTCGCTCTGACCTTCCCACTAAACTAAAGTCATAGACTGATCTACCAGGACCTGGTGTATTAGCCAACAAATTAGCCAACTGTCCCTGCGATAGTTTATACCTATGGTTTTGTTTAATTTAAAAAGAATTGGAGTGCATGCAGGTAAGTGGATATACAGAGTTGATATGACAGAGGGGCATTAAATTACACTACGTAATGTGATTAGTATGAATTCGAAACGGTACAAAAAAATACACGTGATTTTTCATGGGGGTGGAGGGGTAGTCTTAAGCCTCACCAGGTATCACCAAGGGGTTAAAAAATGTTAAAAAAACATCACGTGATTAATGGACAGCCCCTAAGGTTAATAAACGATGCGTTAGGCATAAACATCTGTTAGGAAAGATACTTCATGTTCGAATGAGTCAAAAATTAAAAAAATCATTTGCGGCTAAACTATTGCTCCAATTCAATTGATTTTTGGTACAAAGCCTGGAAATGATAGACCTAGTATAGGCAGTTAAAAAAAATGCCCCTATGTCGTATCAACCCTGTATGTGTGTAGCTATACTGGTGGGAAAAGCGAAGAACGTCCAACTTTTCTATAAGTTTCTGATACGCGGAACAAAATAAAATGTAGCAATCCATTTTTTCGCTGGACAAGGTCGTTTCATGAAACCCGATATTAGTGAGTTTCTTAAACTCTACTTAAATTTATAAATTGAACAGTACCACCGTATCATTAAGAACAATGATGGTTGAATTTTGGTGTGCCGTGAATTGCGTCAGATTTATTAGGACCTAGTTATGCACAAAATAGCCGTTAGAGATAGAAAACTCGCTAAAAAACTCTGAGCCGGCAAGTGTGGCGAGTGGCACGCTTGCCAAAATTTTCTGTTTCTTAACTAGCTTTTGCGCAAGGCTTCGCCCGCGTGGCCTTCATGCCCGTCCTTGACTGCTTCGCATATAACCTACGTTACTCGTACTCAGGCATATGTAGCATTGTATCTAGATTTTATGACGAAAGATTTTTTAATTCTGTCCAGTAGATGTAACATGTATACATGTAAATAGGAAAGTTTAATACTTTCCTATTTACAATATTATTTAGTTGTATCGATACATTAAGTCGTCGGAAGGAGATGGATGCGAGCGGCTCAGGACCGGCCTTCGTGGAAATCCTTGGGGGAGGACTTTGTCCAACAGTGGACGGCTTTTGGCTAAAATGATGACATTAGGGTGGCCCACCTTATATTAAGCAGTTATCATCGCCTCTAGACGTTTGCAACGGTGTGGTCAACCACTGGTAGCTAGTTACGCGCTTAATACACGACGTGTCAAATGCTTTTCCACAGTCGTCGTCATGAGGAAGTCGTGAAAAGACTAGATGGCAGTTTTCTATAAAAGTACAAAAAAAAAACTATTCTTCCCTAGTCGGGCAACTCCATTATATTAGTAGGAGTAGAAGAAATCAACATTTTATTGAGTTGAAATAAGGGCAGCAAAAAGCTTAAATTTTGAATGTAGTCATCTATACAAATAAATAAAATGGGAGTGTCTGTTTGTAATAATAAAATTACCACTTTTTACTAAATGCGTAAGTATGTATACACAGTATGAGCAGACCAAAATATTATATTTTTTAAATTTTGTCTGTCTATCTGTTTGTTTGTTCCGGCTAATCTCTGGAACGGCTGGACCGATTTTGACGAGACTTTCACTGATAGGTAGCTGATGATATAAGGAGTAACTTAGCTACTTTTTAGACTAGATTTGCCCCGCGGCGTCACCCGCGGTACGACAATAACCGCGGGTAACAACGCACCCGTGCGAAGCCGGGACGGGCCGCTAGTAAATAATACGATTCGTATCAGGATTGATATCGTGGACAAATGACCGCTGGCCAAAAACTACCTTCCGGCTAATGTTAAGTTTTTTTTATCATAATAACATCTTAGAAACGTGGCCATAATTGTTTACTGTTTTCGCATACTAATATAATATCGAATTAGCATTCAGAAGCGAATAAAACTTTGACAATATTGTCCGGATATCCGTACACGTTGATGACAGGGCTTGATCATATTAATATGCCCATTGGATTTAATTTTATAAATAGGTATACATCGACTGGGTGGCATGTATGTAGGTACCCATAAGGTGCAATATTGAGAAGTCAGTATGATATGATAGGATCGTTCATAATTTGAACGTCATTTGAATCATAAAATAATACTAGCTGTTATTTCAAGATGTGGAAAACTCTGTAACTATTGGCTCCTGCAAAGTGGACAGGAGGTGTTAATAAAAGTGGCCTAAGTTACTCCTTGTTACATCAGCTATCTGCTCGTGAAAGTCCCGTCAAAATAGGTCCAGCCATAGCAGAGATTAGCCTAAATAAACAGACAAACAAAAATTTAATGAAATGTGTACCGTGCATACATTCAATGCACTTAGTGAAAAACCGTTATTTTAATATTACCAACAGACAATCAAATTTAATTTATCTAATCTAATATACATATAAAATTATTCAGTCACAGCTTTAGTGTTTATACTCCTCCGAAACGTATATTCAGTAGGCATGAGAATAGGTTTATAACTAATTTTTACACCCCTAAGTGTTAAGGGTGGTTTAACCACATTTTTTATTTACAATTCATTTTTTGTAATTTTTTTTATGATACATTATACAAATATTAAAAATTCCGAAATTTTATTAGTTACTAATTCGCTACCATCTATTAGTTAGGTACACATTTAAACATTGCCTATGTCATCTCATGACCGAAACAATTCAGCGTTTATGTATCTCTAGAAAACAGCCTATTGCGTAAAAATGCTTGAAATAACAAGACAAACGTGTATTCCATTGAATTATTAGAATAAATTACCCAATAGATTATACACCACTGCTTCCGATATGGTTCGCTTATTCCCGGACGCCAGTTGGCTTCGGCGGTTAGTTTTCTACCCGTGTCCAAACCCCACACACGCGGGAACGAAATTATAATATAGCGACTCTATATACGCTGCATTCTAAATTAAAAAATAAACACGTTTTAAAATAGTTTAATACTAGTGATTTTTTTTTAATTCGGTTTCAGCGGCAAAATAGAACCCGCGTTTTCAAATGTGTCAAAAAGTTTGAAAAAGCTCGGTGGAAAAAAGTGAAGTTTTGCAGTGTTTTTATAAACTGTTTATGTTTGTGTTTCTTTTGACTGTAATGCTTCTTTGGGAAATATTATTATTTAAACACTGACACTGGGAAGATGTGGTGGATATTTAAGCTGTCTATAGTTTTACAATGTGAGTACCCATCAAGTTAATTTTCTATATTATGTTTAATACAGACTGCTGAGATGTATGATTACTGGAAATGAATATATGAATTTAACTTCATTAATTCTTGGACGTCAATCCTGTGAGTTGTCATGCTCACTACTATACATATATACTATACTTCGGACAGTGGTAGCGACGTGTGGCGGGTCGACAACTTCCCTTTGATATGGTTGAGGAGATCGGTGGCTGCCACACGCGTTATGCTTGTGAACAGGTGCCGCTGTTTGGGGTTGGTCGGCTCACTGGATTCAAGACTTGTAATTTCAGTTTTTTATTATTCTATAAATTCTATATATTTTTTTTCATAATATAAAATTCATATTTCAGTTGAGGGCCTTTTGGAACCGAACGAAACTAGTTAGTTTTATGTACAAGGTCGTTGTAATATAGCGTTTAAAAAAAAAGACAAGCACTTCGAGTTTCTTCCGCCAAGTCTTCTCGGTTGGTGCCGTGTTCCGACCTGGTAGTAGTGTTCTAAAACATATGTATCCGTTGACGATTGTGAACGCCATAATTGGTTTATACAATAAAGCATTTTTCTGTTCTATTCTATTCTATGTTTTTATTTGGCCAGATCTTATAAAAGTAGCGACAACTTAATTAATTGTCCGGGTAATCTAAAACCTAGCCAAGTAATAACTCTATATTAATCATGACGGATTTAGAATATGTTAGTTTCACCACCCTATTTCGTCCTGAGGTTGTCGTAAGAGCCGACAAAAGGAAATGATAAGGCTGAAATCCTGGCCGCAAGAGAAGGAAACCCTATGCCAACCCGTCTGGCCAGCGTGGCGTAGTAGGCTACTTACCCTCCATCAGGGGCGTAGCTACCGCCGTATCTGCCGTATCAATTATACGGGGCCCCCGGACCACGGGGGCCCCCGACGTGCGTAAGCAAAAATTAAAATACATAATTGCTAATTTCCTTAAAATTCAAATGTAGATACATACTTCTCCATAAATGTACTAACCAAGTTCATCAGAATTGGATCAATGCTTAGATGCCAAAACGATTTTAGAATTAGCGACACGACATGTCACTTGTCGTATTAGACACAATTATATGCATATTTTCGCACAACACCGATCAAAGAAAAATACCACTGAGAAACTTTATAACAGTATAATAGCTACCGTTTTTCCTTTTTTTACGTTGGGAAATCCTCATGGATACCCCACCGCTAAACGCCACCCGGGTTATGTGGGACTCCGGGGCACGGAAAGATGATAATTGCGCCCCAACCTACCCAGTAAAACCAACGGTATCCCTCAACTGCCCGAAACAGGGCCATGGGTTTCCCTCCCCAATGGGAAGCATGCTCTGCGAACCTGCCGGGCCCAACGCTTTGATGGGGAGCTCTGGACGCTCGCCTACCCATCAAGAGGCACGTACCCTAAGCCAGTACGTCCCCAACGGATCCTAAAGGCTCGCAAGCCCCCTCACCACAAGAATGTGCCAGCACGGTCGAGAGGCTAGACGCTGTTTCCCTGAAAAATGCAACTCCCCAGCTAATGTCGTGACATAGTCGTGTCGTGAGCCGTAAAGAGCCTTGCATGTCGCGTGCAGGTTGCACATTGAAGGATTTGAATGCATTGTGCATTGCACGGATCAATGAGGTATTGATTCTGCCGACTAAGTAGGGTACCATTCGGCTTTTGACTCTAGTATCGACCATGTTGTCGATACAGGGTACAGTAACCTGTTTCGCACGGCCTACTAGCCATGCTGGACAGACGGGTTGGCATAGGGTTTCCTATCAAGTTTTCCTTCTATTGCGGCTAAGTTCGGCCCTGTTATTTCCTTATGTGTCGACTCTTAGGACACACTCAGGATGGAATGAGGTGGTGACGGTATGTATTGTATAGATTGGTGGTCGTAGAGGTGGTATTAGAATACATAGCGTTACCACCTCATTCCATCTTGACGGTGTCGTAAGAGCCGACAAAAGGAAATGGCAAAGGTATACTATAATACTAGAGACGAAATCATGTTCCAAGCAGTCTAGCGTGGAAAAGTAAGGTCAAGTTTTCCTTCTCTTGCGGCTAGGTTATCACCCTTGTCATTTCCTTTTGTCGACTCTTACGACACCCTCAGGATAAAATGGGGTAGAGACTATGTAATCTAAATCCGGTACTACACGACGGCAATATAAAAAAAACATAGATCATAAACTCGTATGGCACAGACAAAAACCGCGTAAGTGCACCTATGTGCACACGAGCGAAGTTCCTCCTTTTTTGTGAGCACCTTTGTCCTTAATTATGGGCGCAACAGACCATGAACAATATCTTAGCGCGTGCCGTCTTGCCACACGTTCACTTGTTTTGAGGCTCCATAGAATTTATTCTTCTTCTTTTTTTAAGGCTTCTAGCCGTTGGTAGATAGTTTTGCCAATCCTAAATTTACATGAAACGGATGTAGTGTTTTTTGTTTTTAAGATTTCGCTACAGATATAGATATTTATTCTCATTAGCTATTTGGCTCTTATAAAGATATTTTGATGTGGCATTATGTAAACATACAGTTGCCATCGATTGCATAGAAGGAAATTAAAAGTGCTAGACAGTGGCCTGACAATGTTCCCCTTGTAAAATGATTACCTGATAAATATGAGGTGACTAACATGCAAATACAAAAAATAAGGTTTTGGTTACCATCTCCCATAGCTTCACATACGTCAAACAGCCAAGCTAACCATAACATTAAACATCATATTGTTGGTCTAGGGGTTGAATGTGCCACCTTAGGATCACGATCCCCCGATTCGATTCCAGGGTCGAGCAAGGGCCTTTGTCGAAACCAGAGGCACTTGCTTCGTGCATTACATGTTATTCATACAGTATAACCAATCAGGTTTCATTATTTCCACATCTCTTCTCCGCTTAGCTTCGGTGGAAATAGAATAACGAAATCTGATTGGTTATTCAAAACACATCCCCTCTCGTTACCTTTCCTCTCTTCTTTGGTGGAAACCGGGCCAAGTCTTTTATTTGATAGACTTAAGTATAAGGTTTACTTACGATTCTAAAAGATGGCAATATCTGTTGACTGTATTGAGTAACTACTCAATAGATGGCTCTATGTTAAAATTGACATTATTGTATGTAAATGTTAAATGTAATTTAACAAAACCTTAGCTACAGCAACTCGTGGCCGGGGCTGCTAGTGTATGTATACCAAAACAACGAAAATCGACAAAAATAGACCGGTATTAAACATGTCGCAAACTTACGACTTACGACATCAGCACGTTTCTGATAAAAAAATATCCTCTCTTCGACAGTCTGGCCGGAAGATGACAAGTTTCGTATGGCTTCTATACCGCATCAGCGGCCGAAAATTGCCTTACTGTTCAAACGTGTCTTGATGCATCTATTATTTTTAAACTTACGCATCTCATATTAGTAATTATGAAAACTTACGAAGTTGAAATAAACCACTTTGAAACGACTCCAGATTTGGCGACATAGGTTTTCGTGATTATTACACATAAAATAATGAAACGGGAATGAAATAATGTGAAATACACGCGACAAGCCCGTTAAACGGTGTTTAATTTACTCTTTACTAATACATACTACAATACTCGGATTGTGTATTTACTTATTCACACTAGTTAGAAGTTTTATAAAAATTGTGCAGGCACTAGAATGCAGAGAAGACTTTGGTTTTTATGTGTGACTGTGGTTTTTATGTATTTTTTTTATTTATTCATGGAGTTACCCAGCTTTTAGCCGCGAGGGAGGGCAGAGCAGAAATTTCTTTACGAGAGTCTACCCAGCTGCCGAGAGTAAGAACCTTAATCAGCAGTACGCCCATGTATTTACTTCAGTCACAAAAATACTGGCTTTGGGTCCGGGTGTCGTGATTGATTCTATCTATCTACGTTACTAACACTTAGTGTACATTACGATACTAAAATACCTAGAACACGAAAGTCTTCATTTAATGATAAGATCTTAGAGATAACGTTGTCCAGAAATCATAAACGACAATAGAAGACAAAAGCTGTGCTAGCACTGTTACTTAAAAAAATTTAGGTACCTACTGCTGTTTCGCATTCTTATCGGCATTAGAGAGCGCACGCGCCGTTCATTCCGTCACACGCGATGATTTCGATAACGTAAAGATGCCTCACACGCTGTCTCTGTCACACCTTCAGAACCAATCATGTTTGATCTTCCGTCTCTGTCGTATGAATTAATTCGTCGACACGTGCCCTATATGTGTTACAAGGGGAGCACACTTGCTCCAAAGATAATATGAGAAAACTTTTAGAACTTTTCTTATTACGAGTGTATATGTATAATGGATTGTTTATAAATAATAAATGAAGGCAAAACCTTATATCAACCAATCTGGAACGAGAACCTAGTACGATTAATTAAATACAGATGAGCCGACAGACGGAATGTTTAAAAGGATTTTCATATATTTTGTCACCGTTTAGTTCAGCCTTCTCCTAATCAACGACAGGACATTAGCCACTGTGCCAAACTCATCGGCTGGTTACATCAAAAAGCCTATTTTATGGGAAATTAAAGCGCCTGCATACTACAATATACATAAATCTGCACAGCTTAGAGCCGTATTCCTCGGCCAAATGCTCTAGAAAGTACCATAAGTTGCTGCTAAAGTTTAGCACGCGGCAAATATTGTTGAAGTCAGCACAAGACGAGTATTGCACGGACGTTGATCCCGTGCACCGCTCCGCTGCACACCCTCGTTCCGCTCGATGCCAACCTTATGTAGTGTAAAATTCATACACATTATGGTCTAGAAAAACTACCATATATACGGCCGTAGGCGCAACATGGCCCAGATCCAGCTTACCATCTACAAGTACCTTCAAGATCATCATCATCTTCGCATATATACCTTACCTGTCCCAAGTTTTGGTTGACTAAGAGTCTAACATGATTTCCGACTTTTTAATCCTTACCTATTATGATTTTAATACTTAACTACTATGCTCGGAGTTTCCCTGCGAGATCGAGTCAGAAATAAGGAGATACGCAGGCAAACCAGGGTTACCGACATAGCCCACGGGATTGCTAAACTTAAGTGGCAGTGGGTAGGCCCATAGCACGCAGGACCGACGCCCGACGGGGCACAAAAGTTCTCGAGTGGCAACCGCGTTCCGGAAAGCGCAGTGCTGGTAGGCCTCCCCCACGGTGGACCGATGACCTGGTTAAGTTCGCAGGAAAACGACGGATGCGGGCGGTCCAGGATCGGCCTTGGTGGAGATTCTTGCGGGAGGTCTATGTCCAGCAGTGGACGTCATTTGGCCGAAATTTCAATTCACGTCACGAAAGTTATGCTTCCATTACTCAAAAGGACTCACTCTCATCTCATCTCAGTCCATAAATTAATGCTAACTCAGGAACTTTTTTCGCTGCGGACATGCTCCCCAACCCCACAACCTGCATGTGGCACAGTGTACCTTACACCTTACACGTCACTTTCGCACAGGTTTTCGAGAACGTAGACGTACTGTAGTCACATGAGCTATCCTACTCTTGACATTGTGTTTGGTAAACCCGTTATATGAACCTGAACATTTTTGAACGGACCTTTGATTGCTTATTATATTTTATTTTATTAATTATAGGTGCGCAGTCAGTTCGTATCGTCAACATGAGAGTTCCTGACGTCATCCAATATGGAACTAAAGATGTCGTCACACTGGACTGTGATTACGTCACAGGCAACGTAACAGGATTGGTGGTGAAATGGTTTCATAGAGACAGGACTAATCTGGTCTACCAATGGATACCACCCCACAAACCGCAAGCTTTAGGCATACTGAGGGAGAAGGTACAAACAATTTATGTCCACGTATGGTATTCTAATTAAAGACCTGAGAGAGAAGAGAAGATTTCTGTGTGGTGACGGATTTAGAAAACCGTGTCACCGTGTGAAAATAGTGTCACCGCCTCATTCCAACCTGAGGGTGTCGTAAGAGCAAACAAAAGGAAATGACAAGTCATCATCATTTCAGCCAAAGGACGTCCACTGCTGGACATAGACCTCCCCCAAAGATTTCCACAAAGGCCGGTCCTGCGCCGCCCGCATCCATCGTTTTCCGGCGACCTTAATCAGGTCATCGGTCCACCGTGTGGGAGGCCTACCAGCACTGCGCTTTCCGGAACGCGGTCGCCATTCCAGGATTTTTCTGCCTCATTGGGCGTTGGTCCTGCGCGCTATGTGCCCTGCCCACTGCCACTTAAGTTTGGCAATCCTGTGGGCTATGTCGGTGACCCTGGTTTTCCTGCGTATCTCTCGGCTGAGTAGTAGTATGACTAATATATAAAAAATTGCTTTTACTTACTTTACTTGCATGTAACATACAAAAAATACTGTAACAGGCCGTGCCGTCATCACCGTCTACAAACGAATTTAACTTAGAGCAATCAGGAGATTACAATAATATAAGCCACTTTATCATAATAAAAACATGAAAAGTGTTCCAAGATGATCATCTACCTGAATGACATTCATAATCATCTTGTTTAATATTATCTTTGATCCAAAGCACCCAGCAATTTACTCAAGTATACACAAAATATCCGGTGCATTAGCTGTAATTGAGCGTGTGTATTCCGTGTGGGGACGGATTTAGATAGTGTCACCATCCCATTCCATCCCGAGGGTGTCGTAAGAGATGTAAAATGATAAGGCTGAAAACCTAGCCGCAAGAGAAGGAAAACTTGATAGGAAACCCTGTGCCAACCTGTCTGGCCAGCGTGGCACGGTTGGCTAATTATTAATTAATTACCCTCCATGTAATTGGAGGAGGCCCGACTCAGCAGTGGATCATTTATGTGCCGAGTGGTAGTAGTAGAGCGAGCGTGTTTATGCCAAGTTATAGAAAACAACTTTGCTTCTAGGTGGATCTGTCTTTCAAAGCGTCTCACAACCCCTACACCCAACACCGCGCCATGCGCATCACACAGCTGGTTCCCGAGCTGACTGGCAACTACACCTGCGTGGTGTCCACCTTCTTAGCAGAGGATGAGAGGACCCGGCCTATGACTATATTCGGTAAATATTTTACTGTATTTAAATTGTGTGTTGCCAGTTATTACATATAGTACAGACACGTGGTCACTCACTATGGGCTCCATCAGAAAGCTCAAACCCAAAGGCAATGGAGAGGATTATGCTCGGAGTTTCCCTGATCAGGAATGAGGAGATAGGGCAAACCAGGGTCACCGACATAACCCACAGGATTGCCAAACTTCAGTGGCAATGGGCAGGGCACATCGCAGGACTGACGCCCAATAGGGCAGACAAGTCCTCGAGTAGCGGGCGGCTCCGGACCTGCTTTTGTGGAAATCCTTGGGGGAGGCCTATGTTAGCTGAAATTATGAGGGCAATCAGCTCAGGGTTTCATATCAAACTTTCCCTCTCTGGTTACCGGCCTTAACATTACCTTTTGCCGGCTCTTACGACACCCTCAGGATGGAATGGGGCGGCGACTCTATGTATTCTTAATCCGTCATCACATGGATCGAGATAAAATGTAAAATAATGTACCTAAAATCTATTTATCTATTTACAAATGTGCAATCACCTCAAGTTCAAATTCATTTATTTCTGTATATGGGTTCAGGATTACACAACAAAAATTTTTGTTTTTTTTTTTTGTAAGCTTATTTATGAATTCTATTGCCAATTTTTCAGTGCCTGAAACAAAATTTGACATGATTCAAGATCGTCTAGACGAGGAGTATCTGAACATTATTTGTTCTGTGGAAGGTGTTTTTCCGAGGCCAGAGCTTGTAATATTAGCAGGCAACAGGTAAATTTATGTTTCAAATATTTTCTAAACAAATTGCCTTTTTATTGATTTACCATATAAACAGGCGGTCATTGAGTTAAGGTAGTTTAAAAAAAAAATTTTGGCGCAAACCCCCCGATAGTTGTAGTCGGGGAATTCTTAACTTGCGAATTGCTCTTGAAATTTCGCTATCGCGGTGTAGGACTCTTTCGGTAATTATCGCATTTGTAGGCGATATTTCTTGATGCAATTCATTCAGATTTTTCGGGTAAACTGTGTAAAGTATGTAGCATGCGGTCGCTACAAAATCTAATAGATTCCGTTCTTCGCACATTTTGAAATATTCACTGTGTATACATGTGTGTATACGGAGTGTAGTGTCACCACCCCATTCCATCATGAGGGTGTCGAAAGCCGAAAACCAGGCCGCAATATAAGGAAAAGTGGAAACGAATCCCTGTCCCAACCCGGCTGACCAGCGTGGTACAGTAGGCTAATTACCTTCCATGTAATGAGAGGAGACTTGACTCGGCAGTGGGTAATTTATAGGCTGAGTAGTAGTATAGATGTGTGTGTGTGTGTGTAAATTTGTCAGTATAGCTTGTCGCGGGTTCGATTCCCGCACGGAAGAAATATTTGTACGACCTACAAGTATTTGTTCCGGGTCTGGGTGTTTTCTATCTATAATATGTATGTATTTACAAATATATATATATATATATATATATATATATATATATATATATATATATATATATATATATATATATATATATATATAAGTAGTTTATCATCCATCTCGTTACCATAACACAAGCATTAAGTTGCTTAGCTTGGGACGAGATGGCGTTGTGTGAAATGTCCAAGGATATTTATTTATAATTATTAATCATTATACACGTGTTTTTTTTTTAAAGGCCTTTACACGCCAAATCATCTCTGAAGTTGCTACACGGGCGCTACACTGCGCTTACCACCGCCGTGGTAAGGGTGGACTCCTTACCACCTACAGTCGAAATACTATGCGACATGCAAGTGCCGCTAGCCAACTATTTCAGTAGGAAAAGGGACATTTTCTATAGAGGTACGTAACTTCTCCGAGTATTTCAGTGTGTCTGCCATCATGGGTGTCTTAAGGCGAATGTTCCTGGGTAGCCCGCGAAATTCAAATTTTCTTACGTTTTTTGCAATTTGCAGGTCAGTGCTAGGTTGTATGTTGATTAAAATGTTATTCGCGGCTCTAAGACGTATGTAGTTATAGAATTCTAGTCATCAAAATCATCAATACAACCCTCCAAGCTCATAAAGATGAAAAAAAAACATTTTCAAGCTCAAAGTTATTCTTGCACCTTTAGGAGCTTGGAGGGTTGTATTGATGAGTTTGATGATTATAACGCTGTAACTACATACGTCTTACAGCCGCGAATCAAATGTTCATCATCATACAACCAAGCACTGGCCTGCAAATTGCAAAAAACGTAAGAAAATTTGAATTTCGCGGGCTACCCTAGAACAAGGAACGCTGGTTAACTACCTAGACTCAAAAGAAGGAAGACTCGATACAACTTCGCCAACCCCTCTGGCCAGAGTTGCACAGTAGGCCGATTTATTTTATCTTGAAATAGGGCATAGATTGAGATAGATGTCGCCTCCTGTCGTGCCCGCCATCTATTTTGATTCATGTGGTGATAATGATGATGAAAGTGGGTTATATCCCTTTTTTCAGATCCTCCTTTATCAACAACGGAGTCGACATTCAGGAAGCATGTACCAGATTCTGGTGAGTTCTTGTAACATCTGATTTAAATAAATTGCATATAGTGCCAGACCACAAGGGGCCATAAGACCATAGGGGGCATCGCGCATCGGTCTAACCTGATTTGGCTGGCTATCAATATAACACAGGCCATTACCGTCTGCCCTCCGAGACCTATCTGGTTAAACTGCCGAATATTTGGTTAGACCAGGGGCTCCTGCAAGTAGGGCCTTGCCGTTTTTTTCATCAGTTACTTGAATGCCTTTGACCCTAGGCTTGCGTGATGGAAAGCAACGCCTGGGTCTAAGATGGAGCAGGCAATTCAATGAAAAACCTTGTCGGGTACCTGCTTTAACGTACACACGACGAAATACAGTTAAACTGCTTGGCGCCCGACTTAGATGTGAGGGTGGTAGCTAGCCGGGCGGACCATTCGACCCTACCTCCAAGCGTGCTCCAAGCATTAATCCTACTATAATATTATAAACGTGAAAGTGTATGTTTGTTACTCTTTCACCCAAAAATTACTAAATGGATTTTGATGAAACACACAGAATAACGCATAGGCTATAATTAATAAAAATAATGTATGTACAAATGTATTTTTTGTTAGATTCCCGTGCAAAGCCGGGACGGGCCGCTAGTTTATTGCCAAGTTCTAGGGTCAAAAGTGTGTGGCATACGCCCTGAACTGGCACTATACTATTAGTGTTACCAAGACTGGCAAAATCGACAATCAAAAGGACGTTGATTGTCGATTTTGACATTAATGAGTTAGCAGGTACAAAGACTTATAATAATAGGTGCTATGTATCATTGTTGCAGCCTCACAATCCACGTCAGTCATAGCATCGATAGTCTTTGCCTCATTAGCAGTGTCTTTCCATCGTCTACTCGTAACCTGAAGTACTGCTAAACAGAAGAATACTGGGGAAGACAAAAGCAAAATATTCTCATATAGATAAACTAGTAGTTAGTAGAATTTAATTATTATTTAGAAAAAAATATCATCTCGGATATTGGATACAGCGTGTAACAAAAAATCTTAAGTCAAAATGAGGGTACAGAGCCAATATGAACCGGTGGTAGTTTCAGTATGAATGTAGATAGACATAAGGGTTGTGGGTAAAGAGATGGATGGATTGTGTGAATGAGGACATGCGTATGAATGTAAATATGACGCCGATAAATGATGGTAGTTTTAAACATGACCATTTATAAGAGTTTTGTGATAAAACCTACATGACTAAAGTTCCTTTTAGTTTGAATTAAAGAGCTGTTCTGGTTATAAATTAAGAAATGACTTTAGACTAAACTGAATTTCAATAGGCTGACTAGCTATCGTTATTGTTATCCTACAAGATTACTAAGCCGTGTTGTAATGTTACTTTGGTTTTGTGTACCTATTATTCAAGATATGGCCCTTTAAGTTAATCACAAACACAATTAATCACAATCACATCACACAGTCACCAAGCTGTTTTGAAATAAGGTTCTATTTCTGTATTTTTGTACACATGTGTATGAGTCGTGCGTGGATCATTTTGTTGTGGATCTAGGATATTTGTTACACTCGGTAAAAACCGCTGTTATATACATGCATCACTAAATTCTGCCTTGAAAAAAAATTCAATATGTTATCACTACTCACTACATAGTATAAAATAAAGTCGCTGTCGCCTGTCCGTCCCTATGTATGCTTAAATCTTTTAAACTACGCAACGGATTTTGAAGCGGGTTATTTTTATTACATAGAGTGATTCAAGAGGAAGGTTTATAATTAAATATAAATAAATAAATATCCTTGGACATTTCACACAACGCCATCTCGTCCCAAGCTAAGCAACTTAATGCTTGTGTTATGGTAACGAGATGGATGATAAACTAATTATATATATTTTTTTTGTAAATACATACATATTATAGATAGAAAACACCCAGACCCGGAACAAAACTTGTAGGTCGTACAAATATTTCTTCCGTGCGGGGATCGAACCCGCGACATGCTGCGCAGCAGTCGATCGCTCAACCACTGCGCCAACCGTGTCGTCTCGTAATTATGTATAATACATGCCGTGCGTAGCCGGGGCGGGTCGCTATTGTAATATAATATAGATGTTTAATACTGAAAGTATCTAGCTATAGTTTTAATGTTAAGACAATCCAAAGATGTACATAGTAATAATATAATATATTGTATCTAGTCGAGCCAAAATGTATTAAACAGCTCTACACTAAATTGTATATCATTATTTCTTCCTTCTTGAAATCCTTGGAATTATTTCTCATAGAGTATTAAAATAAATAAATAAATAAGCCTTTTTATTGCTGTTTAAAAGAAAATAACGCCCACTACTAGCAGACGGCTAAGATCAGCTGCGTAAATATAAAGTGTTTAAAAATTAAATAAAGTGTTTTATAATCATTGATCGTTTTCAAATGACTTTAAACTAAGTGCAGAAAAACATATATTGAAGACAGTTTCACCAAAGTGCTAAAATATCAAATAAAACACGAAAGAACCTTCGGACAAAACTTCGTGTGTGCTTAGTGTTTTCAAGAACCTTTTTGAAGTGTGACAGAAACAAATCAGTGCAGAAATGTGTAATTATTACTCTGATTTATATCATTACCCATTATAACATACAGAAGTAATTCCAACTCTGAACATAACCTCATAGTAAAAAAAAAAGATTTGCAATAAACTGCATGTTGCATGACACATCGATTTTGAACATCAAGCCGCGCCATCTATAGTGTCATGTACAAACTACGTTGAACTACACCTACAACACAGCCTACACTATATCAGGACCCAGCAAGCTACCTACGGTACAGTATAAACAGTACCAGGGAATATTAAGAGAAGGCGCCACACGCACAAAGTAGCACATACACCAAGTAGTACACGAATCAACCACTGGAGAACTCTAGTAGTACCAAATCAAAACCAATAAATCGATAATCATGGAAGAAATTATGATTGCACTTAAAAACATACAAAAAGAACTAGACGAACAAAAATCTGAGATTCGAAAAAGTGCAGACAAAGTTACAGAACGGGTCACACAGAATATCAACAAAATATTAGATGAAAAAATTTTCAAACTGCAGGATCAACATGATAAACTGAAGGAGAAGGTAGAAAACCAAGAGAAAAGAATATATTTTTTAGAAAAACAAGCAAGACAACGAAATATAGTATTTTTTGGCATTGAGGAGAATGAATCGTCGTACGATAACCTTCTAAATAAAATCGTGAACTTTATAAAACATCACTTCGGTACTGACATAGAACTCAGAGATATTCAAGAGGCAAGGCGAATTGGGACAAAAGGAGACAGACCTCGTCCAATTATTGTTATCTTTTCAACGCTAAGAATAAAAATAAATATTATGAAGCAAAAGGGGTTATTAAAAGACACACAATATTATGTGAAAGAGGACTACCCGCTACAAGTTTTGAAAAAACGCAGAGAGCTACAAGAACAGGCGAAAATAGAAATAGAAAAAGGCAACAATGTGAAAATAAAATATGATAAACTCATTATATTAAAAACGAATAACAAAAGATCACTCCCAATATCACCAGAGAATACACCAATCGCAGATCCTCATTCAAAAGACCATACCAACACACAACTCCAAAAAAAGAACCGAACGCAGCATTCAAAACCACAAAGGTCAAACAGCTTATCTGATGGAGTCATAAAGCCGAGCATGCTTAACTTCTTGATAAACAAAAATAACAATACAACAACCGAGCAGAAAAACGATGCCAAGACCAGCAACGTATAGCAATTAAACCCCTCCTCCTACTCCTGCACGAACACGATGACCTTCAACAAACAACAGAACATAAACAACACAAAACATCTTCCAACCCGGCTGGTCACCGTGGAAGATTACGACCAAAACCCTCCAAAAAAAGCCAAACAGATGGTGAACAGACAAAACAAAAACACAACCCAATTAAAAATCGCTGCTTACAACGTCAGGACCCTATCTTCACATGAACGCTGGCTGGAGCTAAATGAAGCAACAAAGAAAATAAATTATGACGTAATCGGTATCTCAGAGATCAGAAGACTTGGTAATAAAATAGAGGAATATGATAACTTAATATTCTGCTACATTGGATGTACACCAGGTAAATTTGGAGTAGGCTTCATTATTAAGAAGTCTCTTAAAAACAACATTGAAAGCTTCATCGGCCTAACAGAACGAGTGGCAATGCTAAATTTAAAACTTCATGAATTTAATCTATCCATTATACAGGTATACGCACCCACCGAATCCGCAAAAGAAGAAGAAATAGAGGAATTTTATAAAACTATCGACAAAGCTATGGAAATAACACATAAGAATATTATACTAATGGGCGACTTTAATGCGAAGGTAGGTGCTCCTAAAGAAGGTGAATACTTAACAGTGCATCAACATGGGGACGGTGAAAGAAACGATAGAGGACAGAGACTTGTGGACTACGCACTTGAACACAATCTAACTATCATCAATACATGCTTCAAGAAAAAACGTAGCCGGAGATGGACGTGGCGATCCCCAAATGGACAACACAAAAATGAGATCGACTATATACTATCCAACCAACCAAATCTATTCAATAACTTTGAAGTCCTGAATTTAAACTATCCGTCAGACCACCGATTAATTAGATCATCATTAAAAATAGCCAAACAAAAACAAAGTAGAGTAAAATTTACAAACAAAAACAACTTTCAACTAAAGACCAAAGACGAAGTAGTAAGATATAACAAAAACTTAACTTCAATGCTACCCTACCCTTCTTACAACTTGGAACATACTTCAATACAAACTTATCACGACAAAATAGTAAATGCTATTAGCCAAAGCTTGCAAAAAGCTCAAGAAAAGGGAAGAGAGCCACATAGACACCACAAAATACTATCAGATCGCACCGCTCTATTACTGAAAAGAAGAAAAGAACTACAAGGAAGAATAAATAAATCGAGATCAATGAGAAATGAGCTTTCCGCCCTCTATAAAGTAACAAATAAATATATAAAAAGAGATTACGCGAAATACAGAGAAGATACTATAGAAAGACATCTACAACACACAGGAAGCACAAAGAAGGCCTTTAAGGAACTTAGAACGAACAAGACCTGGATAGAAGGATTAAGAAAAGACAACAGAACTTTGTGCAAGCGCACTGCCATTATCAATGCGGCGACAGACTTCTATAGAAAGTTATACAGTGATAACATCCAAAATAATAACATCTCAAACACCAACGAAAATAACGACGAAATCAGTATAAAACCAGTGGACGAAATGGAAGTCCAAGAAGCAATAAATAACTTAAAATTGGGAAAAAGCCCTGGATCGGACAACATAACAAATGAAGTATTAAGACTAGCATACAAAACATTAGCCGGACCACTAGCGGAACTATTTAACTTAATACTGCAAAAGACCGAAACGCCCATACAATGGTCTGAATCGGACATCATACTCATTTATAAAAAGGGTGATCCGAAAGATATTGGCAACTACAGACCAATAAGCTTACTCCCGAGCCTCTACAAACTCTTCTCAGCCATTATAAATAAAAGAATCAGTAGCACATTGGAATTAAAACAACCAATAGAGCAAGCAGGCTTCAGGAAAGGTTTCTCAACAGTGGACCATATCCACACACTTGAACAAATCATTGAAAAGTACCAAGAACAACAAAGACCGCTATACATAGCGTTTATTGACTATCAAAAAGCATTCGATACAGTAACGCATGTAAGTATATGGGAAAGCCTAAAACAGCAGGGAGTTGAAGATGTATACATACAAGTCATAAAGAGCGTATATAAAAACAACATGGGCAAAATTAAGCTAGAAACTCTAGGACCAAGTTTTGCTATAGAAAGAGGCGTACGGCAAGGCGACCCCTTATCTCCAATAATATTCATAGCCATTCTGGAGGCTATCTTCAGGAAGATAGATTGGAGTAAGTCAGGCCTATATATAAAGGACGAATACATAAGTCACTTAAGATTCGCAGATGACCTAGTGCTGTTATCAGAATCCAGCACCCAGTTACAACAAATGATGGAAACTTTACATACAGCTAGTATCAAGGTGGGTCTGAAAATGAATCTCTCTAAGACTATGGCAATGACAAATTGGCGGAGAAGAATATTAACAATAGATAAAGTGCCACTCGAATATACAGATTCATACATCTATCTAGGTAAGCAAATTAGTTTTGATCCGAAAAATAACGAACTAGAAGTGAAAAGAAGAATACAACAAACGTGGAACAAATATTGGAGTTTAAAGGAAATCTTTAAAAGTGGCCTGCCTATTACCATAAAAACAAAAATTATGAATTCCAGCCTTCTTCCAAGTTTGACTTATGGCTGCCAGACCTGGAAATTCACTTCAAAAGTAAAAAATGTAATCACCACCTGTCAAAGAGGACTGGAGCGCAGCATGCTTAAACTAAAGAAATCAGACAAAATACGACACACAATAATAAGATCAAAAACCAAAGCAACAAATGCATTGAAATACGCACAAAAACTTAAATGGAGATGGGCTGGCCATGTCGCGAGGCTTAAAGACCGAAGATGGACCATAAAAGTGACTTTTTGGAATGGACCTCCAGGTAAAAGAAAGCGAGGAAGACCACAGAGTCGCTGGGACGACGAGATCAAAAAAGTAGCCAGCCCAAACTGGAGACAGACTGCACAGGACAGAGACAAATGGGCATCTTTGGAGGAGGCCTTCACCCAATAATGGGGTTCCTACAAATTATATTATTTAGGTATCTAAAATCTAACCAAGCTAGCTAATAATAATAGTCCATATTATCTATTAGTAAATATTATATAGTATATTAATAATAGTAAATAAAATAGTTATAGGTAAATAATATAGAAAATAATTAAGAATAAGTAGGTATTAAGATCAATTAGTTAAGCGTTTAAATAGTATATAGTGTCAAACAAGTATAATAATACTAGTAAATAAAAACAGTAATTAGCTACATAATATAGGACTTAAACAAAATAAGTAGGTATTAATTTTAATTAGTTAAAGTTAAGATAATGCAAAAATCATATGTAAAAATTAATTTGTAGGAAATAAAAGGCTTTTTTATTTTTATTTATTTTATTTTATTTTATTTTATTTTATTGCTGTTTAAAATTTACAATACTTATATCTAAATATTACATACTTAAATATTGTGATGCTAGAATTTTATTATATATTTTAAGTGTCGACGTCCGGTATGTTTATGAAACAGCTTGTCTCTCGACATAGGCCTCCTCTAATGTCTTCCACAAGTTCCTGTCCTTTGACTTTCTCAACCACTCTCCGCCAGCTATTCTTTTGAAGTCATCTTCCCATCTTTGACGTTTTCTACCTTTACTTCTATAGCCATCTCTTGGGTACCATTCTGTTACATTCTTTGTCCACTTTTCTTGTGTCTCTCTTAACATATGTCCTGCCCATCTCCACTTTTGCATTTTATGTACTTTTTCGACGCTTTTTAATTTTGTTATGTTTTTTATGTATGTTAGTCTAATTTTATCTCTTCTCTTAATTCCAGTGATACTTCTTTCTATATTGTTCTGACATATGTTTATTTTATTTAATTGTTTTTTTGTCAATGCCCATGTTTGGCATCCATAGGTCAGGCATGGTAGAATGCACGTATTATAAACTTTTCGTTTTTCTTTCATTGGCATATCTTTATTTTTCATTATTTCACTGAGGGACCAGTACCTCTTCCAAGTATTGGCTATTCTCCGATCGATCTCTTTTTGCATAGTGTCACTTGGCGATATTAACTGCCCTAGGTAAATATACTCTTCTACATATTCGATTTTTTCATTATTAACGGTGATATTATAGGTCTTCGTAGAATTGGTAATAATTTTGGTTTTTGCGGTATTCATCGATAGCCCTGCTTTTGCGCTTTGATCTGAGAGTTCTTGTAGCATATGCTGCAGTTTTTTCGGGCATTCAGAAAAGAGGACCAGATCGTCTGCAAATCGTAAGTGGTTGAGATTTTCACCGTTTATGTTAATGCCATTTTTTTCCCAATTCATATTCCGGAATATCATCTCCAAAACAGCCGTAAATAGCTTAGGCGATATAGGGTCTCCTTGACGAACCCCTCGTTCTATTGGGAATGGTCTACCTGTTTTCTCAAGCCGCACTTGTGCTACACTTCCACAATATATGTTTTGAAGAATTTTTATGAATTTGGCATCCACTCCTTGGCTCTGTAGTGCTTGCCAAATATATGAATGTTCTAGAGAATCGAAGGCCTTACTAAAATCAACAAATCCGATATAAAAGGATTTATTGTATTCTTTAT
This sequence comes from Clostera curtula, assembly GCA_905475355.2. NCBI lineage: Eukaryota > Metazoa > Arthropoda > Insecta > Lepidoptera > Notodontidae > Clostera > Clostera curtula. The sequence goes on from FR997802.1 coordinate 1,318,516, forward strand.
ATTTTTGTATGATTTGTCTTACAACGTGTATGTGATCTATCGTTGAAAATTTGCTCCTAAAGCCGGCTTGTTCCTTTGGTTGGTTTTCATCAAGCGTAGTTGTAATTCGCGAGAGTATAATTTTAGAAAATACTTTATACACATTGGACATCAAACTTATTGGACGATAATTTCCAATGTCTCCTTTATCTCCCTTTTTGTGTAATAAAATTATAGTAGATTTTGTCCAATCGGTGGGTATATCTTCAGTCTCAATAATTTCATTAAACAGTTCAGTCAATATTGGAGCAATGGTCGATGCAACCGATTTTAGTAGTTCGTTGGTTATTTGGTCAGATCCAGGAGTTTTGTCTATTTTTTGAGAATTGATGGCTTTCATTGTTTCCTCCGTCAAAATTTTAGGTGTGATATTAGTTTCTACAGATTCTAGTTCATTTATTTGAGCTCTTCCGTTCTTGTTGCTTTTATATAGTTTCTTGTAATAATCTGTAGCCAACTCCAGTATTTCTGGACGTTTACAAGTGTAGTTACTTTTGTCAGTCTTTACTTTTGGCATCCAGTCCTTTTTTACTGTTAGTTCTTTTATAGCCTTTTTAATTCCACCTGTCTTCTGTATGTGTTTTTTCATAGAGTTGTCTCGTTTAATTTTTCTATCTTTCCTAATTTGTTCATTTATCTTTTTACTAATATCAGATATTTTATATTTATCCTCCTTTCCTTTAATGAGGTTTTTCCTTTCTTGAAGTAGTGCCTGTGTTTGTTTTGAAATCGTTCTATTATCAGATGTATTAGTCTTTCTTGTCACTTCTTTTAATATTTGTATGAATTTATTGTATTTTTCTTCAATGGATAAATCTTTATTGATGTGTTGGTTCTCTGCCAATAATTTGAGATAAGCTGAGAGTACTTCGCTTTCTCCAGTACACACTACCCTTGAATTATTGTTAAGATACTTCCTTGACCTTTTCTTAAGTATCCCAGTCAATGTAGCACGAACCATTTTATGATCAGAGTGGAAATTTAAGTTGTGGATAATTGCAACATCCTTGAAAAACTTGGTATTATTTGACATGACAAAATCGATTTCGTTTTTATGAATGCCATTTGGGGATGTCCATGACCATTTTTTGATTTCCTTCTTTTTGAAAAAACTATTAAGAATACTGAGTTTATGTTGTAAGGCAAAGGTCACTAATCTCTCTCCGTTGTTAGTTCTTTTGCCTGAGCCATATAGTCCTATAGTGTATTCTTCTCCAGTGTTATTGCGCTTTCCTATCTGACCGTTAAAATCGCCCATGACAATTATATTTTTATGCGAATTTTCAATGGTAAGATGTAAATCTTCATAGAATTTTTCTATTTTCCTTATGTCATCTTTCTTGTTCGGCTCTGTTGGAGAATAAGCTTGAATTATAGACCATTTTTCAGCGTTTTTGATTGGTAACTCAATGTTTAAAACTGCTATTCTCTCTGAGACGCCTTTGATTTCTTCTATTTTCTCGGCAAGTCCTTTTTTTATGAGAAAGCCGACTCCGTAGAGCCCTGGGGTCTCGCCTTTATAGTGTAAAATAAAGTTTCCATAGTCTTCAATGCCCTCTCCATATCTTCTCATTTCACTTATTCCTATTATATCCCATTTTATTTCTGATAAAGCTAATTCAAGTTCTTGAAGTTTTTCAGGAGTTCTTAATGATCTTGCGTTAAAAGTGGCTATGTGTATATCTAGAGATCTCTTCTTTTCCATTAGAGGGTGTTGGTCATTCTCCCCCACGATGACCAGTCGGCTTGGGAGAGTTATTTTTGTTTCTATCGTTTTACTTAAATTTTCATGTGTTTGTTCCTTTTTCCGTCCGTCGATAAATCGTTGCTATTGTTTTTGACCTGTCGTCAATGTTGTGAAAGAGTTAGACCGACCTCTCATCAAATCGAATGCATTCGTTCTGTTATTCTTGGTTGAGGTTGAAGGTTGATTTTTTTTTGATTGAGAGTTTGTTTGTGGTGATATTGAGAGTTCTCTCTTCCTCGAGTCCTTGACGTATTTATTTTCTTTAACTATTAGTTTATCATGTTTTAAATAGGCGAAATTACCTTTTCTCCGTTCTTCCATGAGTTGTGGTAGTAAAGCCTTACGTTTCTCTAAGGTTTCTTTAGAGTAATCTTCCGTGATACGCAGGTCTTTTAACTTTTTCTTATTTTTCAATATTTCCACTTTTTTCCATCCAGTAGTCAAGCATATCAGTATAGGTCGGATAAACTTTGTTGGATTACCTTTGTTTGTTTTACCAATACGATATATTTTGGTGAATTCATAATTTTCGATTGTTACGCCTAATTCTTTTGTTATTATATCTTTGACCTTGTTGATAAGCTCGGGTGCCGATTTCTCGTCTTCTGTCAATCCATGGATTATTATGTTGTTAGTTTTCTTGTCCCTCTCTAAAATTTCGATTTTCCTTTCCAGGTTCTCCACTTTTAGTTTTAAGTGTTTATTTTCCTCTAAAATAGGTTTTAGTTTCTCATCCATTTGGTTCATTATGGTATTGGTTATGGATTCAGATTGATTTTTCATCTCAATTTTCATTTTTTCGAATAAGAGTTGAAATTGTTCTTCCATATTTATACGTGTAATGGAACGTAATGGTAATAATCAAAATGATATCCTGGCAACTCTATACTAACTGTCACTATCGAATTTCGTATTTGACAGCAGACAGTTTGACAACGAAATCTGTAGTACCAAACCAACATAAAATCTTTATAAGTTTTAACCTCTAAATATCCAAGTTTTGTTCACAATTTCGTTAATTCCAGGTATTGTGCCACGAATTTAGTTTAGAAATACTCAGTGTCACTTTCTTAATACTGGAATACAACTTGCCTGCGGAATTTCACCACCAAATATACACTTTCGTGTTTTTAATAACGAACAGATACACAGCAATGTTTACGACACGGGTACCGGAAACAAGAGTATTATGAATTATCAAATATAACTACTACTACTACTACTACATGACCCACTTGAGTCGGGCCTCCTTCAGTTCATCATCATCCTCATCATCATTTCAGCCAAAAGACGTCCACTGCTGGACATAGGCCTCCCCCAAGGATTTCCACAAAGGCCGGTCCTGGGCCGCCCGCATCCACTGCTTTCCGGCGACCTTAACCAGGTCGTCGGTCCACCGTGTGGGAGGCCTACCTGCACTGCGCCTTCCGGAACGCGGTCGCCACTCGAGGACTTTTCTGCCCCATCGGGCGTCGGTCCTGCGAGCTATGTGGCCTGCCCACTGCCACTTAAGTTTGGCAATCCGGCGGGCTATGTCTGTTACCCTGGTTATCCTGCGTATCTCCTCATTTCTGATTCGATCTCACAGGGAACCTCCGAGCATAGCCCTCTCCATTGCCCTTTGGGTGACTATGAGCCTTCTGATTGAGCCCATACTGAGCGACCACGTCTCTGTCTGTCTGTCTCTCCTTCAGTTACATGGAGGGTACTTAGCCTACTGTGCCACACTGGCCAGACAGGTTTCGTATCAAGTTTTCCTTCTCTTGCGGCTAGTCCTTGATATTTCCCTTTTGACAGCTCTTACGACACCCTTAGGGTGGAATCGGTGTTGACACAATGTATTCTAAATCCATCCCCACACGGAAAAGATACAGGAAAGAAAAAAATAGCAGAATATTTAAATTAGTAGAATAATAAAATGCTTTGAGGAGATCTGGCGGAAGAACTCAGTTGACTGTATTTTAACGCCATTTGTGTAAATTACACCCATGCGAACTCGGGTTGTATCGCTTAAAAGTCTATTACAATGACCAACGTAACATGACCAGCATCGCTGACTGCGCCTGAGCTTATTAGTTTCGCCATATTAAGCGAATATGAGAAAGTGTGCTTCAAATTATCCCACGGCATTTGTAGTAGAGATATAATTTTTATGTAAATTGTGGATTTAGTGTAGATATAATTTTAATGCGCAGTGCTGGTAGGCCTCCCACACGGTGGACCGACGACCTGCTTAAGGTCGCCGGAAAGCGTCTTGTGGAGATCCTTGGGGGAGGGCTATGTCCAGCAGTGGACGTCTTTTGACTGAAATGATGATGATGCATTTTAATGTAGATTTTGGATTTAGTGGATATAATTTTTATGTAGATTTTGTATTTAGTAGAGATATTTTTTATGTAGATTTTGTATTTAATAGAGATATTTTTTATGTAGATTTTGTATTTAGTAGAGATATTTTTATGTAGATTTTGGATTTAGTAGAGATAAGTTTTATGTAGATTTTAGATTTAGTGGATATAATTTTTATGTAGATTTTGAATTTGGTAGATATAATTTTTATGTAGATTTTGGATTTAGTAGAGATAGTTTTTATGCAGATTTTGGATTTAGTAGAGATATTTTTTATGTAGATTTTGTATTTAGTGGATATAATTTTTATGTAGATTGTAGATTTAGTAGAGATAAGTTTTATGTAGATTTTAGATTTAGTGGATATAATTTTTATGTAGATTTTGAATTTGGTAGATATAATTTTTATGTAGATTTTGGATTTAATGGATATAATTTTTATGTAGATTTTGAATTTGGTAGGCATAATTTGATGTAGATTTTGGATTGAATGGATATAATGTTTATGTTGATTTTGGATTGATAATGGCATTAATTTAATATACTATGCTGAAGAACTTGCTTTAAAAAACATTGTGACACATTGAAATATATTACATTACTACCCGCGTGGACTTTATACTCGTGCTTCGGCTTCTACTACTACTATGCAGCCCATAAATGGCCCACGGCTGAGTCAGGCCAATTACATGGAAAGTAATTAGGCTACTGCGCTACGCTGGGTTTACTTTCACTTGCAGCTATATTTTGTGCTATCGAGGTCAGGTAGTCGCCCCATAATAATAAATATCCTTGGACATTTCACACAACGCCATCTCGTCCCAAGCTAAGCTACTTAATGCGTGTTTTATGGTTACGAGATGGATGATAAACTACTTATATACATTTTTTTTTGTAAATACATACATATTATAGATAGAAAACACCCAGACCCGGAACAAATACTTGTAGGTCGTACAAATATTTATCCGTGCGGGGATCGACCCGCGACATGCTGCGCAACAGTTGATCGCTCAACCACTGCGCCAACCTACAGTACCTACGGGGATTTTTTAACGAAACCCGCATTAGGTATAACATGTTTGTAAAACAACATGTTATTCCCGAACACAATCAGAGCAAGTGCCTCTGGTTTACACAGACACTTGCCCGACAGCGGAATCGAACATAGGGCCAGCGATCCAAAGGTGGCTCATCCAACCACTAGACCAACAAGGAAGATGCAGAATTAAACTAAGTTCGCCATTTTTTAAATTGAAATAAGTTTCTTTTTAAATAAGTATTTATTACTTACAATCTATGTCTAATGAACTTTCTTAAAACTAATATATTTAATGAATCAAAGAAATGATAATAATTTTAACCGGTGGATCATAACCAATATTATATGTATCACGTAAAATAACAATTTTGTATCAAAATACTTGCTAGTAAATTTTTGTATTACTATGAATTATTTTTTAAATAATATCTTTCCAAAAATAACTAATTTCTCGAAGTAACAACTACATACTACATAAGCGTGGCAAGTTGAAATTGAATATGAAATATTACTATTAAATGAAATATTAAGTAGAATCTGCCTGGAAATTATGATTTGGACTATGAAAAATAAGATAATGGTTAAAATTCATCAGAAGTTGCAGGTCAAAAAACCCGCTGATATTTTAGTGGGTTCTGTAAAATATGCCCTGCGGGACCTCGTGAATCGGTTCTTCCTCTTTCGGTTTTTTCAGGAAAGGGTTCTTGTAAGGATCAGTGTTCAATCTGAAAAGAAAATGATTTAAATTAAGAAACTACACATAACTAGGCTACATTAGGCCAGCCTATCCATGATATAGGATTTATCGTCGTATTTACTACTTGTACAACAAGCAAGTAACACCAGCTGTCAAATGTATGATTTTGTGGGACTACTGCTATAAATGCTAGAGCGAGAGCCGGCCCAACAGCTTTATTTTCTTCTTTTTTCTTATTAGTTTTCATCCTACATGCTGTAATTGCTAGCGTTTTTTTTTTCTTTGGCAATCTGCCATCTTCGGCAATTTTTGCCAGTGTCGCGTGATAGCTGCTCATGTGTATTTGCTAGCGTTAACCTGTTCAATTCAAAAGTTCTCGAGTCAAAAAAGCCATAGGTCCCGAACTGACATTATAGTATTATCTAGTAGGTTATCAATGTCCGTGTGGTGACGTATTTAGAATACATAGTGTCACCACCCCATTCCATACTGAGGGTGTCGTAAGAACCGACAAAAGGAAATGGCAAGGCCGATAACTTAGCCGCAAGAGAAGGAAAACTTGATACGAAATCCTGTCTGTGCCAATCCGTCTGGCCAGCGTAGCACAGTAGGCTAATTACCCCATGTCTCTAGAGGAGGCCCGACTCAGCAGTGGGTCATCTATGGGCTGAGTAGTCGTCGTTCGTCGTTTCAGCCCATAAATGACCCACTACTGAGTCAGTTTTCCTTCTCTTGCGGCTAGGTGATCTGCCTCTTGCGTTCTTTTAGTAGCCTCTTACGACACCCTCAAGACGGTATGGGTTGGTGACATTGTGTATTCTAAATCCGTCACCAAACGGGCTGCGTAGTAGTAAAGTAAGTTATCAGAGCTGAGAGAATCGCCAATCAAAGGCATGTTGATTTACGATTTTCTTTATTATCAGGTTTAAGCCCATTCCTTATTACTACTTACTTGTAAAGTTCGATGGCTTGGGAACAGTCCACGTTGTACCACCAGTCGCATGCAAACTTTGCTTGGTCGAAGAGGGTACCGTTAGTGCAGAGAAATGACGCCCCTTGCTCGCCTTCACGACCGTCGTGACATATGTGGTATGCCTGGAATTGGTTTAAGGGTTTTAGTTCTCTACAGAATTAACGATAAATGTAATAATTAATGTTACATTTGCCATATGAAACGGCGCCGTACAAATCTAGATGGGGGTATGAGCAAACTTCTAAGAGTACATACAACCAAGAACATAATGTACGGCGCGAGAATAGTCAAAGCATTCGTTTTTTTAGTCACACGGGAGTACCTTTTTTTTGTTTTTATTAATAAAATAATCGTATAAATCATGAATATAATGTAAGTAATATACATTTTATCTGTGTTAAAGTTTTTTAAAATGATTACAATATTGGTAATTATTAAATGTATTTTTTTATATTTTGGTGGAAATTAACATTTCGTCGCCAAACATCACTTTGCATGCATTTCCTAAGTATGTATTTTGTTTAGTATTTTTTTAAAATGTTGTTTATTATTATAGATAAGAGCGTCAACAAATTGTGCAAACTAGAAAGTTGCGATGCGCACGGGGAAAGCCGCTAGCAAGAGCTAGTAGCTGTACGTCAGTCGTACCTGGCATCCAGTCTCTACGTTGGCGTACATCCCAGGGCGGGCAGGCACGTGGTTGCAGGAGAACCTGGTCGGAGGCACCTGGTGGAATATCGGGTAGTCTACACCAGGATGGCCGGGAACGTTGCGGAGATCTTGTGGCTTCTCGTGCTCGCGTAGGGGCTTGCGGACCACGGCTTGCTCGAACTGAACCTCGTACGGGTCGTATTGCTATAAACAAATGGTTAGATAAGTTGGATGACGAGGCCAGTGGACTTTGAACTTTATACTGCGGCAAAAATGGTCAGTTTTAATATGCAGTTTGATAGTCAATCGGTTTCACAAAGTTTCAGCTTACATTATTCTCTACCAGCATCTAATTTGGTTGGAAACACTGTAATTAGTAGAGGTAACTATTTTGTAAGATCTACATTAATTTGTCTATCTTTCACCACCCCATTCCATCCTAAGCGTGTCATACCGACAGCAGGAAATGACAAGGCCAATAACCTAGCTGCAATAGAAGCAAACCTTGATACGAAACCATGTGGCAACCCGTCTTGCCAGCTTGGCAGAGTAGGCTAATTACCCTCCATGTAATTGGAGGATGCCCGACTCAGCATTTATAAATAACTAGCGACCCACCCCGGCGTCGCACGGGTGCAATGATGAACCACTAAAATGTAAACCAAAAAAGTAAACCGCTTCAAAATCCGTTGCTTAGTTTTAAAGATTAAAGCATACATAGGGACTGACAGACGACAGCGACTTTGTTTTATATTATGTAGTGATAGTGATAGTGAAGTGACACTTAAAGGCATAATATGAATACTAATATACTGTAACTAGTGACCCACCCCGGCTTCGCACGGGTGCAATTATGACATAAAAACCTTCCTCTTGAATCACACTATCTATTAAAAAAAAAACCGCTTCAAAATCCGTTTCGTAATTTTGAAGATTTAAGCATACATAGGGACGGACAGACGACAGCGACTTTGTTTTATACTATGTAGTGATAGTGATATAAAGAAATGTAATACAATACAATGAAACAAAAATTGTATTTATCTATGTCAAGTTATTAAAACAAAAGTAAAAGTAAAATAACGGATACAATTGGCACCCTGACACACGACCGAAGGTAGTTGTCATAGAAGTACTACAGACTTGTTGTAAATAAATGACCCACTACATAGTCGGGCCTCCTCCAAATTCATGGGGGGTAATTAGCCTACTGTGCCACGCTGCTGGCAAGACGGGTTAGGACATGGTTTGTAGGCAACCTCTGGATATACCCTGCAATATGGTTGAGGAGGGCGATGTCGTCAATCTGGTGAACAGGTGCCGTTACTGGGGTAGGCCAGCTCAGGCAAGTAGCTCTACTACTACTACTCGTCGGGCCTCCTTCAATTATATGGGGGGTATTTAGCCTACAGGGCCACGCTGACCATGTTGGAGAAGCAAAAAGCCTAGGTGCTAATGCCATAAAATTTCATACTTTTTAATTTGACAGGTTTACTGTCAATGGCCGTCAGCCCGACAGGCAGGTTTCGCTTTGTGCTAAAATAGAATCGTTTTGAATCTGAGGTTCCGTGTAATTAATGTATTTACATTTTGTGAATAATATAGTAAATGGTGTATTTGAAACCAATCCATTATCTTTTTCTTTCTGGCTCCCCGCATGCTACGTTTTCGATCACGGCCGAACAGACCAGACGGGTTGGCACAGGGTTTCGTTTCAAGTTATCCTGTTATCGGCTCTTAAGACACCCTCAGGCTGGAATGGGGTGGTGACGATATGTATTCTAATTCTCTCTCTCTCTATTCTATTCCGTTACCACGGAAGGAATCTTAGTGTAGTTCTAAATACTGACAAAATACTGCTGCTGACTATTGCGCGGGCTTGTTCTCACAAATCTGTCTAAGCAGTCTTTATATACGAAAACCAACTACAGAGTTTCTTGCCGGCTCTTCTCTGTAGAGCAGCCTTCCGAACCTGTTGTAAACGTGTCAAAAGAGCACAGAAGAGCCAACTTGAATAAATAGATTTTTGAGTTTAAATCGGTTGGTGTCATTGTGTATCTAAATACGTCACCACACGCGTGCAACCCCTAAATGTTCCCTACGTACTTAACTGCTTTCGAAGCGTGCTTACATAAGGTATTATACTACTTTTGTTGTACTTAATCGTAACAGCCAACGACCGACCGTGACTTAGTTCCAGTTTGTATAAGCCATATGTTACAACATACTGCTAACATTACAGACACACCTCATTCCTTATATAAGATCACTTTTGGTAGTAACTGTTACTATCCGATTTTTTGCCTGAGCGAAATCAGAGTTCTAAAGAATACCTAGAAAGATTCAGCGCAATGAGATAAGTAAGGCGTCAGGCACTCGGAATCAAACCGGAGCTTTCAACAAATTCAGGGCCCTAATCTCTCCCAAATCTCTCTTATCCCGGCCAAAAATGGTGATCTAAAAAGAGCAACTACAGAGTTCCTTGCTCTTCTCGGTAGAGCCATATTAAAATAAAACTTTAGTGGTACATGAAAAATTTAATTTTATTGTTTCACTTGTCTTAGCCGCTAAGCTCTAATAAGGCAACTTGATTAAATGAATTTTGAATTTGCATGCGGCTATTATCTATTAAGTACTCATTCGACAAAATGAAACTGCTAGCTATAATTAATCTGGTATCTTCAAAAGATTGCTAAGTCCTTGTGTATAATTCGCCCGGCATGCGTCCCAAACTGACACTATTGCATGAGTAACTTTTTATATTGTCACTCTCCGGCTCTCTAAATAACCTGTATCGCGGGGGCCATTCAGGAAGTGACAACCAGACTCAGAGCAAGTGCTTCTGGTTTACACAAAGACACGGAATCGATGCGGGATCCCCTGATTTGGATCAGAGGACCCCAAAGGTAGCACACCCAACCCTAGACCAACCAGGCAGTCAGGCCCTTGTTTGGTATAAGAGTCTGGATCTTGTTGTAATCATTTCTTAGAACCTGTCCCTACAGTTAAGAGTAACGCAATCTGAAATCTGAATCTTGTACCAACGAAAACGCGGAAGTCAATTTCAGTTGCGTAAACTAAAGTACAGGCCTTTCGGAACCAAACGAAACTAGTTAGTTATTATGTACACGCGGTTATTGTAATATGGTGTTTAAATAAAGACAAGCCCACCGAGTTTTTCCGCCAGGTCTTCTCGGGTGGAGCCACGTTGGTAGTAGTGTTATAAAATTGATGTACCCGTTGACGACTGTGAACGCCATAATTGGTTTATACAATAAATATTTTTTCTATTCTATTCTAAGAAATGGCGAATATGTTTACCAGAGCAAACATTTGACATCTCAGAAAAGTATACCGCAGCTATACGATAGGGTAGATAGGAAGTTGAGTTAGTGAGCCGTTACCAAATCCATTAAGCGAAACTGACCGCAACAAAAGTCCTGCAATACGCTAAAGGAAATGCAAAACATTGCAGCAATTAAGTTGACAAAATAGAGCCTACCTGCCATCACGATAATGACATGGTGTTGCCAGTTGCGACACATTTCTGTAACTCCTGCCAGTGAGAGGGTGCGCGCTTGTCACGGCCGCCCGGCGCTTGCGCAGTGCGCCGAAAGTGCAATGCACCGATAGATATGTCATTCGAAACATGTAGATCATTTAGGCCTTTTGATTTTGGTCTCGTTTCGCAGTTGGGCGCAGCATACAGATCCTCTGGCTGAGGTAAAAGGCAAAGAATCCCAAAGAACCCATAAGGGTTCGATGGCACGTTGTGCTGGCAACGAAATAACGTGTCCTTTTTGATACAGTCATGCTTGATTTTTTTTTTAACTGTGGTCAGGTGGTATTGCGTTCCTTGAGTTACCTATTGCGACAGCTTCAGTTTGGAATGGGTTGGTGACTTACAATCCATTAACCAGTCGAACAACTTGTACCAACAGATAAATGTACTTGACATTTGGTTATACCTACATAGTAACCATATTGGCTAAGATTTGAAAAACGTTGACATTTCCTCACCAGATTATTTTATTGACACTTTATCTCCATGACGTAACACGAGGCAGTTGTACGAAACGATTTAATTGCCAAAAATAATCGATTGTTACATACGTTTATTCGCCTAATAGTTAGGTAATATGTGGCATAATATAATTTGATATTGTGATAAAAAACATTATTACAGTTTACGTTTCGGTGAAAGTTTTGCGAGGCTCAAATGATAGTGTGTGATATTAGATAAAAAAAACGAATAGGTATCTACATCATTGTACTAACGAACTAGTCCGTGTGGTGACGGATTTAGAATACACAATGTCAGCAACCCATACCATCTTTAGAGTGTCGTAAGAGGCGACTATATGAACGCAAGAGGCCACCTAGCCTCAAGAGAAGGAAAACTTGATACACACTCTGTGCCAACGCGTCTTGCCAGTGTGGCACAGATGCTAATTTCCCTCCATGAATTTATGATCTCTTCCCTACAGTATGGATGAGGAGGGTGACGTCATGCTTGTGAACAGGTGCCGTTGCGGGGGTCAGTCGGCTCGGGCATTATATTGTTACTATTTTTGACTATAGACTGCTGATGGTTAACCCTTTGTGACAATTGCTTGCCCTCACAAATCTCTTATAACTATGTATTTCTCGGCTCTCCTCTGCAGCATCCGAACCGGTGTTAATGGTAAATCCCTTTTTTACCCGTCAAAAAACCCCACATGACCCAATATGATTCACTTTTGTTATTAGTACATGACTGCATTTTTTAATTATGATGATGTTTTGTAAGTATCCTGAGGGTATTACAGGGAGTGCTTTGCCGCAAGAGTAAGCATGACATTCCGTCAGCGCAGCGTGACGCAGTACCCTCTATGAAATTTAAGGAGTTGCGACTCTAGAAAAGGTTATTTGCACGCTGGAATGGCAGGACCAGAATGAAATATATACAGCTAAGGAGAGAATAAGAATATGAAGCTTTACGTATTAATATGTTGAATCACAAGGATGTTCTGCGTAATTGCCTTAGCACAGTAAACGCCACGTGTGGATGAAATTTTCGTCAGATAGCGAATACAAATAACCATGGTAAGTGCCGCCATTACTTATGACAGTTATAAATATGAATGTAGTTCTATCAAATTAAATTAAAATATAAGACAATGGTTATTGAACCATAAACATTGCTCTTTCAGCAAGTCTTTAGAAACTTCGTGCTGTTCCAAAATGCTTGATTCTTAATCTAGCCTTTTTCCTTTTTTTTTTCTTTTCCCAATTTTGCTGGGGTCGGCACCGGGCCAACGTTATTTGGCTAATTTCAAATATTTGAAGTAAATGTTAATAAAAATAAAATCAGACTAAATATAAAGTTATATGCATATGCCAGTTATGCCACTGCACTGTTGAATTAAAAATATATAATTGTTACAAGGATCGGTTCCCGAGCATAACATAATATGACCCATACGTGTCAATATTAAGCTTTATTTAGTTTTAAGCGAAGAGAAAAGAACGGAGTCTCTACAAAAATCCTACGTAAAATCTTATAATCGTGAAAGAAATACCTAAGTGAATCTTTTCAGATTTTTAATTCCCTCCCTCCATTAAAGGTCTCTTCACATTCGTCTTTCCTACAGGTCATTAAAATCCTCAGTAGGGCTGTTTAGAGATAATACAATGTCATTTGTGCTGACAACGATTAAGGTGAATGTTCCAGGGTAGCCCGCGAAATTCAAATTTTCGTACGTTTTTTGCAAATTTGCGTGTTTTGCAAAAGAATTACTTTGAGCTTGAAAAAGTTTTTTTTTTCATCTTTTTGAGCTTGGAGGGTTGTATTGATGATTTTGATGATTAGAATTCTATAACTACATACGTCTTAGAGCCGCGAATAACATTTTAATCAACATACAACCTAGCACTGACCTGCAAATTGCAAAAAATGTAAGAAAATTTGAATTTTTGCGGGCTACCCTGGAACATTCACCTTTACTATGCCACAACATTTTATGTTCTAGGGACATTATACAATACATTAGTTTACAAGAATACTATCTCATGGGACTAATCAGTTAATTTCGTTTAAGGTCAATCAATGTGACGATGGATGTATTCTACCATAGTGTCATTATCCCATTTCATTCTGAAGGCGTAAGAGTGTCGTAAGAGCAGCGTCAACAAACTCGAATGAGAAATGAGGACTGCTGCCTGTCAGTGGGCCTTCGATGCCTAGCCCCCTATTGTAAAACCATAGTTTTACAATAGGGGGATTCGACTACCATAATTGGATTTACAATAGGGGTACCGGTGGCTAACGTATAAAAAATTAAATTAACCACTCCCACTTATTTATTACCTGACCCCTGGTCCCCCAACGCGAAGTATTTATTTTTTACTTTTTAAAGGTTATCGTGTCGGGGGTATATTTAAATTTTTAATTTAATTTTTATTTTATACTTTTTATAGGTACATTCTTATTATAATGTAGATTTTGTTAAATTGCACGTGATGCGCTTTCATTTGAGACCCCACTCGATTATATTTGCAGACATTCGGTTATTCTTCCCCACTTTCACCCCTCATAACTTTTAAACGGCTCACCCGATTTTCATCAAACATGTCTAAGAACACTCGCCCGTAACTCACCTTTCATACAAAAACAACTTTATTGAAATCACTTCATCCGTTCGCGAGCTATGGTGCCACAGACAGACAGACAGACAGACAGACCGACAGACCGACAGACAGACAGACAGACAGACACGTGAAACTTATAACACCCCTCTTTTTGCGTCGGGGGTTAAAAACGGCAAATGAACAGCAAAATTTCAGAGCGAGGGTAAAAATCTTTGGAGAACCAAGAAGCTCGCCAATATATTAGTACGACCTACAAGTATTTGTTTACAAAAAAAAAATTATTTAAGTAGTTTATCATCCATCTCGTTACCATAACACAAGCATTAAGTTGCTTAGCTTGGGACGAGATGGCGTTGTGTGAAATGTCCAAGGATATTTATTTACATTATAATATACGGACTCCGACGGACAGACCGATTCGCATCTAATCTTCAGTTTATTTCGAACTAGTGTCCCGCCCCGGCTTCGCCCGTGCAAAGCGGGGTTGAGTTATACATATAAACCTTCCCCTTGAATCACTCTATCTATTAAAAAAAACCGCTTCAAAATCCGTTTCGTAGTTTTTAAGATTTATGCATACATAGGGAAGGACAGAAGAATGCGACTTTGTTTTATACTATGTAGTGATGATGATAAGCCCAATTTACGCTATAACGGGCCGTGCCGTGCCCCGGGGCACGGTCGAACATTATGGTTATACATTTGTATGAAGTGATTCATGCATGAACGTGGCTCGGCCGTGCCCCGGCCGGGACCGCTTCATACAAAATTCCCCGCACCGGGCCCGTACCCCCGCACGGGCCCCGTTAATCGAGCTTAACTCTAATATAGGTATAAGTTTTCAAATATTCAGTCAGTGATAAATATTGGTTATCATACGAACTTCACGCTCCACAGTCAAAACTGCAGAAAATCCCATTTGAAATAGAATAGAAAAACCCATTTGAAATATCTCTGTAAAAACTTACGTGTAAAAATGCAGCATCCGATACTAGACCACAGAGAAGAGCGCCGGTGAGCGCTCTTAGCACAGCTTTGCCCATTTCCCCGCACATGTTGAATTAGCTACACAGTTCACTTCTATAGCACACGATATGCTACTGAAGTGCAACGGGTAATAGCCGCACAGGTGAACTCCCCACTAAGTGGTCCGAGTGGTAGGATCTTGCGCAAGACCCCGACCTCTCAAAATAATCTTGGCATACCTATAGCAAAATCTGTGGCAAGAGACTTTACTAGAACAGTGTAAAATACAAGAAATTTTCATTTTTATGTAGACTTCAACATATTATACAAATCAAATCAAAACTCATTTAATCAAGTTGGCTCATTAGAGCTCTTTTGACAGGTCAAACAAAAAATAAAATTTAAAATTTACCATTTAAAATTAATTATTTACCATCGACCACCGGTTCGGAATGCACCTCTACAGAGAAGAGCCGGCAAGGAACTCTGTAGTTGCTCTTTTTAGATCGCCATTTGGGTACAAGACTGGTTTTTGAGCAAACTCACGCAATAGTTCCAAAGGGCCAAACAACAGCCAGATATAGTTGACAATAGTAACCTTGTAATGCCCAAGCCAACCAACCCCCAGCAACGGCACCTGTTCACAAGCATGACGCATATAAGGTTTCCTTTTCGTATGAGCTACTTACTAACAGGTACCCATTCAAATTGTTATTGTAAACAAAGTTATGGAGATTTTTAACCATTCCGTAAACCTAAAACTTGTATTATAAAACTTATGATTATGTGTATATTAAAGTACCTATTATAATTATGATGATATTAAATATGATTATAGATATTTATGTACAAATACATATTTAGTCTTTGTTTTAATAGTCATATTATAAAAAATCGTTAGCCTAATAGAATAAGTGCCACCTACCTCGCTCCATTTTTGCATCGCCCTAAGACAGACTGGCAAATAATGCTTAAGACCTTTGTGCATCTTTTCCTATGCAAAATGTTATAACCAACTTACCAAAGTACCAGATTTCCAAAAAATTGGGCGTTTATATATTTTCCTCTAAGTACAATGGGCTGACGCTCAAGCATACTTTCCACCTAACGGTTGCCGATGCCTATATTTCAAACTTAAGCCAGACTTTATTTAGCTACGACCCTACTGTAAACGTTGGTTGTCCTCTGCCTACCTCTCTTGGTAATAGGTACACAATTTGAATACATCAGCAGATTAAATACAGTATCTAATAAATTGTTTCTAAAAATCTACGCTAATAATTACGACAATAGCCAATGCAGTGCATTATGTCGGTGGTTAAGTAATTAACCGATTCTTTGATACAAACGACTTTCAGTTTACACGGGTAGATGACCTCGCGTGTGTCTATGCGTGCAATATTTTCCGGGACAAAACATACCCGCTGATCACACGACTGTAGCAATTTTAGAGGATCGACCTTCAGGCTTGGGGGGAAACCATGCAACGACCAGCATGCTACATATTTTACGCAATTTACCCGAAAAATCTGAACCATCAACATACACAGAAATATCGCCTACAAATGCGAAAATTACCAAAGAGCTACAGCGATAAAAAAAAAAAGATGTAGCGATAGCGCAAAGGTCCTTTTCTAAAATTAAATCTGTTTTATAACATTTGATTTAAGTGCGTCGTCCACGCAGAGAGAATAGAGCTAGACAGCTTGACAACTAATCTAATCTATAGTCTAATTTCTACGTACACGTAGCCGAAAGTACCCGAGCCTGTCTACGTAGACTATAGTGACACATTAGCTAGGGTAGTCTCGCTAATGTGTACACGTCGTAGATTGCCCTATGCAGTGGCGGATTTACCAGTAGGCTGGAGCCTAGGGCGGCATGTAGTCAAAACGAGTGGAGGTCTGAAAAAAGGTCGCAACATCAAAGCGCGTCTAAAAAAAAGGTCGTACTCGTCGTCGTCTCAAGAACTGTAGCGGCGGCATAAAAAGCCTACGGGCGGCAAATCTGTAAATCCGCCACAGGCCCTGTGTCAGTCGCTGTCCGTAATTTTAATCTATCTTGGACGAGGGCGCTTTAGACAAACCTAGAGATAGAACACGATACTAAATATATGTATCTAAAAAAAAAAAAAAAAAAAAAAAAAAAAAAAAAAAAAAAAAAAAAAAAAAAAAAAAAAACTATTGCAAGAACCCGCGACGCACGACGTACGTTTTATTCTTGTGTTAAAAAATACTTCGAAATATTAGTAAAAATGTCGATGGACTGTCGAGCTTGTGGCGTTTTAGTGCCAGATGGATTGTTTATGAACTGCTCTAATAAACAGTGTGGAAAAGTTTATGATATCAAGTGTCTGGGCTTTGTAGAAGACGAATACAAATCTTTCTCCAAGGAACGTATACTCGAGTGGATTTGTCCTGAGTGCGTTTGCTCCAAACCCAAACGAAATGATCCGGATACACCAGTCCGCAGCACCTTCCAGATGAAGTCAGACGAGACCAGTGCCTACGTTAACACTCAACGAGGAAGCCGTTCAAAAACAGCTGATTTATCGATCATCGAGGGTGATCACGATGGTGTTTTGCTGACAGAGTTTAGACAGTTTAGACTTGAAGTACTCCAACGTTTAGACATGCAAACTAAGATTGTAAAACATCTTCAAGAAGTATGCTATTCAACGAAAGCTGAGTTGGAATACCTAAAAGCAAATATGAAGGTATTTCAAGAAAAACTGCCAAAAAGGGACTTGTTTACACGAAATCAGCCAGGTGGAACAATGGAAGCGACAACAGAATGTTCAAGATCGGGACCAGAGGTGACTAATCAACTCACTACTCCAACTTCATTTGCTGCTGTGGCCCGTAGTGATTATAATGTAAACAAACGAAACATTACTACTACCCGCGCCACAAGTAAAAATAGTGAGGCCACTAAAACAGCGTCGGTGAGCGTATCAGCTATGGTGTCTCCTACTATTTCTCAACCTGTCGATTCAACTCATACGGTTTTGGGAGTCGAGTTAAATAGTCAGGAAAAAAAGGACGACATGAATGAGTGGACCACTGTCCGTAGAAATAGGGGAAGTTTTAAAGCTAAAAATGTTAAGAGAGGAGAAAATTCGAATTTGGTAGAAATACAGGCTACAGAAAAAAAGAAGCACCTTCACGTTTGGCGATTAGCTACAGAAACTACAGTGGAAAAGCTTACATCGCATGTGAAAGGGGTATGTGGCTCTGAAGTGTGTGTCAAGATTGAAAAAATCAAACATAAAACCGAGAGGGATTATGCATCTTTTGTCATCACTGTTCCACAGTCAGTATATGAAAAGTTATGTCAACCTCAGATGTGGCCAGTCAATGCAGAATTTTGTGAATGGATTTGGTTTCGTAAATCAACCAGCAAGCAAACCAAGTAATAAGAAAATCACCTTTGATGTTTATTACCAAAATGCAAGAGGTCTTCGAACAAAGTTGACCAGTTTTTGTAACAATATGGAATCATTAAAGGCTGACATCTTTGCTATAACGGAAACTGGGTGTAACGATTCTATTATGGATGCAGAGATCGTACCACCGGGATACCAATTGTTACGATGTGACAGGGCTGACGGTCGCAAGCAGGGCGGCGCGTTTCTCGTGGCCACACACGGACTCGAGCTGCGACGAGTGAATCCACCGGGTGACGTCAACGTAGATAACTGCTCATTTGAATTAGTTTGTGCGACTGTACATGTTAAATGTAGATTCATGTTTTTGTGTTGCGTTGTTTACATACCACCAATGTCAAATGAGTATGAGTATATGATATTTTTTAGAATAATCGAACAATTGTGTGTTAAATTTAAAAGTGTTTTGTTACTCGGTGATTTTAATTTAAACTCGAGTAATGAAAATACTAAACATTATTTTGATTTTTTTATGTCGTTTTGCGAATTTGCTCAGATGAATAAAGTACCTAATTGTAGTGGAAGACAATTGGACTTGGTGTTGTGTTCATTGTGCTTGTGTGATTGCGTGCGGGTGTGTGAGGCGGATGAGCCCTTGGTGCCTGTGGACGCGTACCACCCGCCACTCACCATAGCCCTGCAACTCAACGTGAGCGAGATGCGCGCTCCCATGCCGGCGGCCGACGCCGTATCTCCGGAATGTCAGGAAACCGTAAGTCAAGCCAAACCACAATGGAACTTTTATAAAGCAGACTATGGTTTATTGTATTCCTCTTTAGCTTCCACCGATTGGAGTCCGATATATAATATTCAGCAACCGGATGAAGCTTTAGAGTGTTTTTACAATATTTTTAATGGCGTTTTAGAAAATTGTGTACCTAAAAAACGCCCTAAGCGTGCTCATATGACTAGGTACTGCTATCCAGAATGGTATACGAAAGAAATAATCTCTGATATTCAATTAAAGGCGAAACTACACAAGAAGTATAAATCAACTAAGTCAAGCATTGATTACAATGTTTTCTCCGTATGCAGGGCGCGCATTAAAGAAAGTGTTGACCGAGAATACCATAACCATCTGGATGGGGTGCAGAGCAACTTAGCAAAGGATCCTAAGTCCTTCTGGAATTATGTTAGAACTAAAACAAGATCCAATGCTCAAACTAAAATAATTAAAAACGGGTCAGTGCTATCAAATTTAGAGTGCGCGACGGAATTTGCGAATTATTTCTTTTCTGTATACAATGAGGAGCCAGCGCGGCTTGAGGTGAGTGAAGCGGTAGAGGCCGGCGGTTCAAGCAGCGCGCGCGTGCACGTCTCACAACTGACGCTCGCGCAGGTGCAGGCGGCACTGGCCCGTCTCAAGCCCAAGCGCTCAGCAGGCCCAGACGGGATCCCTGCATTTGTAATGCGAGATTGTAGATCGGTACTGGCGGAGCCACTCGTACACATTTTTAACAGGTGCCTAGGAAATTCCTATTTCCCGGAACGTTGGAAGGTCACCCGTGTGATTCCCATACCAAAAGGGGGTGACGGAACAGCAGTCGAGTCTTTTAGACCAGTAGCGATTCTGTCGACACCAGCGAAGGTATTTGAATCTGCCTTTCAGCGGGATGTTCAGGGACAGGTGGCTTCGCAACTGTCAGACGCACAGCATGGCTTTCGTCCTGCGCGTAGTACAACCAGCAACCTTTTAAACGCTATGACGTACCTGGTTCCTCATATCGACGCGGGGGTGCAGGTGGACGCCGCCTACTTTGATTTTAAGAAGGCATTTGACCTAGTGGATAATGATGTCTTATTATCAAAGTTGGCGAGAGTCGGCTGCACTCCAAAATTGCTCCAATTCTTTGCGAGCTATATGAGGGACAGGAAACAGTACGTGGAGTATTGTGGTTGTCGGTCTGAGCCTTATTTCACTAGATCGGGGGTGAGTCAAGGCACAAATGTGGGGCCGTTACAATTTATAATTATGATCAATGACCTGCCTGAGGTAGTGAGGGACGCAAGGTGTCTGCTATTTGCGGACGACCTTAAATTGCTTTTGGCCATTGAGACCGAGGAAGACTGTCACCGCCTTCAGCAGGACATTGATCGTATAGTTGAGTGGAGTCGGAAAAACAAGCTGCAGTTCAACGTTTCGAAATGTTCAATTCTGACATTCAGCCGTGCAAGATTACCACTTCACTACAACTACAAATTAAACGATACGCCTCTGAAAAGAGAGGAAGTAGTGCGAGACCTTGGCGTCCATATGGATACACAGCTGAGATTCCGGGATCATATAGTCAGCGTTTGTAAAAAGGCATACAAGCGGCTGGGATTCGTGCTTCGCAGAGCAGCAGATTTCACCAATATTAAGGCTATTTCGGCATTGTACGACGCGCTAATTAGGAGTCAGTTAGAGAGTAATGCAGCTGTATGGGCTCCAAATGAGGCGAAATACACTCTCATGTTGGAGCGCATACAAAATAAATATACACGATACCTGTACCTAAGACTTTATGGCGTATACCCCCTTTATCCCTTGATGTATCCAACCTTGTTCGTATTGGGTATGGTGGGATACAACAGGTTGGAGACAAGAAGGGATCTAGCGTTGGTATCGTATATTCTAGGAGTGTTCCGGGGCAACACAAACAATCCGGGTGTGTTGCAGGAGATGGGATTGTGCGTACCCGATGGTTACGTTCAACGTCGCAGACGGCCGGATTTGTTCGCACTGCCGCGCGGTCGCACCAAGCTGGTGGCCAACGCCCCATTCTCGAGGGCAATGCGCACACTAAATCTGGTGGCTGATAGAATTGATATATTCTCATGTTCACTGAGCGAGTTCGCAAAAGTTGCATTACATGTTTTATGTTATAATAATAATGATAAATAATTAATTAAATTAAAAAAATGAATTCCCATTATTAATTGCCTTATTATTATTATTATTTTTAATTGTATGATATATTAATTTTGAATTTGTATTATATTTACTATTTTTTTTTTTTTTTTTTTAATGTTTTGAATTGGAATTGAATGAAATCATTATTGTAATTTATATTTTTGACTACACTATCGCATTGGATTGTCTGTAATGATAGCTGTATGTATGTCTAATAATAAATAAATAAATAAAATAAATAAAGTATATATAACCTTTTTTTGTTGCAAAAATGTGGCAATAATAGTAGATTTTTTTATATTCAATATCGGTTTGCAATGCGGATTTAGACATCCACGCTAAATCATGTGCGCAATCTAGTACCTACTTATCCGATATTTTCGCTAACGATCCTGTGTTCACTGGTCCGAGGCGTTTACGAGTGATTTTGCAATAAGTCCTTCAATCTAGTCTCTGGAACCAATCTAGTCACACCAGTTGGTTGTGAAACTGTAGATATAGCAAACCTTTTAACTTGCCCTTCATTGTTTTTTGTTTGAGACTTTCCTGAGACCCAAACTTGCTAATTCAAGATCGACAATAAATTTTGATTTTTGGCAACCTACTAATAGTAGTGTCAGTTCGGGACGTAGCCACGTCGCTAGACAGAAAACACTTACTTATCATACATGAGACTGTTATGCAAACATGCTCTCCTGTCTGTTCTCTGTTTTATCTCTGTCAGTATCCAAAATTTGCTATCTAAAAAGCAACTACAGAGTTTCTTGTCAGCAGGTCGAACCAATGGTAAATTGTAATTGTATTTTGACCTACTAACCATTTTTATTCTTGGTTTCGCCGGGGAAATGCTTTAAGCATACCGCCGCCCCTCCCTCGGGGTTGGGCCGGTGATTATGTGGCATTCCGGTCTACCCACTAAAACCCCAAAAGCTAAATCAAACACTAAGACATCATTAATTAGTATTTATTTATTGAATTAAATGCCTTTTGGTTTTATTTTCATAAATATCATACAATAACATTAATCTATACATGTTTACATCTAAAATATGAAGAGGTAATTAGAAAGCAATTAGCGAATCACCGTCTGCTGGTGCACTGGGAGGCCACTTAATTTTGGTTATAACATATAAATACGAGAGTATTGATTTTCAAGTATCCGAATCAATACTCTCTAATATCTACATACTTACAACACATTAGTAGCTGCCATGCGAAATAGGAAAAAATTGCCGAAGACAAAGGCAGATTACCATAGAAAAAAAATGTGAATACCAGTATTATTTTTATGTGGCCTCGCAGTGCAAAATGCACACAATTTATCACCTGGCCGATGGGACTGGAGATGATATAGATGGCGCTTCATATACCGTCGTAACAAAATCTTCTCTTCTGTATTTTGCAGTTCTTAATTTCAAAGCAATGTGGATAATGATATATTTTTAAAATAACACTAATAACTAGTGTATTCGATTCATTGAGTTGTAATATTGAAATGTTATACACTAGGCAGAGAACAAATATGTCAAAAGCGCCATCTATACTGCCGAACAGTCCGTATTTATGTGTAAGAAATACGATAAAATGATCATTCATTATTTACATATGGAAGGTGAGTTCATAGTAAAGTACGGAGGACTTGTAAATAGCTTGCATTATTTTACCCGTTGTTCAAATTTCTCAGTAATTGACATATATAAAACGTTTATAAATCACGATTCAGACAAGTGTCAATAAATGATTTAAAAAGAAAAGGGTAATGTAATTTCTATACATATATGCGTATACTTTTGTCTAACGGCCACTTTACCTCTTTGATTCAAAAAGTAATGAAGGCACAACACAACTACTCTCTGCCCATTCTAATTTATCTCTATCTCTCTCTTTCATTTAGCTCTGATTTAATACGAAACAAGCCATTTAGGCCATTTTCCGTTGTAGAGTGACGTTTTAATACAGTCTATGCGCAAGACCTCCGCTACCAGTAATACTCAATAAACGAAACCACTATATTATTTTGAGACAATAATTACCCATACAATCCTTAAAATACACATAATAACATCACATCCATGAATAAAATGTATTTTGTTCTTAAAACAGCAGGTAACATAAATGGCTGTGATATCTTAAATCTTTCTCTTGTAAGCCAGTATTGGAATACGAGTATTCTCCATCAGCTTATGTGCTTTACCACAATTTTTTATTTTGACTGTAATAATCGTGAAAGGGTGTTTGTTCTTCCTTGCCGCAGCAATGGCATGAATAAACGTATGTTAATATTATTACGAAATTTTCGAAAGTGTGTATTTTCTACCTAAGTAATCCCGGAATTAAGTTGAAATTTAACTTAAATATGCTATTTAAGATTTAGTTAATTAATTCTCGCTTCCGATTTGCCAAATGGTGCTTAATGGAATACGAACTGAACCAATTCAAACTGTGAATAAATAAATACTGGTTTAAACATACCGACAGAAAGTTTATCGCTTCTTGCTGAAGACATAATGTATTATTTGAGGAAGAAACAGCCTCAGACACTTTTCACGGGATTTCGACTACCTTCACTGTAAAAAAGAACAGAAAGGAAGAACAAGCACACATTTCACAAAAAGGATTGGCGTCAATTACAACGCCATGCCAGTCGCCGCTTCCTCAGTTTGACAGATGAAGTTTTCAACACCAAAACTAAAATACACTAACCTGTGTGTTGAAAGATTTCGGCAACTGAGTTAACAACAATATAGCCGATACGGTTTAATGGAAGCCGGCTATAAGGACTGTAACTATAATACTCGAATCAATTAAGATATTACTAACAGCCTCGGGCTAATATGTCAATTGTTTACAGATATCTCTACCTACGATGATACGGATTGAATCTACTTGTTGATTCAGTGACTTAAGAGATTAAATGCTTGATTTAAGTGATGACTCGTTTCTGATATGTATGCTGTTCATTAAAAAACGGATAGACAACTGCAGAATTAAATAGTTACAATTCAATAAAAAATTGAAGTGAATTTTAAAAACCAATATAAGAAAACAATGTATGTCAGTCGGTCATAGATCAACATAGTTTTGATGCAACGTACGTTATGTTACCGTGCTCTCTTTCACACAATAAATTACTAAGGGGTTTATACAATTTCTTACTCTACAGTTTTTTTATTATATAACACAATTGAAGCGTAAATTAACACAATGTAGCAAAAAGCACAGCGATTTTTTTATTTAGACTTCAGCATCCGCTTTGTAGGTACAATATAACGTTTTCGGAAATTTCTGTTCCAAGTCTAAATTGCAGTGCGCTCTTCGCGTACAGACGTTGAGTTTAATAATATTTTTAATGGTATGTAATCATCTTAAAAATAATATAATTGTACTGAGAAAAATGCTGTTCACGGTAAATCTTGACAATTCCAAATGCAAAATTGCCGTTACTATGTGTCAATTGCAAACATTTTAGTGTTGCGGTTACCGGAGCGGTGAGCATTTGAAGGTAGTAGCCCCAAATAATTGTTTTATTTATTAAAACAATATTATGACCATAATCGTTGTTTTTGGATAAACAAATAACTATATTTACAACAAAGTTATAACTACAAGTTAAGAACCTATCGCATTTTCACATGACGCGAAACCTTTACAAAATTACAATGCTAACATTTGAAAAATACGTTTTGAGTAATAATGTTGATGAAAACCAACCATACAAAATAATGTATTCTACCTTACGATGTGCATATACGGAATATACTCGCCCAGCTGGGAGAAGCTACGGGTGGCTAAGGGCACGAGCCATTAGGAAGCGCCGTGGGTTTTGTTTGTAGTTAGGCGATATTACTCCTCGTCCATTTAGCGCCTGGGAGTACCTAACCACCGTAGGCCGGGTATCCCACTTACAAAAAAGTATTGCCAGATATTAGCTTTGGCTTAGTACAGGAGAAATTAAGCACATTTAAGCAGTAACATATGATACAAGTACCAACCCAAACGGTCTCTATGCCAAACTGTCTTGTGTAGCAATAATAGGCTCTAACTTTTCTTTCATACGACCCCATGTGATAGAGATAAATTAGCCCATCTCCGTATATATGAGATAAAATCTGTTTAAATGCTTCACCTTCTATCCAAACTGCCAACTCAAACGCACTTTTTTATTTAAAAATAAAAAGGTTAGCCGCGTCATGCGAGAATTAGATTCTAACGAAATAATTTCCAAATAATAATTAAAAAGAAAGTTGCTATATAACGGCTGCCTTCCACTGCAAAAAGTGACCCGGGACTGATGACCCTGGGCAGTAAACCTTGACCTGGGCCAAAAAAATTACCATTGTGTCCTCTCTTGAGACTTTTTACTAGTTTTAGTCTTCAAAGATTCTAGTATCTTCATGCATGAGACGCTTAACGGCCACTCCGTTGGCCATGGGCACATTCTGTATTTCTTAATGTCATATTTTCTATTTTTTAAGTATAGCTATAGCATACCCAAAACGGTCAATTAAATCAGTCACATACGCAGAGGGAGGCCGTCGTTACACTTCTTAAGAAAAATCTACACTATTATTAAAACATTTCAGTAATTCAAATCGAAACGTCGTCGTTATAAAACTAAATCACATTCACTAATTTTTGTACTCCTATACAAAAATATTATGTCTAACGCACCGTCCACACCTGACCGATTAGAGGCATGAAAATGTCGCTTTAATTTTAAGGGCATTTAATACACGTTATGCCAGCGATTTTATTTAGGTTTTTATTATACACAGATGTATAAAATCGTGATACATACAATTGCAATACACATTTTTTTCCTGAAACATTTTTGTTCTACCTGAACAGCAGATATGCAGAAGTAGCATATTGACTCCTAGGCACTCTTCCTACTATTTATTGTAAGTGGTATTATTTAAAACAACATTTAACGCCAATATTTCGACGTAATGTGGACGCTGCGTATATTGTAACTGCATGAAATTGTGATTGGTGCATTTAATGTAAAATGTGAGTGTAAGATGACATTACGAGTAACTGTGAGAATTGTATTTTAGTTCTAAAGCCTCACCTCCCATCTATAGACTCTATAGGATCATAACGATGGCTTGTTAACTACTACTAAATGAATTAAGAATGAGTATATGGACTCAAATAAGATCTTGGGGATAAAACATGGCCCAAATTCTTATAAATAAATGGTGACTAATATTTTTTGATGAAATATACCTAATTGAAAATGTAATATGGACCATTTGGTTCCTCGTGCCTTTGCGGAAGATTATAGATAGATTAAAAGATATAACTCACTCCAAAGATAAAAATATTTCCATGAGTCCCGGTGAGGTAAGGCTTTTATATCAATGCGAATGAAGGCCGCTTGACGATAATACGGCCGATATATAAAATAGTTTATTTTCAACACTAGTAACGGGCTCGGTCGACGAGGCCACTGGATACGTTTTAGCTGTGTCTAAATCCCAATCACTGATCTATCGCAGCTACATGTTGTATCAGATGTTCGCGTCTTAGCAAGCGCAAGCGCAAGCTCCGCTATAGGCTAGTTGCAGTTCGAATTACATAATAACTAATAGTTATTTTACAATTGGTTTTAATGTACTAAATAAAAATATTCCCATTTGTTCATAATATTATTAATCAATACATGAACTTATTTGTATTTGCATGCAAAAATTACATGAAACCCTATTTTAGTTTTTGTGACGGCCCTTCTTTATAAAATAATTATGATGTATGTATTTGTAAAAGCATTTGTGTTGTAACCCATATATGTACATAACATAACCAACAAAATGCTGCAGGTACATGGTGTTTCCACAAAAATGGGGAAACATTCTAAAATAGAATTTATTGTATTAACTAATTATGGCGTTCACAATAGACAACGGATACATCTTTTTTTTAAACTACGAACAAGTCGGTATTCGGCACCCACCGGGTAGACCTGGCAGAAGAAACTCGGGGAGCTTGACTTTTTTTTAAGGCAATTTATAATAACCTGGTACATATAACTAACTTGTTTTCTTTACCTCGGAAAGGCGTTCAACTGAATATAAATTTTATAATAAATCAATTGAATGAGAGAAATAAAACTGGAACATAAGACATATTGCTTTTTCATTTGACTAGTAAAAAGGGAATGGTTTAAATCATATTTTAAAACTAATGCAACTAGCCTGTGGGCTGGACAAAGTCATAGTAATTTTTTTCAACTGGTCAATGCAATATTTTGTGCAACAGCAACAAATAATCGGTAGTCGCTTATAATTTCCCCCAATATAGCAGATTTTTACATAGATTTTTACAATACACGGGCGTAATAGTTTTTTTTAATCTACTAGCACATCGATTTTTGTACCACAAAAGATTACAACAAAATAACACCAAGTATAGCTCTGCAGCGATAATAAATTTAGTCCCTATCTAAAAACCGATTTAATGAGCAAAATAAGACTCTTAAGATTTCCTCGTTGTAAACATAGCAATATCAGCTTTAATACTGGAGCGAGTTTTTATTTATCGTATTGAAAGAAATCGTCTTTAGGGTTGCCATCTGTCAATTTTCTCCTCTAATTTGCGGAGGTTTCGCAATTCAAGTGTTAAGTTAATACAGATAATATGGACTTTGAAAAGTCACGCCGTTTATTTACTAATACTTTCTTATGTAAAATTATTCTTTATTTTTATAATACTCCTAATGATCTTTGGTATCTTTTCATATGACAACCCTCGTTACGACTCAAGCTCGCGTATTAGCAATTAAAATTAAATTATGAACATATTACACAGCGTGTGGATGAAGAAATTAATATAAATGCACTACCAACAATAGCTTATAATATCAAATTCATAATATACCGTCGGTCGTCTCTAGCCAAGGCATCGGAATAATCAAACCTCGGATTAGAAAGTACCACTTCTTTTTTTGTTTGAGTACCTATTTCTTGGCACTGACATCCTATCGAGATTATGAATTTCTATCATTCATCATTCATTTAATTTAGATAGATATCATGCATGGTGGGATTTCTGATGAGGACTAGTAAATCTATCTGCCGGAAATTATTGTTAAAAATATCCATACAAATTGATCTAGAATTTTTGCTAGCGCGATTTACACTATTATATTGATTACGATGCTGTTATAACTTACGTATAATAAAAGGCATTGCATTTACAAATCAAAAATAAGTAAGCAATTCTAATTTCTTCACGCGCACGCCCTAACTATGTTTGCATTGCAATAAAGCATTTTATACTCAACCGAGGATCTTAAAAACCATCTTCTAGATAGGACACCACAGCTTAAAACAGAGACGCACATTCTTATATGCGACACGAATAGGTATGTCATTTTGCGATATTGTGACGTAACGGTTAGGTGAGAAGAATTGTTTCAGATAAATTAAAGTTAAGTACACCAGGTTCTTTTATTTAATAATATATAGATGCTGCCCATTTCTTTTTCACTCCAATACCATTGGAAAAATGCCAAGAGCTTTTGCCCAAGGTAAACTAAACTTAAAACGCAACTTTTATGGTATTCAAAATATTATGATATAATAATAGTTATATTATTAAAGTAAAAAAGTAATGTCTATGCGCATCGGCTGATGGGGGCAGTTCTATTGAACGCAACTCAAAATTTTCACAGAATGTACCGTTTTGACATTAAAAGTGTAGAATAGAAATCGAATATGCTTTTTTTTGTCTGTCCGCGGTACCTTCGATCATTAACATCGCCATTCTTATTCGTATCGCATAAACGCCACTGTAGCCACCAAAGCATAATTTCTTAGACGCAATATGCTCAATGTACACTTCTCATACAAATCTTCGAACGTTGTAATCAAGAAGGCATTTACACCAGGGTCTCCATCGCGTTGTTGATGCTATCGAGTGCGTGTGCGATTTTGACAGGTTCTTACTAATACTATATGCCATACGCTTTAGACACAAGAACTTCAAAAGAAATTTAGCAATTGCAAATTGCAACGTGTCGGTTAGGCACGTCGATTTAAAATGGCAAGTTTGGGGTCAGGTCATAAAATCATTTGCGTTCCATTAATTGTAATAACAAAAATCACCGACCATTGCGGTATAGATGATAGAATCATATAACAGAACATGCTACTAAATGGTGGTAAGCTGCACGACACGAGATAACATCGATGGGACCACTACACCATTGAGTACATGCCAACATACCGCGTCCGCGACCATAGGCTTGGAGTACAGTGACGTCACACGCGCGCCGCGATCCCGAGGCCTACCTGCGCCGACTACACGAAGTCTCCGTCACTAGTGTGAGGCCGCACTCATACGTAGTGATGCGGCTCCCTCAGCATAGGCTCCTCGTCCTCTTCGGGCTCGGCCCAGTCCTTGGCCCTCGGGCTGAGGAGGCCGCAGAGGCCGCACTGGAAGAAGTCCGCGCAGTTGTTGAGAGGCCCGCGGGTGAAGGGTGAACGACCTCCGCGCGCCATGAAGTGCCGGTACCGGCCCCGGTTCAGTTGCTCGTTCGTCGTCATGCCGAGGCACACCACCTGTGAACCAAACTGAACTTAAAGACGTAGGGCATAGCGGTTTTATTTGCCCCACTGCTCGACTGGGGAAGCACCTCCAACACCTCCACCTATCAGAATATATCTCCCTCATCTTCCAACTCTTACACGAAGCTATTTCCGTGTGGTGACGGATTTAGAATACATAGTATCACCACCCTTATTCCACTGTTAGGGTGTCGTAAGAGCCGACGAAAGGAAACCTACTCGAAACCCTGTGCCAACGCGCCTAGCCAGCGTGACACAGTAGGCTAAAACCACCACAGCCAAATAACATCGCCGTTGCATTCCTGCGCGTGAGCAAGGTCGACAGATCTCTAGCAGAAGAAACGTGTTGACAGTGGTAGCCCACCCACTTACTTCCCCACTTTTCTGTCTCCAGAGTCACGCTTTCACTCTTTTAAACGGTCGGTGATACGAGAACTCGTTATAGACCCGTTTCCATGATAACGATAATTTAGATTTAAATTCAATAGAAATTCTAGAATCATCTCGAGACAACACACCAGGTACAGCTGGCAGCACGTGAGCACCGTGACCCAGAAGAGGTGGAAGGCCGCATTGAGCATGACCCACGCCAGCCACGCGTTGCACGTTGCCCACGTGACCACGATCTCCACCCCCGGCTCCCCAGCGTGGCACTCCGACAGGTAGTACTGGACTCCACCCCACAGCATCCACAGGCACATCACGAGAAGATTCACCAGGAAACCGATGAAGTATTGATGGTTCTTCGCGCCTGTTGGAAACATGACGCTAAAATTATATGTCTAGTATTAAAAAAATATATATATTGAGGGCGGCCCGCCATAAGCTGAGTGGGACACGTATAGGGTGCGTTCCACTTGGCACTCACAACGACCACGCTCACGACCACGGTTTTCGCCGTTCCACTTGGTTCTGGGCGTCACAAATAGTCACAATCGTTTACTCAATTGGAATGGATTTTGGAGCGTTTTGGGCGTTCATTTAAATAATAAAAATGGCGCGTCTAAAAAAAAACTAAACAAAAGGTTGATGAGGTTATATTACAATTTGTAAGTGGTATTAATAAGTCCCATTACATATTGGTTAAGAGATTTATTAAAAAAAAAAGTATATACTTTAATTTTCAAGGAGTATTTAACTAATTTATGATCGTATTTAATAAAAATCCTAGCCTATATCGGCAGCAGTTTGAAATTAGTTGGTGCGTCAAAATAAAAGTACTAGTTCGTCCAGCTCAGATGAAGAAAGAATAATATAGAATTTTACAAATCTTTGATCGTGAGAAACGAAAAGTTTGACCACATAATATTGATTTGATAATTTCTTGTCCGATCTTGTTCGGTACAATAGAACGATATTGTTATTGTCGCCATGTTTCTGGTTTTAGTTTTTAAAATTGGCGCTCAAATTCTCAAAACGCTCACAATGACCCACCTTTTGAGATGGGGCGTCGGGAGCTTGGCGTGAGCATAAGTAATGACGTCATCAATGACGTTTTCGCCGCGACCACAAAGATCGTGGTCGCCATGTGGAACGCCTGAATGAGCATTTTAGGCGTTGTGAACGCCAAGTGGAACGTACCCATAATGGCCACTCATTGATTAACTTGATATTGGAAATAGATTTTTTTTTTTTGCCGTATTGTGTCAGCTTATGTCCCGTAATTAATCGAGTGGCCAGTGGTCACTTTAGAATACAACTTTTTTTTTAAATATATCAAGAAATAATTTCATGCCTTGATATAAATAGACACTTTTTTACTGTTTAGGTGTGTGTGATAGCGTTGTTGCGCGGCTCTCCAAAATACGCATATCGGTGGCTAACGGGAGTAGCCACCGATATGTGTGCTACTTACGAGAACTTACGCGTTAAACAAAGTGTCTACCTATACATTAGTACACCTTATTGGCATAGACACCAGTGTTGAACAGACATCTCCCCAAACAGCACAAAGATAGAAATATCCTATGACCCTCATCACATCATCAAGTCTTCTACATCACGTCTTCCGCCAAGCACATGAATGAAGCATTGAATAGTCTGAGATTGTTACCGATGCAATTGCCAACCCAGGGGCAGTGATGGTCGAAGCGCGCCACGCACCGGTTGCACACCGAGCAGTGCTTGGACCGGATGGGCCGACGCACGAGGCAAGCCGAGCAGAAGCGTGCCGGCTCGAACCCGCCGCGGGAGGACTCCGACAACTCTATGATCGTCTGTGAATGCCAAACAAAGTCATTTGACAAATCAAACCTTAAAATAATTTCCCTCATGTAAGTAATTGGATGAGACCCGACTCAGCAAAGACTTTTCCACTAGAAGAAGAGAGAAATTAGATTTAGTCCACATTGGTTCTCTTTTTCAATCTATCCTGCCTAATCTCTCGTCTACCTTTTTGTCCCCCTCACTTAGTCGCTACCAAATATGTCGTAGCATACCTACTCTCTTCATAACTCTGCTCCTATGTCAACCATGTTGCCCTTCTCCCTCCCAGCCTAATACAGGCACTAGGTCCATCTCTTTAACCCACTGCTAAGTTCAGATCACATCTAAATTAATAAGAAAGGATTGTTTTTTATACTTTTTTATTACATACGAAACCCCAGCAAACATGCAAAACCCCGGAATCAAACTAAGGACCCGTGACCCTAAGGTGGCATATCCAACCCCTAGACCAACAAGGTGTGAAGGTCATGAATTGACTTGCGTGTATACCAAAGAGTCAAGATTAGCTGTGTGGCAAAGACCATGCATGTGGCTCGCTCTTGACACTAACTTCGATCCAAACAAGTCTGTGCGATACACAATATACCTTGATATATACAGGTTGGGTAGAACACACAGTACTCACTCGGAACTTGTCAGCGCGCGACGCAGTAATGACCCCAGGATCACTGCGCCATGACCGCAGGAAGGTGTACCAAAGGGCGCCCGAACATAGTAGGAAAACGAACGTCACTCCAGCACCCACCACAGGAAGGATAAACACTATCCACGTAATATAGAACCAAATCTGGAAGAAAATTATAGTATCATTTCCACACATTAGTAAAATGAATAAATTGTTCCGTATTTACGTTTCATAGGACAGACTGCACTAGTTGCATCAGATCAGGTTTATTCAATTAGCTTGCTCTGGCTTTTACATTATGACTGTAGGGAGATTGAGTTGGGAATCAATTTTGTTTATTTGTAACTAAACATATCCAGTCACTTTAAATAATTCCTGTTTTTGCGTCTCAGCATAATTTCTTCAATGGTTGCGTGTGCCGAGACCGCTACACAACCATTCACAAGTATTTTAATACCAAAATACTGATTGGAATGATAACCAATGGAAATACTTACAACTTTTAAATATCTTTTTTTTATAAGTTACTTGAATACCTTTGACCCTAGGCGTGCGTGATGGGAAGCAACGCCAGTGTCTAAGATGGAGCAGGTAATTCAAGGAAATGCCCTGTCGGGCATCGGCTCTCATACACACACGACTCATACCAGAACTGGTTGGCGCCGGACTTAGATGAGATAGATCCACAGTCACATTGAGAATTAGAGAGTTAGAATTAAAAGCTAAGAAAATCTTCATCATAATTAACTCCAGATATACTGACCTTTGTAGCGAGGTATACACTGAGGGGAAATATATTCTTTAAGTCCTCATCAAACAGCAGATTGCTAACAAAATGCAGTGCTGCATAAAAGCAGACCAGGAAAAAGCCTTTGATCACGTACAGCGTGTCCATCTCCAGGACTAAACCAGTCAGGTAAAATGCCAGGAATGGCATCACTACAACACACCACCATCGAAATTTCTGGAAAAATATATAAATTAAATGAAGCTTGCTTGGAGGAGGTTGTAGCTTAACGGAATGTGTAACCCAATCTATCTGCAAGTTTAGCAATGTCTGCAAGTCCCAGTGAAATTCGGAAAGGCGAGAGATTATCAGTTAAATAAAGCATGCCTAAATTCTGTGTTAGAAGTACATGTTTAAGGGGTAACAGTATTAGAAAATCAGCCATGGAAGTCACCAAGTTTTTTTTACAAATGGCATCTATGTAAAAGAGCATGGTGGTCCCTATGACTGATAATCTGATATAACAAAAACCTTCACCACAGCAACGAGTGACCGGGTCTGCTAGTATCTTATATATCTTTAGGGCTCGTCAAAACAATCAACCTACCTTATCATAAGTGATCCTCCTTAACCAGTTTCTTTTATTTGAAGCAAGAGTGTGCTCCTTTATTTTATCTGATACCTTAGACCCAATCCAAAGGGAATCTGTGTTAGTCTGCAGCATGGTCAGAGGGGTCACACCACGGAGGTTTGGTACATCTAGACTGGCGTCTCCCTGTGTGATTGAGAAATAAATACAACTACAAACCATTTACAGCATACACAATCCAGCAATTCTATCAATTTTTTGGTACTGCCTTGTTGGTCCAGGGATAGGAAGGCAGCAGCCTTTAGATCACAACCCCAGTTTTATAGGGGTTGGGCAAGAGTCTATGTGTAAACCAAAGGCACATAGTCTGGGTATCATCCCCTGTGATATTAGTACACAAGTAGTATTTTAAGAATATAAATAAATAAATAATATCTCAATATTTTCTCCGATTTCACATATTCCGAAAATTAAATATGTTTGTATCAGGTATAGGAATCCTGTCTGCAAGTTAAAGGTTGGCTGTTACAAAGTAAACAAAAACATTCAGCACAAAGATTAATAGAACTATGCTACATACATAGTGCTTAATAACTTGCTAACTTAAACAACAATATTGTCCATGTGGCGATGAATTTCGAATACATAGTGTCACCATCCCATTTCATGCTGAGGGTGTGTTGTAAGAGCCAACCAAAGGAAATGACGGCTGATAACCTAGCTGCAGGAGAAGGAAAACCTGATATCGTCGGGGATAGTGCAAATCCGCGGAACTAGCATTGGATAATTCCGCGTATCTGACAAATGTAGCCAATTTGAAATGTCGCACAAAATGCACGCAATATCCTAATTTTTTATAAGACTTTAATATATTTCTACTTTTAACAATAAATAGAACACATAAACTATTACTCTCTCTGTAAAAATGATGTCAATAGCCGTTGAAATAACAAAAAATATAAACTTAAAACCATCTCCTGTAAACCTACAGGCTGTGCAGATACGCACACTTTACGTATAGTAGATTCGCGGATTTGCACTATCCCCGACGATATGCAACCCTGTGCCAACCCATCTGGCCAGCATGACACAGTAGGCCAATAATTGGCCAATAAAAGGGTAATTATTACCCTCCATGTAGCTGGAGGAGGCCCAACTCAGCAGTGGGTCATGTATTGGCTGAGTAGTACTACTACTCACTGAATACTATACTACATAATATAGTGTTGTAATCCTGTGAGTAAGGTCGCTAGAGCTCGATCAGGGGAATCATTGAACTGGTAGCTGAAAATGGTTCCTGTTTGTTTCTCTGGAGTTACAGGTGTATCAGGTGATCCATTCACGCTTAGCGCAGTGGTTGAGCGATCTACTGCTGCACAGCATGTCACTGGTTTGATTCCCTCACAGAAGAAATATTTGTACGACCTACAAGTATTTGTTCCAGATCTGGGTGTTTTCTATCTATAATATGTATGTATTTCCAAAAATAAAATGTATATAAGTAGTTTATCATCCATCTTGTTACCATAACACAAGCATTAAGTTGCTTAGCTTGGGATGAGAGGCCTTGTGTGAAATTTCCAAGGATATTGATTATTATTGCCTCCCTCTTTTATATAAAAAAATAACGTTAGAGTACTTACATAGAGAACAAGAGTAGTTATTGCTGTAGTATTTCTGGCTAGAATAGCCCAGTGCAGTGCTGTGTTGCCATGGGAATTATCAGTAGGTCGAGTGGATGCTCCAAGTGTGAGAAGCAGCCGCGTGGGATCTACTGCAGACACCTTCCAGCAAGACCACATGAGCGGGGTCATCCCCCCTGCATCTGGGTCATCAGGAGACACACCACGAGCCACCAGGTAAGCCACTACAGCAGTGTGACCAAATTGTGCAGCAAGGTGCAAGCAACCACATCCTTCAGCATCCCGTAAAGCCGCGTCTGCTCCTGCACGCATCAATAGTACAGTGGCTTCCAGATGACCTTGCCGGGTAGCCCAGTGGAGTGGAGTTGACTGTAACTCTCCACCAACAGCATCAACATTCGCTCCCTTTGACAGTAAATACTGAATTATCTCCTTGCGGTTGTTGATCGCCGCCCAGTGAAGCAAAGTAACAGTCTCATGGTCCGGCTGGTTAACGTCCCATCCAGCCTCGATTAACTCCTTGACACGAGAGAATGCCCCGTATTGTGTAGCTTTGACAATGTCGAAGCCACTGTAGTCGCGCTCAATTGGTGGTGGCGGAGGCTCCCGAGGCCCCAGTCCATCGCCATCAGGCTGCGATTTGCCGCACTGCCCGGTCGCAGCGGCACCACAAGTGCTGTCGTACATTGTAGTTAGAGCAGTCCCGGCGATGTAGGCATTATCAGAGAAACGAATAGACTCGTGATTATTCTAATATATCCTTGATTAAATCACACAAAACCTTTTTTTACGTTTGATTTGATAGCAAAACTCATTGTCGTTTAGCTGTCAGATAAAACATTACACTAGAGATGTAATACATATCGAAACGATACAGGGATGAATGACAGAGAGTCGTTTGTAAGCAATTAACACTATTTCGATATTATACAAGACATAATGTTCGTTATAGAATTAAGCATATACATTAGAAATATTTTCAAATCACACAATATTCTGCACAAATTTCTCATCCGGTAACTCCGACCATAGCCATCTGTAGTTATCAGCATTGTTCTAGACAAAATAAAACAATACTCTGAACCCAAACTCAAGTAAAATCATAATAATGAATGTCAATCGACTGGAGTAAAATGAACGTCACTTGTGAATTTGCCTGTAAATAAATACTATTCAGTCGACGAAAAACAATCGATATCGGGCTTGTATCAAGTTATCAACCCTAACCAATTTTATTGACTTGACAGTTCTTTTTTATGTGTGTTCGGCTAGCTTAGGCAGAATATTAGCTAGCATTATGAATTTAGACAATGTTACCCGTCTTGCTATGATTCTCCAAAAACAATAATAAAAATAATCTCTCCACAAGTAAAAACGTTTTCCCTGCTATATATGTATATTATATATAATGTAGCATTCAAATGTTGAAAGAATGTTTAAAATCGGTCCAATTCGTTACAAACATACTTACATACAAATCTTTCCTCTTTAAAATATTTATCTTTTCATTTTGTATAAGTTTGTACATACACTGTTCTGTTTTTTGTATAATTTAATTATCTCTTTCCCTCGATACTTATTTTTAACCGGGTGGAATTTTAGCTAGGCAGTGAGGTTACTCGTTTCTTCAGAATAGTATACAATACAGTGTTCTCGTATACATGAACAAGTTAAATACAATCTCGCATGGAAAGATCCTTACCCTAGTATCTGTATTCCAATATCGAAATGGCCATATGGTGACGGATTTAGAATATACAATGTCACCAACCCATGTGGTGGCGAATTTATACATCATACTCCACCCCATCCTAAGGACATCGTAAGAGCCGACAAAGAGAAATGGCAAGGCGGAGAACCCAGCCGCAAGAGAAGGAAATCTTCCAACGAAACCCTGTGCCAACCCATCTGGCCGGCGTGGCACAGTGGCATAATCTAATTACCTTTTAGGTAATGGGCGGAGGCCTAACTCGCTAGTGGGCCATTTATGGGCTTCGTAGTAATAGTATTAGTACAAGCATTCCATCCAAGGATATTACGAGAGTTGACTTAAAGAACTCCACCCAGAGAGTAAGTCCGTAAGAGAGGGAATCCTTGATACAGACTCTGTGACAGTTAGATAGACGTATCAATATCAGTTTCCTTTATTAACTTGAAGGTGTTCCAGGAAGATCCAATAATTAAAAATGAGGTTCTACAATCCAAAACGAGGGAGAGGTAAATAAAAGCACTATAGATAAAGCTTTCAATTTATTAGTTAAACAAATATCACTTTTATTTACAACCAAAGCGATCACAAATTATAATTAAACACTAATCATAATCTCCTAAAACTACTTAACAGATCGAAATATTTACAATAGAATTAACAAACGTTCAACTGGCGACGGGCCGCGCGTCCATTAGCCGTGGGCGGACGAGCGAGCGACCACGCGCCACAGCGGCTCCGTCTCTCCCTCGCCCGCGGCGTCCGTGCGCGCCGGCCGCACAAGCGAATCTGACAAAAGCGTGCTGCGTGCATCGCGCCCCACTCCGGGCCAACTGGGAACTCTCGCTCGCTCCAATCACATTCAAGTCTACAAGAGACTACCGGTGGCGTCCGCTACGGGTACGCCGCATAATCTATTCTAGCAATCGTACGCAATCCACGTTCGCCGTCGAATATCTATGTGCATATGAACATGTCGGGGCAGAATGGGTCGGGAACAGTCGGCGTCCGAGAGGTAATCCGTAATCTGTGTGGTGTGGTTCGTCTGTAGATGGCGCGGGTGCGATGCGTGGTGCTAGCGGGTTAAGTACCGGCGGGCGGCGGCGGCGCGCGTCACGCGGTGGCCAGCGGCTGCGTCACCACGGGCGAGCGTCGGCGCGGGGACGCCTCCTCCGCCTCGCCGCCGCCCCCCGCCCCGCCCACGCCCCCGCCGCCGCCGCCGCCGCCCGCGCCCGCCGGCTCTGCCAGTCGCAACGCTACTTCTAGATCGCGGAGGACCTGCAAGCGAAACGTCATTATTATATTTTGAACCCCACCAACGTGTCATGCTACCACTCCACGACTTTGATGCTTTAATAGCTGGTCGTCGAACTAAGTGGCCTAATCGCTGCTATTTTAACGTTGAATGTTACCAACGTTTAAATTGATTGCTTAAATGTTGGATTAAGAATAAACGAGTCATTTTTAGATAAAGGATCACGAGCAAAATACGCCATGTCTCATGATATCGCACGCATACACCCTTATACTATTTTGGATGTGATTAGATGGTTGGCTATGCCTGGCTAGAATATGACCAGAAATGTAGCCGTGCTCGTTATTTCTTGGCCAATATTTTAAGTATTGATTAGATATCTATTGTATTTTTATTCCAACTAACACCACTAACACCTGAGAGTGCTTTGAAATAGGCAGATTAGTCTTTTTTATATCCCACAAGTGGATCGTGCATGTCATGCGCGATCCACTTACACTCACACGCATGTCGTGCATCGACATGCGTGTGAGTGTAGATATTACAGCCGATAGCAGTATTAATGGAGAGAGAAGACGTGTTATACCGATCCCTAGCGTGGGGCAAGGGCCAGAAGATAATAAAAAGCTTACTCACCTCAGTTTCCTTCTGGTCGAGCAACGAGAACCGGCGGTCGAGTGCGGTTAGGTGCGCGAAGGTAAGGTGCAGATGGGCGTGCAGCCGCAGCAGCGCCAGCTGGCGGAAGTGTGCGGCGTACATGTGCGCCACCACGTGGAACAAGAGCCGGACTACGCGGCGCACTACGCCCTCGAACTGCGCTGGGAACTCGTTCGCTGAACATGAAAGAGGTTTTTCTAAGGTCGTTTGCTTACTTTGCTCAGCTAATCAGCTATATGCTTTCAGGACAATGCAACTACTATTTAGCCCATAGATGAACCACTACTGAGTCGGGCCTCCCCCAGTTAGATGGAGGGTAATTAGCCTACTGTGCCACGCTGGCCAGACGGGTTGGCACAGGATAATTCACACATTGTTAATTGAAAACTAATACAATAAATAAATAAATGAAATGTTGCTGTAAGCTACGGGTATTGGTGGTAATTGAAGTGTTTTTTTCTCTTCTTTCTATGCATGTGTATGAAACTTACCATATTTAGTAGGGAAGGTGGTCTCGTCGCTGACGGTCTTCTGCGTGTGGGTCATGACGTAGTCAACGTATTGAGGCGCGGCGACGCGCGTCTTCTTGCCGCGTTCATCGTACCACGCGTAGCTGCGGCCCCCGGGGCCAGTCATGTCGGGGCACGAAGCAGCCGTGCAGAACTCGGATACAGTCCCGTAAAGAAGATTCACGTGGTCAAATAGCGCCAGCGCTGAAACACGTAGGGATTTTGTTTATTGGGGGCATCTACTAGGGGCCCGACTTTAGAGAACTGACCAGACAGATACTGAAGGGGAGAAAGGACAACTGGTTGCCTTATGGCTGGGTTAAGATTGGAGCGAGATCATATTATGGAGCGCTCACGCCATCACATAAAATTACGAGATACTAAGAATATTCAGCCGCAAGGGCCAATCACCCTTTGGGTCAGGATCGAGCGAGAGTACCACTGGTCCCATGGATGCCTCTGGCATGTAATCCATATATATATTTAGTATCCTATCAAGAGTCCGATATCCTGCTGTAGAATACGTACACTTTGCTGTTTATAGTATTTTGATGTTGGAATCAAAGTTTTTGCATAAAAACAGCAGAATTTAAGAATAAATTGTTACGTTAAGCCCATTTTTTTGTATGCAGGAACGTAATAACAAGTAGTAAGCTTATAATAGCCATATTTACTCCAAACTATGTACTATTTTACCTACGCTGTTCGATTTGCTTATTGAAATCAATATTTGAGTAAAATTACGTTTCAAAGTTACAAAGAAACGATTATATACAAACGGTGATTGCATCCAAATTAATTTGATGGATGATTAGGTAAACAGTTTCACAGTTGAATTGGTACTAAGTTCATTAACTGTTTTGCATGCTTTCTGCACTACGGTTGGCTTTTGATGCAGAAACAGGAATTTTATCAATCAGGAGTCTTACATAATGTAAACAAAACATTCCAGTTACTGGCTTCTTACATGATGGTTTCTAGATTCTATAAGCTAAGCCAAATAAAAAACAACTAACGACTAACAACTACGGTTCCCATTTGTATTAAATGGGAACCGTATATCTGTCTTTACAATTCCACACATAAACCCCAGAACCAAATAATTGAATTTTGATATAGCGAAGAGAGATTTAAATATCTTTCTCGAACATCCTCGAGAAAGTTATTTCCATAAGGAATAATACTACAAGCTGTTCTATAAGGCGATGAAAGTTTAAACAGAAATCTGGAAATCAACAAGGCTTAAGCTGTAACCGAATATCTCTTTATAGTGTTTAGTGCCTTTTGTAAACAAGACCAATGATTTGAAAAAAGCAACTAGGTACAGAGTTTCTTTCCGGCTCTTATCTGTAGAGCAGCATTCCAAACCGGTGGTAGTGATTTCAGCATGAATGTGAGTGGACCGCAAGGGTTGTGGGAGATCAAAAGAGATGTAGATGGACTGTAGATATGACGACTGATAGGTGTGTATGGAGACTACCACCTGGCGTGGGACAAGAGTCGTAAGATGATAATGATAATTTTAAATATGACGATTTATAGGAGTTTAGTGATAAAACCTACGTAAATAAAGTTTGAGTGTAAAAATACGTTATGAAAGCAGTACAGCACCATATTTCTCTATTGATAAGTGGAATGGGCATTCATATAGCAACACGATCAATCCTCGTGGTCACGAATCCCCTTGCGAACAACAAAGCTTTTCCATTCTAAACTAACAATTGAAATTCCATTAAAGATTTTCCTTCAAATGTACTATTGTAAAAAGGTTGTAATTTTTAGGCACAGAAATTTCCAAAGCCGTCAGCCGTGACGGCGTCAGTCAAACGTGAAAACCCGGTAAACCGTCGCTCACGACAATAGCTTAATCTCTGTGTTCTACTGGTTGAGCCACAACTTCGGCTACTATGACCTGTCTGTTACAAATAACAATTATGTCGGATAAATAATTGTCCGTCAATCAAATACACATTACCATAATCCCGTTGTCATTAATTTTGAGAATATGGCTTATTTGCTCATGTAGTAAACACGTCTCATAAAACCCAAGACATTAATGGAACTTAGTAGTTAGTATGTGCTTACTAAACTACACGGTCTTACTAAACTATAAGGTCTGACTATAGTTTAGGTATCAGGGATAAACATTCTTAAGGGAACAATGCACAACTTTATATCTACTAAAATAGCTTATTACACTTACACATCAATTTGAAAGCTACTGAACAAAAACGCCTTCATTCTTTTCCATCCCATTTGTAAAAAGGGGCTCATATTAAGAAGTATTTAAGTTTATTTTCCACGAAGCTATTTTCTATAGTGTAAATATCTATGCATTTGACAATGCTTAGAAATCAAAAGTTTGGATATATTGTACTGTCATAACTAGATGCAGCGCCAGCTGACTCTGTCCAGATATCATATCATAAATCAAGAAGGCCAAGTTAAACCGGTCCACCGGTGGGTATGATCGCGCGACACATACAAACAAATATCATAACAATAGGCCGAGAACCAACCTGATTGTAGACTCAACAAAAGAATCACGTAATGACAACATCTCGAACGGGAAACTACGAGTATTATGTCGGGATTATGAAAATGAGTTGACTAAACTACTCATAATTGAAAGTCTTATGAAATACATCGCAGATTTCACAATCAAGTTATGCGAAATATAACATGAAATACTTCATGTCTTATTCTTTTAGGCTTATTCTTGTCCCCGTTTTAGGCTTATACAGTAAGGGCCCGCGGGGCAGCAAGCGCGGGACGGTACACCCCGGGGACGTTTAGTGGGTATGCCTCCGTCTCCTCACTGAGGCGGATGAGACTCCCACCCCCCCTGCAGGCCAGCCCAGGCTGGCGGGGATAGTCCTTACATGATTTTAAGCCGGGTAAAAAAATGCTTATTCTTGTCAATAAAATAGAATAATCCGGTAAGACCTGTAATAACCCCAATGGAACCGGACAATAAATACGCTTGTAGCGGCCTACTTAAAGCAGGTTATGGATATCAGAAGAATAAAACAATCTAGCTAAGATTTTCCATAAATTAGTTTCATTTATGTCTTTTTCAACTAGATCAGTGAACACTTTTTTCGTTGTTCCGCCTCGGAACGTGGTCTATATTTAATGATTCAACATGCGTGGGCGTCGAAACTCGTTCTGCATGTGCGTCACTCTGTGCCTACCGCTGAGACGTATAATCACAGATCAGCCGATGCATATACGATGCACTGGGGCATAATAGCAAAATTGAGCTTAATCCTTGGAATAAGTATACACAAATAAGGTTAACCGAGTGATGGTTTCTGTGTTATAAACTACTTCTTCACTCACAATATACCATCTTAAGCCGGTCAGATCTCAAGGGGCTGGTTTAAACTGAACTTGTTTACTTGGGAACTTTGCCATAATATAAACTTTTAAGTAACTGAACACTTAATAACTGAAGAAACTTTTATAAGTGAAGTGAATCACTACATAGTATAAAACAAAGTCGCTTTCGTCTGTCCGTCCCGTATGTATGCATAAATCTTTAAAACTACGCAACGTATTTTGAAGCGGTTTTTTTAATACATAGAGTGATTCAAGAGGAAGGTTTATATGTATAATACATGCATAATTGCACCCGTGCGAAGCCGGGCCTGGTCGCTAGTTGAAGGATAAAACCAGTCAATGACTTTGATCTCATGTATCTGAATCTGCAATGGCAATGGTGCAATGTTACTTTAGATTTGACCCTATAAGATTATTAACATGAAAATCACACAATACCATTTAGCACGAATATAAAACGCAAGTGTTTGAAAACAATAACATTAGAATAGAAAGGAAATATGCGATTGACATTTAGCTTCGATCACTAAATCGAATTCGAATATTAATTTCATACATTTTTATATAACTCTCGTAAATGCTAGTCGTTTAGACATTTGTTACGGCGAAGATAAAAGTTAAGCCCGTCATAGTAGTCAAATATTACAAATGACGACAAAATGTGTTCTGACTCCACCAGTACGTAATCCTTAACATAAGCAGTGTTCGTATCTTGAAATTACAAATAAATTAGGTTCAAAACGGGGCGACGATGTATTGATTTTCGAAAAATGATGCATAACGGATAATTAAATAAATACCAGTAAGTCGATCAAGCCTTAAATTGGAAGACCGAAATTTTTGGTTCCGAAAATCTTGTTATTCTCA
Source organism: Clostera curtula (assembly GCA_905475355.2). Classification (NCBI taxonomy): domain Eukaryota; kingdom Metazoa; phylum Arthropoda; class Insecta; order Lepidoptera; family Notodontidae; genus Clostera; species Clostera curtula. Next base: position 1,362,666 of record FR997802.1, read on the forward strand.
ACAAAAGACGGGAAAATACGTTCAGTCTGTCAAATGGTAAATTGATGTTTTCCGGATTAAGACGTAACGACCTTAGGGCTTTTAATCCAAAGCATATTTTCCACAACATTTGATGCGGTAGAATCCTCTAATCCCAGATTTATTAAAATTATATTCCATTAAAAAAGATCTTTTCTGATGGTGGCTTAAATTAGGGCTTAAGTTCAAGCCACTCATTGATGAGAAAGATTCAATACTAACTGTGTGAAGCCAGCCACTCATTGTAGTCAAGTCCGTCGGGTAAGTCGACGAGTTGTCGCATGTCCAGTTCCGGCAACTTGCGCTCCAGAAGCGCCTCTTGCAGGTAAAGCTTGGGGTCCCCGGCAGGCTCGCCTTCGCGCTCTTTGCGACGCGCCTTCCTGAAATTACAAAACAGTTTCAATTTTAGTCACGGTAATTATTTAGTAGCTACTAATGAGATGACGAGTGGCAAATATTTTTAAGAATTAATGATTATTCATCTAAATATTTCAACACATAACGTAACTATCCAAATACATTATATTATGGCCTACAGATATTTCTCAAATGATAAAAAGTATTCCGTCTGCTGTCGAATATTCAGAAGATTAAGAAAATAACTCGTGCAATTATGAAATATTAAGCATTAACAAACAGTGTACGGTATTAAGTTTCTACGTCGTCCCCTTATCTATATCTGTTCAGAGAGGCAGCACACTAATTTACCATAATTATTGTAAGTGACGTAGGAATATACATTAATCACTATCACTACATAGTATAAAATAAAGACGCTGTCGTCTGTCCGTCCCTATGTATGCTTAAATCTTTAAAACTACGCAACGGATTTTGCAGCGGTTTGTTAATAAACAGAGTGATTCAAGAGGAAGGTTTATATGTATGATACATCCCTAATATTGTAGACAAACATTGATAAACTTGGAGGTTCATCGTTGCCCCCCTGCGAAGCCGGGGCGGGTCAGTATACTTATATTCTGCAGTTCACTATAAACGAAAAGAAAAATCTTAACCATCTCCAGTAGAAACCATAAACTCTGCCAATCATTTTTGTGATGTTTAATTTCAATACTCATATGTGATTACTTCCGTGTGTTTCGTAATAGCTAAATAAGGTTTTCGATTTGGATCGTCAACATAATACGTGTGACGTCATCCAGATCAATACGAAGCAAAAAGGATTGGGTCTTTTTCAATTACTCCACTCTTGTTAAATACAAGTCCAGTGTATATATAACAAACAATAAAGCTAAATAAAGAGTTAGGAGAATGGTGTAGTTGTGTGGCGAGGTCGCGGCGGCGAGGCCCGTCGCACCACGCTCAGGGCCACCGCGATTTAACTTACCAACTTAATAGCGTTCACGGTTTGGAAAAACAATTTAATCAAATGTACTACAACAAATTATTGCCACGAGGCTCGGAAAGCGTACATCGCTACTCTTACGAGTGATTAGCAAGTCTAGACTGCAAAGTGCAAGCTCGTAAATAAGGCTTTGACGACAATAGGAATGTTCGGCTAAGATCAAGTGCAACGATCAATTTACATCTTTTAAATGCTAGACCTTAAGAGGTAGGGCATAGCGGCTTGACTGGGCCTCCACCATAGAATATCGGAGCCAAATCATATCATCCTTTTTTTACGTAACCTCTGTACTAGGTAAAACCTGTATCTCGGGGCAGTTTACAAAAGGAAAGTTTACAGAGCAAGTGCCTCTGGTTTACACAAAGACACTTGCCCGGCCCGGAATCGAACCCGGGACCCCGAGCTCCAAAGGCGGCGCATCCAATACCAACAAGGCAGTCAAACAAGGTGGCCTATGGTGTTGTTAGCATGGTGATGGTAAGCATGATGATGGTTGGTAGGTAAAAGAATCCACTTTCCTTCTGCTTGTAGCATCATCCTTTTAATAGTTAAAGCATGAAAGCACAATCCTAATAAGACACCTCCGGTGTTACAAACGTCCAGTCGACAATAACCGCTTACCATCAGGAGGGAGGGAGGAGGGCCCTCGTGATGGTAAGATTGAGCATTTCATTTCATTTCAAAATATTCCGTACGTCTAAGCTTATTCCGTAATTTCAGTTTATTCCGCAAAGATTCGCAAACTATTATACAAACAGGTATACAAGCCAGTATACCTTCTTCATACAGGACTCAGAAAATTCTTGCAAATTATAAGGTTAAATACCTTTTCTAGGTACGGAAACCTGTTTCAGATAGCGATATCAGAAATTGGATTGTATACAGTTCTAAAGCGTATACCTATGATGTTCTACTAGGTGCATTACATCCGTAACAAACATTACAAAATTATTAAAACCTAACTCGTAAAGTGTATTGTCCAAGTTTACCGAAATCCTTCAAACTTCAACCACTCCAATACCAAACAGATAACAATATCGATATAAGATTACCCTGATATCTAGCAAAGCCGCGGCTAATCTAATCCACTTATTGCATAGACATCAATGTGATATAAAATATGTACTAGCTGTTACCCGCCACTTCACAGGCGTTGACCTTAAATTAAAGTATTGTTTTGCAAATAGATTTTTATGGGATTGACTATTTGCAAATAAAACAGAAATGTCGACGTCCAAAACTGCAGGAACATTAGGCAGGCAAGAAAATTGTTAAGCGGGTCGATTGGCAGAAGCTATAATATAACAATTTGACAATAACAATAAATCTATATTGCACGTAATTGTAGAGTGAAATTGTACTACTCAAAGACCGACAGCACGTAACAACAGATATTCATATTTTGAATATGAATAACCCATAACCCAATGAATATAAATGTGGGTAGCTTTCAGCAAGTAGAGCGTGAATTCGCGTGTTTTCATTGGTGATTGTAATTTATTTTGTTGTTTATTTCGCAGTGTAGCTAGCTAGTAGGTATGAGCAGGTACACGCAAAATAGTCATCAACCAACGCCCAACGCCACGAAGACAACAAATTAGACAGGTTCATAATCATTCCATTACGCACTGAGCGGTGGCTAAAGTTTATTGCATTGGACCCCAGAGGATCCGTCTATAATTGTTGTCAAATTTCGCAGTCCAAATTGCACAGACAATGAAACTGCTTTATAATCGAAGAAAAGTGTAGTGGAATCAAGGTCTACGCCGCCGACATCGTTTAGAGGTCAGCGTAAGTGTTCCGGCTGCGTGAAAGAGGTCTTCATTGTGTTCCATCATCACTGCGCACGAGTGACTCTATTAACCCGCCAATGGTTAGTTTGAGTCAGAATGAGCCTATATATATTTTTGAAACTACTACGTAGCTCAAACATATGTCAATGAATTTTAAAAATTGGCAAGGTGTATTCCGATTTATCAAGATAGTAAACCTATAGGATAGGTAAAACATAAAATAAATCAGACCCGGATAACTGAAAACTAGATTTTATATTTTTACTAGCTGACCGCGCAAACGTTGTTTTGCCATGTAATTAAATAGGGGTTGATCGTAGGGGGTGAAAATTTAGGGTTGTATGAATTTTTATATGGTGCATTATAAAAAAATAAAAAAGGAAAAATGTGACCAAAAAAAAATTGTGTAGACATGAGTTGACAACCTATTCTCGTACCTACTGAAAATACATATGAAATTTCATCAAAATCAGTCAAGCCGTTTCGGAGGAGTATAAACACTAAAACTGTGACACAAGAATTTTATATATTAGATAAATTATGGCTATGCTGTATGTTTATGCGTGTAATTGCTTTCACTAATCTGTCAGACTTGTTTGTACCACCATCATCAAACTCTTAAAACAGCAACCATGAAATTACTTGCCGGCTCTTCTCTGTGGAATGGCATTCCGAACCGGTGGTATAAACTAAATGATTAATTTTTGTAGTATAATTTTGACTATTTGAAAGCATTCGTAAGAAGTTATTGGAATTAAAAGCATTTTGATTTTGTTTTTTTTTTTTTTCTTTCAGTATTATATAATACTACTACTATTTAGCTTAATATTACCCACTGCTGAGTCTGGCCTCCTCTAATTACATGGAGGGTAATAAGCCTACTGTGCCACACTGACCAGAAATGTTGGCACAGTGCTTCATATCAAGTGTTCCTTCTCTTGTGGCTGACAACATAGCAATTCGGCCTTATCATTCGGCACTTAAACGGGGTGTTGAAACGATGTATTCGTAATCCGGTCACCACAAGGATCAGTAAAAATGCAGAAAGAGGAGAGACTTCTCAGTATAAAGACCCCTTTTCCCAAAATGAACTGCTATCAATGATTCCCACGGCCAAATCTATACTAATATATAAAGCTGAAGAGTTTGTTTGTTTGTTTGAACGCGCTAATCTCAGGAACTACTGGACCGATTTCAAAAAATCTTTCAGTGTTAGATAGTCCATTTATCGAGGAAGGTTATAGGCTATATTTTATTTTCAAAAGAATTTAGTGATCCGTATGAAAATTGCGACTATGTAAACCAAGGTGTAAAATCGAGAACCTATTTATGCGTGCGCTGCAGAAACTATTGACAATAGAACAAAATGATGTACTACGGGTTTGTAGGTCTTATAAAAATCTACAAAAAAGTCCGCAAGAGCACATATCTAACTATCATAGTTTAGTCAAAATAACCGATTTTATGTTCATACAAAATATGCATAGAGATAAGCACGGGTTCAAAGCCCACGCGGGCGAAGCCGCGCGCAAAAGCTAGTTACTTATATAATCTTACTAGCTGACCCGGCGAACTTTGTTCCGCATTATATATATTTAAAACAAAAAGAAAGTTGGACATAGGATACCTGAGATTTTTATCCCGTCCGTATAAAACCTACTTTAACAAAACTAATTTGCAGTAAATTAATATTGAAAAATTTACCTTCCCACTAATTTTCAGCCAAATCGGTTCAGCTGTTCTCGAGTTATAAATAGTATCCCGTCCGTATGAAACCTACTTTAACAAAACGCAACTGACAGCGAAACTGTCAACAGATATCGCCATTGTTAGAGCTAACATATGATTATGAATGTCAAATAAAAGCCAAATAATTTGCAGTAAATTAATATTGAAAAAATTTTGATCGGGATAAAAAGTATCCTATGTCCTTCTCCTGGCTCTAAACTACCTCCCTGCCAATTTTCAGCTAAATCGGTTCAGCCGTTCTTGAGTTATAAGTGAAGTAACTAACACGACTTTCTTTTATATATATAGATAATCAAACCCATTTGGGTCGGACAAGTAAGCCAAGTGCATAGTTGTGTCAACACAATTGTCATAATTTCCTTTTAAGGGCAATATATGTGCATGTAAATGTAAGAATTCAATGGTAAGACGTCAGAAGTTGAACAAACGGATCTCATTGACCCGCGTGAAGGTCCGCGTAACCATTTCCTACCGGAACCATGCCGGGTTAATAGAAAGCAACTGACTTGCAGAATAGCCACGATAACCGTGAATTTCAAATACAAACGGTAAAATATAGCATTTACCAAATTGGAAACCGAGGTGATAGACGAAAGAGCGTCTCACGATGCATCTATTCTAAATCCAGGTCGAAGCAGTAACACAGAAAATAAATGTCATGATCTGATTACAGAGACAGACAGTGATCTTACTCAGCAATAGCTTATACAGATTCGATATTTCTAGTTATAGAACAATTCTGACTCTAGCCAGTTGACAAGAAACTTTCCGCTTCATTTGGTTTAATTTTAAAATCATGTTTATTAAAACCTTTCCACAGATAACAAACAAGTATTACTAATAAACATTACAAGTTAGAATTACGTATCATATGATATCATACCGATTGAATATTGGTTATCAACAATATTTTATGACTGGTTGAAGTTTCTGGAGATACAAGAAATAATATGAATACGTAATGTATATGTAGACTGTAGACGTTTAAAAAGAAACGTAGGTTAATTGTTCTTGTTAGGTCACCCGTGCAGCCCACATACGTTACGAGACAGACAATCGTACTAACTTTCCGAAGATGGTATCCACGAACACGGAGAGCCACAGCATGAGCACCTCGAGACAACTGTCCATTACGTCACTTGGCACAAACGCATTAAACTTTTAGGTCGGACACAGTTCCTGCAGTGTCTGCTACAGATTGCGAGGCACGCGCGTAGAAGGAAAGCGATGGGTTCAATGTCGAGCCCCACAATTGCAACTCCGTAGTCGCGTCCATCGTTCGTGACCGCAATGCTTAATGTGATATGTAATGCATATGGGCTTCGTGGGAAATGATTCACGCAGCCGTTAAATTAAAAGTGGTAAATCATAAGTCACCGGGAAAACACTAAAGAGTGTGATTAAGTTTAATGACGTATGGAACCTTAATGGACATGTTCACTTTCATTGAATCCTGTAATGCGCACTAACGAGTATATTAATCACTGGAGCGATGACAGCCCTTGCTAGGGATCACAGATTTAACAAAGGTCACATTAAAACAGCACAGGTGTTGGGAGTCACAGGTGTTGGGAACAGATGTCGGGACATATGACGCGGTGCCGGCGAGTGATGCTCTGGCTCACCTGAATGGGACTGCCGAATACAGGTAAGACGGCAGCGAGAATAATACGCCGAGAACTACTGCGTGGCACATCACGACAACGACTGATCGCCGCGATATTCAATGTGGTGCGCGAGCGCAGTCCGCGCCCACAAAATACACAATCACAGAAGGTCAGTAGAGCGATAAATTTGTGTTGATATTCTAGAATAAATATGAACAAAAATATAGTTAGATGCCAAAACTATTATTTTTTGTTACAATTACTTTACTGTAGAATCCGGGTAGTTAGAATCTGTTTTTTATTTTTATCGAGCCAATGCCAGTATTTAATTGGATTAGTGTTTCCAGAATTAAAGAATACTTAGTCCTTTGTTTTTCAAATGCAGAGCTAATTTTCTTTTCGTAGAATATTTGATGGCCTCTAAAAATGGGGTCGTAAAAAGTGCTGAATACTCAGCCAAATGTTGTATGGGAGTCCATCATATTGTAATGAGCCTCGGTGCAGAGGGGGCATCTAAAATCTTGATTTTGGCCGTCAATCATACATCGACATCTGGTCCCCAAACCCATTAATTCAATAGGGTCAAAATCTACAATCAACATGCTTTTGTTTGTCAATTTTGACAGGTTTGTTAACAGTAACTTTCTAACACTATAGTGTCAGTCATATGCTTTTATCAGGACAGGCAAGAAGTTTTGAATTTAACATATTAATGCTAGCAATTGCGTCGTGTCGGATGGGCATGACGATATAGCAAGTAAGGGTCCCCTTGCTTGCTATATCGTTGCTTGCCTTTGCTACCCTTGCTATTTTCAATCGCCCTAAATTATGTTAACCGAAGATAACCTTCTGTATCATCTCCTTTGTGGCTACATATTGCCCGCGCAACACACCGCACAAGAAAGAGAGCGAGACGGTCTTATCGGTTTTACATCGCGCATAACGCAACAGGCATCGCCCACATGACTGATACCAACGAAGTACAAGAAAATAAGCTTTAGATAAAGTTAATCATTAAAGTCGGGTCTACAACCAGCTAACATGTGCGACTGGTTCTATTTTGTTTTGTTTTAGTGCGACATTGTGCACCCTTGTCTAATAATTATCGATACAGAATGATTCGAATCAGCGCTCGAGAATGTGCTTTAGTTTAGGTATGCCTGATTTGCAAAATTAAGGACAAATTCTAATAAAATTGTAAGTGATATTTGTATTTGAAGCCAAACCTAGCGTAGTACAGTAGAGTAGTTTATCGCCGTTCATTCCGAGGAAGCCTTATATGCGGCAGTCTATAATTTATTAACCCCTAACGAAAAAGAAGAGGGTTATAAGTTTGTCTGTCTGTGGAATCGTACCACCTGGACAAAGCTATTTCGTTTGTGTGAGTGTGTTTAGCTTTTATAATAGAACATCTACTCGGAAGAATTTTTAATTTTCAATGTTTGTTATAAGACCTTGACGCACGTTTTCGTCTTCTGCAAACGATCTATAATCTATACCATGCCACCGACAATTATATCAAAACGAATCACATATTCATTAATGTAATGTTAATTGTTGCGCAATAAAGGGTGCGACAGTCTTGTTCATACTGTGATGATATAATAGAATAGATAAGTTCAAGGTAACAGCTGCGAGTTGTTTAGTATACCTTACTACAATAATAAAATGAGATATGATTCATTTATTATGTCATTTCAAAGTCAACATGTACTTCTCGGCTACAACAGCTTTGTTAGGTTACGACGGGTTGCTAGATATTAATCGCCAGTCTCCAAGTATCAAACCATATGAAACTACCTTTGCTCCGCGGCTTTACTTGAGTGGTCTCCAAATTTGTGCTTATGTCCACTCTCTTGGCATTTAAAATAACATACGTCTGAAGCTATTAAAAGCGTATTAATTACTGCATGACTCCATTGGGCAGTAGCGTCGTAATAAGCCTAAAACCTTACTCCAAACCAGGCTATCCACCGCTAAAACAATTTTGCAGATCGGATTCCCGAGACCTGCGCGTTAGTATCGATAACAGAATCATATTTGTAAAATCACTTGGACTTTTCAGATTGAGACTAAGTTTGTTTTTGTTTTTCATTATTTTAATAAACCAACTAGAGATATTGTCCGAACGACAACAGAACGAGGTTTCCTAGCACGCATTAACTTTAACAGTATACCCACTAAGTGCAGTTGTACCCTGTTATCTATCATATCTCATAACTCTAGGGTATAAATGAGACCATATCAAAGTATCAACTGGCATGAGATTTTTTTTTTTCAATTATAAAGTTTTCGTACACAATAATTCGAAAACGACATGATTATTAATGTAAACACCCTTACGTGAAAAATGAGAACGGCACAATTTCATAGTTTGAAATATGAATGAATGAATTGAAAGACGCGTATTTATCAGTGAGTCCTTCACTAGCTGCTACAATGTTGTACCTAAATTAATTATGATTGACGATATCTCCGAAACTGTGCATTTTTGGACCATATAATCTAGGACTTTCGTATTAATTTCACCCCCGAGTTATGGGATATAAAACAAACTCGTTGTAGATGGCAACGGACCCAACTAGAAAATGGCACAACACTATACATGCAAAACGTTAAAGAATAAACAGGAAAAATGGCAGTGTCTCAGGATCGTTAACCCGCACGACGACGCAGAGGCGCACGCGCATCGCACGCCTGTTGGGCTAGTGCCAGCGGACGGTGGAGCTTTCTATGACGCACGACTCACCATCTATATAATTATAAATTTTACACAAAATCAGCGACTTTGCAATATCGCTACTTTTTAATGGATGTTATGAATGTAGAGGATGTTTAAGAAAGGTATGAACATATGATATGACGACCGAGGCTGGGAAAAAGATCGAAAGATGATGATGGTAGTTCTACATATTATGATATAATAAGAGTTTTGCGATAAAACCTACGTAAATAAAGTTCTTTTGAGTTTGCTTAGTAGTCCATTGGCAATAACACGCAATCTCTCTGTAATATTCAACCAATTACTAAACACTGAATAAAATTAAACATTTTTCACGAATTTATCGCGTGTATATTACATTATTTAATTCACGACGTTGCGAATGCTCTCCCGCGAAATTCGAAACGTCGGAAATTAAATAATGTAATATACACGTGATAAATTCGTTAAAAATGTTTAATTTCAATGTGTAATAATCGAAAACCTAAGAAATCACTGAATAAAACCCGATGAATGACGTCGATACAATAAGCTATCGGAATAAGCAAAGAAAAGCCACGTGGAACCTCAGATCTTGACCTATCATAAAAACTGGTTTTAACAAGCCCGAGCCCGGATAAGATACACGAGGCTGTGTTGAAAGATCACGGCTTACCAGAAGAGCAAAGCATCAAAAAAGTTATTGACATGGTACTGAATCTGGGCACAATGGAACAAAAAAGGAATGAATAATCGTTTTGTAATATCATGTTGTCTTTTCTAGATGTTGTTATTCTCCAACATCATATACAAATGTAAAGGTGCGTTTGTAGAACTCACTTCTAATAAAGAGGTCAGCTCTACAAATGTGTACGGAGTACTACATTACCGAAACAATAACAAAAATAATGTAATCTTAACAGAAGAGGATACATAAGATTTCCATCGGCTACTTCATGTACTGTTCCATGAAACGTTAACGTAAAGTCCGGTTATTGTTTTGAAATTGTTTTAAAAAAAAACCTTGCACGATGTATAATATACCTGTAACGCGGGGCCACAAACATAAATTTATTGCAAGTTCTTTAGCAAATAACCGAACAGATTTCGATAATTTCTATGATACCAATTTGAATCCCTTAAAAAGTAATATCCAAATCGGTTGACACACAAAAAAAAAGTAAAATTTAGAACCACCTTTTTTGAAGTGGGTTAAAGATGCAATTAGTGCACATTGGCGAACGATGCAACCCGTGCCAACAACTCGCCAGAGAACTGTAGGCTATCGCTAATGTCAACAGTGTGACTCAATCGTTCCCTGAATCGAGTGGAATATTTATTGCCAAGTCCCACCCGGTCACCGAGGCACTCGCAATGTTCCTCGAATGTATTACTAGAGCAATTGTTTTATCTGTAGAAATGTAATTCTTGTGTCATATAATTATAATGTTTACTACTTCTCATAATGCTGATAAAAATCTCGGATTACTGAAATTGGTTTCTATTGTTTGATAGCAAGACTGAGGGCAAATTATGGCACTAGGGTAATACGCTTTGTTTGTCTGCCATATACATGTCCAAGGCGCGTCCATCTGGCGTGGTTGCTCGTAGGCCAGGCTTCTACTCCCATGCAGACTGTAAAATATTCGACTTGAAAGTACCATCAGGTTACAGAAGTATTCTTTGGTTGGACATTTATTATTAGACAATTTAGGACCAATTTAGATTAGATAAATTTACTATTTATTCATCATCATCATTTCAGCCAAAAGTCACCAAGGAATTCCACAAAGGTTGGTCCCGAGCTACCCGCTTTTCTTCGTTTTCCGGCGACCTTAGCCAGGTCATCGGTGTACCGTGTGGCAGGCCTACCAGCACTGCGAAATAACCTTTCTGGAACTCGGTCGCCACTCGAGGACTTTTTTGCCCGTCTCGAGCGTCGGGCTCGTAGGACCCGACGACCGATAAGGTATTATTTATTCAGTCATTTGTTCTAGCCGCATTGACAAAGTAATTATAACTTCGGGAATATTTTATAAAGTAAAATGTGAAATGTCAGGCATTTCAAAGTGGTCAGTAAAATAGAAAATAAACCGTTGAATCTATCGGTTCAATTGCATTGGAGACGGGCAGGTGTTTCCACGGCCACGCGTAACTATTGCAAGTACATTATGCATGTAATTATGTATAAACGCGCCTATTATTTTTACGGCGTGAGCAGAATGAATATTACATTCGCATACTAAATCCACATCAAATTCGTGACGGCTTGACTTAAAATTCTAGCTGCTACAATAGTCAATAGATATCACAGGGCAAGAATAAACAAAAACGAGAATATTTACAGATTGCTGGGAAATCTAGCTAGAACCGACCGTAGTTCGAATTCTATTTTAATCTCTGGAGCATGTACTACTCCTACTACTCACAGAGAGGGCAGTTACTGTGCCAGACGGGTTTCGTTGGAAGTTTTCCTTCTCCGGCGGCTAGGTTTTCGGCCTTGGAATTCTTTGCCACGACACCCTCAAGCCGGAACGGGGTGGTGACTCTATGTATTCTAAATCTACCTCAGTTTTATTATTTATTTTATTATTAACTAGTGGCCCGCCCCGGCTTCGCCCGTGCGAAGCGGGTGTGGGTTATACATATAAACCTTCCTCTTCAATCACTCTATCTATTAAAAAAAACCGTATCAAAATCCGTTGCGTAGTTTTAAAGATTTAAGCATACATAGGGACGGACAGAAACAGCGACTTTGTTTTATACTATGTAAAGATAATATGCATGCAATTTGTGAAGACCTTTCAGCTGATTATTTTGGAGGTTAGTAATACAAGGCAGACTGTTGCAATGTAACTAATTCATTGCAAATTGTCGGCACATACAACATTTTATTACTGCACTTGCAACTCATATAATTTTCTATTTGTGGTGTTGCAATAGGTTTGAACAAGTCTTTAGTTATTAACAACAATGCAAATCTTAAATATTATTGAGATTAAAATTAAACACTTTTTAACGGATTTATCGCGTGTATTTTACATTATTTTCCAGACGTTCAAAAATATACGCGATAAATCCGTTAGTGTTTAATTTCAATGTACTTATAATTATCGTGAAAACCTAAGACATCATTTTGTATGGGCTCAAGATCTAGATTGTATACGCAGGTTTGCAAATTAGTTTAATTGCCATCGCTCTGATGGTCACACTATGCATGTTTTTTGTATTATTTGTACGATGTTGTTGACTCCAGGTGACCTGTACCCTTTACTCGAAGTGACGCGTACATACGGGAGAGAGAGATGGCATTGAGCACGCGGCACCGATCCGCGTGCTACACCGCTTTCCACACGGAACTGGCACGACAATTTAGGCCCGTAGTTCTTTGTGTGCGTGCACGCGTGCACTACTCAATTTATGTATTTATTCAAGTGTAAATTTTCGTAAAAACTTATCAATATTATAGAATTAAAAATAAATATGCACAATCCCTAAAATAATGCACAGTCCTCCTGTTAACGTACTTTGGCCGCAAGCAAGGATCTAAACTTGGATCGGCAGTGCTCCTATGTGGAATATCAGTCAGTGACTTATTGAAATTACTGAAACATCAATTAATTACACAATCAAAATTCATGGTTAAATAAAAAAGCTACTTTTAATATGAGTTAGGGTGTTACCACACCAAACGATCGATCGTCGATCGATGGTAGAATGGATTAGTCGACGTCGATCGAGCTGCTTGAGCTCCCCATTGTCATCGACCGATGCCATCGGCCGACTATCGATCGATTGATTAGTCGACCGGTATCCGTCGATCAATTAAAACTACCACACCAATCGATCAACGTCGGTCGGTGTGGTAACACCCTTATTGATGAATTTGTGGACAATAGATAATTTGTAGTCCCCAAGATGACTACAGCCTTGCATCAGCCTAATTTTCGGGAGATCATTACTAGAACACCTCTTAAATCGGTTGTTCCTCCGGAATGAGGGATGTTTAACGGATTCCAATAAAGGATCTTGCTTTTACTATCTGCTACTTGTGATATCCTTTTCAACATAGTAAAACTCCGATGAAAAGGGTAATATAAAATCATGGTATAAGTTCACCTATCTAAGTCGTTTATTTTGGTGCCACCGTGAATCTAAATTCATGTTACATTTCAACGAATGTTTCCGTATTGTCCCTCATTAGGAATGATTTATTCAAAATCATTAATATCTTTAGCCTCGTATATGGTTCAAGATTACTAGTTGGTGGTGGACCTCCTTCAAATCAATTGAAGGAAATCAACTTCTTTTTAAACACGATCTAAGAGGGTTTGGTTTCAAGTGGTGTTTGCCTTGTGACCGGATTATTTGCTTATTTAGCTGACGTACGCCTTCACGGCACCTTTAGGTTGGAATTATATGTATTCTAAATCTGTCCGCACCACGGACCAAATTTGTAATCGAATTGATATACTTTTTTAAATGTTCGCACATTTAGGACAATGCAAGGACCATTATTGTATTGGTTGTATTGATGGTGCAATCTAATTTAAATGTACTTACTCCCACATCATTCCATCCTGAAGGACTCGTAGAGCCGATAAAAGGAAATAACAAAGCCGCAAGAGAAGCAAAACTTGATACAAAACGTTGCCCCAACCCATCTGGCCAGCATGGCACAGTAAACTAATTGTAACTTAAAATAAATGAAGGGAAATGCTCACATTTGCCTATTTCGTGTTGTTCTAGAAATCCGGTAGTATTTAAAAAAAACATAATGTCATAATCACTTGTAACCGGTAGTGTAGGCGTGGACGTCGGGGATTGAGCTCACCGATCAATATTGTAAACACTCCAGCTTCGGTATCGATGTTATTTTGGCACGATAGCGTAAGATAGGCGCAAGGTCGGTCGGCAGTACAATAATTTACATGGATACTCAGCCCAAGGCCAACGTTGTAGGAAACTTCTGCGCTTGAATAATTTATCCGTGTTCTATCCAAATTGATTCTATTAAATTAATTACTTAGTTATATTATTTCAGATACACGCTCGTGCGAGGTTTGTTTTTCGGTAAACCTTTCGTAAACCGCAGTGAATTACTGACAGTACTTTATATTTGTAGACTATTCCAATCAAATGTCCAAATAAAATGAATCTATTTAATGTCAATATTTGAAAATATTCAAATTAAATATACCAACATCCTGATAAATTATAACTAGCTTTTGTATATACGTACGCGAATTAAATATTCTCTGAAGTTTAACTTATTGTCTCGTATCACGCAGCACATAAATTAATTTACCTATCGCGGAAACATTATCTGTCTTAGAGTTAAAAGAGGACAAGTTAAGCTAACTGATGGACAACATGGTCTGGTTTCATATCAAATTTTCCCTCTATCACTTTCCTCTCGAGATAGGATTGTTGATGTTACTAAATTTAAAAAACCTGTTTCTACGTTGATTCCATATTTCAATTGTAAAAATGTCACAGAGATCAAGTTATATTTATGAACTTTTGCCCGAAGAGTGGGCACAGATTTTCAGTCTATTTCGTTTTTTAAATAGACTCACACAGTAGCCTTGAGATATAATAGGTTGGTGATACTTTTGTAATCCACTCGAACAAGATAATAGATTAAGCCGTAACAATGCCGAATGTCAAAGTGCTCAGGCCAGCGAAGGACGTAAAAGGTAAATAAGCTAATTGTCAATTTAGGGAGCAGCTTCTCCTTGACCCATGGCCCCAAAATAAACGGCCACGGAACTAGAGGTCGTGCCCACAAGGCTGTGGACGAGATACAGCTCACGCACGGGGGGTTTGCCAAGCGTGAGACACACAAGGTCAGTCGCCTTGGTCAAATGTGCCGTTGACATGATACGGGTCCGAGCCTGACACAAAATGGAAGTTAAATAAAAGCCTCTTTATGTTTATACAGGCGTGATTGTTGAAAATGGCGTGAAATGTCGAAATTTTTACCTATCCCGACTTTTGATTTGTTGGTAGGTTCATATCCCTTGCCGAAAATTGCGCGCTAAGTGCCTAAATCAATCACGTGGCAGTATAAGGATAAAGACATTTGATCAAATGTATGTCACATTGAAGTATTAAAGTAGTTAAACACCTGTTCATTTATTATGGTTAAATTATAAACTATCGATAATCATTATTTGTACAACGAACATAAGTTAACTTTTATTTATTACTTTCGGACGCACTATTATACTTATCCATAGATACACCTCATCGGGGGACGGACGACCTTGTGAAGGTCGCTGGGAGTCTGTGGATGCGATCTGCACGAGATCTTGTATTGTGGACATCTATGGGGGAGGCCTATATTCAGCAGTGGACTTCTGTGGCTGATATATAGATAGATATTACTTATAGATACATAATTAGCGCGAAAGCGAAATGTCGTAGGTTATACATTTGTTTAACTATGTAGTGATACTGTTTACTGTAGGATTAAATGTGTAGCTGTTTGTTTTCCCAAATAAGATAATATAAAACTGTACATAGTAACGCATAGTAGCATAAATTTTACTACTCAATAACGTATCGTCACGTGCTTATAAGTTACAATATGTTGTACTTACATTAAATGCCTGTATCTATAATTTAGTAGCCGCCGTTCCAGTTTCCGCCTAGTGACAACCGATATTTGTACCGAGCATAGTAAATTTAATTAGAATACATAAATACAAAGTCAGAATTTTAATTGGCCTCGCGACTTCAAGGTTGTCGTTTATTATTTAATGTTATAGCACATTATTCGTTGTTCACTTGTTTTACGGCAGAGTTGAAATTGTCTAAATGAATTTTAAGTTCTATTCACGAAAAACACAATCTAGGAATTTCTCATCTTGATACGCCGCCAAGAAACAGTTATACATAAAAAAAAACTATTCCATGTCAGTTGATTAAAAATAATTCTAGAACCGTATCGTAGCATCGATAATGTCGCCGAAAACTTACCTTACTTACCAAGTACACTACAGAAGTATAAAAAACTAAAAGATTTTAAGTTTTAACTAGACACTTTTTTCGGAAGCGCCACTTAGTTGTTCATGTGCTGAAATGATGATGACAATATTGCAATGTACTAATCGTTATTCAAGAGTACATATTTGGGTGATAATTATGTATAATTTGAAACTGCGCTAAGTAATTAACTTTTAATGAGACAAGAATAAAACACCCATCTAAATTCAGTTCAAGTAAGGTGATACATTACTCAGGTACATAAGAATTGAGTATAAGACCAATTACAGTGAAGCACTTAGGATTTTCTGTTCGAAACAGAGTATTGTGACTGCCTTGTTGATCTAGGGATTGGGTGTCCTGTTTTTCGATCAGGGGTCCCTGGTTCGATTCCGGGATCGGGCAAGTCTTTGTATTAACCAGAGGCACTTGTTCTGGGTATCATGGGGGAGACTTCCCGCACGGAAGAAATATTTGTACGACCTACAAGTATTTGTTCCGGGTCTGGGTGTTTTCTACCTATAATATGTATGTATTTACAAAAAAATATATTATATAAATAGTTTATCAATCATCTCGTTACCATAACACAAGCATTAAGTTACTTAGCTTGGGACGAGATGGCGTTGTGTGAAATGTCCAAGGATATTTATTTATTTATTTTTATACTGCCCCCGCGATATTATTTTGCCAACCCATTCCATACTGAGGGTGTCGTAAGAGTCGACAAAATGGAATCATAAGGGCGGACACGTAGCCGCAAGAAAAGGAAATTTTTATACGCATCCCCGTGCCACACCGTAGGCCAGCGTGGCACAGTAGGCTAATACACAATACACACAATACCCTCCATGTAACTGGAGGAAGCCCGACTCATCAGTGGCTCATTTGTGGGCTAAGAAGTTAAAAGGCGTGTCGTTTAAAAAAATTACCATATCTCTGAGTAAGTTAAAGTTGTGTATTACGCAATACACGGCCTGCGCTACGCGATGAAATGGCGAAATATTTATTTTCTAGCGGCCAGGCGTCCCCAATTTAACGAGCCAAGGCTAGAGTTGCACAAAATCTTGATTCACTAATTAAGTACCATCACCAATTGCAGCGTTTACTGAGATTATTACAAACAAACGGAAATATTTCATTGTTTTTTATTAGCCACCTGGGGTCTTTTTTACGCCACGTTTTCCTTCATCGTAGTAGAGCATCTGTGTCGTAGGACCAAGAGCCTCTTAAAGAGCATTGCTGTCGGCCTCTTGTCCTATCGAGAAGCACACTGGGTAGAGGGCATAGGCGATATTAAATAATGATAGCGTAATTAATATTGTTACTTCACTATCACATATTATAAAACAAAGTCGCTGCCGTCTGTCCGTCCTTATGTATGCTTAAATCTTTAAAACTACGCAACGGATATTGGATCGGTTTTTTTAATAGATAGAGTGATTCAAGAGGAAGGTTTTATATGTACGAGTATAATAAATGCATATTATTGTAGAGAAACACTGATGAATTTAGAGGTTCATCATTGCACCCGTGCGAAGCCGGGGTAGGTCGCTAGTCTAGAATAAACGAAGTAAGATAGATAACACTTTGTTGATAACTCAATAAAAAACATACTAGTTATTGTATGTGTATGAAAGGTCTGAATGTAGATATGACGACAGATGTGTGTGTATGGAGACTATCCCACCTAGCGTGGGACAAGGGCCGTAAGATTTGGTAATTTTAAATACATGTTTATAACGACTTATAACAGTTTGTAATAAAGCCTACGTAGATAAAGTTCCGTTTGAGTTTTGAGTTATCTTTGTCTTAATTTAGAAAACGGGATGAAATATGACAATTCCAGGCACTAAATTGGTTAAGGTAGATCAACTGACACCACCATCACGGTACCAATTAGACAATGCCAATGACACAGACGGCTAAAAGGTGTTTAATTACAAAATGTTTCGATTCCACTTAACGTGGTTAAAGCTGGAAGATTACCGATTCAGAAATTTGCAACATAATCTGGGTTATTAACTCATATACTCATAAACGTAAATTAATTCTTAAAAAGGGATTATTGGGACATCGATTTAACGCAGAAAGTGTAACTGGTGTTGCTCCACACGAAACGATAATGATATTTGTACACGAGTGTATAGTATAACGCAATATAGTGGAGAAACAGACACTTGCGCGGTCAGACATTAATGTTATTTGTAGAAGCTACATGTGCCACAGGGTGTAACAAAAAACCTAAATTGATAACGAAAGTATCGATAGGACTAATGATAGATAAGCTGTGTTCCTCGGAATTTCGAATAAAAAAACGACTATTTTATTACTCGGTAAAAAATGCACAGAAACGCCAAGAAACATTAAGGCACTCAAACTACTAATAGGTTATGATGTCTTAGGTTTTCACGATCTTTACACATTGCAGGAAATGATGGCTTCACGGATATGATCGTTTTATTTTTATTCGACATGTTTTTAATAATAGAAAAAATCGGTTTAGAAAAACGTCGACTTCTCACTCAGACTTTAATATCCCTCCCACTTCTTCTTCCTTGCCTCTTATTCCAATTTTATTGGAGTCGGCACTTACCTAACCTGATTTGGCTAATTGCCAGTATTTACATGGAATAATTGCCGTCAGCCCTGCGCGACCTATCTAATGGAACCACCGGTAATTATATGGTTAGACCAGCTGTCAAGCTACTGACTACGTGTAAAGACTGCTATAGATAGATGGAAGAATAGCAGCTGGGACCGACGGCTTGGTCTGCTATAGTAAAAGATGGACCCCCATCCAACTGAGCCGGGCGTTGCTTAACCTATAGATCGATTGATGTCTTAGGTTTTCACGATCTTTACACATATAAAAGCCCGCAGTGACAACTGCCATCCAGTCGTCCCGCGACCACGGACACTGCAAAGTGTCTGAAACGTTGGGAATAAAATAAAATAAAACGATCATAACCGTGAAGACATCATTTCCTGCAATCTATAGATCGATTGCTTTCCTCACCGTTTCTCCGTCATACTTCAAGATAGAACATCTACATATGTATACAATCTGCTCGATGCCTATGTTTATAAGGGTTTTTGTACACCATGTATAATGTAGTTTGTTTTGGTGTAGCGATCCAAAGAAATGGGGCACGCGAACACAGCGCACGGGTCAATTGGGATCAGTTACCCAACAGTCATAAATAATGCTGCACTAACTCCAATGAGCCAATTACACAGTGAACTATGGGGGTTATTAGAAATATTAGAATACGTTATTTCACGTGCAATGCATTTAATGGCCTCCGTTTTGATATTTAACAAGATGTTGTTAACTTTTATCGTCCCTGTCGTAGAGTATTGACAACATTTATTGACAGCTGTTCCAGAAAGTTCTACATTATCTAGTCTAGTTATGTAGCATTTAGACGATCATTAGGTAATTTCGTTCCGCAACCCATTAAAAAACACTCAGCATCACAGAAAGTGCACTACAGTTTTGCTTTGAGAAAATACATGCACGCTTTCTTCTGAAATCATAATCGAAATCTCAATGTTCTCAACTACTTAATTGGTACAGCCCGTTAATAGACCTGACATTATCAGCGGACATGTTACGGTTAACATACTCGTACATATAATATATGCATGCATTATGTACATATGTAAATGCATTTCAAAGGTTGTATAGTTTCCGAAAGCGTGGGGCCATGGCAAATTACTAACCCTACACACGTCATAGATGTACAAGAATGACAGAACCTCTGAGTTTCTTGCCAGTTATACTCGGCAGTGATCGCGTTCTGAACTGGTGGTTAACTATATTACTTTGCATTGTATCATTTTTATCAATACCTTGACAACTTTAAGTGTGCATTGTGTCCTATAGAAAATAATTGATCTAACTTTGAATTATAACTCGCCTCGACTCACCAGTCGGTCTGACTGGTGAGTCGAGCCTGTTCCAAGTTCATGAAGAGAAATCAGCCTAGGTAAGATGCCTAGGCTGGCCACATGGGTTGGCACCGTGTTTGGACTTAGTTTCCTTTTCATAAGAGTAGGATAGTAGCTTCCGTTCGTTTAGTCACCCTCATTATAAAATAGGTTGAACAATGTGTATTTTAATCCGTCACCACAAATCCACATGGACTCCCTTTCTGTTAATAGACTTGACATTATCAGTCATATGTAGATGCGTTTCAACGGTTGCCATGGCAACTGGCCGCTCCTGGCGCATCAAGTCCAGTGACCCATGCGGTGGAGGCGTTAGCGGTGGCACAGGGAGAATACCAATTAACCGTTGCGGTTTATTTACATGGTGATTGGCATCGGCCTGTTGACACTACAATCACGTAGCTCACCGCTTGTCTAATGTCGTCGACCCGAAGACGTTTGTTTTACATTAACTGCGTAAATTTTGAAGTCGCAGACACTATGGTCGCACTTAACATGGACAGATGAACGTGGTGTCAAAATTCCTTGTACCCTCGATCATTTTATGACGTCACTCATGTACTGATATAGCGATCTAGTTGGTACAAGAATATCAGCCAACCCCATGCAGAATAAAACTTTTCGCAGTTCGTCGCTGCATTTGACAGAGGGGCGCCTACACTATGTTACAAGAATATATATATTATCTGGCATTAAATAATCGGACAACCATTTTTCATTCTCATCGCTATAATAAAAAACCCTAAACGAGGTGGAGACATCATAAAGTTATGAACATGGCTTTTGAAAATAGTCTCAGAAAATGACAGCTGGTATCAATAATGGACACGCTAAGCGAACAATTCGGCTTCATATTCAAATTTAATTTCCATCGGAGCTTAGAAATTTAATTTCATATGCACTATTTTGTTATCAAAACACTCAGATGTTTATACGGAAGTTAAATTTTAATATAAAAAACTGAGAATTCCTAGATTTAGTTTAAAAAAAACATAGTTTTTTATACAATGTATTGGGAACATTCCGCAGACAGACTTACTGCCACAAAGATCACGTCGGCAGCGTTCATATTGTAAGGTAGTCGTGCGTGCGTTGAACACGTATTCGAATGGTAACTTACCTGAAAAAATAAACAAACGCTACGTGAATATTACATCCGTAAATATGCTGGAGCGTACAGCCTCCGCTTCTATGTAAAAACTAATCGAGAATCAGGTGATGATATGCGTTATTTTCGAGGACTACAATAATAAACAAATGAGATCTCTAGGCTGCGCTTTTCAAACCACAATATGTGGCTATTGTAAGTTAAACTTATTAAAAGAAAAAAGTAGGTACGTAACATATTCTTTGATGTTTCGTCATTAAACTAAGGCAGGTCAATTTCTTTTTACATTATGAACTCTAGGTGGCTTATCTTAATGACATGTAAACATAATTACTTGATACTTGAACATCTAAAATTTCTGCTGAAATGCTACGAGGTGGACATGCGCGGTATCGGTATCAATATACAACTACTAAACATTACATTACAACATAAAAAAATCTGTAAGTAATGTAATACAACATTACACCACAACATTATTTTGCTTATCTTGTTGTTACACTACACATATCCTCATATTAGCTAATGTGTCGTTCCTCATATTGGCTAATGTTTCCTTATAATGCAGATCTAGTGCTACCTTTTACAGAGTCGATGACGAGGGACTATCGCCTCTGGCCAACAGGCGGCGGCTTTCGAACGATGGTATAGAGAGAGATTTGATATCTGGTGCAAAAGGGCTTTTTCATGAAAAGGTCAACAAGCAGGCGCTGACAGATCAACTACATCATTACTTAAACAAGGGTGCACACGTAACAGTCACGCCCCGACTGTCTTCGCATTAAATGATTGGTGGTCAATCGCGTAGCGCCATGTCGCACGATAAGTGCGAAGGTCTCGATCACGCGATGTCATACGTCATCGAGACGCGCAAATAGTAACCAACTAGGCACATCCGTAAACAATCATTGCCTGACGACTTTGTATTTCATTCTGTTTACTCCATAAATTAGCTTACAGTGAGAACTTAGGGGCAGGTTTTGACCGCAACCATGTTTTATCACCATCTTGGAGGATTTGTTTTCACACGACTATGACGATTGGAGTACCATTCGTGAAGGTTTAGATCACCCATGTTATATTGAAGTTCTGCCTGTCTCGGATGAAGCATCTAAATGTATAAGATAGATAAAATATAGTCACAAGAGGAGGAACACTTAATATGAAATGGTCAACGTGGCGCAGTGGACTAAATTGTCTCTAAGATTATTTATGTCGTGAGATTATTGGCATGAAGGCACGAGAGGTGCCTGATAGGCAGGTCACATTTTTTGGGCATTTCAAGTGTGGACGGGCAGCAAAATAAAGCGGCGATCTGACTGACATGCAGAAATCGGGTGAGTAGAATAGATGATCCAGTTCTGTGGCGAATCTTGGGATCTTGGGGCTAGACTGTAAACGACGATGATTTCAAGCTCGACTACACTATAAACTGGAAAGCCAGCGAGGGCGACAGTGCGGAGTGCGTACCGATCTGTTTATATTGCTTATTGTAGGTCTTCATTTGATGGGAAGCGAGAGCGTGCTTAGGTATACATTCACATTTAAGGTATCTGTACCATATCACTGGAAGCACGTGACCACTGCGTAGTACAACACAAATTGTTAATTGCAAATTAACCTACAGTTCCTCACTTGACTGGAAGTGCTTTTAAACTTGCAACAAGCACATCGATGTGGGTTAAACAGTGAGCGCACGGCACGGCAGTCTCGGCCGGCACCTGCCGTGATGCCGCCATGCCGTGCCGCTTTCTAGACCAGAGGTATTACAGTTACTGGCTTGCGCAGTGGCGAATATGGCGTCATGCCCCTCTATTGTACGGCATGGGCCGTTCATACCAGTTTGTAATTACATACGACAAGCATATTCCTCCGTGCGCCGGTTCCCTGCCCTCAATACTATTATGTAATGTTGGGAACTGCATGATAAGAGTATTTTTTTAATGTTGGTATAAGTTGTAATGGCTTCTAGGTACTGGTGAATCTGATACATTCACATCCTTCAATATTTTGTTACCTATACTAGGAATAGAGGCAAAAATTGTTTATTTGAACGCGCTAATCTCAGGGACTACTGATGTCATCTGACAAAAACTTTATGTATTGTATATTGAGAAAGGTGCTTTATCCAAGGGCACAACAAATATCTAGATTAGTTGACATTTGTGAACGAATAACACAAATCTGGCAAACTCTAAAATCGAGATCAGCACTCTCAATCCAAACACGGTGTAGCCGAAAAGCTAGTCTTAAGATCAGTAGATAAAGTAATTAAGTATTTTCACAGTAGCATTCATCAAAACAATGCGTCATTCCAAATTCACAACAGACCGAGCCTCAAACGATCTTGGTTTCAATAATATGTGTGATTCAGTTTTCATAAACTCAACCCACTAATAACCCAGTTAGTCTGACCTCCAGCTTGATGGCGGGAAATTAAATTAGCCTACGATGCCACGCCAAACGGGTTGGCGCAGGATTTAATATAAACTTGTCCTTTTCCTGCGGATAAAACCTAAGTAATAACTTAAGTAGCCTTTTACGACATCCTCAGGATAGAATGGGTTGGTGACCACTGTGAATCCGTAAATACACGGCCGATTAGGTTTGGATACTTTGTTAGTCTGTTTTGCCAAATATTCATCGTAATAAATTGCAAGCGTCATAGAATATAATATTTTATATGACTGTAGGTAAACGTTTTTTTTATAGTTCTTAGGATGCAACAAAAAGGACGTAACCATCCAAACTGAAGCAAATCGAAAGAAGCTGTACGTTTAAATTGATTCCCTATTTTGAAGTATGAGTGGGATATCGACGTTTTTCGGAACTCGATTTTTACTATAAAACATGAGTTCCAGTACAATAGCTCAGTAATCTCAGTTCCATAATGTTTCTTGGGTTCTTCAACAGTTAGTTGACAAAGTATTTTTGCCGGAAATTTTGCAAACATTATCTTTATCACTAACTAGTGGCCCGCCCCGGCTTCGCCCGAGCATAGCGGGGGTTGGTTATACATATAAACCTTCCCCTTGAATCACTCTATCTATTAAAAAAAACCGCTTCAAAATCCGTTGCGTAGTTTTAAAGATTTATGCATACATAAGGACGGACAGAAGAATGCGACTTTGTTTTATACTATGTAGTGATAGTGATACTATCCATCTTTTCGTTATGGCTATAGGGTTTTAGTTACACCTGTATAGATAGACCTATACCCATCCAAGATAGCGTGATCGATTTGACAGATGGGCTAGTGATGGGACAGAAAATATCTAGTAGTCCAAAAAATTACGTTTTAAAATACTTGTAACAGTGACAAGTGGCGTGGGTGTATTATGTGTGAAATTCTTTATTGCACTAGACATATAAAACATTGGGTAGCCAAGCGATGGTGGGTCAATATTCATAATAAGTTCCTATTTAATATTACAGGGTTATTTTTTGACCTTTCGCCAAATTTAAATAGGTGGTTCAGACCATGAAAGTAAACAAAAAAGAAAAGAAAATAATAGTTGTAAAAGTGTTATATTTCAAAGCGCTAAAGCCAACGAATTTTATTTCAAAATGAAAATGCTTTTTATTCGTATATTGTCATAAAAAGTTAAGAAAAAGTGATAAAGAATTTCACACATAATACACCCATACCATCTCGTCACAGTTGCAAGTATTTTAAACGTAATTTTTTGGACTAATGGTTATTATCTGTTTCCCACCACTATTCGCCATTGCAAAGTAAAGGTATGATTCCAAAGTACGCTGCACGCAGAAGTGCTACCTCGGCACTACTGGTCCCGATTACCGCGACGTAGTTTGGAATCATACCTTTTTGTCGAAAATTGACATCTGCCAAATCGATCACGTTATCTTGAATAGGGTATATAGCCTACAGTTCAAGAGAGGTAATTAAAATTATGTATTTAATTAATATAACACTTAAACAGCTCGAATATTTTTCAAGTGCTTCCCGTATTTATCGCACAAAGCGTAAAACCCAACGTTATTCCCCAGTGATAATTTGTGGAAAAACCCTACCACAATATGGGACACGGGATTCTAAACACCTCTGCGTGAGTCTGCATGATATATGTACTGTTATAACATTAACTAAGATGGAACAAGTTTTTCACAATATTTTAAATACAGCGGATACAGCATTTTTTTTAAATACCATTATCCCAAGTGCAAAAAAAAATTGAATATTATACTACATGTGTGTGTGTGACAGTGACAGATACATAATAGTATCACTATTCTATTCACATTCCATCAGGCGAGTGTCGCAAAAACTAAATGAAAAACCAAGTCCCAAAGAAGGTATTGTAAAACCCTGTGCCTACTGACTAAGGAAGGAGGAAGATTAGTCAAATTTCCCTAAACTATTTTATTTGTGAGCTACTTAATTACAATTATTCAAAAATGTATGAAAATTTTAATCTGACCAGAGCTATTGGTTAATAAAGTAGTCCTGTGTCATTGTGTCGACAATATTATGAGTTCCAACTTAGTTCAAAGCTGTTTGTTAGTATTTGAAAGTGTTTTGTTATTACTAGTTGCTGTCTGAATAAAAACATTAGTTACGTATTTCTGATTTTATAATTTCGATTTAGATAAAATCTCAAACGCGTCAAATCGATCGAACGTGAGAAACGAAAGAAAAGATAAACAGCCGTGTCTTATGCTTCGTCTTATGTCCAGTCATGCTTTGTAAAATGTTTATGCAAGGCACGACTATTGGAATGTAACTTTTAGTACTGAAAACTAAAACCAACTACTGTGTCTCCCCCGCTTCTCTGTAGCCTTACAAACCAGTGATAAATGTACCTTGCCGTTTCGAAGAAGGCAGTTCGTGTTTTGAAAAAAAACTTCGCGTTTCTCACGAGTTGACGAGTCTAATCGATTAAATTAATCTTTACATTGATGTTAACGACTCCTTGTTAGCAAATGACTATTTTTTAATGAGTCCTAACCCAAAACAAGCTTGCTAAATATTCCGTAGCGCACGCCGAACTGCACAAACAAAACATCAACCGTTGTTATTGCAGTTGCACTGCAAAGCTTACTTTCACTTCGTGTCCTCCTATCGCAGCGCCTCCAGCGCTGTACGTTGCTCCCCGTCCCTCCACTATGCCTCCCTCTATAGCACAAAATGTACCGCAGATTTTGCTCAGGTCACGGACACGTTGAGCATCGTTACCAAGTTTGTTTCCAACAAAACCAGCCATGCTACTTAAACAAGACGATGAATTTAATCAGTCATATGGTGAATTTTAATACAGTGTTGCTGCACCCAGCTGAGTGTAGACTACTCTTATTATGACAGTACTTCAAAAGTGCATAAAAAATCAATTCAACTTTTGCAACAGTTAAACATCTTATACCGCTGTACGTGCAGCTTGAAATACCAACCCCATGAACGGCCATTGTTATGACCCACATTGAAATACCTATAAATAACAAACCTCGGAGAGAAGCTCGTATGCGCATTTCAAAAATATTGACTTATGGAAAACAAGGAAATAGAGGGAATATACACTTAAAAATATCCTACAAACTACAACATAAAATATTGAATGTGTACCAGGAGGGTCTGTGACATTAAGGTTTTATGACGGCCCTCGTGAATCATTGATAGTCCGGTCAAACTTGAGTCAGCGGCCATAATTTGTTATAAGATAATATTGCGCAAAGCAGAGTGAAAATATTCAATTCGTGATAAAAGTGACCGAAATACTTTTACTTTACCCGAAATATTTTTACTATACTGGTAAGAGAGGCCTTTGGATATTGTATTCACTCCATCCTGTATATGTATGAGACTACATATTTGTAACTACAATGACGCAAATTACACAGGTATGACAGATTTAAGCGCAAATCCACCTACAAGCGTTTTTAATCCTTACAAAACCTGTTAGCTATTATGGTTGAAACATTAAGAAAAAAACATCATGTATATCGATAGTAATGTACTGAACCAACAACAAAGACATAAGAACAAAGCTCGACGATATCCTTATGTGTGCTAATTGCCAGTGTGACTCAGTTGGCAATATCCGTTTCGCCTTTTGACTTGATAAGGTTCATAGTCCTTAGTGGATATAAAATATTCCTAGTATAGATGTTTTTAACCAAAACGAGTATTACGGATATTAGTTTGAGTATAGAACGCTAAACGATATGTTCTAAGATGGTGCTGATACGTTCAAAAGAAATTAGTATATTTTTTTTACATATGGTAATGATTACGAGCCGTGGAAATGTACATGCAAAATGTTACGTATCGCTTTGACGTTGCTCAAACAATGCTATTATCATGTGTCCGGTAAGTGTTGGTAAATCGAGGCCAGTTTATAACAATTACTCGGCAGTAGGGCTGACATTCCCCTTAAATCTGACATGGCGCCTGAACAGCGTGTAATGATTGTACTGACTTTAGTGACCACACTTTCTAACGCGAAGCTAAGCTTGCGGCCCACGAGTTTGAAGGATTGTCGGTTTGAGTAAAATTACCCGCCATTACTACCGCTTAAACATCCTATGAACTTGTTTCCTTATTATAATAATAGCTCCGCTGAGAAGTACTCTTGCTGCAATAGGTTAGATATTGCTATTACCTCAAGTTTGTGCCACTTGGTAGCCCTAATGAGACGCTAAATGGCACCCGCCACGCTGCCATATCGCAAGGTTGCTGGAGTCTGCGAGCGAGTATCAGACTTCGGTCAGACAAGAGGGTCATGTTAGCCATTGTTCTTTTGTTTGCGCAAACAGCCACAGGTCGAGTATACAAAAAGCCATTGAACAGAAGCCATTATTCTAATCTCCTCCTCCAAGGTCCTCTTTATTGAGAAGCTCCGTGCGTCCGACTGTGTGAGCCGTTAGATAGTATTATCTGCCTCAGAATAGCACCGATTGCATATTTTTTACAGTTGGTTAAAAATATGACAGTGGCCATAATTATATAAGTTCAGAAATTCTAATTTTGAAATATTTACGGATATCGTTATGCTTTTTTTTGTTACCGATAACTTGTTTATAAGAATAAAATCACGCTCTAAGCACAATTGTTACAAACACGTTATCTGAAACACGTCACTCATCCGTAAAATTATACGGTTGAGATTTGTATATTAAATTATTTATCGACTAAAAGTTAACAAAAACACACATTAGCCTCCAAACAGAACAATATGCTAACAAAATATTCATATGTGGTAGAAAGAGCTACTACCTTTAAACATTAGAACCGAACGTTTTATCTCAGTATCTCGACCGTCATTGTCCTCTACAGTATACTTAAAACACAATCGGTCTTTTTAATGTTTTTTTATGCGTCGTCAGGTGTGAGAAACTTATTATGTGTTGTCTTTGTATATTGTGAAGAGGTCGCTGTGCTGTATTATCAAGGTCCACCATATAGTCTCGAGCGTATTCCGTTGTTTGCACGCTCTGAATGGCGAGCTACGTGAGGGGCATTGCTCCATAGATAAATTGCAACATCATCTATGAAGATACGAAGACAATCGCTCCTTTAAAGTACATCAGAAGAGCCAATGGTTGTATTAATAAGTTTAAAGAAATTTTAACTAGTTCCTAATGATTAGCTTTTTACGTGTAACTCGTAAATTCCGCTTAATGATTACTCATTAGGGGCAATTACTAATTACTTCGTCCGTGTGGTGACGGATTTAGTTATGGTGTCACCACTGGACTAACTAACTAGACAGGCTAGACAGACAACTAGACAGACTGGCTAACTAGACAGGTACTACAACCGAAACTAAAAGCTAAAATCTCATGTCTACGTTATGTTAAAATGTCTTCGGTCGATGCCCTTTCGTTGCATATACCTTTTTGCAAAAAGGCTACATTATGAGTCTACAAAAATAATGACCGAAGTGAAATTAGCCTACTGTGCCTACTGTGTGGGAAGACAGGTTAGTAGCACAGGGTTCCTATTAAGTCTTCTTTCTCTTGCCACTTGGGTTACGTAAGTCACCTCTTAGAATGGTATGGGTCGGTGACAGTATGTATTCTAAATCCGTCACCACACGGAATTTACCAGCGGCACTTGATGTGAATCCATCTAAATGATTTCAATTCCAATGTAGACTGACGGTTGCTCCCACGAACAAATTCAATCAATATTCAGCCGCACGTCACGTATGCTCAGTTTATTGTCCACTTAAATTTGCTCATATCGCTCAAGGCTGTATCTCATCGTCTTCAATCTGTTCTCCATTTGACTGATTCGTCGAGTCATAACTGCATTTGAAATCTTTTAGTCTATCAACTACATCTGGGCTTTATAATTAAACATATTGCAATTAACTCTTTCCTCATTATAAGCCCTGCTTCATGACGTTAGTGATGCTTTTATACTGCATTAGTTTCGCTCGTGGAATTTTCTTAACCGCGATAAATAGCTTTTTCGCAAATAGCCATTTTTCCAAGCTATATGCTAATTTTTCTAGCTTTTTTCCCAATATATCAGCCTTACGTGATCTAGCTAACTCCCAGTAAGTATAAACACGGAACGATTACCGTCTGCCCTCTACGGTCCCTCTAGTGGGACAACCCTATATTGTTTGGTAAGATCAGCCGGCAGTTTTCATGATACTGACTATGTGTAACGACGGTCATAGACGGTGCATTCCACCTTCTATGACATCCGTTACGCAGCAGGGACATGAGACTTTTGTGCTATCCGAAGCACGGAGGTCAGATATTTCTCCCATCCAACATGCAGCAGAGCCAGATGTTGCACTGTTCGCTAGGTTACGACCTCTTACGCTATCGACCTCTCCAATATGACAAAAGACAATAACATACATACAACATCTGCGCCATGCTGGCTACACGAGTTGATGTGGGGTGGAGTTTTCTTTCTCTTGCGGCTAGATATTCTTCTTACTGGCACTCAAATATAGAATAGGTTGATGACAGTACGTCTTTGAAATCCGACACCACATTAGGAATACACGTACCCAGCTACATCAAAATATGTAAATTGCAGTTTTTAAAAAACAGCAAATCACCGATTAAGGCAACCGAGTTGGGATTAAGTAAAGCGAGTGTGGAAATTCTCTCGTATGTAGAGCGAGACACGTGATAAACGGCTTACCCATTGCAAAACCCTTTAGTAAGCTTGTTAAATTATCTCCATTCGAAATCATAAGTCGTTAAGACACAGCCTTAGTAAACTGTGAATTTTAAGGACGTAAAAACACTATTTTCATCGTATGAAGCCAGTTGTCATGAATATCATGATACAGAATTACTCAAAGACAGATAGAAATGGAGAAATGGAGATAGAAATGGTAATGGAAAGGCTCGCCAACTTCGAGCATAACATTGTTAACCTAGGCGTTTTCAAAAACATCAAGCTAGAGACATACGAGACATAAAACAGAATTAATCCTTGAACTTTATGTCCCAAGAAAATAGGCCTGATGCATATTTAGAGAGGAAGGGTATGCTTCAACGTTTAAAAAAGTTAAAGTAAAAGTAAATATTGTACAGTAGACATTCACCTGGATCACCGGAAGTTGAGAACAATGGATTATTTCTGGAAAATTTGGAGAAACCGAAGCTTTCATTTAATATTTAACCCAGGAACAACATAGTGTGAACATACAATACATTCATCCCAAAGACCATGATAGACGAGACGCCAGCAAACGTATCGGAGAGTAGCGTGCATGCGCCACCGCACATCGGGGACGCCGCGTCGCATACCGTTACAACTGTACCGAATAACCGCCGTTGACTGGGAAGCTCCGCTTTCGAACCAGCCGATTACACTCCATTTAGGACTTGAAAACTCTAGTGTTTTAGTAATAGGGTTGATAGCCCACCACCGGTTATGAAGAGTTCAGAAGCTTTAAAGACAAAGGAACGCTAGAGGCCGGCCAGATAGCCGCAATAGTGGGAAAACATATGCGCGGTGAGAAATTGGGCTCTCAGCTCACCTCACTCGCCCAAGTGACGAGTTTTAGTAGGTGGGCGGGTCGTAAGACCATATTCTGCAGCCTTCACACGACAAAATCCCTCGCGACACAAACAAAAAAGGAAAATATGATAAAAGCTGCACCAATTTGTCCTGATTCCTATGCTTACTGTAGGCTAAAATCACTCCAGGAAAAAGACTTGGCAGTGGGTAATTTATAGGCAGGAATAGATGGACGAATGGATCACTAGTTTACTTCAAAACTGACTTACGGAGAACGACGAACTCTTTGAATGTTGACAATCTAAGATATACTGTATTCCGCACAACTTATGGTCTGTTTATCGGTAATTCGTTTTTAAGGTGAGGCAGCACTCCTAAGGCGCTGGTCCCATAAATGAACGCTGAACTAGATAGCTATAAAATGTAATCGCAAGTGAAGGAATACTTAATATAAAAGCAACTCGCTTTGCTATTTGGAAAAGACGTGACTGAGCAGTGCGTAATTTGTGCGTCGATATAGCACAAATTACGGTGAAGTGAGTTTTCCGCCCATCTGTTTTTTTAATTAAAACTAAGAAACAATATTGGCATGGGTTGCCTACAAAAAATGTGTGCTAACACCGCTAAATTGTGCTTAAAAGACATATAAGCATTTAGTTTTAATTAAATAAACAAGATAAAATCTCCTATTCCGGAACAGTTTCATTAAAAGAAAATTGTAACTGACATCATCTGCGATTTTAATACATACACAAAATATGCATTTTGAAATAAACAAAATACTCACATTTAAACAATTCGTTTTACAGTTGGACAACTGCACCAACATATTATTAGATAACAATTATTGCCCAACAGCTTTGCAATACATATTGTTCATGATAATACGTATTTCATTTAGATATTGCTATGTTATTGCATCGTAATACATAACGAAAAGATAAAGCCCATGAACGCAATATGTTCACATAACAATGAGTTCAGTTACTATCATAATGTTAAAATTTTAGGACTATTTAAGAGGCGACCTACCTCAACACGAAATCTGAACCTAATTCATAAGTGGGATGATTATAATGATGATTTAATTACATTATTTAAAAACCACCAACACATGCGAATGAGCACAAACTTTCGTATCCAAAACATTTAATATTTATCTTCGATGTCAATTTCCATAATCTACTGCAAATAATTTCAATTCAGTCGACTAACTCATTAAAATATTTGCATACATCTACTGGAATATTTATGACTTGTTTCGTGTACCGGGTCAAGGTTAGGCCGGACGTACGGCCAAACTAGACAGGTCATAGATTAGCAAATTCTTTTGACCAGATAGCGTTCTATTAGGCTGTGTAGTGTCAATTACATGTCAGACTGATAAATATATGGGGTTTGGGAAAACAAACGTTGAATAAGGGTAAATAATGAAATTTGCAAATTTGAAAAAAGGACTCGTCTGCCGTAAGACCCGTAAATGAGTTTAAAATTAAATACATTTCATGAATGCATATGAAAAGGCAAGAAGTACAACGTTCGTTACTAATCTAGACTTATTTAGATATGCTAATAGAAAATAATGGCGTTTACCAGAGACATGTTGTGTATTGAATCAATAAATGTGAACATGCTTAAACATCATATAAAATCAAACACACGGGTGTCTGTGAGACAAAGCGTATAGATAGACATCTCCAACTCAGTCTTAACTGAAGGTACTGTATGATGCGGCTAAAGGAATTTAATCGGTTGCAAAACTAGCCAAACAAGAAGGAAACTGTATGGAAATCGAGTCAACGTGGCACTAATATCCCTTTTTTAAGACAGAGGAGAACCGATCAGTGTAGTGTGATTTTGCTTCGAAAGGAATTTGCGTAATACGCAATTTAATCTACTAGATACAAATAAATAAAATTGTAATCATCATCAGAGTTTGTTCCGGCTAATCTCTAGAACTGCTGGTCCGATTTTGTCGGGACTTTCACTGATAGGTAGCTGATGATATAAGGAGTAACTTAGGCTATTTTTTATAGACTAGGTTTGCCCCGCGGCGTCACCGGCGGTACGACAATAACCGCGGGTAACATTACACCCGGGCAAAGCCGGGACGGGCCGCGGTCCTAATATAAACAAACATTTGAAAAAGAAAGACTTTGCTATGGCGTAAAGACCTTCATTGCCGAATTGTATATCTGTCATCAGTAGGTAATAACTCCGTGCATGGAGTTCAAATCTAACCATCAGTTGGCAATACCGCGTTGCCCTACTTAACACGCCATTATTAAATTCGAAGCACACTTGAATGGGAAAAGAAAGTAATGCTAACAGTCGACAGCTGCAGACACATATGACAGAAAAGCAATGAATATGCACGCGTTAAATTGACCATATTTTAAGTAAACTTCGTACATTGTATACTCGTATTCATTTAAAGTTTTCCATAAAGTGTCACTGACTGGTGACCTCCGAAGTTCAATCAGGTAGAAACTAACTAGATTTTATGTATACATATTTATTATTGATTTCAAATAAGTGAGAATTGTCTTCAAGTCAAGCCTGATGCTAACATATTATTGATTTATCGTTTGTATCCATGTTAATATCGTAAGATATCACAACAGATGTCAAAGTACACAAAATAAAAATTGGTAGGGTATAGTTTTAAATGTAAAAGTCCAGAAAATATAGAGTATACATATGCCACATGCACGGGAACACTAAGACAGTAGAAAAAAAATCAGAATGTCTCCTAACTTAGTTACTACAGTCCTAGCATCTTTAGTGACATTAATTTCGCCTTTACCTCTACTATTTCTTTAGCCTCATAACAAAATAAACAAAACCAAAGTATCAATTGTCATTTCACGATTCAGACACGTTATTTCGTATCAGTAGCCTTCAATCTGTTACCTGACTAACTACATATTACAAGAAAAACATAGCACAGGCGCAAGACTTACGCGACTAATCCGCCAAGAAACGCCACGGGCCCACCTCCAATGAGTCTGATCTTGCGGTGGCAAGAGTCGAAAAGCGAGAGCCTCGCGTGAGGCGGCGGCGGCAAGCCAACCATGCCTCCTGTGGCCGCAGAACGCAGCATAACACAATCACATCAACCTAAAGAAGGAGCACGTCACTAGCCGGGCGCGAGTGCGCGACAAACATCAGCTGATTGCGAGGCAGGTCCGGCGACCATCGCAGCACGTGGCTCTCGGTTCGCCGTCTCCGCGGGACTGTGCCCCCGCAGTCCGCCGTCCGCACTCGCCATCGCCAGTGTCGCGGCGTCCCCTCGCTCCCCCTCGCTAGAGCCGGTACATGTACCGCACTATCACTACTTGAATAGCAGCAGAAGGTCCACGTGGCGTATAATTAGGCTTCCGAATAGAAGGTCTACGTTAATTACGGAGACTCAATTAGATCAATAAATGGTAATGAAATTCTAAATTTAGTATTTCGCCCAAACTAAACAAGAAACATATATTTAGTGTCATCTCAGCCCTAAAAAATTACTGAGCCGAGTCTCTTACATGGTTCATGGAGGGAAATCACCCTAAGTGAAACTAACGTAAGAAGATCATGGGATCATCAGGATCATAATAAACCGCAATAAAATACACAAATGTAATTGAATAAAAAAATACTTTCAGTTAAAATAAGAACCCTATGTTTTCTTAAAATAATAAGTATACGTATGGTTAAGAACACAACTGTAAAATAATCCTTCTAGTATATTTAATACTTAGTCATTTATACGTATTGGTGTGCCGCCTTTGGATCAACGGGTCCCGGGTTCGATTCCGGGGTCGGGCCAGTGTCTTTGTCTAAACCAGAGGCACTGGCTCGGAGTCTGGGTGTCATTTTCTATCTATAATATGTATGTATTTACAAAAAAAAAAAAATGTATTTAAGTAGTTTATCATCCATCTCGTTACCATAACACAAGCATTAAGTTGCTTAACTTGGGACGAGATGGCGTTGTGTGAAATGTCCAAGGATATTTATTTATTTATTATTTATTTAATGATTTATGTACTTTAGAGCTTATATTATTTATTTTTACCGAATGTACTTACGATATTTTCCCATCGCATGACACCTGTCTGTGTGCCTTTGAGGGATCGACCCATTGATTCATTATCTCTTTTTCCGGTTCTAAAAGTTTATGTTGTTCTACACAACCTTTAAAAACTAATAGTTGGACCACACAGAAGATGGTAGGTAAATTCTTTCAAAAGATTGTGATTGCATAGGCACATATCACAGATGGCAATTGATTAATTCAACACTACCTCTAACTGGTTAAAACCAACACGAGCAAAACCAGATAAAGCTTACAACCGTTGCATAGGTTGGCTCAATCGGTGCACAAAAATATTTTCGTCGGAAATTTAAGTGGGCCAAGATCAGCTGATCACAGGGAGGCGAGGGAATGGCATCTCATCCCCCTGTCGGCGGGTCCCGTGACGTCACCGCCGACGAGACGAACACGCACCCGCCATTACGGCAAAACACAGCTAATATCCCAATATTTGCTGTTATATTTACGTAAATGGAAGGGAAACGAGGCTAATATACCAGTGAGTTACAAGCTGAAAGGAAAAGGCAATATTCTTACTAGATAAGAATGGTACGTGTCGTGGCAGCTTTATAACAATCTGAACACTGGAATAGATGGTTGTCATTTATTTAAAGTACTAGCTGACCCGGCAAACTTTATTGAGCAAACCTTAATTGGAACAAAAATAATGCGTATTAAAAAAAGTTTTTTCATGTTTTCTCACCTTTTAAACCTTCCCTGGACTTCCACGAACATTTCAAGACCAAAATTAGCCAAATCGGTCCAGCCGTTCTCGAGTTTTAGCGACACTAACGAACAGCAATTCATTTTTATTTTTATAGATAGATAGAATAATAGATTAGGAAGCAGGTGTGCAAAAGCTTGTATAGCAATCAAGGTTTAAGGTGGATGTTCCGGTCTGTTCTCAGCCATTGTCCCGAGAGATGGCGTTGAAGTCAACATTTACAGTTTATTTGGGCTGGTGTGTAATTGTGAAATTATTAAGACGTAGGAGTAGCTTAAGCGGTTATCGGACATAACGCTTTATTTTACTGGGTCATATCAGTGCCACAAAATACACCCAATTCCACACATATCTCCAAATTATAATATGGCTTACACACACAGACGTAGGCGTGTAGCCAATCCATACGTTTACAAAGATTCAACACTAGATGGCGTGAATAAAAAAAAACAAGGGTATAAATTTGGGTGATACCGAGAAAACATGGTATGGTGACGAATGGAGAATACCTCACTATGTATTCACCACCCTATTTCGCCCCGAGGGTGTTGCAAGAAATGATAAGGCCGATAACCTAGCCACAAGCGAAGCAAACCTTGATACAAAACCTGTGCCAACCAGTCTAGCCAGCGTGGCACAGTAGGCTAATTACCCGCAATGTAAATTGGAGGAAGCCCGTCTCAACAGTGGGTCATTTATGGGCTGATTAGTAGTAGTAGAGAAAACATAGTAGGTGCAATGTTTTCTTTTTTGGGAAATAAAATGTGTAAAGGCGTGATTATATGTATGTATGTATTCACTCAAAACTGATGATTTGTAACACTACCAATTATCACAATAATGAAACATTTCATAACATGTAAGGAACTATAATTCATAACAACAAATCTAAAACAGTAATTATGTACTAGTATGTAGTTAGTTGAAAAGAGTAATATTTCATGTTTTGATAAAAAATAAAGAGAAATGTACAATAATAATAGTTCTTCTTTTCTGGTGCAGCTGCTTCTAGGCTTTGATTTATCCTGGCCAGTGATGGACAGCACTTGATCTCAACAACAGCTCTCTCGTTTTCAAATATACCTGTAACAAATTGCCATAAAATATAATACACTATGATAAAGCTCTTTATGAGATTTGATATAAGAAATTCAATCGTCTTTAGTGCTAGTTATTATTTGTTTCTCGAAATTATAACTAGTATTTATATTTGGCCACATTCACCAAACACAAAGAAAAATTGAAGTTTGATAAAGAAACGCTTACCATCTGGACTGCGAGCTAAATATCCAAATACTTCATCAATAAAAAGTCCTGATAATTTTATTATATTGCTTCCAAAATCTCATATTGTTGCCCATATAACATGTCTTTTGTGCCAATATTCTTTTTATAAAGAATATCCTGTACATGATTGTGCATTCAAATGCTAACCTTTGAGTAGTATAGAGATCATTTTTATGCTGTCCTACAGTAGACATTTCAATCAAAGCAATGAATTTTGGTGACTTTTGGAATTCTGCTAACTATTCTTTACACTGTATTTCCAACTGTGCTTCATCAATATC
The DNA here is from genome assembly GCA_905475355.2 of Clostera curtula. Taxonomy (NCBI): domain Eukaryota; kingdom Metazoa; phylum Arthropoda; class Insecta; order Lepidoptera; family Notodontidae; genus Clostera; species Clostera curtula. The sequence continues at coordinate 1,400,274 of FR997802.1, forward strand.
AATAGTATTTCTCCAAGAAAATTTCCATTATAAGTATTTTTTTAAATGTCCCCATGTACTCTGTGTGATCTGCTTTTTCCATTGATTTTCATACCATTTGTGTCCGTTGGCAAGTGATAGTCCTGGAAATAGATTTTTAAATATTGTATTACAAGAAAAAGACATTCTAACTCGTTCTAACAATTTTTACTATTTGTGTGGTGACGGATTTAGAATATATAGTGCCCCATTCGTTCTTGAGGGTGTTGTAAGAGCTGACAAAAGGAAATGACAAAGCCAATAACCTAACCACCAGAGAAGGAAAACTCAATATGAAACCCTTTGTGGCACAGTTGGCTAGTTTAATTACCCTCTATGTAACTGGAGGCCCGACTCAGAAGTGGGTCATCTATGGGCTGAATAGTAGTAGATAGTGGGAGTTTAGTGTTGGCTATGATCTAAAAACTAAAAAAAATTAAATCATTATCATTAGGTACATAGTATAAAACCAAGTCGCTGTCGCCTGTCTGTCCCTATGTATGCTTACATCTTTAAAACTAGATAGATTGAGTGATTCAAGAGGAAGTTTTATTTATATGTAATACATCCATGATATTCTAGCGAAACACTGATTAATTTAGAGGTTCATCATTGCACCCGTGCGAAGCCGGGGCGGGTCGCTAGTACAGAATAATATGCTTCACTGATTTTGTTTGAGATGACTTTACAAATTCGATTTTTCCATTTACCTGGTAGAGTACAGTGGTGTCTGGTATAGTTTTTGATTACATGATTCTTCATGTCATCATGAAATAGCACGAAATCGCTACATCCAAATTCATTTTCAATCCAAATTCTGCTAACTGTTCTTTACACTATATGCTGTTGTATTCTGGTTTGTTTTCAATGCAGTTTCATACCATTTGCGTCCATTGGCAAGTGATAGACCTGAAAATAGATTTTTAAATGTTATGTTACAAGAAAGACATCCTATTCAGGACGCCAAGCTTTCAAACGGCTGAAATACAATAAAATAATTAAACTTTTGTCAACAGAAATTATAGGCAAATATGAGGTCGTGTCATCGTGAAATGGCGCGAAATCGCTACATCCAAACTTGCCGTGTTTACAAAAAGGCGGATACATACATACGAATTAGTTGTAATAAGCTTGTTTACCTTGACAGTTGACTGATGGATGGTATGCAAATGGTCCGTTGAGAAATCAAATCATAAAAATATCGATAATCTAAAACAAGGAAATGTAACAAAAACATTTTATTTTTATATTCCTGGAATCGTAGTAGAATTGGTTGATGTTTATGAAAAAGAATCAGATTAGAATAAGTTTTTTATTTATTATAGCACGGAAACGCAAAAACAGAAGTAATTGAAATAGATTTGTTTCTGAACGCAGAGTACAATATGTAGATAATACAAAATAAAACAAGCTAATAATTATGTTTGTCTGTCTGATTTTTTTTTTGCAAAATGCCTCAAGAGTGTACGATGTAACCCGGTAAAACCATATTTTGAAAATGTTAGCAAGTTTAATATTGTGATTATACTTTACCGATTAATGATAATTGAATATATTGTTGATCAAAACGATATTCAATCCCATTGCCAAACTATCTGTTTCTAATGTCACCAACAATAGAATTGCATTTTTAGAATAAATAATTTCTTTACCCACGTTACATAATAATATAATCTAATAAACAATGTTTGTTCCGCGTGGTACGCTATTTCGTTCTGAGGGTGTCGTAAGAACTGACAAAAGGAATGGCCGAACACCTGGCCGCAAAATAAGGAACAATTGACACGAAACCCTAAGCCAACCCGTCTGGCCAGCGTGGGTGGCATATTAGGCTAATTACCCTCCATGTAGTTGGAGGAGGCCTGACTCAGCAGTGGATAATTTATGGGCTGAGGAGTACATAAGTAATAGTATGAATCAAATATACACTAGAGGAACATTACAATTTGAATCAATGAAAATAAATAAATTCATAAGTCACACGTTTCGCAAGAACTTCCGCGCGAAATACATAGCGCACGCACAGTAACATCCGAAATATAAGTTTTACCGCAGCCCATAATCATGTGACGAAGTTTGGCAACGCTTTTTTCGGTACAATATTTCTATTGTTTCATTCAAAGTTAGGAAGGACGGCAACGTCGCGTATACGACTATTGGTGATTGATTGGATTTCGAGTGACTCAGCCAATCAGCGCAGTTATCGGTATTCGAGCTGGCCTGTGATTGGATTTCGAGCTGGCCGCCGCCATAGGGCGCCGGCGCATAGCGAGAATCGTAATATGGAAAATGAAGTAATCAAGTAAATAAATAAAATGAAGTAATCAGTTTTAAGTTATTTAAAACTGTTTTATTTTTACTGGTTGGTACGAAATTAACCAAATAATGAAATGTGAAATTTATTTATCAGAATTATAATATCTTCTGCACGCCATCTATCGTGGTAAATTCTAAACAAGTCACGCACACTATTACAGAAGTTGTCCAATTTTCCCGGGATTTCACTGCTGTTTTTCTCAGTAAGTATTGTAAGTTATTGCCTAAAATGGTCAAACGCGGACACATTTTATTGTAGACATGTGATAAAATGATAAGTTTCAAAGAACGAGTATCTGTGTTTAGTGTAAAGGTCTAGGCCAGAATGTATGGACGATAGGTCGGAACATCCACCTTAACTATGGGCTTCGTATGACTTAAATGACAACAGATATTCAATGAAACAGCTCTTCGATTTTTTGGAATTGCCCATACAATGTTTGATCTAGTTGCTTTGTGTTCTGCAAGGGGCAGTATTCGGGCTAACGATATTTGTTTCCACAAGTAAATAGGCCGCGAATCGTAGTACGTAGGATGGCTGGTTGCCTCATAACGTCACCTACTTTGTTTCCTTCATAACAATGAATTTTATTTGACCTCGTTTCGTAAATATTACAATTGTAACGAGTTAGCAGTACAATTTGAGGTGGCCACTTAAATTAAAGTGAGGAGCCGTTAAGGGCTGTATCCTTCCATAAGACATTAATTTCAGAATAATGTTGTGGATTTAAGATCATTACACACATATGAACTGTGTAGAGCCTCTTCCAAAGTCATGGAGCAAAATTAGCCTACTGTGGCATGCTGGCAAGACGGGTTGACACAGGGTTTGTGTAAAGTTTGTCTTCTCTTGTGTTCCCTAAGTCGCCTCTTACGTCATCCTCAGTTTGTGTGGGTTGGTGAAATTGGGTATTCTAAATCCGTCACCACACGTACTAAGATGCTGCCACCAATCTATTTGACGAAGCGACTCAAGGAGTGCCTTTACAACTACATGTTCATCTAGCCGCAATAATGAATAAATTCAAAACAAAGCCGTTTACCACCCCGTGTTTTTTTTTCAAATTCGACAACCAGTGCAGCGATAAGACGAACCCATCTTATGACAAAAGATTAAATGGTCAATGAGTCGACAGAGAAGTACCTGCGCAACACGAATTGAAAAGATTTTTATAGTTTTCACTTTATGAGTGTAGCAGATTTTTTCACAAATTGTCATTGTGTCAATGACCAATCGTCCCTGGCAATGATAATACTAAATTGTATCTCTTTACGCTGTTTTCTCGGAAAGGCCGTAGGAGGTACCAGACACGACTGGCATTGTTAAGTTCCTTAATTCATGCGTATTACGGGAAGTCCTGATTATATGGTTGAGACGCCAAGTGTTACATATTCTTACAAACCTCATAAATTTTATAGTTGTCCCTCAACATTTATTGCTGTCCGTCGTTGGCTTAGCTTTAGGCTACATAATAATCCTAGTTCCTAGATGCACAAGTATGCTTTATTTAAGGTGGATGCTCCAGGGTAGCCCGCGAAATTAAAATTTTCTTACGTTTTTTGCAATTTGCAGGGCAGTGCTAGGTTGTACGATGATGAACATTTGATTCGCGGCTGTAAGACGTATGTAGTTACAGAGTTATAATCATCAAACTCATCAATACAACCCTTCAAGCTCTTAAAGGTGCAAGAATGATTTTGACGTTGAAAAAGTTTTTCTTGCATCTTTATGAGCTTGGAGGGTTGTATTGATGATTTTGATGATTATAATTCTATAACTAACGTAAGAAAATTTGAATTTCGCGGGCTACCCTGGAGCATCCACCTTAAGTAATCATGTTCAGACAATCTTCTACCAAAATGTATTCTTAATAATACCTCCACATACATATACACAAAGCTGTCCTATTTCTCCTTTTTACGCGCAACAGGAGGCTGAAGAGGGCACGGTAACTGTGGCTCCCCGCCACGGTTATCACCAGATAAACCATCTGTCTTATGAAAAATATTATTTTATTAGATCTCCTATTACGCCCACTTGCGGTATTTTCCGTTTATTAAGCCCAATATCAATTTTCATGATCTATTTACGACTTCTTACTTAATTTAGCATTCATAAAATACATGAATTATTTATCAATAGTTAGCTTCTGAATCTATTCAAAATCACAGAAAATTGTAAACACATATTTAAAAAATATAAACTCACATTAACAACATGAAACGGAAGCAAATAATTTCTAAAGTACCTCCGAGTCAAAACACTTGACCGATGTCTGTCAGCTCCTGCCATCCCATCGTTAAGTAGAAGTCAAACAAATTCTAAATGAATCCTACTTAATGGATGGATACGACACGAGTTGTCGTAAGTACTGGAAGAATACGTGCCATTGTTGGAGTTGCAGCAATAAGCTATTGTTCGCAATACCCGCTGTGTCAAGGAAACGCGCTGACTACGTACTTTACATAAAAAGCTGTGCAGGTAATGATGTGATGAATGAAGGCCAGTTAAACGTGTATTCAAATAATTACAAGTAATTAAAACTGAGAACAATGGCTCTATAGAAATGGATGTTTGTGACAAAGACAACGATACTATAGAAAATGTATAACCATTGTGCGTGATAAACGGTTCATGGGATCCAAATGTCAGTGACGTTTCTATGGCTCGTGCCGAAAGGGATAATCGTGTTACCTAATATAGTCGAACACGTTTGTGTTACTGCATATTTTATTGAAACCAAACGTGATCTCTAATAATATTCTAATACAAAAATATACTTCTAGGAATAGTAATGCTTCATAACCTGAACAGTTAAACGAATAAAAATCTGTAGTTGTATACTCTTCAGTGAATCCCCAGAGCCTAGGACTAGACAACTAAAACGAACATGCAATTTTCTTGCCTTACTTATTCGACGTCCGAGATTGTGCTTGCTACAAAAGTACTACAAAATATAATGTTGGACAGGTCGTATGTTGTTCGGTTTTAGCTTACATACAATTTGCCAGTGTTGGCCACAGAGCATACAAGCATGATAGTTTAAATGGAAGGAGCGAGCGTAGGCGTGGCAGAAACGTAGGAGAGCGGCCAGGGCTTGTCCGCGGTGCGACAACTCGCGCCCTTGGCATTTCTGCTTAGTAATGATGAACCTCGACTTTATTTCGCAACAATTACGTCACTATACACTTAATGTCCACAGCAAGTTAATGTGTTCCGTCAACTATGAGGTACTGTTTCGAATGATTTAATTATACTAGTTGATTATGTAAACGTTAAATTGGTGGCAACGTACTTGCGTTTCGCAGATTTGTTACCTACTTAATTGGATTGACGTATACATAGTTTGTAATTGGTGACATAAATTTCTTGAAACATGTTCATCATAAGCCTATTTCAGTCCACTGCTGGACGTAGGCCTCCCCCATGGCTTGCCACTGTTTCTACCACGTTTTAAATTTTCTAAGAGGGATCAATGACCATCACTGCTATCAAGGCTTCTGAGAAATCCGGATAAATATCCAGTTAAATGGGGAAGTCCCAAAACAGAGTTTCTATCCTGACCAGACCTTAAGATTTTTATTTCAATTTATAGACTCATAGACAAATCTCTCACTTTTTTCTCTGTTATTTGAAATCAATGTATCAGTCTTCACAATTATACTCTCTTTTTAGTTGTTGCCGCTGACCGATCACAGGTGGTAGCACTTAGAGGTAATTCGGTGACTGTTGGAGAACTTACCACAGGCAATCCAGCATGATAGAGACATGCACACAACGCCCACGGGGCACACTCACCTGCAACAAAAATATATTTTGTTAACAACACAATCTTTATTATATCGTGACTTAGCGATAATAAAAAATAGACATAAAAAATACGACACGTCTTATTTATCGAAATATTGAGAACTTATTGCAAAAACAGTGACGTAAATGACGACTTGTAGCACCAAAATTTGTAACCAAGACATGCTTCATCTAAAATATCCAGATTGTGACGATATACAAATATGCATTGACAATTTAAGCAGTTCACTGTTATGTACTGCCTAGCTAGGCTATACAATTCTGTGAGTCATAAAGTGGATGTTTTCCACTCCAATCTACACAACTTATTAGAGCTCTCTCAACAGCTACGTAGCTACGTAGTACGTTGCTGCATAATATTAAAATGTTTTAACAATGCAGATTTCCGCTGTAAACGTAAATAAATTTCTTTTCATTTAATTTTATATAATAATCCTTTTTAATACTTAATAGTGTTACGTAACATGTTTAAGTGCATGCTGTGGCACCTTAATGGGTTATACATTTAGATTGTATGATTTTTGACTATGTGTATTATGTGTTATAAATAAATGTAACAACTACTGGATGTCTTAAATAAATGACACATTACATTCCACACAAAAACTTATACAAATTCGTAAAAATCAAATTTATATTTTAGTGGAAGTTTCGTTTTATGTCCAAAAATCAAGACAATAGACATTACGGTATTGATATGTATGTGTTTATCATCTACGCATGAAATCAAGACTATTGTCTAAGAAACAATGTTTCACCCACCGATTGTGATACAATTACTCAGTATGACATAATTTTAATCCACATCACCATGTGCGTGGTTGCCGGCAAACATACCAAAATAAACATCAGGCAAAGAATATTTGCCAAATTTAAATATATGTACCGGCGAACTTGCCAATGAAAACGCGCAAAGAAAACTCACAGAATCGGCGATCGAACTATATTAAGTCTTGAAAGTTTTAAATGAGGTTTTATACTTTTTACATTAGCCAAGCACCTTGCACAAGTTAACACTGATTTCTGTACGTTTTAACCTAATGGGCCATAAAATGTGCAAGTATGTATTTTTTTATATCGTATCTCCTTGCAAATTCATCTTGAAATCATATGCAATTTTTTATTTTTTATTTATTTATTAGTTTGTATAAAATAGCCTTTTTTGTTGTAGAGGATTAATCCTTTTGGCGGGTAGCCGTCTTTATAAACAGGCATATGTATTAAGAAGTGCAGGCCTAGAATCTAGAAGAACAGCCTAGGAATACTAAAAAACAAAAATAACTGAAAATAATTTAAAACTCACAACTTATTTTCTCTCTTTATAATCTATGGACTGAGAAAATACTCTCATTCATCGTTGTTTTCGTTTTATTCATTGCTATAGAGTTCTCCTGATGAGCGATACCAAGTGTTCTTGTCAAGAGAGCTTGAAATGTCTGAACCGCTTATGGCAAATTTTACTCCTGTTGACTGTGCTCCAGTAGCACTGCCAATAAGAGAGCAAGTGGTAGAGCATAGCAGTTGACCACTCCTGCCCGGGGAGGGACCTGCATCTTACAAGTATCGCAGCCAAATAATAATAACTATAAACTATCCTTAAGTTATATCGAGTTCTTGCGCAAAAGCGTAAATAAGGCTTCCAGATCTCCATCAGGACCTCCGCTGTGGTGTTGGCAGCAAAGTCAGTGGGGTCATAATAGGGGCAGTGAACACCACTGGCGTCCACAGGCGAAGGCAACCACTTACCGTGAGGCGTTCACAGTGTCACTGTAGCTACATACTTTACACAGTTTGCCCGAAAAAATCTGGACTAATTACTCAAAAGTCCTACACCACGATAGCGAAATTTCAAGAGCAATTCGTAAAGTTAAGAATTCCCCGACTACAACTATCGAGGATAGGCGCTGCGACCCCTAGCCAGACATCCCACCTCGTCTGGCTGGATGATCATCCCTTTGCGCCTAAACCACCATCACTACATAGTATAAAATAAAGTCGCTGTCGTACCACGCAACGGATCTTGAAGCGGGTTTTTTAAATAGATTGAGAGATTCAAGAGGAAGGTTTATATTTATAATACTTACATAATATTGTAGAGAAACACTGTTAAATTTAGATATTCATCATTGCACCCGTGCGAAGCCGGGACGGGTCGCTAGTTTTAATATAAAAGGCAGTAAAATGTAGATAATAAAACATCTCAACTATATACATAAACCTATATACCGCTATTTAAAATTTGTGATATTCATGGCTCAGTATAATGGGTGTTGTCTATGATCAGTATTTTAAGTGTCTAGAAAATTCTAGATCGTTAACAATACAACTTGCATCATACCCGGTAAGAAAGAACACAAAGCGCTAACAGGTGACGGTAGTGAGCTGATAATGAAAAAATATAGCTAATTGCGTACGTAGCAGGAACATTAGCGGTGATTATGAACTCCAACTAAGTTAATTATGAAATATGTTTACCGAGCTCTCTATATAAATATTCGCATATGGATTGGAGCATGACTTTTGGCCTATTTCAATTGTACGTGTTAAGAAAAAAATAAAAGCTATTATTTTCAAAAAAAATCTAAAGCCACCTATCGGCCTTTGAAGGTACTACGTAGATATCACTACATAGTATAAAACAAAGTCGCTGTCGTCCGTCCCTATGTATGCTTTAATCTTTAAAACTACGCAACAGATTTTGAAGCGGTTTTTTTTAATACATAGATTGATTCAAGAGGAACGTTTATATGTGTAAAACATCCATAATATTGTAGAGAAACACTGATAAATTTAGAGGTTCATCATTGCACCCGTGCGAAGCCGGGGCGGGTCGCTAGTTAATAATATTCTGCATCTATTTTTATTAGAAACACAGTCGGTTTGGTAACACCGTTAAAATAGCAAGAACGGCTGACTAGAATTAATAATATCTGAATTTTTGCTATTCACCCCGAAAACATCAAAACAAGTCTGAAAAATAAATACGTACAAATATTGAAAATTAACTAAATGTGCTTCAAAACTACGCGAACATAACTGCGTGCAGGAGCTACTAATTAGCCCATTAATATCCTACTATTGAGTCGAGCCTCCTCCAGTTACATGTAGGGTAATTAGCCTACTGTGCCACGCTGGATATACGGGTTGGCACAGGGCTTCGTTAAGCTTTCCTTCTATTGCGGCTAGATTAACGGCCATGTCATGTCGCTTTGTCAGCTCTTCCGACACCCTCAAGATTAAATAGAGTGTTGACATTATTCTAAATTCTTCACCACATGGACCACTGGAGCTACTAAATACAGAAGTCTAACATACCCATCGTAAGATGTAGAGTGGCATATGATCTATACCAAAAGGATCGTTTAAGCATTAAAATAACATACTCGTAAGAACCGTACTAGGTATTCGTACTTTTTAATCTCATTAAATGATACCATGCTCCAAGAGGCCAGTGGACCATGAAATCACGGCGTATCTGTGACGAGGGCAACTCAAATAATTGCTCACATCACCTACTCCACGAGACTGTCGTCATCGCAAATTTTAGATTTCGCATTGCAGATGCTTTGCAGCCTTTTCATGTCGGTGCCAGTGTTTCATAACGTCTAACCAAATGACTATGGATTGTCGTAGACCCGTGTAGAATCGGAGCGCAGATGGATTTTGTAGGATATGCGAGTGGCTTAGGACCGGCCTTCAAGAAACCCTTGGAGGCCTTTGTCCAGCAGCTGAAATCATAACGATGAACCACTAAAGTAGACAAATGTATAACAAACAGATCTCGGCATTTAAAGTTTGTCCGTGTTGTCTGTAGTCATTGTAGCTAGAGAGTGTAGGCAAATGGTAGGAAGGCCCAGTAGTGGATCATATTTGACCTGAAATGTTTACAAATTCCTATTTAGCTTCTTAATTAAACCATAACTTACGCAGCTCGAAACGATGCCCTAAAACCTTCCTCCTCCAGTTTCATGGAGGGAAATGGTTGTATTGAACCAAGCTGGCTTTTCTTCACAATATTACTAACTCTTTTAGTAATATTGTGAAGAAAAGTCGTGCTGTTGATTACATTGTATTGTTTTCCCAAGTAATCAACTTTACCGACATAGTTAAGCTTTTCTTGGAAAAACTAATTTGCACCTTAAACTATAATTTGTATATTTACGTGGCACTAGAAAATAGTCGTAGGTAGCGTGGTGACGAATTTAGACTAAATAGTGTCACCACCTCATTCCACCATGAGGGTATCGTAAGAGCCGACAATAGTAAATAACAAGGCCGATAACCTAGCCGCAATAGAAGGGCAACTTGATTTTAGTGTAGGTGCTCTGACTGCACAAATATTTCTCTGCCTACCCCACGTAACCCTAAATTATAGGCGGGAAATAGGGCATGGTAAATGCATTTTACACAATTTTACAATAAAAATTTGCGTGTAAATATTCCAAAACTACTCTTTATAGGTAGTTGTAGTTGTAGACGCCTATCAAATTATACATAGCAATTATTTAAACGTGCGATTTACATAAGACACAAGAATAATTTGAGCGGGCATTTGGGCAAGAACAAAACAGCGATCTCATTAACAATGTGTACTTAAACGAAATACGCGGCCTACTACGTGTTTAATTACAATTATGATAAATGAAATTGATTTTGTTCTCATTGACAAGCTGCAGCACCAGGCTTAGAAAGTGTTATGATTAAGACGTCAAATCGTTTTTGGAATATCTAGTTTACTACAGTATCTATAATTACATATTGTTTCGTGTCTGCATATGACAATGTTTGTTGGATTCTTTGTGATTATTCCTCTAGTTACGACACTTTTGTCACTAACTACTACACTTCAGAGTTCAGCCCATACATGACCCACTGTTAAGTCGTTTTCGTCAAGGTTTCGTATCAAGTTTTCCTTCTCTTGCGGCTAGGTTTTTGGTGCTGTCATTTCCTGTTGTCGACTCTTACAACATCCTCAGGATGGAATGGGGTGGTGACGCAGTGTATTCTAAAACCGTCACCACACGGAGACTTTGTCATATATCAGTACTCTCGAGGAGTTATCATAAATTGGATCAAATCCGGCAGAAGTCAAGGTAGAGTTAAACGTCGGTTCTGATGCGAGCGAAGCCGCATGCCGACAAAAGCTGTAAATGATGAAACGACAAATATACTAGTTTCGCATTGCAGCGAAGGCCATGTGGTTTGAGAAACCACGACCTTCGCAACTCCATTATGTCACACATGTGTATGTAAACAATATGCAAACGTTTTTACACAAATTGTATAAAATTAATATCCAGAGTTGCATGTTTCGATGGAAAAAATATTCGGGAATCTTATTCTATTTTCTAGAACGTATTTGCCGACATAGATATAACCACAGGTTTTTGGTGCTCTACAGATGGCCTAAGAGCCTGAGGGCCCCCAGACCTTCCTCATACCATAATAGCTAAGTTTTTCAGTATATGCACCCAACGCAGATAGCGGCTTTAGCAGGTATGGTTGCTAGCTTAGCCGTTCCTTAATAAAAGTATTTTTTATATTCCCTTCTGGATACCATTACTAAACGATAGGACCCATGTCTAACACTTCTTCAGTTCACGAAAGCCGCCTTTAAAATTAAGCCAAAAATTTCAACAAAACACGCCTACAATTCGTGGCTTCTTGCTAAAGAGACTGTGCTCAGAATCGAGTGGCATTCAGGAAATTCTCAGTACTCATGAATTTGAAAAATTCCATCAATTCTTTCGATTTCAAATAGCTTATTATAGTTATTCCGTATTTATCCTACTATAGACAATTTATTTTTACGTGACACTCATTTAGCAAAGAGAGCATGTGTGCAGTCACACGATACAAACCGTCTCATTATAATACGCACACGCAGAATTCTTAGAAAGTATACCGGCTATAACGCGCGTATCAGAGGTTTCACAAGATCCAGGAAACACAATAAAAACTATTAAAAAGTTTATTAAGTGGCGTACGACAAGCAAGACTATAATATTACAATTGTAGATCAGATGGATAGAGATCAGATATTAACATTAATGGGCAGCAGAGGCAGAATTTACTTAACTGCACTGTCCAAACAGTTAACTTATGTTGTCTGCAAAGAGCTCATAGGGCACACCACTTTAAAATGTGGTGTCGATTTAATACTTATACGCTACAAGACGATACATAAAAAAAAATATACTACAATAGCCGACAATAGGAAATGACTTTGCCGGAAACCTAGCTGCAAGGCCTGCAAGAGACTTGATACGAACCCGCCTGGCCAGCGTGCCACAGTAGGCTAAATTACCCTAAATGTAATTAAATAAATAAATATCCTTGGACATTTCACACAACGCCATCTCGTCCCAAGTTAAGCAACTTAATGCTTGTGTTATGGTAACGAGATGGATGATAAACTACTTATATACATTTTTTTTTGTAAATACATACATATTATAGATAGAAATGACACCCAGACTCCGAGCCAGTGCCTCTGGTTTAGACAAAGACACTTGCCCGACCCCGGAATCGAACCCGGGACCCGTTGATGCAAAGGCGGCACATCTAACCACTAGACCAACGAGGCAGTGAGGATTTAGAGTACATTCCATCCTGATGGTGTCGTAAGAGCCGTCAAAAGTAAATGACAAGGTTGAAAACCTAGCCGCAAGCGAAGGAAAACTTGTTACAAAACCATTTTTTTTTTTTCGCTCTGGGTAAAATCCTTTATGGACTTCCTCGCCGGCCACGGGGATGGCCAGCGAGGGGAGTGTGGGACTCTCCCCCATAGTGGGGGCCTACCGACTAAACCTCCCCGGGGTGCTCCAACTCGCGTCCTGTTGCGGCATTGTGGGATCTGATGCAGAACCACGCCGCCGCAGACGAGGAGGCCCTCCTCCTCTCCTCAGGCTCCTTACGAGCACTCGACGTCCTTGTTACAAAACCCTGTGCCAACCCGTCTCTCCAGCGTGGCACAGTAGGCTAAGTACCCTCCCAGTGAGGTGAGGGCAGGAGGTCCGACTCGCCAAGTAATTTAAGGGCTTAGTAGTAGTAATTGGAGGAGGCCCCACCCAGAACTGGGTCATGTTTGGGTTGTGTAGTAAATACTACTTACACTCTGCTTTGTGATATTAGATACTAGCGACTCGCCCCGGCTTCACACGGGTGTAATATTGACATATAAATCTTCCTCTTGAATCACTCTATCTATTAAAAAAATCCGCTTCAAAATCCGTTGCGTAGTTTTGAAGATTTAAGCATACATAGGGACGGAAAGATGACAGCGACTTTGTTATATACTATGTAGTGATTACACAAGGTGAACAAGTGGTAAAAACTACAAACTTATCAGTTGAATTTTGTATAAAAGCTTCGGTTCGCATTGTTTAAGGACTAATAAAAAGTACAACAAGCAAACAGCCATGGCAGCTGTAGTAAAAGTTAATGAAAGTGAAATTGTAAAACTCTTACTAAAGACTAAGGTGGATCGCTCTTTTGTGTTCACAATTGAATTATTCTCATCATTAAATACATTTTTTTTCTCTTGTAGATACTAAAATAACTGTTTATGATTCGAGTGAACAAAGTTCCGCTTCGAAAACCTGTCAAACACTAATTTGATCTAAAAACCAGTTCGGCAAACCTGTTCGTCTATCCACGTGATATATGTATGCAATGGCGAAATATAGTGTATAATATTAATAAAACATCGTAATATCGCCAAGTTCAAAATGGCCTTGCCACCCGCCCACTTCCAATTTGTAGGGTAAATAGTCGTCTACTTGATGTAATGGGTTTATTTTCGATTATTTTTTCTATCCCGACTAGTTTATTTTGCCACTGACTTCAAAAGGGTACCACAATTCGGTTGATTGCTTATTTATATTTGTTTCCGCGTAACTCAATCACTTAAAAACCGATTTATACATAAAACTATATTTAATCTACACTTCTGGACACATCTATTGGCCCACCTTGTATTTTCAGTTTCATTTGGTCCTAGCTAAAATTTTATATTAGGTCGATCATAAAGTTTTTATGCAGTTTTGAACCTGGCACATTCACAATTTCATTCAATAGTCTTTTTTTAATTTCGAACACAGAATTTAAAGAAACAAAAGACAATTTGGAGCCTGTTTGTTGATATCAAACAATCGAATACTAAGAAAACTTGGTTTTATTGGTTTACTTGGATTTAATTCTTGAAAAGTGATTGATATCTTTGGTTTTGCAACAAACATTACTTATACTTAACATTAAGGTGAGGTTCTATCAATAATCTATGGATACTTCACCTGAAGTCGCTGCCCAAGCTGTGGCACTTATTCAGGCCGGACACAGCCAAAGAAACGTGAGTGCTCAACTTAATTTAAGTCGATCTGCGGTCCGAAATGTTTATCGGAGGTACCTAGAGGCGGCTTTATTCGTCGCCAACGGAAGGCCACGATCTCGGGTCACAACTGAAAAGCAGGATCAATTCATCGTGACGACCAGCTTGAGAAATCGTCACCTTACCTCCATTGAGATACAAAACCAACTTCGCGACTTCCACGGAGTATCTGTCAGCGCTCGAACTGTTCGGAGAAGGTTAAAAGAACGCGATATGGTACCACACAAGCCAGCTAATCGGTCCAAACTAACGCGAGCCCACCGAACAGCGCGCCTTCATTTCGCACGCAGTCATTTAAATTGGACACAGCAAGATTGGAGCCGTGTACTCTTTTCTGATGAGTCTAAAATTGTGTTACATCGCAATGATGGAAGGAAGAAGGTCTACCGACGTAAGGGAGAGTGTTTCGCACAAAGCTGCTTTGAAGAGAGGGTTGCTTATGGCGGTGGCTCATGGACTGTCTGCGGCGGTATATCCGCGAGCGGCAAAACTCAACTTGAGGTTGTTACAGGACCACGGCTGCCAACATTAAATGCTGAAAGGTACATTCGTGAGTGCTTAGAACCTCACGTGATACGCGGACTATGTGGGCCCAAATTTCCTTTTTATGCATGATAATGCAAGAGCCCATGCGGCCGGCATCGTCAGGGAATATCTTCGGGATGTGAACATCACAGTTATGGACTGGCCAGCCAGAAGCCCAGACATGAACCCCATTGAGCACATGTGGGACGAGCTAAAAAGATGTGTTAGGGCTCGTCAGCCAGTTGCCCAGACGATGCAGGAGTTGAAAACTGCCATATAAGAGGAATGGGAGATGATCCCTCAACATTTCATAGAGCGGTTGATAAACTCTATGCCTATGATCGAATGAGAGCTGTGGTAGATGCTCATGGAGGCAACACGCGTTATTAAATTAAACCTTTATTTGATAAAACATGTTTTTATTCAAAAATCAATTGCCTTTAACAAGGCGCATATCCGACTTGTTAGGCGTAGCTCCATGTCGTATGGTATTCTGAATTCAAATTTAAAACAATACGATCGAAAAAGATGGTAAAATGTGTCAGGTTTAAAACTGCATCAACAATTTTTGTTCAATCTAGCAAACATATTTCGGTAGGGGCCATCGAAACCTAAACTCTAAGGTGGGCCAATAGATGTGTCCAGAAGTGTATATTAAACAGTTGCTTATGCAATTGCAATTTTAGAATTAGGTTAACATTTTCAGGAAAAATAACATATATTCCTAAATCCAACATAATATACTGTTAAACTTATCGAACGTAACGGTTTTACTTAAACATTCATCATTTCAGCCAAAAGACGTCCACTGCTGGACATAGGCCTCCCCCAAGGATCTCCACAAAGACCGGTCCTGGGCCGCCCGCATCCACTGCTTTCCGGCGACCTTAACCAAGTCGTCGGTCCACCGTGTGGGAGGCCTACCAGCACTACGCCTTCCGGAACGCGGTCGCCACTCGAGGACTTTTCTGCCCCATCGGGCGTCGGTCCTGCGAGCTATGTGCCCTGCCCACTGCCACTTAAGTTTGGCAATCCGGTGGGCTATGTCGGTGACCCTGGTTTTCCTGCGTATCTCCCCATTTCTGATTTGATCTCGCAGGGAAACTCCGAGCATAGCCCCCTCCTTTGCCCTTTGGGTGACTTTGAGCCTTCAGATGGAGCCCACTTAAACATTGATACACAGTAAATCTTTTGAAAGCAGTGGATGCGGGCGGCCCAGGACCGGCCTTTGTGGAAATCCTTGGGGGAGGCCTATGTCCAGCAGTGGACGTCCTTTGGCTGAAATAATGATGATGATGATGATGAAATCTTTGTAAATAACCAACGAACAATAGTGACCTCTACGTATTAAG
Source organism: Clostera curtula (assembly GCA_905475355.2). Lineage (NCBI taxonomy): Eukaryota > Metazoa > Arthropoda > Insecta > Lepidoptera > Notodontidae > Clostera > Clostera curtula. Next base: position 1,416,685 of record FR997802.1, read on the forward strand.
TATGTATTTGTAATAGAAGGAACTAACGTCAAAGCAGAGTGGCCGGACCGGACTGACCTAGAGCCGACCCAAGGTGTTTTAAATTTTCATATTGTCATCAAATTTATATACGGTACTGCTGCCAAACTGATACTGATACTATAATACTATTCCATCCCACATTCACACTTATACGGGAGATAAAGATACAGGAACTATTAATAGTGAGACTAGAGAGCTAGTCACGATAGCACAGACAATGTTCGTATGCGGGAGATGGTAATCGATCCTTAAATGTAGAGTCCGTTTCCGTACTATACATGTATACACAAATACCTACATATATGTATTTATAGAATTGTTAAACGATTGTCAATCCATTAATTAGTGAACGGGGCCGTCTAATTCTTGAAATAACTATCTGCTGCAATTACATATCGCCGCTCCCAATTAATATTGGAGATCCGAAGAGCGATCAAATGCATAGCATAAATGATGTAATCAATATCTTGTTAGAATGGAACATTATTCATGTCGTAAAAAATATACAACTATTTCCTAGCATTCAAATGATTTGTGACGTTACTAAAATATGTAAATAGACAGAAAATCGAGCCGCAAGAGAAGGAACATTGACATGAAACTTGCAGGACTAGAATGCGTCGTAGTCGAATGCGTGACGAAATTTTGTGCTTCATATGCCAGCTGTTGCAACTTATATGGCGTACGTGGCTACACACACTGTAGCTTTTTTGGCAATTGTATCAGCAGAACACTGCCATAGTGTCAAGTGGTAGTTAACGGACGGTATGTGCGCGATCTCCGAGGAAGGGCTGAGAAATCAGGTGGGTATACGCCGCTCCCGAGTACTCCCGACCGTCGCCCTAATACCCCGCACTCGCACTTAGTAGGTACACAATATTACTGACGCGCAAAATTGGCAATAGAGGTTTATCAAGACCTAGCTTTTAGCGAGCGACGACAATATAAATCAAATTCCTCAAGTGCCGACTGCGACAGTGATTCAATGGATTTTTTCTTTTGTTTTTTTTTTTTAAATAACGTATCCTCTGCACTAGGTATAACCTGTATCGCGGGGGCAGTGGCAGACAAAAATGGCACCCAGACTCGGAGCAAGTGCCTCTGGTTTAGACAAAGACATTTGCCCGACCCCGGGACCCGTTGATCTAAGGCGGCACATCTAACCCTTAGACCAACTAGGCAGACAGATTTTACGTTAATGATTAATTAATATTAAAATTACTGCATACGTTTATAAATATTGTCATTATTCCTTAATACAAGTACATAGCTGGCAGAATAAAGTTCATAATAATTAAATTTTGTCATACAATTAAAAATGTGCAATAAAGCAATAGCAATGTGCACGTGCGGAGGTAAAACATGGTGATCGATGATGTGCTAGTAGATTAAATCACAATTCTAGCTCATTACGTCAACATTCGTTAAAATTAACGTAGGTATTTGGGGCTCGCGCGCGATATAGACTTACGTTAGTGGTTAAAAAAATCTATTTATAATAAGATATTTTTATTAATTTTAATCCGGTACACAATGGTGTTCAGTGTGATTTTCAAGAGGTTCTAGATCTCTGCAGATTCGAGACTATGATAAATCGAACCTCGTGCGCAATGGGAGTTAGTAAAAGCTCGAAGAAAGAGTTTCGGGTAACTTACACACGTGAGCGAGCGAGCATGCGACTCACCTGAAACAAACCACAATTCAATAAACGTATGACTCACAGAAGAGCAATAAGAAACTCCGTATGAACATTTCAATCGTCTTAAACATGAATAGAATTAATAGAAATGAAGAATAGAAGCCACTAATTATTATTTTGCTTTACATTTAAATCCTTGTTCAATATAACAGTTGGTATACTGTTTAGGGTTTCCCTTTTTATGTTTTAATCAGGTAGACATGATATTCAACCATAAAAGCTGTCAGTTTAGTATAGGCGAAAATAAGGTAGATAAAATTGTAGCAAGTACGAACGGACAGTCCATTTGATTATAAAGCCGAACGTCCATCGCCAGCTAAAATAAGTTAGTTTAGTTTAGCTTGCATAGTTGAGCCAGTTTTTCATACATGCAAGACCGTTGAACATGTAAAAAAAGAACAAGTGTAAACAAGAGTAAGTTAAATGTTAGCACAAGGTTGAAGGAAGCAGAATTGGCAAAAGAAGGCTTAGCAAAAAAATTGCTCGATATCTATCAAACCGAAATGACTCCGGGCACAAAAAAACATTCTAGGTTAACGTTTGAAAATAGTATTCCACAACAGTTTAGGGGCGATTCCGCTATAGACGATTTCCGACATGATTTTTTCAAACACGCTATTAGTTGTTTTTTTTTGTATTAGTGCAAAGAAGAAAGTCTAAACTTAACAATCAATTTATTTTTATTTGAATTTATACCATATCTTCTTCTCTGGCGAGTCTGTTAACATTACCATCTGAAGAATTGGTATAAGTTGTAAAATCATAACTAACAACATTGGCTCGAAACAGTTGTTGTTGAGAGTTTGAGGGTGTGTTCTACCGGCTAAACGTGAAGTGATAATATTCATATAACTTCGTGTTCCAAAAAATGTAAGTATATATTGTTATTTATTAAAAAAATATTGACTACTAGAATACACTGTTAATTTGTTGCACCCGCGATGCAAAACATATAAAAGTTTACTTTTTTAACAGAAATAAAGAGCTAACGTTCTGAAACTTTCCAAAAGTAAGAAGTAATCAACACCAAACTTAAATTATTTATTTTTATGTGTGTAATTATTGTTATGTTGAAATAAACGATAACTTAAATTGGTTGCACCCGCGATCTGGATGCGAGATCGCGGGTGCAACTTTTTTTCACGTAACCTTTTTGTGTGATTAAATATACATTTCGTTGTTTTGATATACCTTGGCTAATAATTTAAGCTTAATACGATTGAATATATATATTTAATATGTGTGTCTATATTATATTCTGTATTTTTTTAAAGAAATATCGGTTAAAATGACAACAGTGCAACATGAAGAGACTGTTTCACAGAAATATCGGCGGAAATTAAAAGAAAATCCTGAGCTTCATGTTGAACAGCTCTAACGGGAAATGGCTCGTGATTTCACACAGAGTGAAGTAATGAAAATGAACATAGACACAGATGTAGATTTGAAAATATTGGCTAGAATCAGATCCAAAGAAAAAATGCAGGCAACTAGAAAGCGACGTAAGGGAGAACAATTTAAACAAACATCTACTAGATACAGCAGTCCTCGCATACTAGGGAAAGCTGTGGCAGTCCCACCAAAGCAGTGGAAGTTGTAAAAAATAGCTTCTGAATTCAACATTGCTGCATTTGACAAAAATGACGCCCCTAAAGCAGTAGGGATGACATTATCAGACAAAATGCCTGGCATAAAAGATGTGAAAACAGTCAAGCCCAATACAGGAACGAAAATGCGAATCCAGAAAAGAACAATGATTATGAGCATTCGAAAAGTCGGGAAAAAAATACGTCATTTGGGGTTGTGTCAGAGTGATATGGATGAAGATGGAGAAGTTGGAGTACAATTTATTATGACGGTTGATGGCAAACAATTTACAGAAATCGTTAATGACATAGCAGACGTGCAATTTGATGATAATATCGCGAAGTTGGAAGCGCCAAAAAAAGACTGATGGATATAATATGTTCAAAGAATTTTTGGCAATTATTGATGTATTTCAAAAGAAATAATTAATATAAGCGACAACAAATGTATAATTGTTAGTAATAAATATGGATTGATATCTTATTTCGTTCTTAAATAAGAAAAAATGATGTTTATATTCACTTAAATTTGACGGGTTGCACCCGCGATAATTTGGTGTTGCACCCGCGATTAATAAAAACTGTAATATTTTATTGTTTATTTTTGTTTTGTTTATAATGTTTATTTTATGTTCTGTGTTACTTTAATACGTTTCAAAATATCAAGGCATAATATAGTAAATGTATAAGAATTAACAGATTTATGTGTTTTTTGTTTGTGATCTGGAATGGTTGGGCCAAATCTGTTGCACCCGCGATGGCAATTTGAACCTTTCTCCTTGCTTTTAAAATTTCTTATTACATTTTTTGTTAATTAATATAAAGTAAACATATTCAAATGTAGTCCTTTAAAGAATAATTTAATCAATAATGTTTTTTAGTTAGTTAGGTTAAACTAAAACAGGCGTCTAAATGTTGCACCCGCGATAATGGAATGACCCTTAGATAAAAAAACAATTTCTCTGTTTGCGATAAAATCTAACAAGCTTGCCATATACACTCAGGGCCACGAAACAAAAGATTACTGACCGCTGGATTTTCCGAAACTAAAAAATGTGCGTGTGAATGTTTAGACATACATAAATGTACGAGTACACTAAGTTTTCGAATAGCGTTTCCTTTCTTTTCCCAACCCATAAAGCACTTGTTTATGCGTGTTATTGCTTTCACTAATCTGTCAGAGTTGTTTGTACCACCATCATTGTAACCCTTGTATTTAAAAGAGCAACCATGTAGTTTCTTGCCCGCTCTACTCTGTGGAACGGCATTCCGAACCGGTGGTAAAAACTAAATGATAAATTATTCTTATATTTTTTTAAAATTTTCATTTAGACTTATATATATTTGACTATTTGAAAGCATTCGCAAGAATTTATTCGAATAAATAACATTTTGATTTGATTGGACTGCCGAGTGCTGAATTGACACCGGGTTTCATATCACGACTTGATATTTCGCTACATTTCCTTTTACGTAGTAACAATTTATTTGATAGACGAAACCCCTGCACTAGTTTTAACCTGTATCGCGGGGGCTGTTTACCAAAATGTTAACCAGGAACATGAATGACACCCGGACTCAGATCAAATGTCTATAGCGTGCTTAGTATGTAAACAGTAATTAAATATAATTTATTAACGATTCTTAGTAGTTTCAAATACGTTTCATAGCATAGTATAATAAACTAGCTGTACTCTGCGCGCGTTGCTACGCCACGAACGACATTAAACAAGTTTTCATTTGTTTTTGTTCAGAAACCTTCCTGGGCTCAGGCACAACACTTTTGCTGAAGATCATCACGTGATCAAAAGCATTGTTTACGATTCTAAATTCATGTTTATATACATTTATGAAGAAGAAGATGTGTTACGGGTGTTTGTAGTTCTTCACTGATACCCTGATACACTGACCGTAAAATATCATACCATTTTAGCGTTGCGGATACCACTAGCAATGTTTTTGCATGTGGCCCCTGTTTCCTTCAGACCTTTGCAACAACTGAATTCAAGGTAGAACAAATGGAGGATCAGAAGGACCCAAAACAAACTATATTAAAATCTATGCCTTAGTTTACAGGACACTAGTGCGCGTATTCTTACGCGTAATGCGAGTATACTGACGAGTACATTGCGCGTTCTAACAGCCATCCCCAGCAAGTGGCACAATTAGCACAGCGACGGAGTCAAGTGGTGCCAATCAGTGCACACTGCCCCAAGTAAGTCCAATCTGAGCCTATGCGTCTACGACCACTTACTCATTTGAAGAGTCTACACTAAACCACGCATTCCATTTTGCTATGCCCCTTTGCGTAAAAAGCAGCTATACTATAAATTAACCGTCAAACATATCTATGGGTCACTAACGTCCACTACTAAACATATACAACTGCTACTACTCTGATCATACATGATCCATTGCTGAGTCGGGAGGGACCATGTGATTGGAGGAACCTGCTGTGCCACGCTGCCCAAACTAGGGTAGGCACCAAATTTCGTATCAGGTTTTCCTTGGTTATTTTTAAACTTTCGCGATTTGAACACCTAATTAAAAACTTATAGGGAAAAAATTCTGTACGCGATAAGTTTTTAATTACAGGTTTTCCTTGTTATTTCCCAATTACGACATCCTGATGGAATAAGGAGGTGACACAGCCCCCTCGACTGAGCTGCCACCTTGTCGTGGTGATCCGTGGGGCCATACCGGCCAGGGCCTCCCATGGCGGGCGGGCCCACGAGGAGAGGTGAGACGAAGAGCGGCACCCAGCGACGCAGTGGATTGGGGCTCCAGACTTCTTTGTCCTCAGAGTTGCCCTGCGAGTCCTGGAGCACTGCGGTGCATCAACGTCCTCGGGTTGACGTTCGCTCGTTGACGGTGACAGTAGGTGGATGCGGTCTGCACATGTGTTTTAACAATCTAATGTGGCGGATGGACGTTAGTGGTCGATACACATTTTTGGAGATAATTGAATCGGATTACACACTAAAGTATTCCTTTTAGGGAGGGCATTTAAAAATGACTATTAATACGTTTTACAAAGACCGCTAAAATATGAATAAAAAAAATTGCTTCGGTGTAGAAAAAAAGAGTTTCTTTTTTGTTTTTAATACGATAATTTATTAGCTTCCCTTGTATGTATGTATGTATATATGTAACGGAATCTTTGAACATGATTTTGACCCACTTCAAAACGTCGGATTAACTCGAAATTTGGCATATTTATTAAGTACCGATGACAATTCAATATTTTAAACATTTTGACCCGTTATCATTAGTAGAATAATAATAACGGTATGTATCTATGGATGTAACGGCATCTTTGAACATGATTTTGACCCAGTTAAAAACGACGGATTAACACGAAATTTGGCATACTTATTAAGGACCGATGACAATTCAATATTTTAAACATTTTGACCCGTTATCATTAATAGAATAATAATAATAACGGTGATCAAGGTGGAACACATGATATTTCAACTAAAAATAATAATAGTTAAACTTTTTTTTTTTAAAAAACGCTTTTATAGAAAATCTAAGTAAAAAAAGAGAAATATTTTTGAATATTTTTTTGTTTGAATCGTAAATAATGTCAGAAAAAAATATTTTATTTTATAAAGCGTGGGGTGCTTTTCAGGATATTATCAAAATAACCCTTCTAGTCATATCTGTTCATAAAATATTTAGAACTTTTGATACTATGCACCCCACACTTTATTTGACCCAATGATGGCTGCAGGTTGTAAGCTTAATAAATAAAAATCATATGTAAAAACAACGTTACTATTTTGAAACCGTCATACAGAAGGCCATAGTTTCGTTTTATTACATTTTACATGAGACGTGACTAAATTTTAAACGTGGCACGACAGTTAATGCTTTGCACGAGTACTTAGAAAATTTCCATTCCATTCTTCGGAACTCACATATTGGTACGGTTGACCTAGATAGTTTTTATGTTACACATAAGTTCGATTTACTTCTGATGCGAGGCAGAGTATTAATTTATATGTGTTTTATGTTACATGGTACAGATCGCGTGGCACAGACGTGGTCGCTCACTATGGGCTCCTCCAAAAGGCTCAATGTCACCCGAAGGACAATGAAGAGAGCTATGCTCCGAGTTTCCCTGCGAGATCAAATCAGAAATGAGGAGATACATGGGCGAACCAGAGTTACCGACATAGCCCACACGATTGCCAAACTTAAGTGGCAGTGGGCAGGGCACATAGCTCGATCGGGCAAAAGTCTTTGAATTCGCGTGCCGGAACGGGCAGTGCTGGTAGGCTTTCCAATATGTTGGACCGATGACCTGGTTAGGGTCGACGGTAACTTTGAATGCGGGTGGCTAAAGACCGACCTTAGTGGAAATCCTTAGGGGAGGCCTATTTTCAACAGTGGACGTATTTTAACGGTAATGATGATGATGAAGATTTTATGTTACACTGACTTCACTAGCTGAGAGATTTCAAGAAGTGAAAGATTGTTTATATAGTTATGACGTGAACTGTGAAAAAGTGAACAATATTTTTCAGTGGGTTCTAGAACATGCTATAACCTAGGACAATTCGAAATCTCAAGATACGTTCAAGAAATGCAGTTAAACTGACATAGCCACAACAACTTCTAGACTACCAACACTAACAATGGCATCTAAACACGTACCTAAAGAGTTTAACATACCTACACAGATTAAAGTTCTCACTTCCACAATTGCACATATACTTCAGTCCTTATTACCAGAAAAACTCTTAAGTTTACAGAGGCTGTTGACATGAATCACTATAAACAGTATGCACTCACACACTAAGTTATGGTAATGTAAGCGTCATTAGTCATACACGTTCCAGGAACTGGAAAACTACAAAGCGAAAAGTTTCATTGGGCTGAAAGATTTCATATCTATCAACACATTGAGATATCTTGTTTCGTGAAGATAGGTAATCTAAAATTGATGCATACTAGTACGAACTACACTGACCTGCAATACTAAGTTGTAGTACTTTTAATATATCAATTTTTTCTAAACTATAGAAGTTAGAGATTTAAAATAAAAAACGTTTTATAGCAAATGTTATCAGCTTTTGTACTTAAAAAGATATTGCAATTTTAAAAGTGTGATACTTAGTTTTGCAGCCCAGTGTATTTTATTGATATGGAAGAGACACCTTTACATTCTTTGGAAGTTGGTAACCATGATTACAATAAGCCGTTCGAAAGTTTATTTTTATATTTGTAATGTTTTCCAAGCATTTGATGGTACACAAGTATATTTTAATCTTTAGCATACTATACATGTTGACGTATAATAGTCTAATGCCTCAGCCGTCCCACAGCAAGCAATCTATTTGACGAGCTGAACAGAGAATGATTCAAGTACTCAATACTAAACAAGGATTTTCAAGCTTTCCACTGTAATGGCTAAGTACAATGTTAATGTGTGTCGAGGCGGCACTATTGGCTCGTGACGTCACACAGGTGTAGTGATAACACGCGATAAGACCTGCGAGTGCCGTCACAAAGTAAACACAGAGGACCTACTTTTAGTCTCTGTACTTGTGATCAATTTATGCCTAATGTAACTAATTATCATGTTCGTTTATCTTTACCTTCTTTCATTTATGTTAACTTTGAATTGAATTAGTTTCTTTCTTCCATGTCGCTGCTAAAGTTTTTACGAAGCATGTGTTTTAAATCTTTCAAATATATTTAATAAAACTCCTTAATTGGTCAGATATCAGCGAGGTAGTAAGTACTTTGTCACTACTATGCTAGTTCTAATGAAAACTGGTAAATATCAAAATAATGGTCTTGAAATAAAAATCTGGGACTACATGTCATGGCTATAGTAGTTGTCTTGGTATGGAATCGTCCCATTCAGTGCAGGCCGTATCAGCTTTCTATCTGTGTTACTTTGTGACGGTACCACCAAGTAGGTCGATGTGATCACGCCAAACGTACGTCATACGGAACAACAAACCGGTAGAATTAGTGGCTTGTAGATTAATAACTTTTTCTTATGTAAGAAACACGATGCTGCTAGCCACCACGCATCGCCGAATACGCCGACCAGCATATCATAATATGTGTATGCGTATCATAATATCGGTTCGTAGTAACAAAATAATGAGAATTTGTTATTAATTTACTCCACGACCGCTACGTGCCGACTTACAAAACAAAGGAAATATGAATATAGCAATATAATTTATGCTGACGCATGCACATTAGCCACGCGATTGGCAGTTTTTGTTGGAAAACCAAGATAAATTTTCCACCATCCGGAACCGTGAAACGATGTAATGTATAACTGAGACTGTTGTTGGTTAAAATGTAATACCAAAAGCAACTAAGCTGTTATCGGGCCAGGAAGAGAGTGCGAAAAGGTTGATAGGACAGGAATGAAGGCTGCCGCTTTGTTGTCGTTTCAGGAACTGATTAGAACGAAACTGCTACATAATTGAGCACATAAATAATAAAGATTCTATGTAATAGTATAGTTCAAGAGACCTGCAGAAACAGGACACGGTGTCGTCAATGTCGAGCGGCAATGCCGGCGGCACGGGCCCAGTGGGCTCCGGCGGGACGCTGCGGTACTTGACGTGGAGCACGCGGCGGGCGGCGCGAGCCCCACTGCGCCGCAGGATGCCCACCGGCCACCGCAGGCCAGAGCTCTCCTCCGGGCTGGCGCCCTCGCTCATCCTGCGAACCCACGCCTTCACCACCATACACACTGCACACTCGAGAACACTGAAGGCGACCTGAGCGGACCGGCCGTGGACTGTCGCGAGCGGCACTCGCGTTTGCGCGCCGCGAGCTACTGACGGCGGCGAGAGGGCCGCGAGGACGCGCCGGCGCCGCTCGGTGACATCACGCCTTATCAACACACCTGAGCGCGCGGGGACCAGCGACACACCAGTCACAACAACCGACCCGAGTCTCTGCACCCGCCACCGGACACCCGGTGACGATACGCAAAAATGTTTACAAAGCGCAACAGTGCACTGTATGGGAAATGTAAATTGAGACGGCGCACGAACGGGCAAATCTACGAATTAGGCGGTCAAAAATACAATCCTTGAAATATGTCTCAGGTAAAAAAAAATGACTACCTGCGACTGGTGAGTAACCGTAGAACAAGGGGTGACCCCACCCGCTTCCGCACTGGAAGCTCACGCCGAGGTATGTCAGTCTAAACTTGATCGTCGCTCTAAGTGTTCGTATTGCGTTTAGACATTTTGGGAAAAACTGCTATTTTAAAAGTGAATATTTTTATTTTGGTGTGTGTTGTGAAGAATATTGTGATGGATTCAGGTATAACAGGTAAGAATACATATATATTAATAAGTTTTATGCCAATGGTAAAAAAAAAAATACAGCGTACTTGAAGATTAAAAACCATGCTCGAGATTGTTGTATTGAAATATATTTTTTTGTTTTTAAAATGGTTTTTGTTATACTTCAGGGTTCGTCCCATTGGGTTTGTCAGTTGTAACATAAAATAGAGTATTTAGGCTAATTGAAAACGATGAAATTGGCCGTGATCTCCCGTGAAATCAACATTTTCAACATCAATGAATGATGTAGTAGAAATTCATCGAATTTGCTAATTATTTATTTTCCTTTTTTAAACCAGTTTTCGTTCCATTTCAGAAGCTGAGGGTACCTCAGGAATGCGAGTAGTAACGCGTAAACACCTTTTTAACAAAATGCAGGAACAAGACTTGCATAATTTTGACGAAAAGTTGAATTATCTCGAGAGATATATTTTATCGCAAGATGAGTATTGTGAAGAACTAAAGAAGGAAGTGAAACATAAATTATCTTATTTGAAGTCTCAATTTAAGAAAAAGTGGATAGAAGCTCATAAAAAATCACAGCTTTTCCTTCAAAAGAATGATAAGTGGTTGCAAGGAACCTTTGAAATACCAAGGGCTAGAAGACGTTCTTCTGGTCGACCAAGAAAGTCATTTATAGATTCAAGTGAAAGGAGTAAACGCAGAAAAACAAGGGAAGTGCGCAGTGATGTTGAAAAAGAATTACTAATACATGCTGCTCAGACATCCCTTCAAAGTTCTGGAGAGAGAATTGCATCCAATATTTTAAAAAACATTACCAACTCTCCGCAGACAGCTCAAGTATATAAAAATGCTTACAAAATAACCAAGCAGTGTAAAAAACAAGATCCAACAACTGCCCTCTCAATGTTTGTGGAAGCTGATCTTTCAAGGCGACAATATGAAATAATTAGAAATGCCAACAAGAAGTTTTATCCGAGTTACAAATTGTTACAGGAAGCAAAAAAGACTTGTTATCCGGCGAAAGATGCGTATCGGATAACTGAAACATGTGCTGAAATTAACCTGCAGGATTTATTGGACCATACAGCTAAACGTTTGGCAACATATTTAGAGGATGTACTTAAACAATTAAGTCCACAAGACCGTCACTCTTTGACCCTAATTTCAAAATGGGGATGTGATGGGTCGCAACAATCACAATACAAACAAAAAATGCAAGATAGAGATGCGAGTGACAGCAACATTTTCCAAAGTTGCTTTGTTCCGCTACAGTTAATATGTGGTTCAAACAAAAAAGTTGTTTGGAAAAATCCAACTCCTTCTTCGCCACGATTCTGTCGACCAATAAGGATCCGTTTTACTAAAGAAACAGTGGATAACACTAAGTCTGAAATCGCAAATGTCGAAGAGGCTATAAATGCATTGAAAACCAGTGAATTCGTGCTGAGCGAAATGTTATTAAGTGCAAAGCACGTCATGACTCTGACTATGGTTGATGCAAAAGTGTGTAACGCTGCAACTTCAACTACTTCAACGTTGAGATGCTTCATCTGTGGTGCTACATCAAAAGAATTTAATAACCTCGATATGAAGAAAACTGTTGATAGCGACGCATTACAGTTTGGCCTATCCGTGTTGCATGCTAGGATTCGGTTTTTTGAAAGCATACTTCATTTGGCATACAAGATTCCTGTTCAAAAATGGCAGTTAAGGTCGGAAAATGACAAAGACATTGTCAAACAGAAAAAGGCAGAAATACAAAAAAAAATTAGAGAGCAACTGGGCCTACTAGTAGATGTGCCGAAAGCTGGTTTTGGCAATACCAACGATGGCAATACTAGTATAAAGATTTTTTGCCAATCCTGAAATTGCTGCTGAAATCACCGCTTGAAAGTGATTTTGGAAGTCATATCCAGCTCTTTGTTTGCTTTGAAAAGTTTGCTCTATATGGGTATGAGACTGCGAAGATTTACATTGAATTATATCCCTGGCATCCGATGACTCCCACGATGCATAAAATATTAATTCATGGCGCAACTGTCATGGAAAATGCACTTTTGCCTATAGGTTTATTATCTGAAGAAGCAGCAGAGGCGCGTAATAAACATATTCGACTGTATCGGCAGGATTACGCTAGAAAATTTTCTAGGGAGCAATGCAATTTAGACGTAATGAACAGATTATTGCTCAGCTCTGATCCCTTGATATCTAGCATAAGACCAAAACCTAAAAACAGGTCTACGCCACATAGCGAAGAAGCAATAAAAATGCTTATGTCAGCTCAGCCCCACACGGCTGAAGAGAATTCCTCGGACGAGGAAAGTGGCATAGAAGGGCCTGACAATGAAACGAAAGGTTTCAGCTCTGGTGAAGAGACGTGGGACTCCTCTTCCTGATTTTTTTTTGTTTTATCAATAAAACGTGATTTTTTTTATGAACAATTGTTTTTTTCGTTCACCAAATGCTTATATAATTGAGATATAATAATTATAAACTATTTATAATACATAAAATAAAGAAAATAATTTTGACCGCCTAATTTTGATAAATGCCCCACTGTGCGGCGTGCACCGTCGTGTTATGCTTATGTGCTCACTCGACAACTCGATTTATAAAATATGCGATCCGATTCGCGGAACACTCGAGGGCACTAGAAACTACTCAGAGAGGCACTTATGGCTGGTTTGAGATTTTTGAAAATTGGTCTACAAATAGGATCAATACGGAACTCTGTCTCAGTGTACTGAAATCATCATTCTTTCTATTTCACTTTATTCTTAAGTTATTCGGGGTAGACAGTATTTTTTCCCATTAATTGGGTCAGGGCAATGTGTTAATCTTTCCGTAGATATCTATCTCGTCATATCTACTTTTACGCCCATTTCTATCATATCTTCGTATACGCAATCTAGCACCTTTCTAGTCCGATTCTGTGCATCTCTCCTCTTACATGCAAAGCCATGATAACCGTTTACTCTGGATTTCGCCATTGATTTAGTTTACTTTATATTCATGGAGGCAAATTAAGCAACCACGCTGGCAAGACGGGTTGGCACAGGGTTTGTATCAAGTTTCCCTTCTCTTCCGACAAGGGTATCTTCCTTCTCTTGTGTTCCTTTATTATAGTCTGCCGTTACGACATCCTCAAGATAGCATGACATTGTGTATTCTAAAATTAAAATTGAAAAGGGAAATTGGTTATAAAACTAAATTACGAAAATTTTCTACAAATTTGTTTTGGTCAACAATAATACATAATCGCTGCACAAAATGTAGGCCCCACCAAACGTTATTTACGGCTTTACTTTCACCGTAAGCCGAATACAACCTCTATTAACTGTGTAAAGTTTCTAAATCAGATATGACACGCTTTGTGACCCGAAGGCTAAACTGAGTCGAGTCCAAGATTTTCAAACTACTTATTACCTAGCGTTTTTTGTATCTATGCGAGATGCGTGTATTGGGTACTAGATGGCGTTCTTTCATTTTCATTCAAATTAACAGTGATGAGAGGAGGCCCGACTCAGCAGTGGGTCATTAATGGGCTGAGTAGTAGTAGTAACAGTCGATCCTCAGGCTCGGCACACTGAGTCATATCTTTTATTTGACACAGAAAATTGCAGATGCAGAAAACCCGGGCACGGGTAGAAGTCGGCCGACTTGAGAGCGCCTTCCTACTCACTTAAAACCACAACGGATCCCTAATTCCCTCGGGACAAGGTAAATCTAGGTTGCCATAATAGTCGAAAACCTTTGATCTTTCTTTATTACCAACAGTGGCAAACCAGCTATCGGCCCGCTAGATGCTATAATAAGATTCGGCAACACTATCAACCAACTCAATCAAACCGCAGCCTATCTTAAACCATTCCTCGTCGTTGACGTATGGCGTCGTTATCAGGGGAAACACCAGCGCTCTATCAGAACAAGCAAGTCGTTAGTACTTTTCCTTTCTGCATCCGGGATTTCCCGTGACATTTCTGGTTTTGCAAATAACCATAAGCGGCGTTACTCGCTTACAGAGTTACCTTAAGACGATAAGTATGCTAAGCGCCGACCTATTGGTGTAAAAGCGATTACGGCCATCCCGAAACTGATAAGCTTCAGAAGAAGTTCGGGGACAACCCCAACGGCTTATCGGAAAGTAAACGCGAAAACCGCGCTACTTTTAAAAAAGAAGCCTGCTTGGACTTGTGCGTCTGACGTACTTTTTTTAAAATTGTTTGATTATGTTATACAGTAAATACCTGAGTAGAAATTGACTGAAATTGACCATATTATTAAAAAAAATATAATACTGGCACCTCTTCAGAGTTTTACTTGGGTGCTAAGTATATATTTTAACTTTATTCAGAGTGAATGACTGGTCTCATTAATAAATATAAATATCCTTGAACATTTCACACAACGCCATCTCGTCCCAAGCTAAGCAACTTAATGCTTGTGTTATGGTAACGAGATGGATGATAAACTACATATATATACATTTTTTTTTGTAAATACATACATATTATGGATAGGAAACACCCAGACCCGGAACAAATACTTGTAGGTCGTAAAAATATTTCTTCCGTGCGGGGATCGAACCTGCGACATGCTGCGCAGCAGTCGATCGCTAATATTTTTTTAAACAAAATGGTATTTACTAGACATTTCACATCAGTTATTTTAGCACTCATTCAGAACACTATTATGGAATGAAAAGCTAGCAAACAATGACTCAGTATTTTTATTATGTAGTAAATATATTTATTTTAAACATGTATATTTTGAAACTTACAATCCAGGTCAATAATTTAGCTGTAGCTCTTGCTGCTATACATATATATCTATATTATTTGATGAGATGACCAGCGACATGAACTTTTTGGTTTAACAGTAGAAAAATCTTATGGTGGAAAGTTATCTCCAAAGTTGATGCATTTTAGTAAGTTCTATTACTAGTAGTGAAGAAGAAGATTAGTCACTGGCAGAAAACAGTCATAGAATGTATAAAAATAATATTTAATTAGCTATAATTGGAAGATTGTGTGGCCTATTTATTGTTCTTGGTTCTTGGACCTCAGCCAATAAATAATAAATGTTAAGCCATTTACTAGATTTAGAAATTAAATTATTGTGACACAACTAACTTAAATCCATTTCTAAAGGAGAATGAAATTCACACATACTATATCAAATAGTATTGAATCAAGAAAGTTTTCACTAGGCATATAGATAGCACCCAATTTGTCAATTGGCAGCTATCCATATTCATGATCCCATATGATTTAAAAAACAATTATCTGCATTTAAATAAGTTTTCTACGGCTGTAAGGTTGAATTAACCACTGGTAACAATAGGTCATCCAGACAAAGGAAAGAGGAAAGCAATATCAAAAGTTACATCATATGTGACAGACATTTAAATTTTAAAATACCAAAACCATCCAAATATCCATTGAAAAATATTATATTAATGGGCTCTGATTATCATGCAACCATTTTAGTTGTGTTTTAAACTCGGCTGTAGAAAATTGATAAGGTAGACTAATCATGGAAACTTTGCTTTGTATAATTTTAACTGTGCCAGCAGTCCTGGGTTTCCTTGTAAGCTAGAAGCATTATGAGCTATAAAAGACACCTTGAACCCGATCCCAAGAATACACAATGAAAAATTTTAGATACTAAAGAATACTTTTCAGTCAGTGGATATTATTTTAGTACATATTTTTTTAAACAAACTACATGTCTTATACCAGATACTGTTTTTTACTAATCTGCAAGCTTATATTGCAGAGGCACTTTACTTGCATATGTATAGGTAATTCACTAACACAAAAGAGTGGGTCTCTTTTGTGTTTGACTGAGAGAAAACCACTCAAGTTCACAAAACCCTGGAATCGAACCAGGGACCAGATCCAACAGTGCTTCTTTATATTATCAGTTCCAGCACACAAAGAAACATTGCAGATTCTACTACTAGAAGTAAAGTATACATATTTCTATCTACATCAATCAGAAGGGAATGGTCAGTCAGATGGGTCAGCTGTACTGTAACAATGGTTGCGGACACTTACCCCATAAACCAGTCGACAGTGTCGCGCAGATACTCCGGTAGCCGCTCCAGCTTGACTGTTTCCCAGTGGCCCCGTTATACCAAAAAATAACAGCACTTTGAAGCTATAATTTTCGCGATATCGAACACTCGGTTGCACAGAATCACGAATTATCACGTCGCAATCACATCAGATAGAATGGACAACCGATAACTGTGCTCTTCAATCGAGTTTGAATTTTATGTGAAGTAGAGCGTGTCGTCGTCAGACCCTATCACAAAAATTTTCATCACAACAGCAGTTCGACCAGCTGAGTTAAACTCGCCATGTTGCGCAACAAATAGTATTTCATTGTTCTGTTCACATATGAGACTCGTATAGATTTCTTTCAGAAGTCAGAACTTTTTTATAAATAATTTTCGATGAGAATTGAGAAATTAAAGGACAAACTATAATCGCGAAACAATCATTCAAACGTTTTATTTGGTTTTATTATTTTTTATACTATGCAAAAAAGTTGCCATGGTTGAGCAAATTAAATTATTTAAACCCAAATGTTCGATAATAAAATAATTACAAATATTTTTAAATATTCATCATGGTAAAAACCAGAAATTATCTTCACTGATAAATATTGTACTTTTTGAAGAATAATCTGCTTATCCTTAATTCGTAGCTAGTTAATTAAAATGCTACATATCGATCACAGGGCACTATTTTTATTTTATTCATAATATCGCATATTCGTGCTGTCAATGGTTGGGTTATGCCTACACTTGCTGACTTCTTGGCATTATATGGTGGACTCAGACTGAGTTGGATGCCTTGTATAGAAGGGTACGTTGACAATTGACCATCAATCGAATGCACCACCCCCGTTCATCTGGAGGTTATATCCCACGGAAAGGACGTGGTATTTTAAACGTCAAGAACCTACATAACCGCGAGGTATGCAATCTGCGGGAAATTTCTTACAGTCCAACGAGGGTGTCCATCGAGTTAAGGTCAATGTTGACGATTCCTTTGCACCTTTATCCTTTGCAAAAGTAATTGGCGCAAGCCTCAGTTGTTAAGCATTTCAGACATGGGTTTATTGAAGAGCAAGGAGTTACACGAGAAGTTCTACAAGGCTCTCACTAGGCCGGACGAAGACCAACTAGCTTCTGTGATTTGGCTTCGCCTCTGTGGTTTGGCTTCGCTTCAGTAACCTCTTCGGGGAGACTGGATAATTTGCCTGTGCAATGGACGAAGTTATCATGACGAATTACTTATCAGTCCATAAATTACCCACTGCTGACTCGGGCCTCCTCCTACTACGTGGAGGGTAATTAGCCAGACAGACAGGGTTTTGTATCAAGTTTCCTTAAGATGAAATGGGGTGATGACACAATGTATTCTAAACCCGTAACCTACTGCCATAACTAATACCTGCCATAACTAATAATCGGACACATATCAGAAACTAAAGGATGGGCCGACATCTGTCGAGCCTGTCATCGTCCGGGAGAGTCCATTAGGCATATCGTCTCTGAACTCTGGATGTTCCCGTTTTGATAACGGAGAATACTCTGACACAGCACAGCCAAGTGGCCAAGATAGGCCATCAACAACTTGCCCTTAATTATAGTCTTGTGGATACTGAATTGCCCTACAGACAATATCAGCCTGCGCCAGTTCTCGAATCTCGATATAATAGTCATGTCACGCTCTATTGGGATCGATTGATTTTATCACTGACAGGACTATTCCTGCTAATATGCCTGATATAGTGTTAATTGACGTCACTATCCCGCATGACGCGAACCTCGTTAAAGCCGAAAAAGAGATGCATACCAAGTATCTCGATTTGGCTCACGAGGTTACCGCAATGTGGCATATTGATTCAACAATCATTGTGCCGTTAGTCGTTTCAGTAAACGGTTAAACGCGAAGAGTTTCGACCAACATCTCAAGAAACTCTCGCTGAGTTGCTGCAATAAAGGTCTGATACAAAAGGCTTTCATCGTGGATTCTTCAAGGACCGTAAGGATAGCTTCCTCTCTCTGGAGCCCTGAACCCCCGGGAGCTTAGGTCATCGACCTCGTTTTCGACGGTTATTGTCTATTTGAAGTATATTTTATATATCACTGTTTTTAAAAAAATAGGTAAAAATAAGAAGTTACGGAGTGTCCGAGGTTACGGAGTAATTAGTTCTTTATCTGTGGTCTTAGTTGTTTTTAAGGTAGGTGATAGTAATATAATACAGCATTCATCTAGCTACAAAAATATAGATTTTAAGTTTTTGTAGGTATAACCAGTCTCGCCATTGTATCAGGTTTTTCAACAAGAAGTTTGTTTTTGAATTGGGGCAACACCAACAGCATGACAGTTATGACACTTCGTTTTTTGACGTAGTCGTGTTAAATTATTAAAATAACTCACTGCACTGAAGTCTGAAGTATATGCAATAACTAAAATCCACAATCAATACCTGACATTGGCGAGCTTGTTTCAAATAATATTGGCAATCCATTCAAACAAGAACTGAAAAAACACAATTAAAATGATTGTTCTGTTTTACTTTTCGAAAAATTCGTGATTTTTTCGGACATTTTAGACGTCCTTCTGAGATTTTAAGATCTGAGTTTGGATAACCCCACAAAAAATAATCCAGTGGTGTTACATCCCTCTCCAATCTTGAAGGCCGCTCTGAATGTAACCGTCGTCGCGGTACGAACTTGCGCATCGTACATTTCGTAACCAATACGAACGTAGCACACTCATACTAAACTAAAGCGCGGGAGAGGCGAGGGCGCTTGCTGGTGGAACCTGACATCTGATTTTGTGCACTGCGCAGCGCAGCGTAATGCGGCTAGGTTCGAAGCGGCCATAAAGTTTGGCGAGGGTAGGGCTGTCTGTACCTATACTATTTGCGCTGTAGCATGGTGCGGGTGACAGTTGCCATTATGACGTTACTAGGGATGTGACGATATGCAATTCATTTTTATTGCTAACGATACTCGCAGCATAAATCTGGTCCTCTTTAATATTGTTATAGAAATTAGTGTGTTATTCAGTTGCCTAGTGTAACTACGTCTATAAACTTGTCGATATAAATGTTTTATGACTAAATAATTATGTGTGTACATAGATAAAATAATCAAAATCGGGTTTACGTTTTTTTCTTCTTAGCAACCTTACCCTATAGATGTTATGTTGTAAAATTATAGACCAGCTTTAAAAATAAAAATTTACCTACGCACAATATACGTTTCTTATTATAAAAAATATCGACTATCCATCGTAGCAGCACATTCCCTCACTAGATACGTCTATGGCGTTACGTTATACACAGAACACTTTGCTTAATTTTTCATTCAATTTGATTTTATTTGTAAACTAGAACATTCTGGTTGGTTTCATTTAATTTTCTACAGTTATTAATGATTAAATATATCACGAATACGAATGTGGTACCGCTGATATACGAATGTCATAATATGAAAGTCTTAATTTGTAAATCGCGGCAACTTTCAAGAGTGAAACGAAATGTTACCGAAACTGTCACCCGCACCATGCTACAGCGCACAAACTATAGCAGTTGGCACTAATTTTCATATCCATAACTGAACTCTATGTCAGTACAGTGTTCCCAAACGTACGATAATTATCGTACATGTACGATAATTTGGACCTACGTACGATAACATATTATTATCGTACGCAGATACAATTTCGCAGATTGTACGATAATTTCCATCATAATGTAGATTTTTTAATATTCTCAATATTATTCGACTACGCTGATAGTCTAGCAAGATATTATTTTGCTAAAAAAAAATTTTGTCTAAGAGAGTGGACGTCTAAAAAAAAGGTCGTCTAAAAACGTGGCAGTCAAAAAGAGCGGACGTCTAAAAAAAAGTCGTCTAAAAGAGTGGACGTCTAAAAGGTCCTCATAATAAATGTACGATAATTTTACGCCCCCTTGTACGATAATCAGTCCGCTTCAGGTTGGGAACAATCAGTCAAATCAAACAGACTGACAAGTTAACCTAGATTACTATATTTAAGTTAATTTAGGTTGACACTTAACTGTTCGTTGCAAGCAAATTGCAAATATTGCAATCGTTATTTCTTAACCAAAATTAAAGAATATAACATTAAGATTCGTTATATTTTAATAAAAGAAAGAAAATAATTACCTAGACATCATGTTTCGGTTACCTTTTGGTGAAAGAGTGGACCCAATGGAAGAAAAACGCCAAGCTCGTGAGAACACAATCAATAGTGTAATCACTTTCTGTGTTTTATGCGCGGCTATTAGAGTCGGTAAGAAAGTATTTGAACACATTATGAAGCTTTAGACTATAATATTAGATTTAGAACACAGAAACAATTTATGAATTTCATAAATATTTTTTGCTCTAAGAATGGTTTCTTTGAAGTATATAAGATGTTACTATATGTTTGTGGGAGACAGATTATTATACTAATTTCGTTTATCAGTTTGTCACTGGGCATGTGTAAAGTAAAATTTGGTATATAATGAATCTATGTACCAAATTTTACTTTACACATGCCCAGAATTTTGTGAATAGGAATAAATATGCTAGTGGCACTATCTTTTAGTAGTCTGTGAATGGATTTTTGATACAAACATGTGTTCTTACTAATTTGTATGGCAAGTTATGTTGGAAATCTTGAAGCAGAAAGTCTGGCAATAACAGAAACTTGCCATATATTATAAACTAGCTTTTGGGCGCGGCTTCGCTCGCGTGGACTTCGAACCCGTGCTTATCTCTATGAATTTTTTTTTATGAATATAAAAGTGGTTATTGTGACTAAACTATGATAGTTAGACATGTGCTCTCGCGGACTTTTTTGTAGATTTTAATAAGACCTACAAACTCGTAGTACTTCATTTTGTTCTATTGTCAATCGTTTTTGCAGCGCACGCATAAATAGGTTTTCGATTTTACACCTTGGGTTACAAAATCGCAATTTTCATACGGATCCCTAATTCTTTTGAAAATAAAATATAGCCTATAACCTTCCTCGATAAATGGACTATCTAACACTGAAAGAATTTTTGAAATCGGACCAGTAGTTCCTGAGATTAGCGCGTTCAAACAAACAAACAAACTCTGCAGCTTTATATATTAGTATAGATTCCTCTACTGTGAAATGATGAATGTAAGGTGAAATGGTAGTAGTTATTTAATGTAACTGTATTTTTCTTTACAGCACCATTCATATTGGAACACAGCTTCTAGTCCTATGAATGCTACAGTCCTTCTCAAGAGCATACAAGGGAATGAAGCAAATGAAAAAGTTATTTAGTTATGTTTTATTGTAAATAAATTATTGTTTATTATTTGTTATTTTAATTGTCCAGAAATACATCTCTAGTCAAATAAGGTCACTTGAATTGTTAAATACATCTACTATCTGTACTGCTCTATAATGCAGTGTGAAAAACCGAAAGCGAAGTTTTCTATTCTAAGCATAGGCCAAGAGTCTCTTAAAATTGTATCACAAGAAACTTGAAATAATATTTCAAGAGGTATCGATATGTACTATGTAAATTTGGTTCTTACTAATATTTTGCTGACCAATTGAATGTTTTACATTTCCACAATTTTCATCTTTTACCTTTAAATGAGCAATTCTTGTATATATATATATATATAATTGGAATCTCGGAATCGGCTCCAACGATTTTCATGAAATTTAGTATACAGGCGGTTTCAGGGGCGATAAATCGATCTAGCTAGGAATCATTTTTAGAAAATGTCATTTTATTCAGGTTTATGGGGGGATAATGGAATCTCTGAATCGTCTCCAACGATTTTCATGCAATTTAGTATATAGCGGGTTTCGGGGGCGATAAACCGATCTAACTAGGAATCATTTTTAGAAAATGTCATTTTATTCGGGTTTAGGGGGGGATAATGGAATCTCGGAATCGGCTCCAACGATTTTCATGCAATTTAGTATAAAGGGGGTTTCGGGGGCGATAAATCGATCTAGCTAGGAGTTATTTTTAGACAATGACATTTCATTCGGGTTTAGGGGGGGATAAATCGATATAGATAGGAATCATGACATCTATTGATTGGCGAATAATAATACTACCTTTTTGTGAGCACAACAGGAGATGGCGTTGTTAAGTAACACGAAGTCAATGAGTGTTTGCGTAATTCGTACTTACTTTACTTACCTACTTTCACGACTCATCTAATGCAGTGTGCATATTGCATATTAAGTTAGCTATGTGTGCGTTGGCTTGCCATTTTTATAGATCGAATGTTGTACAGGTAACGTGTCTACACCTTTTAATTGTAACATCATTGGTTTAAATGACCAAAACTGTAATGAATATGAAAAAACACTGGAGGAATCTTCAGCCAGAATTTGATAAAAACCAATAGTGCAAATGATTTGAATTTGATCTTGGCTAGAATTCAATTTATTTCTTTATAGGACAACAAAATAGGTAACAACAAGCAACTAATTCTAGTGGATGGATCTTATCGAAGTTGGAATTAAATATGTTGGCACAGCATGTCATAGTTACGTAATATAAAGCAACGAGAGCAACTCATAAAATCTAAAAACTTGGTTTTACCTTCATTAAAATAACCTTGTTTATAAAACGATAATACCGAAAATAATATCAGTGAAACAACTATACACTCAATTTCTCGAATTGGAGCTGCCAACTGGTAATGTACCTTACAGAAAACTGCAGCTAAGCCCCTGTACGCACTAGCAGTTGAACCGCGGAGGTGGCTGGCCACCTTTCCAGCTTAATATGCAACCGCGTCAGCGGTTGGACCGCTCAAACGAACCGCCTAGGCGGAAAGCCGCACGGTTCCCGCGCGTGAGTATGATCGCAGAGCTGCATGAGGGTAAGCAGGATGCTTTAAGTAACTTTTTCCTTTTAATCGGCTGGCAACAGTCTTATTTTGTTGCTGGTGGACATGGGCAGCAATGATCAATTGCCATCAGGTTATGCACCTGCTTGTTGACCTCCCTTTTATGTTAAAAATTAAGTATAACTATTCAAAATATTCAATTCAATTAGATTTTTAAGCTGAGTTTACTGTGAATTACAATAATTATACATAATTATAGGGTGTAAATGAAACATGATTTAGTTTTTGTAATAAATTACACTGAAGTTTATTTCACGTTATGAATACATATTGACCAATATTACTTATTTAATGTTGCATTTGCATCATTTCACAACTTTAATACAACTCACTCAACATTCTTAATCCCGAGCAAACATTACTTTTTTTGGGTTTCTGTTAACTAGTTACAAAATTCTAAAATTTGATAGTACAATGAAATTTAAGCATTCTTACAGTTAATTAAAGTCCATTTAGCATTGAAAATAAATGATCATGATATTAATAAAATTGATTTAGGTTTCATCATCATATTTATATTTTTTTACAATTCCAACTAAAACACGCTCACTGCGGGGGCAGGTTGGGGTGCAATCATACGTCCAAACGAACACTATACATTGTATACATTTGTAAAAGTATCAAAATCGAGTAAAAGGCCTACAAAAAAATATCTCGAGATACTAATATTCGTTTACGTAGTAACCTAAAAATTGTTCTATTTAACACTGGAGTCGCCGGTGGCGACGCTGCGGCGCGTCTAGCGTTAAAGGGTAACAAACGTAGGTATTAACTATTTGGCTTAATTATATTTATATAATGAGATGAGCGCGAAATTAAAAGCGGTGCGGCTCGACAATGGCCGGGTAGGGAAATTGCCGCGAGGGGCGGCGACTAGTCCTCCGCCTCCTCGTCCTCGGACTCCTGCTGCTGCAGCCACGTCAGCCACGTGTTCACCTGCAAGCGGACCAACGTCATAACCATGCCCTCCTGACACTGGGGCGAATTAACTTACTAAACCATTATGGGCCAGAAAAGATTTCGTTCTATGAAAGATTAGAGAATGGATCGGTAACATTTCGGTCTGCACTGGGTGTGTGGATTATTTTACGTTACAGTTACGCTATTACATGGATGAACTTTTCATACCGTGCACAGGTTGTCGCGACAAGTTTTCTTGACTTGCGGCAAAGTTTTCTACCTCATCGTCGCCTTCAGTCCACACACACAGAATGCAATAATTCGGGAGGTATGCGACACGCTTTTAACACAATAACTTGGTAGAGTCGATAGAAAATAGCATGTTTGGGGGGCCGGGTTCCTCTTTCAAGGCGCTATCGGCGGTGCGGCGTTGCTTGGCAAAGGTTCCAAAACTATAGTCGTACTTAACAGATTTTCTCGTGCTAGTACAACCGGTTTGTAATACAAAAACGCGAGGAAGAAGATTCCAGAACCATTCGGAGCCAAAATGAGGGGACAAACCTGGAAGAGCGCGTCGCCCTTGCCGGGGTAGGCGTCGGTGACGTCTTCGCGCCAACGCAGGAAGGCTTCCTCCTCGCACACCTCCAGGTTGTACAGATACATGAACCAGCGCAGCAGCATGCCTGTACATATGTCATCCTTGTCGGTTAGTTAATAGTAGCAGTTATGAAAATTGTGAACTATTTTTCGTTGCATTTCAATTAGGTCTACAGTGTTTCACTTCCATAGTGAAATCTTCTCTTCTCTGTAGAGCAGCATTCCGAACCGGTGGTAGTTTCAGCTTGAATGTGGGTGGATCAAAAGAGTTGGATGGATTGTAAGAATGAGGAATTATGTAGGAAAGTTCCTTTTGTGTTTAAAATAAATATTAATAAGAATATTATTCACAAATAATAGTGTAAGTGTGTGTACCTTTAGGGTAGCGGTGTTGGTGGGCGTGCAGCTGCACGGCGTAGACGGCGGCCAGCTGCAGCGCCGGCTGCCCCTCCATGAGCGCGGTCAGCAGCGGGGCGTACGCCTCCACCAACGTCTTCTCGCGCTCCAAGGCCGCCTGGATACGACACATTTTACGAGTTAGTACAGTCCTCGCCAATCTTTATGGCCACACTGAATGTAGCCGTGGGTACGAACTTGCGCATCGTACATTACATAACCAATACGAACGTAGCTCACTCACACTAACACGCGGGTGGCGAGGACGCTTGCGGGAGGGAAACAGAGCGCGCGGGGGTGCCCAGCTTCCCCGCCCCGTATACGCCACCCCGCTGATACCTGATTTTGTGTTGTGCGCAGCGTAATGCGGCTACATTCAGAGCGGCCATAAAGTTTGGCGAGGACTGTACATTGTTGACTAAGTACCTAAATTAATGTGGTATGTGGAGTATGTGGGTATAAGGTCACTAAAATTATAACGACATATTCTGGCCCACTGAAGTGCCGGGTCTTCCGGGCCTCGCTGGCTAGAAGAGTTTTTAGGCTTTTATGTAATGTCACGGTGTCGTGTGAGGTTATACCGCTGGGGTTTTAGTGGGTAAACAAGTCTTATCGGATTCCCACATTATCGCCGACACCACCCCCGAGGGGCGGCGGTATGCATAAAGAATTTCCCCAGCGTCAACAAAAAAAAAAGTCTTATGTAAAGCTTATCTTGGGGCTAAGTTGCCGACATGATTCCGTGTGACAAACCGGCCAGCATAAAATGATTTGGTTTGGACACTGCGTCAAAATTCGTGACTACACGGACAATAAAGCGTGTGTCAATGACCTTGTCTGCACCGGGTGCGTTGGATCCGGCCGCCGTGCTGACGTGCTCGGCCACCAGCGCCACCAGTTGCGACACGAACGCGCTGTTCTGCCGCACGCTGGTCTCCACGTTCGCCTGTAACACAACATCATGATCAAAATTCCGGCCATAATGCACAATAAATGACCTATGTGGTAGGAACGGACCTAGATCTAGGGATGTTCAATTTAAAATATACATCGATGTTTTCGTCAATCGCAGAGCATTCATCGATCTTTAAAAAAAAAGTGAGGGCGTCGAGTCTCTTCGCGCGGAAGAAGTGAAACTTCGTAATGTGGAAATGAAAATAGGAAGGGGTAGACATTGATTTTAAGTGAAATCATATTGTTTCTCTATAATTAACTTGATTAACATTGCTTCATCTTTTTAATTATCATTTTCGAGTGGAGAAATATCCAAATCTATGACTCACTCCCTTCTCTCTCCTACTGTCTACCTTTGTGTATCTTTCTTTCTCTTTCTCTCCTCTTGCACGTTAAACGCAACCTTGTTGGAAGTCGCATTAGAAGTTTCACTACCAAAACATGAAATAGTTAATAAGAAAAAGTATAGGTTGAAATAGGTTCTATTCTAATAGCTCAAAAAAAAAGGACAGAATTATTGTATCATCTATGGGAATAGGATAGGAATACATGAATTGCCATCATCCATCATTTTATGGAGTCTATACAATAGTGGCATGTGTTACAGGCAACAAGAATAGTGCGATACTGCCTCGTAGTCTGCGCCAAACCGCGTACAGAGCTGCAAAAGCAGTATGGTCGTTGGTCTAGTGGTCAGATGTGCCGCCTTTGGATCAACGGGTCCCGGGTTCGATTCCGGGGTCGGGCCAGTGTCTTTGTCTAAACCAGAGGCACTGGCTCGGAGTCTGGGTGTCATTTCTATCTATAATATGTATGTATTTACAAAAAAAAAATGTATATAAGTAGTTTATCATCCATCTCGTTACCATAACACAAGCATTAAGTTGCTTAACTTGGGACGAGATGGCGTTGTGTGAAATGTCCAAGGATATTTATTATTATTATTATTTATTTAAATAGGGACGTACCTTGATCCAGCGGTAGAGCGCGTGGGGCGCGGGCTCGGCGGCGAGCTGCCGGGCCAGCTGCGCCTGCACGCGCAGCTGCGGCACGAGCGCGGCCAGCTAGGCCAGCTAGTGGATAGATGGACGTACCTTGATCCAGCGGTAGAGCGCGTGGGGCGCGGGCTCGGCGGCGAGCTGCCGGGCCAGCTGCGCCTGCACGCGCAGCTGCGGCACGAGCGCGGCCAGCTAGGCCAGCTAGTGGATAGATGGACGTACCTTGATCCAGCGGTAGAGCGCGTGGGGCGCGGGCTCGGCGGCGAGCTGCCGGGCCAGCTGCGCCTGCACGCGCAGCTGCGGCACGAGCGCGGCCAGCTAGTGGATAGATGGACGTACCTTGATCCAGCGGTAGAGCGCGTGGGGCGCGGGCTCGGCGGCGAGCTGCCGGGCCAGCTGCGCCTGCACGCGCAGCTGCGGCACGAGCGCGGCCAGCTAGGCCAGCTAGTGGATAGATGGACGTACCTTGATCCAGCGGTAGAGCGCGTGGGGCGCGGGCTCGGCGGCGAGCTGCCGGGCCAGCTGCGCCTGCACGCGCAGCTGCGGCACGAGCGCGGCCAGCTAGGCCAGCTAGTGGATAGATGGACGTACCTTGATCCAGCGGTAGAGCGCGTGGGGCGCGGGCTCGGCGGCGAGCTGCCGGGCCAGCTGCGCCTGCACGCGCAGCTGCGGCACGAGCGCGGCCAGCTAGGCCAGCTAGTGGATAGATGGACGTACCTTGATCCAGCGGTAGAGCGCGTGGGGCGCGGGCTCGGCGGCGAGCTGCCGGGCCAGCTGCGCCTGCACGCGCAGCTGCGGCACGAGCGCGGCCAGCTAGGCCAGCTAGTGGATAGATGGACGTACCTTGATCCAGCGGTAGAGCGCGTGGGGCGCGGGCTCGGCGGCGAGCTGCCGGGCCAGCTGCGCCTGCACGCGCAGCTGCGGCACGAGCGCGGCCAGCTAGTGGATAGATGGACGTACCTTGATCCAGCGGTAGAGCGCGTGGGGCGCGGGCTCGGCGGCGAGCTGCCGGGCCAGCTGCGCCTGCACGCGCAGCTGCGGCACGAGCGCGGCCAGCTAGGCCAGCTAGTGGATAGATGGACGTACCTTGATCCAGCGGTAGAGCGCGTGGGGCGCGGGCTCGGCGGCGAGCTGCCGTGCCAGCTGCGCCTGCACGCGCAGCTGCGGCACGAGCGCGGCCAGCTAGGCCAGCTAGTGGATAGATGGACGTACCTTGATCCAGCGGTAGAGCGCGTGGGGCGCGGGCTCGGCGGCGAGCTGCCGGGCCAGCTGCGCCTGCACGCGCAGCTGCGGCACGAGCGCGGCCAGCTAGGCCAGCTAGTGGATAGATGGACGTACCTTGATCCAGCGGTAGAGCGCGTGGGGCGCGGGCTCGGCGGCGAGCTGCCGGGCCAGCTGCGCCTGCACGCGCAGCTGCGGCACGAGCGCGGCCAGCTAGGCCAGCTAGTGGATAGATGGACGTACCTTGATCCAGCGGTAGAGCGCGTGGGGCGCGGGCTCGGCGGCGAGCTGCCGGGCCAGCTGCGCCTGCACGCGCAGCTGCGGCACGAGCGCGGCCAGCTAGGCCAGCTAGTGGATAGATGGACGTACCTTGATCCAGCGGTAGAGCGCGTGGGGCGCGGGCTCGGCGGCGAGCTGCCGGGCCAGCTGCGCCTGCACGCGCAGCTGCGGCACGAGCGCGGCCAGCTAGTGGATAGATGGACGTACCTTGATCCAGCGGTAGAGCGCGTGGGGCGCGGGCTCGGCGGCGAGCTGCCGGGCCAGCTGCGCCTGCACGCGCAGCTGCGGCACGAGCGCGGCCAGCTAGGCCAGCTAGTGGATAGATGGACGTACCTTGATCCAGCGGTAGAGCGCGTGGGGCGCGGGCTCGGCGGCGAGCTGCCGGGCCAGCTGCGCCTGCACGCGCAGCTGCGGCACGAGCGCGGCCAGCTAGTGGATAGATGGACGTACCTTGATCCAGCGGTAGAGCGCGTGGGGCGCGGGCTCGGCGGCGAGCTGCCGGGCCAGCTGCGCCTGCACGCGCAGCTGCGGCACGAGCGCGGCCAGCTAGGCCAGCTAGTGGATAGATGGACGTACCTTGATCCAGCGGTAGAGCGCGTGGGGCGCGGGCTCTGCGGCGAGCTGCCGGGCCAGCTGCGCCTGCACGCGCAGCTGCGGCACGAGCGCGGCCAGCCCGCGGGCCTCCAGCACGCCCAGCGCCGCGCTGGCCGTGCCCCCGACGCCCACGCTCCCGTCGTCGCCCGACTGCTCCGACACGTACGCGCACAGGTTTATCTGAAACGGAACTTCTCATTTTTCATTCGGTTAATGACCCGGGTGCCGCGCGGCTTGTGTGGAACTGGTAGCAGACAATTGTGAGTGCCTTCCGCTCCCAACGCTATAGCTTTGGCCACCTTACTCATGGACAAGAACACAGCGTCACCCACCCTTCAATTATTGACTTTTTTTGGTGACGCTGGGGAAATGCTTTGTGCGTACCGCCGCCCCCGGCGATGGGGTCGTCGATTACGTGGGACTCCGGGAACTAGTCTACCCACTAAAACCCTAGCGGTATACATTCACACAACACGCTTGGGGCGCCACAGGTTCGCGTAAACGCATTCCACTGTGACGCCCCGACGAGGTGCGCAGGGCAAGTGACTACTAGGCGGCGTCCCGGGTAATGAGGCCGCCCTCAGTCAGTGAGGTTTTCTTCGATGATTGACTGTCTAGGGGTTGGATGTGCTGCATTTGGAGCAAGGGTCCTTGGTTCGATTCCGCAGGCGGACAAGGGTCTTTGTGTAACAGAGGCACTTGCTTTAGGTCTGGGAGTCATTTAACACTAGATATCGCATCCGTGTGCACAATACTCGCCTTGCTCTCGGCGTAGAGCTGCTGCAGCCGCTCGAGGCCCACGAGGTCCAGCAGCTGCTGCAGCGTCTCCAGCAGCAGCGGGTGGTGCGCGCCGCCCTCGCACCACGAGCCCACGTCGCCCAGGGAGCACAGCTTCTGCTCCACGGCGTGCGCCAGGAGCCGCGCCAGGCGCGGGTGCTGCACGTGTAACCATCACCGTCAATCATTGGAATAGATTAGGGCATGGATGTTCTATGTACATACGCTATAGACAATCTCTTAGCGATTATTACACATTGAAATTCATCACTTTTTAACGGATTTATCGCGTTTAACTTACATTATTTCATCCCCGACGACTTTGTACTTTTGAAGACAACCGGCACCACGGCTGCTGCAAAGCACTCGAGAAACGTGATAAATCCGTTAAATTGTGTTTAATTTCGAAACATTTATCAAGCGTCGGTGTTTATTTTTTAATCAAGCCAATATCAAACTGTTCATAGCACACATAACACAAAATAGTCGAGATCTTAAAATGCGCGCGAGCTCGGAGGAATTTTAAGAAATGTCTGACGCTAATAAGTGGTTTGGTCGATAATTACATTTTATCGGTCGCACTGTTTTGTCTCTGCACGTGCACATTTAAGGCCAAAGTGAACAAACACCTTATAGGCAAACGTGTACTATCTTAGGTCTCATCTTCGCCTTCCCTCAAGCGAGAGTAAGGTAAACCCTCTCCCTTTATTAAATTATATAAAAAATATTTTTATTCATAAATTTATTACAAAATTACAGTGTTTGAGTTTGAAATTGTATGAATCGAATGAATAATCTAGTAACCTTATTTATAAGAGATTTTGGTTTTTCTTTTCGTCTATTATGTCCGAAGGAATGATTTCAATTGATTAAACCAATATAGCAAACTTAAAAGCCAGGACTCGATAACGTGCTCCATCGGGTTTCGACCGACCCTCGGAGCTCGCGCGCGGACAGTAGGAGTAGGAGTATAGTATTAGTAGATGCTGACCGCGTCGTCGGCGGTGACGAGCGGGCGCAGCGCGTCGGGCTGCGGCGTGCGCTTGAGCGCGCGGGCCACGCGGCACGCGGCGCGCAGCCCCGCGCCTCCGCCCCCCTCCTCGCCCTCCGCCGCCAGCGCCGCCTCCAGCACGGCCGACACGCAGCGCCGCAGCAGCTGAAACGTGCCAGTGCCAGCGTCATTTAACATGTCCAGATGCGGTCAAAGTATACATAATTATATGTTCTACAGTTATATATAGTACCTTGTCCGGCGGTTGCATGTCCCTTAGCCGGCGCAGTGCGGCGCCGGGGCCGCTGCGATCGTCCGCGTCGACTGGTTCATCCGCCGCCACGTCGGCCGCCAGAGTCATCGCCTCTAGCGCCAAGCGGCATGCTTCCTCCTTGTTCGGCCCCTGCGAAACGATCAGTCAATACACGAAGGTTTTTTTATTTCTTCTCACAATATAGGTTCTGATTGGTGAGGTGATTGCAAATGTAATGGAGTTTTATTAAACTGCTATCAGATCGGAAACTAGCAATTACTAACTGGGGAGACTAGGAGGAGAAGATCCTAGATCGCCACATTCCGAACTTTAAACGTTAGTCCCTCCCGCGACCACGACTTCAAAGTTGTCCAAACACGGGGAATGAAATAGTGTAAAATACACGAATAAATCCGTTAAAAAGTGTTATATGTGTGAACCTTAGACACCATAATATTGTTCTGACCTTGTCCTTCTTGGGTTTGTCCTTTTTGTCCGGTGCCGGTTTGATCGTGATGGTGGGCTCCTTCATGATCGGCGGAGTACTGGCGAATGTTGGCGTCAGCACGTCTGTAACGAGTAACTTGTTATATCTACTGGAAGGTAATTCCTGGTATTATAGGTTATGGTGGCTGAACATAAGGCTAGGTTCATATGACCGCGCGGTGTCGCGCGATACTACTTGCCGCGCGGTGCAAGATAAGTATAAGCAGTGTTCGTTGTTTACATGACCGCGGGTTATGTGCGCGCGGCTATTTGAACAATAAACACTATTTAGATTGTATATATGTACCGCGCGGTAGGTGGTTCCGCGCGGTCATGTGAACTTAGCCTTATGCAAACGATCTGCAGGTTCAGCAATGAATGTTAGAACGTTTTTAACCGACTTCAAAAAATGGAGGGGTTCTCTATTCGGCGGTTCCAATTCAAAGGTAAAGCATTTAAGGACGTTGACGCCTGTTTCACGGCGAAGCGAAAGGCGATACGGTGCCGATCCCGACGATGTCCTTAAGATCTCAAAACGTCAATACAGAATCACTGCATTTTGCTAGCGTTACCTGCGGGTTTTGTATGAATAACCTAATGCCTAAAACTAGACTCACTTTGCGGTACCGGAGCCAGCGGCAGCTGCGGTTGTGGCTTAGACAGCTTGTTGGCGGTGAACATGAGCGAGTTGGCCGCCGGTCGCATCTGGACATCCTGCAGAGTGCCCGACGTGTACACGCGCGCTTTGGACCGGGAGGAATCCTGCAACCGTCGCATGTTATATTCAACTGGAGAGGAGTTCAGGTGAATTTATGACTCATGCTACTTTCTATGGGCCTGCGTGCGTGAATCACAAGCTGGTAAGCAGTGTCTGTGTATAACAAAATTATATCACCAACACAATCCACTCTGATGGTGTCATAGGATGCAACTAAACTGATCAGATCTGACCAAGTCTGTGTATGTAGAAATCTAGTAGCAAGAGCAGGTATCCTCTAGTTGACTGGTAATTTCCTTCCACCAAATTGATGTAAGTCGGATTCAGCAGTGGCTCATATACAGGCTGAGAGAAAAGAGTGTGGGGTCTTTAAAATCGTGTTACCTTGGGTCCATTGCCCTGGTTGTTGGTTTGAGAATGCTTGGTGTAATGCATATTGCCAGACTGGCGCGGATAGTAGCCGGGCGCGGATCGCTGGCGGAATCCATCACGCTGGGTGAAGCCGTTGCCGAACATCTTGTCCGGGGGCGGCACCAGCGTGGCTGCCGGCTGGAGGCTCAGGCCGGCCAGCACGTCGTCCAGCGGTCGCGACCTCAGTCCGCCGCGGAACAGGGAGTCTCGGTCGCGGTCGCGATCTCGTTCGCGTTCGCGGTCGCGCCGAGAAACGGGAGCGTCGTCGTCCACTCGCAGCTGATGGATGGGCACGGGGCCTTCTGCGCTGACTGCCGCGCGAGGCACCCACCCGCCTCGACGCAGCTCCATCTGTCATGGCGCACGATTATACATCAGACATAAATACCTTGATGACGTTATAGAAATTTATTGGTTTTAACAGTCATTATAAATTTATGTAATGAACATACGACACAACAAACTTAAAAAAACAATAAATATCCCTTCGACAAACCTACATTATATCCTAATTAACGGCGATGTCTATTTAGGTAGCACTTCAGATGATTGTTATTGATTCCTATTTTAGTTAATGGTTTCGAGTTATTAACTCAAAACCAAAACCTAGTAAGCTGTCAAGGAATACCCAAATTTGCGTTTTGAATCCAACTCAATCGATTTCGATAAAACTTCCAAATCGGTATATACGAGTAAGTCATGCAGACGAATGGAACGAGGACATACCACGTCGCGAAGCATGAACCGGATGCGCGGCGCCAGCTCCCTGGAGCTGGACAGCGTGTCGATCCTGGCGAAGTACTGGTCCATGAGGCCGCGGCCCCGCTCGGAGTCCAGCACGCGGCCGCAGGTGCGGACCAGCTGGGCCAGGCACTCCAGGTCCTCGTGGTGCTCGGCCGCCGCACGCCGCGCCAGCAGGTTCTGGATGCAGCGGTGCAGGATGGACTCGGCCAGGATCTCCAGTTTGCCCAGCTCCCCGATGAACTTGATGTTGCCCAGCATCTTGCACTTGGCCAGGTGCCGCTTTTCTTCTTCTTCCGGCGCCAGCGCCTTGTCCTCGAACGCGGCGAATGCCTGGACAAATATATTCGATTTACCAAAGTGCACTACCATCTCGGAGCATAAATCACCCACTGCCTCCAAGGATCGTAGATTTAAGACGATAAATAAACATATATTGAATCAGGCTTCCTCAAAATTCATGGAGGGAAATTGGCTTACTGTGTCACGCTGTCCGTGTGGTGACGGATTTAGAATACATAGTGTCACCACCCCATTCCATACCGAGGGTGTCGTAAAAACCGACAAAAGGAAATGACAAGGTCGAATACCTAGCCGCAAGAGATGGAAAATTTGAAACAAAACCCTGGTGCCGACCCGGACAGCGTGGCACAGTAGGCTAAATACCGTCCCTGTGATGGGAGGAGGCCCGACTCAACAGTGCCTCATTTGTGGGCTGAGTAGTAGTAGTAGTGTCACGCTGGCCAGACAGGTTGGCACAGGGTTTGTATAGAGTTTTCCTTCTTTCGCGGCTAGATAGATGTCTTTTCCTGCGCCTTACTAGGATGGTATGGGTCAATGACACTGTGTACTCTAAATCTGTCACCAGACGGAATAGTCTCCAAGGCTAATTAGATTAATACCTATATTCCAATAATATATTGGTGATGAAAAATGTTCAGGGATAAATATAAAGTAACCCACGTCTGTGGTAAATGGCATCTGACGTGTTTTAATTTAAATCCTTTAGCCACTTTGTAGTGTTCGTGGTTATGGGACGACGGCAGTGTCTGAAACGTTGAAGTTTAATAAAAATTTGTGATCGCCCAGCGATACCATAGTCAATTTAAATTAAAGTTCTGTTCGCAAATGGACCAGATTGTAATAATAAACAAAAGAGTATATGCGTCTGTGTGCGTGTTTGTCAAATGCATGGTAGTTAGTGTAATGTTATTTTGATTGATTTAATGTGTTTTATTTATATCTATCTATATCAGCGTAATTTACGCATAAAGGTGTATAAAATTTTGTGCTTCACATATTGAAACCCGACAAATGCCTTTTACCTTAACTTGCAAGGACCGTGACAATCTAAGACAATACGTAATCCATGTTGATAATAAAACATCTGCCTGTAAGAGACAGCGACAGACACACACCATTTTATTTTTTTAATAAATATCTTAGATAACGTAAAATTGTTTTGTTTTTAAATTTACATTATAAATCATCAGCCCAATTAAAAAAAAACGTGCTGTGCGAATTCGCAACGACCATGACATTGCTCCACGCATACACACAATCAGAGCCAAGAGAAAAAATGCGCGCAACGCGATCTCGAATTGATCTGTCTTCCTTGAAATTTAACCTTCACAAACTTTTTCTATGGATCAACAATAATAAGAGACTGCAATTTTTAATGCAAGTCATTTCTTATTTAAGGTTAAGAAATAAAATTCTTGAAAATTTATTTTGCTGTGCACAGCAGCAATACGGGACAAAACTAGTTTTCATCAGTTATTTTTCCTTTCTTTCACTCACTTTCTTCTTCGTCTTCTGATGAATGAGCACAATTCAAACGGATTGCGCTATTTTGATATGCTAAACATAGTTTTATTAAAATTTATCCGTTCCTCGAGGCTGTTCTTACGAAATGTGTCATTTGAAACAGCATAGGGTAACAAGGTATTTGTGGATGCTAATTTGAGCTAAGTGAAGCAAAACTGGTACCTTTGTTAAAAATAAAATATACAGTACGATGCGTTAAAGTACGATTCGCAATGATAAGACGGAAACATTGTTTCTACTACTATCTGCATTTCTATCGTCATCCAAGAGTCTCATCATCATCATCAGCCCACTCAAGTCCACTGGTGGACATATGCCTCCCTGGTTTCCGCTTTACGTATCCATCTGCTGCCCGCAACCTTTCGCAGGTCGTCGCTCCATCTAACAGAAGGCCGTCCTAGACTACACTTGCCATTTCGCGGTCTCCACTCAAGAACTTCAAGAGTCTAACCAAGTTATATTACAAGCTACTATAAGGGAAAATTGTGAGGGCTGAACAGCTTATCATCAGAACTTACTTTTTAATTAGATATAGGTCTTCCTAAAATTGATAGGATAGCCTAGCTGACATTGTGGAAAGCATTCGATCTGTAGGTTAAGCAACTTCTGGCTCTACTGGAGGTTGGCTGGGTGTCCATCATTACAAATCTGATCTCCTCCGTGCTTCTGATGGCACGTAAAACCGTCGATTCCGTCTTCCATCTATGACAGTAGCGTGAAAACTGGTCGAACCCAATAATATCCGGTTGTCCACCTACTTAAGTCGCGGAGAGCAGACGGCAATTAATAATCAGGCCATATATGACCCACTGCTGAGTCGGGGCTCCTCCAGTTAGATGGAATTGGCCTACCGTGCCACGCTGGCCAGACAGGTTGGCACAGAGTTTCGTATCAAGTTTTCCATCTCGGTCCTTTTGTTTCGATACCCTTACGACTTTCGGAATGGGGTGGTGACACTTTGCATTCTAAATCCGTCACCACACTGACAGCGTGACACAGTAAATGCTGTAAATGGAGTAGCTTACCTGAGCGCGGTTCTCGAACTCGGTGCGGCATTTGTTCAGTAGCAATAGCTTGAAGGTGCATGGTTGCCCCGGTGGTTCGAAGTTGGGTGCCTCCTCGCTGAGCCGCTTGCACAGTTGTGCGTACATAGACGAGTACTTGGGCTCGTCCAGCGCCTTCTCGAAGATGAGAAGGATCACCCCCTTGAGCACCTTGTCCGAGTCCAGTTCCAGGCCGAGCAGGTCATCGCTCAGCTTTTGGAACTTCTCCGGCGTGAGTTTGTTGAGAATACCGCGGACCTGCCGAGACAGTCCGTTTTATATGTGACAAATCATGTTGTTAATATTGGTACACTAGCTGCGCCCCGCGGTTTCAACCGCGCTTACTTGACACTTAATTAATTAGTTATATTCTGGGTAATTCACAATACATCTATTTAAATTATAGCCTATGTGTTATTCTGATGTATAAGCTATATTATTGTAAAGTTTGGTTAAAATCCATTCATTAGTTTTTACGTGAAAGAGTAACAAACATCCATCCATACTTACAAACTTTCGCGTTTATAATATTAGTAGGAAGTAGGATTAAAATATGAATTAATTATCTCGGTGGAAATTACTAATCAAATTCTATTTCTTACATCATCATTTTAGGCCATAAATAAACCCAGTGCTGAGTCGGGTCTCCTCCAATTACATGGAGGGTAGTTAGCCGTTGTACATGCAATATAAATAGTGGGCATTTGAAAGAAATTCGAAATCGTTAGTCTACGTCAAATAAAAGCAGTGCGCAAATGACTATGTACAAGAGAGCGCGGAACGCACGCGATTGGTTTATGACACTGCTCAAGTTATTTGGCGTAGACAGTACTTTTAGCAAGGTTGATTTATGTGATATCGAACAAACTCCCTTTTAATATAAAAATACCGTTAACTAAATAACTGTTAAACCAATACTTCTTAACTGGTGACTAAGCCGCCGGCAAGCCTGTGGCATATGCGATACTAGTGGCCTGCCCCAGCTTCACACGGGTATTTCACAAAAAAAAAATATTGTTAGACCTTATAAAGTATGTGTTACTCTGACGTTTAAGCTATATTATATGAAGGTTTGTTCAAAATCCATAAAGTATTTTTGCGTGAAAGAGTAACAAACATACATTCTTCAACTATATAAATTGTTCAGGAGACTGCCAGAGTAGTCAGCGTGTGTGAACGATTGTTGGTATAAAGGCCTTCCAGGGTCATGGAGCATACCACCTCAGCTGGGGGGATCGAAAGCAGCGTGGGAGTCCCAGTTACCTTTCGGAATATGATGTCAAGCTTGGCATCTCCGTCGGGCACATCGTGGTCCCTGAGCGTGGAGGGGGGGACCCAGCGTCGCCTCGGCTGGACGGGCGTCCGGCCCGAGGCGCGCGGCGCGGGCCCCGGCTGCCGCGCGCTGTCCGTCTTGCCGCCGGTGCTGCCTCCCGCGCACCGCTCGTCCGCCGCGCGACCGTCGGGACGCGCTCTCCGCACGATGCAGCGCTCTGCGCCTCGAATCTCGCCTGCGCTGGTAGCCTGCGCACAACGCATACCAAATTAACATACGATCAAAACTAACGGAATTGGAAAACCCACTCGTATCATAAAGCGACATTAACCGCTTGTGCAAATAACCAAGTCAAGTGTCGCCGGATTAAGAATACATAGTGTCACCACCCCGTTCCAACCGGAGGGTGTCGTAAGAGCAGACAAAAGGAAATGGCAACGAGCCCCCGCGATACAGGTCAAACTTAGTGCAGGGGTTTTGTTTTGTAAAAGAAGAAGAAAATATCTGCAACAATAAAGAGCAACATCTCTTGCGTCAAATTTGGTCATTACAATGTGTCAAAATCACCACGCATGGGTAACTAATTTGCAGGAACGAACGGTAAATGCGGAATATAATTAACGGACGTTAAGAAATAAACCTATAAGTTTTATGATGACTCGTCAGGAATAACAAAAAATGAGAAAAGTCAAGGCAAAAAGCAGTTTTCTTCTAAATGGTTTTAACCCTTAATAAATTGATGTGTCGGTGATATTTATTGTTTTCGAAAGTGGTGAAGTCGAAAGCGTGATGATGAGACCGTGCTTTTTCTGAATCAGATTTCAAAACAAGTGTATTCCATCGGAAATAAAGTAACTAGAGCTATCAAAATTACTACGCTACAAGGTCATCAATCTGTGTTTTACTATGTGTTTTGTCTTCATTGTACATAGGTCACTTCTTAATTTAGTCACAAATTGTATGTAAAAGCGATCAGACACGTTTACCCATTATTAAGTTACAAACTTTATTTACAGCTTTTTATAGTATAACTAGCGACCCGCCCCGGCTTCTCAAGGGTGCAATGGTGAACGAACCTCTAAATTGATCAGTGGTTCTCTGCAATATTATGGATGTATTATACATATAAACCTTCCTCTTGAATCACTCTATCTATTAAAAGAAACCGCTTCAAAATCCGTCGCGTAGTTTTAAAGATTTAAGCATACATAAGGACGGACAAACGACAGCGACTTTGTTTTATAATATGTAGTAATAGTAAAGTAATAATAGTAATATTGAAGTGATATTGGTAGTTTTTTAAACTGAACTATCTATGCTAAACAGTTTCAATGAATGATGTTCCGTATGTGTGTTTATATTGACAACATGCACGACCACGCAGTCTAACAAAAGTTAAATTTAGAATGCTACACTTTTCAACGTCTAGACATGAGCCCGAAATATTTTAGAGGGCAAAGAAGCAATTACTTCTTCGAAGATCGTTTACCTGCAAATGACAAAGGGTACTTGAAAAAAAAATCATGGGTGGCGTTCAATTCCCCTTCGGAGAAACCTGTTCATCATTAACGTCGTCTCAACCTATTAGAGTGGCGTCCTGCGATTGGGTGGAAGGAAAATACAGTAGAAGTACTACTGTAAAGTTTCCTTCTTTCGCGTCCAGGGGTTTGTCGTTTATCACTTACGACACCATAAGGATGCAGAACCCATCACGGACTGGTGACAGTATAAGTTCTGAATCTGACACCACACCATACAGATCAGTATAAAAAGTAATAATTATACAGACTTGAGCCAATATCGATCTATGACTAGGCATAATCAATCACAGGTTCTTGTCATCAAAAGAGCTGCATTTGCCCAACGGAACGGACGAGTTCCTTTGTCGTCTGACTGCATCCGCGATACAAGAATACTTTGGAAAACTGTCTTAAAAGCTTAATAATTCATTATTACTGGTTTCCTAATAGACTAGACTTGATTTATGAAGGTCGACCGATAAGTGGAGTCATGATAATAAACATTAAAAGTGCGTCATATAGATTGTATTATCCGTCTGACGAGCACCATTGGGTCAACGAACCTACGTTTCGCACATTTGGTATATAAATAAATAGTATACGGTATTTATGACTGACCAAAAGGTTATCATCAGAGCAAGAAATACTCAGATCCGGACTTTTTGGTTATAGAAGTACATTACAAAGCTTACTTGCGAACCTCGTTCTATTACGTCGGTGATTCGAAATAAAATTGGCAATTGTCAGAATGTAAAGTTGCCATACTAATCAAATTCGAAAAATAAAATTTAAGTGACCGTTGGTACCGAGAACGAGATAAGAAGTAAGGTAGGTAAGACCAAAAAATATCAGTCAGTTCCATTTTTGAAAATAGATGCCGCTGCTTTAATTTGTAACTCGATATAACCATTTCATATTGCTGTATGTATACGACGGAATGAATATCACTTCAGTCACTTTTAGAATTGTAATATTTCTAGGACAACTTGGTCTACATGTTTTTTTTAATTAGGGAAACGCCAAATTCTAGTACCAAGCACCCCACGCTCGTTCCCCTCAGCAACATTCGCCCAATTGAACACCCTCTCAAAATCCGCACAGCAGAAGCGACGAGCTAATAGTAGTATTGTGCCAACATACATCTACCGACGAACCATAGCAGAATATTAATATTCCAATGGTTAAACAGTAAGAAATTTGGTAATTAGGCGTGGGTAATAGCTTGAGGGTCGAAACTATAAACTCGTGTCAGTGACCTTAGCCATGACCACATCGCCTTCTTAAACTTCAACTGAAATCCGCAACCTAACCTAAAAATAATGTGTTATGGCTTAATTATGGATAGTGGTCTGTGTAGTTATCAAAACTAGATTTTGGCCGTGGCTTCGCCCGTGTTTATTTCATCTGATGACCTTTACTAAGAAGTGATAACAATGAACATTTTATGTTTAATAAGTACATCTAGAATAGATCTGATAACATGTCTAATAACCACTGCTAGAAATCTGTTTCCAGTTAAAAGCACTGTCATCATATCATAATCGGTGAATTCGTTTAGGAGCGACGATGGCACGGACGGACACAAATACACATACACGTGTAACTTATAACACCCTTCTTTATTGTTGAGGGTAATTAGAGTAAATACATAGATAACGCCTAGTTGGTTATCAAAAATATGATCGTGGAACGTTGAATGAGAATGTGACGCCGATTGTAATGCGCGAGTTGTGGTGCGCAGGTGAGCGCGGTCGTCGGCCGCTGTGCGGGCCGTAGACCCCAGGACTCCGCCCCCGCGACCGCGCTCCTTTGCCCCGAACGGGGCGTCCTAGCTCGACGCCAGCCACCCGTCTCGACGTGCGACCGGTCGCAGACCACTTTTTAATAAGATACCTCTCACACAGACCAATATGTGCCAACACACCTCGTGTGAGTTTGGAACACGAAAACTGTTTCGCGAGATCGTCAAGCCATTCGTACTGTACATGCCATCACTGAGCGATATACGAGGTATATAATGGTGTATGCAATTGCAAAATACGTGCCTTAAGACATGCACTTGTGGATATTTAATTATTTTAGAATTATAGAAAAAACTAATTTCATCATAATCATATCTTTTATAATCTACGGTTCTTGATTCACGTTCATCTGGCTGGTGCTGTGGAACTTTGGAAACGAGAC
This sequence comes from Clostera curtula, assembly GCA_905475355.2. Taxonomy (NCBI): domain Eukaryota; kingdom Metazoa; phylum Arthropoda; class Insecta; order Lepidoptera; family Notodontidae; genus Clostera; species Clostera curtula. Next base: position 1,458,407 of record FR997802.1, read on the forward strand.
GTACATGTCAATAGTTATCGACATTCTTCGGTACTAAACGGCTGTACCTACCGAGTTAATAGAACATTTTATACGTATTGTTAAAGAAGTCGACTAAGGGCACGGTTACGCAATTGCAAAATAAACAAATCTAGTTTAAACACGAGTTTGGATCAGAGCCAAACTTTCTGTTACCGGAAGAAGCCAGTAAATGGAAGTACCCTAAACTGGATAAACGATCCGCTTGCTGAGCATGATCTGAAATCGTTGAGATTCCTATCGACCAATCTGAAAGGGCACTGGATTGTTAAGCACAACAATCGTATTTATCACAACATCCCTAAAGAAAGAAAGAAAGAAAATTCATTTATTGACACTAATAAAACGTAATTTAACAGGAAAAGATAAATACAAAATGAGAATTAGCGTCAAAGGGTCACCAGCTCAGCATTATGTTAGGTACCTGCACAAGTACAAATACCTAACGCTGATTTTCAGCTGTGACCCACGAGTGCCATACGCTCCAAACTGACAAATTTTGTAAACAATAAATACACACGCACACACACACAATACAGATGGAATATCAGAATATTTACCAAATAAATAAAATTCAAATATACCTGTTAAAAATACCATCTTTATAATTATTTTATTTGATTCATAAAACGAAAGTGTGTTTTGCCTACTTTCCAGTCCTACAATTACAATATATAATTGCAGTAAGATTGATATTTAAATATACATAACATTGATTTACATTATTAAAAAAAAAAATATAATAAAAATATAATTAGTATTAATTAATATATATAATTTTCCATATAATTCTCCATTTATGTAATTTTTTCTTTTTTAAATGTACAATAATGTCATTTAATTAAATATGAAGAGAATAGAAATAAAATTATCATAATTCTGAAAATTAAAACATTCAAATAATTAATTTATCAATTAAAGGGTGCTGCTTAGACATTTAGATGGCCGAAATGGTAGCTTGAATGCTCTCATATTCCTTTTGATGCTTCAATAAAAATTCCTTTAGTTTTACCTTGAAGGTTGCGCGACTTGTACATATTTTTATTGGGGGAGGAATATTATTCCAACATTTGGTAGCCGCGTACCGAAAACTGCCTCTAAATGCCACCGATCTGTGTCGTGGGATGGAAAGCGGCTCCGAGCATTGTCTTCCCTCTCGATGTTTATGCCTGCTTGTCCACACTAGCTTGCTATATAGATAGTGCGGTGTTTTAGTTTTAATAACACCAAAGAGCAGGCTTGCTAGGTGGAGTTTGCGCCTGGCATTCATTTTTAAGATGTTGTGCTTATTAAAAACAGGCGTGATATGGCTTCTGAAGGGAACATCAAAACAAAAATGTACACAGGCGTTTTGGAGTCTTTGTACCATTCTATTAGTTTTAGATAAGATACGTAGTCCATAAACCGTATCAGCATAATTTAATTTAGACATAACCAGAGACTCGACTAACAGAGTTCTCATTTCTTCGCTTAGATAAGGCCGAGCTTTGTATAGTATTTTTAATCTATAAAAACCGTTTCGTATTGCTTCAGTTGCATGTTTATGAAAACGAAGATCCGCATCCATGATGAGGCCTAGATTACGTGCCTCATATACCCGTTCTATAGGTTCTCCCATAACCATGATGCAATTTGCGCTAAGTGGAATCTTGTTTAACATGGTTTTGGTACCAAATAGTACATATTTTGTCTTTTTAGGATTTAGAGACAGCGTGTTAGTTGTTGACCACTGTACTATGTGCTCAAGGTCCGCATTCAGTTCTTTTATGGCCTGTTCATAGTGCTCTGGCTTAAAAGATATATATATTTGGGTATCATCAGCATAAATATGATACTGACATTTTTTGATAATATTGGCAATGTCTGCGCAATACAAGATAAATAGTATAGGCCCAAGAATTGAGCCCTGTGGCACTCCCCTGGTTACTAAGCGACAACCAGAAGTAACTGTTGAGCCGTCTGCCCGGCATGTCTCTACAAATTGCATACGATTGTTAAGGTAGCTCTTAAACCAATTAATCGTGGCTACGTCGAACCCATAAAACGACATTTTAGATAAAAGTAGCGGAATGTTAATGCAATCGAATGCGCGAGAAAAATCAAGCAAGACGAGAAGTGTGCACATTCCATTATCCTGAGCTGACAAAATGTTGTCTGTCACGTCTAATAAAGCTGTAGCAGTGCTGCGTGATTTTCTAAACCCAGACTGTACGTCAGGCAGAATATTACTCGTTTCCAAAAACTGAACCAACTGTGCACAAACTACTTTCTCTAAGACTTTGGAGAGTACAGGAAGTATGCTAACTGGCCTTAGGTCTTTAAAATCCATTGCTTCAGGAGTTTTAGGTAATGGACACACTTTAGCTACTTTCCATGGCTCTGGAAAAGTTGATGTCCCTATGGAAGTGTTTACTATGCCAGTTACCGCATCTAAAGCCACCGGCATTGCCATCAGTATCATATTTATGTTGATACCATCGCAACCCTCTGATTTAGATTTGATACTAGTAAGAATCCTTACGATTTCCGTGTTAGTCGACGGCTTCAAGCCAAAGGTAACCGTGTTGTGCCGTGTGGTCTCGTAATATGTAAGTACTGAGGGACAAACTGTGTTGGAACCCGGGATATTCAAAAAATGGTCGCAAATTTTATCTGGATCTCTCAAATGCATAGGTAAATCAATTTCTTTTCTAGATGGAACAAGAGTATTCTTCAAGTTTTTCCAAAGAGATCTGGAATCTTTTATCTGGCTATTAATTTTGTATTTATAGTAAGCAGACTTCTCATAAAAAAGTGACTTAGACACCAGTGATTTTAAGTCTTTATACTGTGCTTTCTTACTCTCCGTCTTGTCTTTAGTATACTTAACATGAGCCTGATTTCTTAAACGCATCATAAGCTTAATATTGTCTGTAATCCAGGGATGAGAGTCTTCTTTAGTTACAAAGGTTCTTATAGGAGCATGAACGTTTATTAATGTTAATAGGTTACAATTAAATGTGTTTACCATGTCATTTACATCTTGGATCTCAGATATAGCCCTCCAATTAATCAAAGACAGCTCTTGATCGAAAGATTCTTTACACATATTTCTCAGAGGTCGATAAAAGATGGTTTGACGCCTAATTTTAGAGCGTTTAAAACTAAATTCGCTAGAAAGAAATGCGTGTGCGCCCAGATCTGGAATTGCTTCTACTAAGACGGAGCGCGGTCTTGCATTTGCACAAATGATATCGATGAGAGTGTCGTTGTGTTCCGTAGAATGTGTTGGCATGTTTACCAATTGGTCCAGTCCAAAGCAGTTTAAAAAAGTATCAAGCTTATCTTTTTTATGGTCAGAGTCATTAAGCATATTAATATTAAAGTCGCCAAGCAAAATGGTGTACTCGCTTTTATTTAATGATGTAAGTGAGCAAGACAATGAATCCAAAAATAGGTCAACATCCTGCCAGGGTGGACGGTAAGCAGTACCTATAGCTAGTTTTGTTCCACCAACACACAGTGTAACCCACATCTGTTCTACTGAACTGTGTTCTGGGTTAATCGGGTGTGAGTGTTTACGTATATTTATCCCATGCTTAATGTAAAACCCAACACCACCACCACGACCTCTCTTTACAGTCATGGGACGGGGAATATGTCGTAGCATATATCCAGGTACAGAAGGTGCACGTCCCTCTTCACCTGTGCGCAACCACGTCTCATTTATCGCTAATAAGTCGATGTCGGTTCTAAGCACAGCTGCAACCAATTCATCGTGGTTCGTACCCAAAGAACCTGCGTTGAAAAAACCAATTTTAAGAAATTTTGTCGACATTATACGCATGTTGTGGTTCTAGTAACAGCTACGAGTATTATATAACTTTGTAAAAAAATAATAAGATCAAGATAAATATAATGTAAAAAATTATTAATAGTATATATGAAATAATTAAATAACAGCAAAATAATTGAATTTAAATAATATCCTAACGCAATGTGCACGTTATAATGTAATACATCATTAAATATTTCATTAAATAAATACCGTTTGATACCGTAAAAGCGGACTGCAGAAATTAGCATTACGCGAGAAACAGAGAAACTGAGAACAGACACATCTAAACTACTTAATACAACAGTGCAAGTAGTGTGTATATTATAGTAATCATATTTTATGTCTATTAGCATATATGTATGAAAATGAAAAAATAACAATCTTAAACAAATAATAAAAGGCTTTATAACAAATGCGGATGGTAATCGATAATATTTTATGCAGACAATAATGATGATTTGTAATAATAATGAGTTTAATATGAAACAAACAAACTTATTGATTGCCAAAAAGGCGCGAGATGTCTAATTCCGTTCGAATATGCACAACTCTCTTCCCTTCTTCTTTACGGGCAAGAATACGCCCATCCCTTGTCCAAGCATACTTCCATCCATGGGTAACAGCAGCCTGACGAGTAAGGTGAAATAATTGCCTGTTAGATTTTGTCAAGCGTTCGTTGAGGTAGATGCGGCGCGACGTTCCGGGCACCTCTATGTCAGCTGTAGTAATGTTACGGCGGACGCGCGCGGCGTTTAGGAAACCGTCTCGAGTTACGCGCCTGGCTAGTCTGATTACGAGGATGCGAGGGCGAGCTTCTGCACCTTCGGTTCGATCCCGAAAGACGTTACCCACGCGTTTAACAGATAAGATATCCTGTTTTTCAAATTTAATTCCCAGACAAAGATATTCAAGCATGTAGCTCTCTGACGATCTAAAAATGTAACAAGGCCTGTTGACATAGACATGCGGCCTAGGTCGTGAACTTGTTTCATATTGCGCGGCTAAACGGACGCTCGCAGCCGAGTGTTGAGCATGTCTTTCGTCGTAATAGCATTATTTAGAGGAGCCGTCGCGTCAGACCAGGTCGTTCGCGGACGAGCATGGTCGATAACGAGCGGAGGTCGACGCCCGCCGGAACCTTGGCGCTGTCGCTGCAAGGTCGCCGGCAGCCGCCAGCTGTCGCTATCATCTTCGCATGCTGCGATCTTTCCCTCTATTGCAGAAGACTTGAATCTTGCAAAAAAAACTGGGCCCCATTTTAGTAGATTCTCCGTAGCGCTTATTGGAATGATTTTTTCCAGGCCTGCTAACTGAAATATGGCGGATGAAGTGATGGCTCTCACATTAACACATTAGGTTTACCTGCTTGTGCATCGATGTCATTGTTTGAGAGCCTTCGTTTCAAGTCTGATCTTAATCTGTGCGTTGGTCATAATTTGCAAATAACTGTTCGTCACTTTCTGATTTATAGGATTGTGTAAAGAAAGGTGTTGCAGAAAAGAGCTCGAGAGGGATCCGAAATTAACACAATCTAATAATGACTCAGACTTAGTATATAAAACACGAGAAATTTAGTCCAGTATTAGTGTAATTAATTTGTAAGTATCCATTGTGTCCTATGCAAAATAAATGATTTGACTTTGTATTCAAATGGAACTTTAGGTTTTATCTCATAACTCTTAAATGCGTCACGTTTAAAACTACATATCATCATCATATTTTGGTCCTTGTCCATCTTTCATATGCATGTTCTCATTCACACAATCCATCCATCTGTTTACCCACCACCCTTACGTCCGTCCAAGTTCCTACTGAAACTACCATCGATTCGGAATGGCGCTCCACAGAGAAGAGCTGGAAAGAAACTCTAGTGGCATTTCTGTAATATTTTTTTTCTTTCTAAAATCTTCTATATGTATTGTCATGTATAACAACAGTTCAGCATTACGTTAGATGGCTAACCTAACCTAACGCTGATGTACTGTTTGCATTTTGCTGATTCACTTCACTAGAAATGTGCATGTCTCGAATATATTCAAGGCGTGTGAGAAAGTTGACTGAAATAGCATGTTTTTATTGAAATGACTAAAGGGATATAGACTGGAATAAGTTACAATACGTTTCCTTCCACCGTCGCCTAGTAATTCAAAGAGACTACCAATCTAAATTGTCGTCTTGATGTCGGAAAAACATCACCATAATGTCATGCACCAAGGCCGTGATACCTTAGTAGATACGCGTCTGCGACATATTAATAATGCATCAGAAACCCGTCTCGTAACCAACCCAGATCCCTCAATGTATGTATAACAAATACGCTGCTGTTTTCTCTTATTTATCATTTAAGTGTAAAGGCCTATTAAAACAGACAAAGTAAAAATGCTCTGTGACAAGTTCTACATGAGACGTCGCGTCCTACGGAGCACCCCCGGTGTGCTATGCGGTCATCGACCCGCCCTGCAGCCCCGAATCCCCGAGACTCGCCCCCGCTCAAAGCGCACACCCTTCAATGTCCCAGTTGCCCTTAAAATAAACATTCATCTCGTAATTCCGCCAAAATAAAGATGATTTTTAAACCAGCTTTACGATCAACCTGAATATAACCATTAATATCAGTTTAAATACTTAAATAGATAATTATCGGCCCATGCAAATTATTATATTCAATTCGCTATTAGCTACACAATGCAAGGCTCCTTTGTTTGGACGCGCTCGTCGCTAGTCTGATTTGAAAGAATCTTTTACAGGGCAAATTTATTTAAGCTGGCCCGAGTATTTTGTGATCTCCTTTTCACAGAATGGAAGATCTCGAAATGTCCGAATTGGAGTTCAGTTATGTTTGAAGTTGATTGAATTAGGCTTACAAGAGAGTGTAGAACAGATTTAAAAAAACGCCAATCGAATGAGATTAATGTTAGCAGATTTAAGAATAGACTAAATATCGAGACGGATTTCCGCATCGCCGCGAAGGGCAACAGGGTTGCATTGCTGTTTTATATGCACATTAAAATAGCATCAACGAATATGCTAGAATCTTTACCGAGTTACAAATGTTACTATGTGTATCCTTTCCAGTAGTTGCTTGAAGGTTGGCTTGATTACTAAAGGTTCTATTATCCTGAAATAAACACAGGTGCATAATGAACCGCTGTATACCCATAATTGCGCAGAGGAGCGACCTATTTGTAGAGGCATGCGCTCAAGGGGCCACAACCATGGCGCTGGAAGCTACTGCAATACCGATACCATTGACCTAGATTATGTTGGCATATGCACGATTAGACGAATGAGAGACATCACTAAAGTTTATGCAAAGTTTATTATGTTTAACTGGGGCGTTGGGAACACTGTGGAAAATTCTCAAGACCGGTCACAATATTATCTATAAAAATGAATTATATGTTTTTAAGGTTTAACACACATGAAAGGTACTTATGTCAACATGGTAAACATGTTTACTGTCTACTCCTATTTTGAGGGGACGTTTATTGGCAGATAGCTGACGTATATAATTTTCATGATAATAATACAATCAAGAGTTCCACGTGAAATGACCACTCAAGCACGGGCTCCAAATATCGTCAGCAAAACATTTTTATTTCAATTAAGATGTGGTGCATTCGACAATCATATATTAATGATAAATTATTGGGACGACGAATATTGTGTGGCTATGGTAGCCAATTCGACCCTGGGAGCGACGCTTCGATACCATTGACCTAGATAGGAGTGGCGCCGAGTCCGCGCAAGCCCTTACGACCGATCCGAGAGAGGGCGGATAGCGGAGAAAAATGTACTGTACTGTGAATAAGCATCGCTAAATGCCTGTATACCAAGATCAATAAGTATTTCCTCATAACATAGAGGGTGTCGTAAGAGGCGACCAAAGGAAATGATACTTTGAACTTGGTAGGAATCCCTGTGCCAACCCGATTGCCCAGAGGGGCACAGTAGACTTATTACCCTCCAGTTACGAAAGGAGACCTCAACTTCTATGGCCGACAATTCTGGTATTTATCCAGTGTTAGACCGGTGTTGACCGCAATGAAACTAAGGTAAAAGCAGAGAAAACATTCAGTTCTTATTGGCATTGTTAATTATTTTCGTGGATGAAGGAATTTCGATGAAATTATGATAATGTGAAGATTTTATAGGCATTCGTGTCCGCAGGATAAAGTTAAAAGGCGCAACCTTATTAGTGAGCCGTACCTTCCTCCTCGTTATATAAATAGAACGGCCAAGTGAGTAGTTATGCACGGTTTATTGGGTTTCCTTGTACCTACATATTATGTTGTAGGAACTAATACATCACGAATTCTATATGCATTTTATACAGAAATGTAAATACATCATTTCACATTTTCACTTTTCATCGGAAAAGGCGGCATCGGAAAAGGTTGGATTTGTCCGTGTGCATTCAGTATACACAGAGTCACAACCCCCTCCAAAAAGAAATAACAAGACTGACAACCCTGTGCCAACCTGTCTGGCTAGCGTCACACAGTAGGTTAATTACCCTCAATGTAATGGTAGGAGGCCTGACACAGCAGTGGGACATTTAAGGGCCGAGTGGTACTGTTGGACTATTAAAAAGCGGCGAAACTTATTCAGAGCATAAACACTCAATACTAGAGTTACAGTTAAAAAATGTCTTGCCCAACAACTTTTAGTTTCTGTGGCATTTAAAATAAATAATGCACATGAATTTATTCAACAGTAAACTCTATCCTCGGAATCCTATTTAAAACTTACATGGCTATGGGTTCGAGATACAGAAGCAACGTGCGCAACGACCTATGAATAAAACAAAATCATCCGATAGACGGATTAACAAAGATTTTTTTGTTATACGGAATCCTAAATAGCACAAATTATACGGCTCGGTGTTCGCAATGAACCGAAGGCACGTTTGGGCGATAGCAGTATTTAGAGGGAGAGGGCCGATGAGAAACGGAGCGTGCACGTGGGACGGGACGGGCGTACTTTTCTTCCTACCTGATGTTTTCCAAGGTTGCGAACGTAGAGGACAATTATTACACAAAGGATTTCATTTTACTACAATCCTTCGTATTATCGGGGAGGTATTGAAGCAAGAGCAGCGTGGAAGTGGGCGTTATATTTTTAAGATTCCCTTGCTTAAGATTAATTTTAATTGTACTTATGGTATCAACAAACCGTAAAACTTAATTATAGCAAAACTGTCATCGGCGAATGCCAATGTCCATATAAGCTATTTAAAAAAAGTGAGTGTACGTACCTACAGATATTCTCGTTTGTATGTCATTCTCGCAAATAGCTGAATAATTTTCATTTAGTTGCATTCGACTCGATAGTTAAATCAATTCTAAACTAAGAAAAAGGCATATCCTTTAGTGTTAAATGATATCCGTATGATGCTAAATCTTATCTTCATTGGCAGTCATGGAGGAATGAAATCCTTAACCCTGGACTGGGTAGACTGAGGAAGGGGTTTAGTGGGTAGACGTGTGCAGTACTAAGTGGCGCTTAAAAGAATAAGATGGCTTGATGGATTTTAAATCTGATCTATCTGTAGACCGTAGGCTGTTTTTTATACGGCAAAAATGCGTTTGCCAGGTCAGAGTAACTAGATAAAATACGCCAGGCATTCATCCAGCGTCGCCTTGCATTGCTTTGGTGCTAATTTGCAGCCTTGCAGAAAGATTGCTAGCAGTAGCCTCGACCTGACCCGCTTGCGCCTTACCTGACCTACTAAGCCCATTACTGTCGCTGCCCGACCCAATAAAGACCGGGCGACATTTCAAAATTCAATGAACTGCATATTGTATTGGATATAGCCGAAGCTACCGCCATTTTCCGTAAGTTGGCTTTATTCAAATGTCCTGCAAAACTCGATTAGAGCATTTTTAACACAAGTAAATAACAAAAAGCTCGCGATTTGGTTCAATCATATACATATGTATAATCAATCACATGCAGTCTCTGAAAATGACATTAAATATGTTAAATTTAAATGAAATTTCATTAAATATTTAACCACTCACTGGGCTACATTAGTGCTACAAAAACGAGCCTATGTCCTTTTCCAAGGTTCCATGTTAGTACACCAAAGTTAATGGATATTTGGTAAGCAGTTTTGTGTAACAGACAACATAACTGACCAAAATTGCTATTGTTAGCTACAAAATTTCAACACTTGGGTACAAAATCAATTTACATTAGCCTAGTCTATGTATACGGCTTTACCAGCATGGTCTTTTAACCCATGCTTATCTCGGCTTCGCATATAGCCTATGTTACTCAAGCATAATATAGTATTCTAATGGTAGAAGAATTTATTTATTACAAAAATACATTCTTTAGACCATGTTTATTCCAACAGTGTCTATAGCAGATAGTGAATGTAATAAAAACGAGCTATGCTCTCTAGTAAGTTATTCTATAGACCAAGCCAATATCTTATGTGGGATGGGAGACCAACAGTACAGAAGTTTAGAATGTCAAGTGTCAGGATGGAACCCCTTTTATGGGCTTTAATAGTTTTAAAACTCAGCTACTTAAATTCACAGGCAACTTTAAAGTTGTGTTTTGTCAATTAAATCTCCCCAAAGACTGGGAGGCCAAATCCTAGTGGTTTATGAAGGGACATGAGCCTACTTTATAACCATGGCCAGTTAGATTGATACAGGATATCATCTTTAATATTACTTGTGGGTGAATTTCCTCTTTATTACAATATTTTATGTTGGAATGAGTTGCTGACAGAATAAGTTATATTGGAGATTGGAAACCAAACTGCAAAAGTGTTATAAAACAGCATTACCCAGTCAGTCTTTGCCTAACACCTAGTGGTTAGTAGCCTAATGGATTGAAGATTTGTTAGCTATTACTGGTGAAAGAATATTTTAGAGGAGTTTAAACAATTTGGGCTTTACGTAATGAGAGATAGGCAGACCACTGTATATAAATCATATGTATGATGGAAAACCAAAATATTTCGCTGTAATAAATATGTAACTTAATTTTAAATGATATGTATACACAATCTTCTAGTCATAAATATGAGTAAAGATTTTGAATTTAAAAAATATCACTTTGACACACAAATTAGCAACTTTCTAAACGTAAAAAAATGTTGAAATCTTTCAAAAGGAAATTGTTTTGGAATATGCAAACTGCAATACATTAAATTAAAATATAATTTTGTGAACCACCTGTCTTATCAAACAAAGAATTCATCACAAAAGATAGTGACTTTAGTGAATAAAGTTGTCTGCTTTATTAAAGTCCACTGTCAAATTACCTAAAAATATAGGAAACTCAACATGGAACTCCTGAAGTCAGTCTATAGAAAGGTGCAGCGGAAACAAATAATCGCGGGCGTCCGTAGCTTGCTAACGCAACCCCCTATTAATTTTATGGCTAGGTTAGAATGCACTCTAAAGTTCGTAAAAAAGGGCATTTGGTAAGAAAACACGAAATATATGTCGACTAGAAGATGCTCAGCCAATAATCGGAGAAATACTCTTGGATCTAGAACTATTCTAATGTAGAACTTGTGTAAAATGGCTCACAAAGGTGACGCATCGACACGATCCAGTCGAATGATCTCTAGCGATTCCACAAGTTGTTTAATGAAAGATTACATTATTTCACCATCCCATAAGTATGATCTATTACATTTTACACTATAAGCACAGCAAGAAAAGAAATTCACAAACTTACGAGGCGATGAAAGTCAATTTCGGAGATAGTAGTTACACGCACCGCGACACGACAAACGGGTTCTTTTGCACATACACAACTGACTGACAGTTCCTTTGACGGATTGACAGACATTGTATTGTACATAGCTTAGTCAAATGAAGCACATTTAAAGTAATTTTCATTACAAACACGCAACTCAGAATTAAAATGTTTCATCAGTCATTTGATAATTAAGCTTAAAACAAATATTGATTATTTTTATTTTTTTGTGTAACTTTTAGTTCAATAAATTCAGTTTTGTTTATATTTTACAGGGTTTTGACTCAGGAAATTCGTACAGTGGTACCAACAAAGAAGTGGTTTCTTCTTCTTCTATTGACGGCAATGGCACCAAATAACTTTGCAATTGTTGTTATTCTTCTCAAATCTGGTAACAATGAGTAGTGTTTGGACGAGCATTCAGAGGCGAAACTAAATAAAGTTTTATTATTAAAACTAAATATAAGGATTTTTACGGTGAGGTTTTATGTAAGTCTTATGAGGAAATACTGCTGGTTCCTGTATTGATTTATAAGGCTGTCCTTTAATCACGTGATGTTGTTTAACCCCTTGGTGGTGTTTAAGACTACCCCCACCCCCCTTTTTTTACCTCACGTGATTAATAGACAGCCTCTAATAAGTCAAATTGACTATCTGTTTATCGCAGTGCTTGTACGACACAAATTAGATGTAATTAGAAATATACATAGCTCGCAGGACTGAAGCCCGATGGTGCAGTAAAGTCCTCTAGTAGCTACCGCTTTCAGGAAAGCGCAGTGCTGGTATCCTCCCATAGGGTGAACCGATGACTGCCGATGAGAACGGCCTTCGTATAAATCCTTGGGGGCAGCTTATGTCCAACAATGGATGTCTTTTGTCTGATGACGATCATAAATTTATAACGCAATTCCAACAATACCCGTTTCTTTTTATTTTGGTTTAACTGGTTCCCCGCCTCCATCGAATTGGGGTATGATAATGAATACAATTTTTAATGTTAATTAAGGCAAATTGTTCACCAGAAAACGCAACGTCTGGCTCTGCTAGATGTTCGATGGGTGTGATGATGAGCTTCGGAGTGCACGTAAATCCCGGCTGCCGTTCCAGCATGCATGGCAGTCGTTACCCGTAGTAAATAGCGTGAAAACTCACAGTTGGTTTATCAGGTAGTGAATATTTTCTATTTGCTTAAGACTACCAGTGGCCCCGGATGGGCCGCGAAGTGCTGCCGGTAATCGCTTCGTGTAATACTGGTAGTAAGCCAAATCTATTTAGACCGGTGCGGACCCTAATGAAATTGGGAAAAAGGACAGGGAGGTACGCAAGAACTTACAACAGCCTTCGTTTTTCGGATTGCATTGTTGCTGTTATACTTCTTAAATTTGGTAAACATAGTCATCTAAGGTGAAAGTAACTTGAAGTCTGGCAGTAGGTAATAAACATGTTTTTTTTTTGTGTACTCTGTATTGTTTATCAAATTGAGTGCTATACGAAGTACAATCCGCGCCAAATTTTATGGCCGGTCTGAATGTAGCCACATTACGCTGCGCACAACACAAAATCAGTGGGACGTACGTGGGGCGGGGAGGCAAGGCATGCCCGCGCGCGCCGTTTTTCACCCGCATTCGCCCTCGCCACGCGCATTTTAGTGTTAGTGAGCTAAGTTAGTATTGGTTATGAAAAAATCAGACCGGTAATAAAGATTGGCGCGGACTGTAATATGTGATTAAGACGAAGTTACTCAGAGTTATTATTCTGAGGAAAGTTATAGTTGGTGATTCACGGCTCACATTGTTGTCTTTGTACTGCCATAAATAAAATACCAACGATAAAAATATAAGTATTTTATTTGTTAGCAGAGACATCATCATAAAAAGTAGAATTAGTGACTACTATATTTTTTGCCTTGCATTGTCATTAAATGAAGTAAGTACATCGCAAAATTAAGTACATAATGTTAATACTAGAGAAACTCGTATCAAACCAATTACAGAGTGAGTATTAATCTTGAAGCCAATTATTTATTTTTTAAGGTAAGGTAAGTTAAGATTCTAATATAGAATCCATATACCGTTCTTATAATATTATGAATTAAAAAAAACGTAGTTTTGAATTTGTTTAACTAGTTAGGCCATATTGTAATCCGTATTGCCATAAGTACATATATATTACATACAAGATTATTTTGGTTTTATTAATACCCACTCGTAATTTAGCAAAAGGAATACAGATACTGCCACATCAAACATTCTGTTGGTATTTAAAAAATAGACTCGAGTTTTTGTTTATAAAATGCAATGCAAAGTTCTTATCAATATGATTTTCATAAATAACTTGTGTTCATCCACCATTGAAAGTAATGCAGTAAAACGGAAATACTAATATAGTCATTGAATGTAAGAACGTAAGAGACAACGGAAGCTTAATATTTTTTTATTAATCACTTAAAATGTTTCATAAAATAAAATCACTGTAAAATATAATATGCGGCATTGCGTCATCTAAAATAATCCTGTACACTGATTATTAAATTCTTTGTATCGAAAACTATATCTGTAATGAGTAGGAAACTGTTTAAAAAAATATGATGTAGATAACCAGTTAAAAAGGGGGAAAGTGGAACAATTTATCACCAATACTCATAATTAACAATAAAAAATAAAATCTATTGAAATATTTTAAATAAATACTTGTAAATCATGTTAAATAAAAAAAAACGAACACTTTGTGTCTGTTTCACATTAAAATAAAATATACATTGTTTCGGACAAAATTGAGCAGTGTAGTAATATTAGTATTACTTATTTAGTAAGTACAATTTTGAGATTCATGAGGTGGTCAATACTTAGTATCAAGTTTTTTTAAATAAAAATAGCTGAAAATTAATATCAAAACATAGATAATATAAGTTCTATTTATAATAATATATATATATAGCACACGGTAGTATGGAGACAATGCTACAATACGACATACACACATATCATAAGAATACTGATATAAAAATCAGCAGGTTTTTGTTCGTTTAAGATTAGTATTAAGTCTATGGTGACTATCTATATTAGTTTATCTGAGTGTAAACAGTAAAAAGGAATCAATATAGAAGTAGTAGAAAACCCTTTACACGTTTTGACCAGTTATTACAGTTGTCGTCACATTAAGAATGTGGCGTTCACTACGAGCTCGTGTTATGTTACGCGGGACATCCCAATAGTTTTAACGAACTCTAAATTTGCAATACCTAAACAATTGCTATTACGACAATCAAACAGGGAATCGCACATTTTGGCGCCAAACAATTAAAAAGTTTATTTACTAGTTACAAAAAATATTAATTCGATAACTGTATGATTTTCATTGTCTCGTATTAATATAATAATCGATAGCGGATTTAATAAATTGCAATTTTGTCGTATTCTCGATTGCCACACTGGTGCGGAATATAACAATCTACCTATGCTAATCTAAAGCTATATACATACAATTCAACGATTGGTCCATTTACATTATACATTTTTACAAAAATAGTTAAGTATAAAAATCTTAAGACTATTGTACATACGAGTTGGTTAATTCTCGTCAAAGAAAAATATAAATTAAGTACACATGTTACATCAGCTACCGTTAGGGACGCCTGCCAATAATTTCGGAATCGATATTACAAGTTCACTAAGAATACTATCTTCGGAGCTGCCTTAGAATTATTGGCTGAATTAACCAAATTAAAATTCTATATCGTAAAAAATCAAGTGTTTTGAACTTTTGTGACTATTATATTATAGCTCGTATCTCGTGGTTTTTCTATTCTTTATATAATATCTCGATTTATTGTTAATTTAAACAAAGTTAATTTCCCAATAGATATTTCGGTCATCGCTAGCTGCAGTTATTTAATTAATTAAAATATTTTTTATTTGCGTTAGCGATAGCAACTCTCAGTAAAATCAAAATAGATTGCAACACTTCCAAATTATCTTGAAATACTCCATAGTTCTTCCAACTGTCTTTAAACCTTCTTCCAATTGGAGTGTTGTTGTTCTGAATGTGTGCCACGGTAGACAGATGCGCATACCTAACTGGACGGGAAAGGGTGCCTCGAAGCGAGGCGCTATGGTCACATGCCAGACTCTGCGATGCCCTCGTCGTCTGAAAGTGAATGTTTAGATTATTATTTTCATGGTCAATCAATTGATTCTTTATTTATTAATTAAGTTGCTCTTGCATTGTAGTTTAATAATCTCCTTTCAGTATTTTTAAATTAAAGGATAAAATATTACAGACTATAATAATTGAAAAGAAAACAGAAAATATAAA
The DNA here is from genome assembly GCA_905475355.2 of Clostera curtula. Lineage (NCBI taxonomy): Eukaryota > Metazoa > Arthropoda > Insecta > Lepidoptera > Notodontidae > Clostera > Clostera curtula. Next base: position 1,474,281 of record FR997802.1, read on the forward strand.
CTGACTTCAAAAACTATAAAAATACTAAAAAGCGAAAAATCACCAAAAATCCACCATTTCAAATGGTTCTTTTCTAGTATTTTTTTTTTATTTTTTTTATTGTGCATAACTAGTAAGTTCAAAATACCCAAATTTGCCTTTCGATAAATAGTTCTGTTCACTTTATGTGATACGTTCAAATATATTTGACGTTATATAGCAAATAACTGAAGCGATTTAGATAATATTTCTATAGGATTAAAGCACTCGACTATAAGAATTTTCCGAATCGGTTCATGAATGACGGAGATAAGCGGTGACATACACACAAAAAATTGTCGTCTTCCTCTTTGAAGTCTGTTATAAACAGTTTATCTAGCTAAGATAAAACATCCAGGGAGATTTTACGTTGCTTGTGAGATAAATTATTTTATTATGTACTTAATTAGTTTCGGTCTCTGTGGTGAAGTACCACTTGGAACGTTTAGTATGTTACCGATTATAATTAATATAAATAGCGATTTCCGAGCATGTTACTGCATGGTTAAGCGTTTTTTTTTGTACTACGAGGATATTGCTCAAGCTTACGGCCCGCCAGGTGGGAACTGGAGGTGTTAATCATGTCGACACTGAAGTCGATAGAGAGAGAGAGAGAGAGAGAGACGAGATAGCGAGACACTGGCAGCAGAGGGTAAGTGGATTCCTCCACCTGACAACACAGCTACCCCTTAAACAGCTCTGGAGACCTTCCTCACACCCGAAGGTGATGTTATCTGGCTGCCGCTTTCTGCAAGGTGGCGCTCAAGATGGAATGGATTTAGAATACCCCATTCCATGTTGTGCGTGTCGTAAGACAAAAGGAAATGACAAGGCCGAAAACCTAGCCGCAAGAAAAGGAACATTTTAAACGATGCCCTGTGCCTACCCGTCAGGCCAGGGTGGCACAGTAGGGTAGGCTAATCCCGACTCAGCTGTGGGTCATCTATGGGCCCAGTGTTAGTATTCTGCAAGGACCTCCTTTCTCAGTCGAGCGGGTAGTTATTGGCTATGCCCAAAATGGCTATATAAAGTACATCAATATTAATGGCTATATAAAGTACATCAATATACTATTACCTAAAGTACATCAATACAATATTTGACTAATGTAAATAAAAACCGTGCGAAGTCCACATGTTCAAAAAGCGCCACAGCGATAGAATAGCCTTCAGAATGATGTTATTAAATCGGTATAAAAACTCGTGCGGCAGAACATTTGGCATGCATCGAAAACTATGATGGAGTTACGAGATAGTTATGATACACTCTCAGAGATGGCGCTGAATCAAATTGGACAATCGAGTCAATATCGATGCAGGAAAAGGTGATCAGTTGTAAAGGATGAGAGAAGAGTGCGAAGAGAGATGGGAGTCGTGATAGGACAAGACGCTGCAAGCGTGCTCACGTGTTGGTCGAGATGCGCCGCCCGACGCACTCCTAGCCTCCACCTAACAGTCAAGTAGCTAAAGTTCACTTGTACCTATATTATTTTGAATTTGTAAAGCGACATCTGCCAAGTTATAACCAAGTCAGCCATATTATATGGTTTCATTTTATTGGATCGAACCAGATGCCAGGGTAAAAAAATATTCCGTAGGACATGGTACCAACACAAATATAATACCAGACAGAACAGCTTGAAAGAGTGTTATACATAAATGACTTATTTTTAATGTATTGTCATATTTTTTCTTTGATAGTTACTTTGACTTATTACTACTACTACTAAGCGCACAGACCCACTGCTGAGTCAGGCCTCCTCCATCTATATGGTAATTAGTCTACTATGACATATTGTCAACCTTTATTATAGAAATCATAGTAGTATGCAATTACTAGAAAGTATAGTCAGATTAAAAATTAGACCAGCAATTAGTAGGCGACTGCCTTGCATCGGCCCCTAGGGCCCTCGAACGACGAAGCGGGAAATTCCCGAAAATAACATTGCCTAGGCCTATACGGATAATCCGGTTCTACTAGAAAGTAATGGCGGTTGTACACACTCGCCGAGAGTCCTTTGACTTCTTTGACCGAGGATAAGGGATGCGAGACGCGAGAGGGCGAGACAAGACGAAAGCACCATGTACACACTCGCTCTCGGTCTGTCTCGGGGTATCTCGACGAGTGTGTACAGCCGACATAAAACATAAAAGATGGACAACAAATTCTACCACAACGGAAAAAGACCTCCTGAGGTGCACTCCAGGAGGTCTGTTGTCTGCAGACAAAAATGTATTTTACTTATTTTTGTTTTGTTTCTTTTAAAAACGAAACCTGTGCACTGTATCGCGGAGGCAGTTTACAAGCACGTAATTCATGAACACAAATGACACCCAGACCCGGAGCAAGTGCCTCTGGTTTAGCTGAAGGCACTTGTCCGACTCCGCAATCGAACCCGAGACCCGTTGATCCAATGAAGCAGCTGACCTTCGAAGGCGGCGTTGAGGTGGTGCTGGTGCGGGTGCGGGTGGGGGTGCGGCGCCAGGTCCTGCCCCTCGAGCACGGCCACGAGGCATTGGTGGATGCAGATGTACTGCTGCTCTGTCTGCACCATCCACACGCGCTCGCGCCGCATGGCGTGCACCATGCCGAAGATGTCCAGGCACTCCGCGTGCGCGGCCAGCTGCGGGCCAACGGGGACACATACTACATCAGTACGTCAAGCAAAACCTTTAAATTTCCCACACTTACAGTTGCATGCTAATGTATTACATTAAAACAGTAAAAAATATATGTATTACACAAACTACCGTGTATTTGACACACGCGCGCAAATATACTCTTCTGTTTATTGTTAACTAGCGACCCGGTCCGGCTTCGCACGGGTGCAATTATGCATGTATTATACTTAAAAACCTTCCTATTGAAACACTCTATATATTAAAAAAAACCGTTTCAAAATCCGTTGCGTAGTTTTAAAGATTTAAGCATACATAGGGACGGACAGATGACAGCGACTTTGTTTTATAATATGTAGTGAAGTCTGATAGAACTATAATTTAAATTAATCATGGTCGAATTTCGACCACTAGTCGCCTTCACCAATGACTTCCCATTCCTAATGGATTGGACCAAAAACGAAGTAACAACGGTAGAAGAGTGCATCGCAGCTCTCGGCGTCCATTAATCCGGGAAGTAAAAAGTAACGTTACCTGCTGCAAAGCCGTGTCGAGCGTTATGAACGTCCCCGAGCGTCCCACCCCGGCGCTGCAGTGGACCACCACGGGCCGCGCGTCGGGAGGACATCGTTCTCGGAACGCGCGCACAAACCTGTAAATAAAAAACAAATAAAATCTTTTATTAGACACACACATACAGACAGCAAATGCAAATTTTGGTAACAACATGGTGTCTAAAAGGCAGGAGCTCAGAATACACTGCAGGTTTCTGCAGCATTGCTTTGCAGCTACAGCCTTTCAGCTCCCATATAAATGCGTAATGAAAATAACAGATCAATCAAATATCTATGTTACAGAGTGTGGTCAACGAAATAAGCATCATAGACTAGGTTTTCAATGTGGCGACCTTACTCAAAAGGGGAACACGACGTCACCCAACAGTGATATTATCTTGTGGTATTCTTTAAGTTGGAGTTCCTCCACCGGTCGGGTAGTGGTTGAGAACAATGTTGTTATTTTACCTTTTCAAGTAATATAGAAATAAAACTTCTTTACGCACGCTTGACTTGGGGAGTAACATGGTAAATTCTTTTCGTTCGTTTGGCCTTTGCGAAATTGTCATCGGGCGAGGCGAATAGAAGTTGAGAGGAAGATATAAGTGAAGATAGAAAGAGAGAGAGAGTTACGTGTCGTATATTGCTGTAGGTGCAAGAGAGAGAGGTGCACATTTTGTTTCCCTATTTAATCTGTTTTATATCTTGTTCAGTATGTAGTTTGTTTACGAGTTTGCTAGCGTTACGCGAACGGTGATTTCATTTCATTTCGTTCCTGAACAATTTTATAAATGAATAATGTTCGTTTAAAGTGAATCCAATTGAAGGTACCTGGCCAGCGTGGTGGGCGGGTCGGGCACGCCGAAGTCCGGCCACGTGGTGAAGTGGAAGTGCTTGATGACCCTCTGCTCGGCACCGCGGCACAGCATGAGCTCCGTGACCGTCCAGTCCGGGTAGCGGCTCTCGTTGAGCGACGTCACGGCGATGTCGCCGTAGTACACGGGCCGCGTGTCGTAGGGCCAGTAGCGGTCGCACTTCTCGCGGCCCTTCTCCACGCAGCGGGTGAGCATCACGATGGCCCGCGAGCCGGACTCCCAGCACATGCGCCAGAAGTCGTCGCGGGTGCAGTGCAGCGGGCCCTGGGGACAGGCATGCCGTACAGAACAAATGCCAAACTCAAATCATTCATTTTGTTTGGGTCACGATGGACACTTACAAATAGTCAACATATAATAATCATATTATACAATCAAAAAAAACCCAGAGGGCTTGTCCTTTTTTTTCATTGCGGTCCTATTTCATATGTACAAAGCATGTACAATAACATAAATTACTGACACTGACAAGCAGCTGGGTCGTTTACCAAATTTTGAGTGTTTTTTTAGTGTAACAGCTAGTCACTACATAGTATAAAACAAAGTCGCTGTCGTCTGTCCGTCCCTATGTATGCTTAAATCTTGAAAACTACGCCACGGATTTTGAAGCGGTTTTTTTAATAGATAGAGTGATTCAAAAGGAATGTTTATATGTATAATATATGCATAATATTGTAGAGAAACACTGATAAATTTAGATGATTTCATTATTGCACCCGTGCGAAGCCGGGGCGGGTCGCTAGTATACAATAAATGGATTATACTACATACATGGTAATACTTCTATTACGATACTAGCGGACTAGACAGACTTCGTCCTGTCAAAAAAATTGACTCTTTGACGTTAGGAACATACCTACATTGCTTAGACAACAGTGAGTGGTTGTAATTTAATATGAACTTTATACAATAGTAATAAAGCTCAAATTGTCTCAAAAAGAAAAAGGCTGTTTTTAGGGTTTTCCGGCAATTATTCGATTTTTTCTACCATCCTTGAACTTCAACGAACATTTAAAAAAAAAGGAATTGGCCAAATTGGTCCAGGCGTTGTTGAGTTATACGCTTACCAACACATTTTGCGATTCATTTATATATGTATTATAGATGGTGACATCTAAAGCGGTGACTGGATTAAAAATGCTATAACTGTCGCGACTTACTTTCTCACGTTTCTTATATAAAAATGGATTTTATATACAACTATAATCACCTGTGTGACTATGAACTCTCGCGGCGAATTATGTCCAGGCACGTAGTTCGCGTTGATATAGTCGGAGCCCTCCTCGTCATCAACTGGCTGAAGCTTGTACCGGCTGTGGTCGTACGGAAGAATGTTGGTGAAGCGGTTCTTCGGCCTGTTCACTGGCAAGTCTGCGGCGGTGCACGCCTGCTCGCGGCCAACGTGTTTCAGTTCTTCAAACTCTTCACTGAACCTGCAAGTCGACATATAGATGTCAAAACTAGGATCATTTAAACCAAACCTCTGCTCTATGCATAACCAGTATCGCGCCAGTATTTTACTTCTCAGCCCATAAATGACCCAGTGTTGAGTCTCTCTTCCTCCAGTTACATGTAGGGTAAAAAGCCTACTGTGCCACGCTGGCCAGTTGCGAAGGTTCAGGTTTTGGTATCAAGATTTCCTTCTTTAGCGGATAGGTTATCGGCTTTTTAATTTCATTTGTCTGCTCTTATGACACCCTCCGTATTCTAAATTCGTTCCCACACGGATTTGAATTGCTTGAAGGCATGCCCGGACTTACCCTGATTAAAAGGATGGGGAAACTTGGATATGAAAAGGCAGCATTACCTGAAGTCGGAGTCGGCGGACATGAGCCGGTAGTGGTCGATGAAGTCGGAGTCGGCGGACATGAGCCGGTAGTGGTCGATGAAGTCGGCGACGCGCACGGGCCGCGAGGAGCGCGCGGCGGGGGGCGCGGGCTGCGCGGGCACGGCATAATGAAAGGCAACATTACCTGAAGTCGGAGTCGGCGGACATGAGCCTGTAGTGGTCGATGAAGTCGGCGACGCGCACGGGCCGCGAGGAGCGCGCGGCGGGGGGCGCGGGCACGGCATAATGAAAGGCAACATTACCTGAAGTCGGAGTCGGCGGACATGAGCCGGTAGTGGTCGATGAAGTCGGCGACGCGCACGGGCCGCGAGGAGCGCGCGGCGGGGGGCGCGGGCTGCGCGGGCACGGCATAATGAAAGGCAACATTACCTGAAGTCGGAGTCGGCGGACATGAGCCGGTAGTGGTCGATGAAGTCGGCGACGCGCACGGGCCGCGAGGAGCGCGCGGCGGGGGGCGCGGGCACGGCATAATGAAAGGCAACATTACCTGAAGTCGGAGTCGGCGGACATGAGCCGGTAGTGGTCGATGAAGTCGGCGACGCGCACGGGCCGCGAGGAGCGCGCGGCGGGGGGCGCGGGCTGCGCGGGCACGGCATAATGAAAGGCAACATTACCTGAAGTCGGAGTCGGCGGACATGAGCCGGTAGTGGTCGATGAAGTCGGCGACGCGCACGGGCCGCGAGGAGCGCGCGGCGGGGGGCGCGGGCTGCGCGGGCACGGCATAATGAAAGGCAACATTACCTGAAGTCGGAGTCGGCGGACATGAGCCGGTAGTGGTCGATGAAGTCGGCGACGCGCACGGGCCGCGAGGAGCGCGCGGCGGGGGGCGCGGGCTGCGCGGGCACGGCATAATGAAAGGCAACATTACCTGAAGTCGGAGTCGGCGGACATGAGCCGGTAGTGGTCGATGAAGTCGGCGACGCGCACGGGCCGCGAGGAGCGCGCGGCGGGGGGCGCGGGCTGCGCGGGCACGGCATAATGAAAGGCAACATTACCTGAAGTCGGAGTCGGCGGACATGAGCCGGTAGTGGTCGATGAAGTCGGCGACGCGCACGGGCCGCGAGGAGCGCGCGGCGGGGGGCGCGGGCTGCGCGGGCACGGCATAATGAAAGGCAACATTACCTGAAGTCGGAGTCGGCGGACATGAGCCGGTAGTGGTCGATGAAGTCGGCGACGCGCACGGGCCGCGAGGAGCGCGCGGCGGGGGGCGCGGGCTGCGCGGGCACGGCATAATGAAAGGCAACATTACCTGAAGTCGGAGTCGGCGGACATGAGCCGGTAGTGGTCGATGAAGTCGGCGACGCGCACGGGCCGCGAGGAGCGCGCGGCGGGGGGCGCGGGCTGCGCGGGCACGGCATAATGAAAGGCAACATTACCTGAAGTCGGAGTCGGCGGACATGAGCCGGTAGTGGTCGATGAAGTCGGCGACGCGCACGGGCCGCGAGGAGCGCGCAGCGGGGGGCGCGGGCTGCGCGGGCACGGCATAATGAAAGGCAACATTACCTGAAGTCGGAGTCGGCGGACATGAGCCGGTAGTGGTCGATGAAGTCGGCGACGCGCACGGGCCGCGAGGAGCGCGCGGCGGGGGGCGCGGGCTGCGCGGGCACGGCATAATGAAAGGCAACATTACCTGAAGTCGGAGTCGGCGGACATGAGCCGGTAGTGGTCGATGAAGTCGGCGACGCGCACGGGCCGCGAGGAGCGCGCGGCGGGGGGCGCGGGCTGCGCGGGCACGGCATAATGAAAGGCAACATTACCTGAAGTCGGAGTCGGCGGACATGAGCCGGTAGTGGTCGATGAAGTCGGCGACGCGCACGGGCCGCGAGGAGCGCGCGGCGGGGGGCGCGGGCTGCGCGGGCACGGCATAATGAAAGGCAACATTACCTGAAGTCGGAGTCGGCGGACATGAGCCGGTAGTGGTCGATGAAGTCGGCGACGCGCACGGGCCGCGAGGAGCGCGCGGCGGGGGGCGCGGGCTGCGCGGGCACGGCATAATGAAAGGCAACATTACCTGAAGTCGGAGTCGGCGGACATGAGCCGGTAGTGGTCGATGAAGTCGGCGACGCGCACGGGCCGCGAGGAGCGCGCGGCGGGGGGCGCGGGCTGCGCGGGCACGGCATAATGAAAGGCAACATTACCTGAAGTCGGAGTCGGCGGACATGAGCCGGTAGTGGTCGATGAAGTCGGCGACGCGCACGGGCCGCGAGGAGCGCGCGGCGGGGGGCGCGGGCTGCGCGGGCACGGCGCGGCCCCTGCGCCGCCGCACCAGCAGCGCCGCGCCCACCGCGCCCAACACCGCCACCGCGCCCACGCTGGCGCCGATGATCCACGCCGTGTTGTCCACCTCTGCGCGCACAGGCCGACATGCAATTGTGGATCAGTATACGGTACTATGGTAACAGTGCACGTCAAAATGTCCACTTACAATTTCTAAGCCGTATATATTACATAGGTTAGTTGATTAATCCACAATTAGCGCACAAGACCGTCCGTGTGGGGACGGATTTGGAATACACAGTGTCACCACCCCATTCGATAGGCGACGAAATTAAATGCGGTTGCTCACTTGTATCCCTCGTTTCAGACATCAAATATCTCGGAGTACATATTTATTCCAAACTTACTTGGCAACCTCACATTGCAGCCCTGTGTTCTCGTATTAGGAAATTAATATATATGTCAACGGAAAACAACAAGAACCGGAAATTTATAAATTTCCTAGGAAATTTATAAACTTCCGTAGGATTCCAAACGAGAGATAAATTGTATTATTTTACGCCCACATTTTCGGAAATTTATAAACTTACGACGTCTCGTCGTAAATTTATAAACTAACGGATATCCATTCGTAAGATTCTAAACGGTTCGACCAATCACAGTAGAGCTTTTAATTTTACGCTTCTACAAGATACGGCAAATAACACACTGTTCTCTGATTGGTCGATGTTGATAGTCGCATGCTTGTGTCCATAGACATAGGTACATTTAGACTTGCCAAACTATAAATTTATCAGTACGTAACAGTATTTTTACTTTAAAACTAGGTAAGTACCTATAATACAGGGTTACTGTTTTACATAATATGCTAATGATCCCTACTTCACTATACCAAAATAAAACAATAGAAATAGAGTGATGCGAAGTTAAAAAGTTTTATTAAAAAGAAAAACATCATAAAACAATAAAGCCGGCCTTCTGCCAAAAAAAACCAAACATTATAAAGTTTAATTTAAAAAAAACGAGAATTGCGAGCGGTCGCGATTGGCGAATTGCCAAACGCTAAGTAATAAAAAAAATGCTTAAAAACATGTAACAAATTAAACATAATAAAATAAGGATTTAACTTAAAAAACCCCTGACATCGGACTGCATTATGGCTGAGTACACACACAATGTTCACTACATTGAGAGTCTACTCAGCCATAAATGTCAGGTACGTAACGATTTTATATCTGTTTCATTGATACCCTTACAATGAGTCCAAACACGATCATCTACTGTAATTTGGTAAGGAGTTAGGTATCCTATAGATTCCTGATGATGCAGCAGAGGTATATCTGATGTTGCAGCAGTATCAGGTCTATGTTACCACAAGTAGACAATATCGAACAATGGCGGCGGAGAGGACGGAGAAGGAACACGTGACTTATTCAACCAATCAGAGCGCCTATGGCGTTTGGTTATTGCTACTTATTATTTTACGCGTGAGTTCAGTAAGTTTATAAATTTCCGAAAATGTGGGCGTAAAATAATACAATTTATCTTTCGTTTGGAATCCTACGGACGTTTATAAATTTCCTAGGAAATTTATAAATTTCCGGTTCTTGTTGTTTTCCGTTGACATATATATTTAAAGAACTCCGACACTCAGCTGACACGGACACTGCATTGCTTGCTTACCAAAGCCTCTGTCAATCTCTAATTATGTATTGCATTCCTGTTTGGGGGGGAACATACAAATCATCTTTACTAAAAGTAGAAAGAGCCCAAAGAGCCATTCTAAAGATTATGTGTTTTAAGCGAAGAGACTATCCAACTAGGCAACTGTACTCAGACACTGGAGTCTTGACAGTGAGGCAACTCTTTGTACTCCGTACTGTGCTGCTCAAACATTCAACCTTACTCTTGGACCCTGATAAAGTAAAAAGGCGTAAAGGAATTCCTGTGTGTGAAACAGTCCAATGTCGTTCCGCATTTGCCAGTCGACAGCTTGCAGTTTTAAGCTCCAGACTATACAACAAAATACATAAAACGCTTTCAATCTACTGCCTAACAAAACACAAAGTTAAAATCAAACTCTCCCTCTGGTTGCAGAAGTTAACTTATATAGAAACTGAAAATCTTATTACTACTATATCGTGATTCCTTAGAATACTGTATGATGATTTCTCAAATATGTTATATATAAAAATGATTTCACTAATTTGCACAAAATGACTTGCACGTCAATCCAAAATAGGTGTCAGCCACTTTTCTGGAAGAACCTTGTTTCCTAAAACACAGGCCCCCGGCCTAGTTTAGGAGACAGCAGTTTATCCCACATTTTGACACATCTGTACAACTTGTCAACATTTCAGTGTACTGTTAGTCTACGTATATTTTGTACAAATAAAGCTTTTATTATTATTATTATTCCTTCTTGAGGGTGTCGTAAGAACCGACAAAAGGAAATGACAATGCCGAAGCCTAGCCGCATGAGAGAATATTTATAAGAAACCCTGTACCGAGCCGTCTGGCCAGCGGGGCACAGTAGGCTAATTGCCCTCCATTTAGTTGGTGGTGGCTCGACTCAGCAGTGAGACATTTATGGGCCGAGTAGTAGTAGGGCACAAGAATCACATATGCGGACGGAAAAACACACGCAAGCTTGTATAACCGCTGAAGTAAAGGTGAATATTCCCCCAGCTTTATAAGACTAGTGGTGGCGCTCAAGCATACGGCTCGTCTGATGTTATGCGAATACCGTCGCCTCGGGAAGTCTTCTTTCTTATCAATAGGCAACGGTATTCGATTACCTTCGGGGATTTTTTATCTGTAAACTTCGCTATCGCGATGCAGGATTTTCGAATTTTCAGTTGTTTCTATAGGATATTTCTTGTCGTTAAAATAAAATTTAAGTATGTAGCAGTCTTGTCAGTCAGAAAATTAGATCTTGTCAGCGAAGTATGGAGAGGAGCATCACAAATATTAAAAAAAATCAAAAAATACCACATACTACAATAAGAAAAAAAACAGGAGTAACGGACGCCATAACCTACTCACTAAAGTTGAAGTGGCGGTGGGCCGGTCACGTCGCTAGAATGACCGACAACCGATGGACGAGCCGTCTAACTTCTTGGCTGGGCCCAGCAGGAACAAGAAAGAGAGGCAGACCAACAACAAGATGGGAAGATGATATCACTAAAGTAGTGGGTAAGCTATGGACACAAAAAGCTAGAGATAGAGACCGCTGGAAAAAACTGGAGGAGGCCTTCACCCTCTCAAGAGGGGTTCTTGCACAATGAATCTAAATATTGTTACATAGCTATAAGTAGGTAATTAAAATTGCATGCTTATAATATATACACATTAGAATAATTTATACATGATGAAATATATGAATAGAATTAGAAAATATTATTAGATCAGAATTAATAGATACAATGTAAGTATTCAGTTAATGTTCATTCAATTATTTAATGATTGCAAGAAATAAAAGGCTTTTTTATTTTTTATTTTTTTATTTTTTATTTTATTTATTTATGTAGCAGTCTGGGTGCTATAGTCTAAAGAGCTGGTTGCCACCGCTGTTTATACATAAGCTTAATGGTGGGGAAATCAATTTTTTTTATCACAAATTACATGATGTCGCTAAAATTGATTCATCCTAAATAAGTTTACTAAAGCGCAGTGCTGGTAGGCTTCCCACACGGTGGACCGATGACCTGGTTAAGGTCGCCGGAAAACAAAACGATGGTGCGGGCGGCCCAGGACTGGCCTTTGTGGAAATCCTTGGGGAGTCCTATGTCCAGCAATGGATATCTTTTGGCTGAAATGATGATGATGATGAAGTTTACTAATAAATATCGTCAAATACATCAATAAACTATAGAGCAAAGTTTTAAACTATACCTTCCATAGCCGTTTCACAATTTGAATTATACACTAATCATAACAAGCATAGCATTCAATTTTAACCTTTATTTCATACACAGTTAAGTCTCTAATACCACTACTAAAGTACTCAACACACAAGCGTCCTCATGTAAACCTTTCGACCAACTGTACACCATTATCAAGTTTAATGATATTATCTTATCATACAACTACTACAAATAGATTAAAAGCGGAATATATAAAAGTAAAGATAATCACAACTGTTAATGGGTGAAAGAAATAACAAAGCCATACCAAATAGCTGCTAAATATGTATAGGGATAATGTTATGAATCACAAAACCTGTCGAATTAGGCAACTAAAAATTATGAAGTGTTTGTCATCCAATAACTTTAGGGGATTCGTTTAAAAAAAACAACTCCAGGGTTCGTTGGTTCAGACATTACCAAACTCAGTTCCACTCCAGCTTGCCTTTGGTCCTATCCTACCTTTCAGATAATCCGCGCATACCTCTTTGTGCACAGCAAATAGGTCGTTTGTTCCGAAGAATAGAGTTTAAAATGGTTTCAAAGCAGTATTGCAGATAGGTCTTTATTCTTTGGAACGAATAGAGTTACAAAATGGTTTGAAAGCACCATTTCAGATAGGTCTTCTTTATTCTTTGGAACAGGAGAGGTATTGTCGAATCTATTATATACGGTATAACAAAAACCCTATCTCCATATGAAGTCACATAGCCTAAGGAAAGTGGTTCTATGTTTAAATGATATGCGAGAAATTTACGTTTTTCTGATCCAACATGGTTAGCCACGGAAAACGCATATCCCATCGGAAAGGAGCGACGAAATTTATCTATCACGATAATTATACTAGACTACATGCTTAGTTATGTGTTCTACAATGTTACTGTGCAAATTTCTCTAGTTCAATCAACCAATCAAAATGTCTTAGCACTATGTTCAAGTACGTACCTGTGTATACTATAGTATAAGTAGTGTCGGTGAACTTGTCGGGTGCAGTGAAGGCACGCAATTTGACATAGTATCGCGTGCCAGGCTTGAGAGGGCCGTTGCAGTAGGCGCGGCCGCCGTCATCGCACCGTTCCGTGCCTATCGTGAACTCTTCAACCGCCGATGAGTGGAATGGGTAGTACGGCTCTGTCACCTGTTACGAACGCAAACGGACTATACATTATTTCTACGCAAGTGCGACATGTTTTATGTAAAATTTAGAATATATATATGTATATATATATCCTACTTGATATTACAAACGCTTGATATTATAAAGTTTGTATGGATGGATCTTTGTTCTCTTCCACGCAAAGACCACAGAGTGGATTTTACTCATAAACTATTATAAGTGAAATCAAAAAGTTCCATCTTAATATTTAACTAGTTGACCCGGCCAAAGTTGAACCGGTATATTATGAGATTAAAAAAGCCCACTCGAGTTTCTCAATATTTTTTATATGAATATTGTCCTGACAATTACTAACACAAAACAAGAATAATCCAATTTGGTGCACTTGTTCGGAAGTTATACGCGTACATTTATTTCGGTAATTGATTTTTGGGTTTACGATCTAACGCACCTGGTAGGGTGGCCAGACGGATAGCGTGTGAACATCACGCCACGAGGGTAGTCGCGCCGGGGTGTCGTTGCGGGGCTCCTCGGATAGGACCAGCGTGTATGCCGTCACATTGCCGTTCGCCTGCCAAACAAAACAAACGTCAAAATTACTTAAAACTATAAAGCTTTCCAAGTACGCTGCGGTATCCACCACCTAAAAATTATAGAGATCAATATTTGGTTTGAAACTGCCATATCCCATCCATTTTTCGCTCATCATGAGTAGTTTGAATCGGTCTCTATATGTCAAATATGCATATACAGGGTGAAATAATTTGCATGAATTCACTGCAACAAAACATAAACAACATAAACAAATAAAAAAAAATACCTGCGAAAAATAATCGGCACGGAACCGCACGGCCACGGTGGTTGAAGAACGGCGAACCTCAGCCGGCAGAGCGTGCGGAGCCGGGCGCGGTGGCGCGGCGATGGCCATATGCTGCGTCAGCCGAGCCGCACTGCCTGCGCCCGCACCGGTCTCACCGCGGACGCGGAACGTGTACGTCTCGCCCGGGGTTAAACCTCCCACGCTGCCCGACCGAACTGGCGCAACCGATCAGATTGTTACACATACGTGATATAATAAAAACACAGGTTGCCCGACTGGAGAAGGACCTTGTAAAATACCGCAGGCAAATAACACCACCCTTGGATCAAGCAGGGTTTTGGAAGCAAGCAGTTTGCTTCAATTTCCTTTTTACTGCCATCGTCTTGGTTATCTTATTGACGCCCCTGGCGTGGCGAAGTTCCATAGGCAACGATGAGCGCTTACCACCAGACGGCCGTTTGAGCGTCTATTTGTGTGTATAAAGTGTGGGTGGTGGTAGTGGTATAAAAATGCAGTACCAACTTACATCGACATCCGGAGCGATTAACTTTACAACAAACACCATTACCATCGGGCGGATAGTTCTACTATTTTCGTACCACACCACACACAAGTTAGAGTGGTACGAAAACCTATTATCACTTTACTACAGTGGTACTTATATCGGCGACAAAAACCAGGATATATTTAAGATACGACAAACAAGTTTACACTACCATTAACAATATCTTCAACGAGTAAAAATCAGGATATGGAAACATTGTAAAATAAAATAACGAATTGATATTTGCCATAAAATATTCTCTCATGCATTCAATGTGCTTAACACAGATCGTGAATAACAGTATCTACAAAAATAACATAAAATACGTACAAATTCACCAGCTAATGAACAAAATCTCCAATGACTAAGTATACCATGCTTTCACATAAGCAAATGAAAATAAATGTTTCAAGGCATATTTCACAACGACTCATCAATACTACCCACATTAAGACCATTTAAAACAGCACTAAGATTTTGGATCGTTACTAAAGTATAGAAAAACCACCCAAGTGCCTTGCAGGTTCTTCTGTGTAGCTTTCCAAGCTTGTGGTAATTATTTTGTTAGACTATTGTTCGACATAAGGGTTATTAAAAAGGAATTTTGAGTTTTGCTTACGAAGTAACTATAGTGTAAGAAAGATATTTGAAATGAAAAAAACGACTACCGAGTTTTTCCTGACCTTCTCAGGCGACCAGCGACAAGTATACGTATGTAATGTATGATATTGATTCTTACGTTAGTTTATGTCATTATGTTAATATATATATCTATACAATACTTTCGCAATTTTCCAATGCATCTGCAAAGCCCCTCTCTGTACCATTCAAAGGTTGACTGGGAGAGAATGCCTCTAGGCATTAAGTCCGCCATTGTAAACTTTTGCATAAAGTATTAAATAAATAAATAAATAACCAGCCTTTGTTTCAATCCTGACGATTTGGAACATAGTTTTTTTAAAAGCACTTATACAGTTACTTTTGAGTTTGAAATTCTAGTACTGTGTTGGTAATTAATTAAATTAATTATTTATTTGATAAGCATGGCCATAAGTAAAACATGGTAGTTGGCATGTGCTGTTTTAATATAGTGTTGTGAGTCTATATGCTGTAGATTAATGAGACGTTGTGCTACTTTATTCATTAATTATATTAAACACACCTCTTGTTTATTTATTTATTGATATCGGTCCGATTCACAGGTAGACCTGAAGGGAAAAACATTTTTGGATAATGTAAAATATCGATTAATCCGATAAATAAATCGATAAGTCTTTCAATGCCTAAACATCTTGAAAACCTACCACTAAACTATATTAGTTACAGAAAATTATTTCACAAAATTCTTTGAGTTGTTAACTCGATAGCCTAAAATATCACTGTCAAATTTTGTTCCATAACTTCCAGAAAAAACTCACCGTCAGCCGGAAACTCTATGGACGTAAGTTGTTCAGGATCGGATTGCGGTGCGTAGTCGAGCAAGAAGCGACGGAGAACGCCATTGGCGGCGCTCTCGGGCATGTCCCAGGCGAAGGCGAGTCGCGACGGTGTGGCGTCCACGAGTCGGAAGTCCAGCGGGGCGGCCGGTGGGGCCTCGCGAGTGCGGACGGCCGCCGAGTGAGCCCGCGACACTGTGCGCAGTGAGCCCAGGCGACCCGAACGCACCTACCCAAGGAGGAATCCAGCTTAAGAGCGCGGTACATCGAAATGGGCACACATACACATAGATTAAAGCTAAAATTGGCAATATCCCAATTCCCAGTCTATGATGTCATCGTCATCACCTTGAATTGACAGCGATGACAGCACACAAAACAGGTATAATCTGACGACATGTATCTACTCCAGGACCATTTACCTTATAGACGCGTTAATTAAAATAAATTCACGATAAAAATTTGCAATGTACATTAATCAAATATTACAATGTATCTGCTTAATATTTTTTTTTTTGTGTGTGAAGTCCTTGATGGACTATCCACATCGACCCGGGGACGGCTTGTGTGGGCCGTGTAGCACTCAGGGCACCACTGCGCGTGTTGCGTGAGCCTTTCCACTACCACAAGCTGATTGCCCCGGCCTACAATACATATACAGTATGTACTTACGACAACGGTAAAAGTGTATGGGTTGTACGGCTTAAGCCCATCTATGGTGATGGACAGCTGATCGGTGGAATTGGTCTGCAGTTGGTCAGCCGCCGTCAAGTACTGGACCTCGAAGTCGGTGTAGTCTCCCGCGGGCCGGTCCCACGCCAGCGTGATCTCTCGAGCGCCCACAGAAGTCGCATTCAGGTGCGTTATGGGTCGCGGAACTGCATCAATTAAAAAAATAACATTATATGCCTTTGTTTTTAAGGCGAGGTTTTCAACAGTGGCGATAGGTGAATAACTCTCTGCGCTACCAACAAATGCGTGTGTGTGTTTTTAAACAAAACCACTGCAGTAGGTAGAACATGTATCGCGGGGCAGATTGATCATCATCATCGTTATTTCAGCTAAAAGATGACCACTGCTGGACATAGGCCTCCCCCAAGGATCTCCCCAATTACCGGTCCTGGGAATCTTGCATCCATCGTTTCCGGCAACCTTAACCAGTCAAATAAAATACAAATAACTCCCAGACCCAGAGCAAGTGGTTTACACAAAGACACTTGCCCGACCCCGGAATCGAACCGGGGACCTGTGATTCAAAAGGCTTGTTGGTCTAGGGGTTCGTTATTCGTATAGAATAAACTCAAACTGAACTTTATTTACGTAGGTTTTATCACAAAACTCTTATAAATCGTCATATGTAAAGTTAACATTACCCTCATCTTACGATCCCTGTCCCACGCTAGTTGGTAGTCTCCATACACACCTATCAGTCGTCATATCTACAGTCACACCTTTCATACACAATTCCTCATCTCCCACAACCCTTGCGTCCACCCACATTCATGATGAATCTACCACCGGTTCGGAATGCTGCTCTACAGAGAAGAGCCGGCATGAAACTCTGTAGTTTACGCAAGATGATAAACAAACTATAGGAACTCACAAAGTCGAGCTTGTCGCTGCACGGGGTGGGAAGTGACGTTCCGCGACACGGTCCACATGGTGACGTTGTAGATGCGTCCAGGCACGAGGCCCGCGAACTGCACGTGTTGCGCAGAGCCATCTGCCGGCCGAGTGGCACTTCGCGGGGCTTCGCCCTCGCCTTCCAAACGGAACCGGTACGAATCGAAGCGCGACGCAGACTCTGGGGTCCGCGTGTAGATCACTTTCTATATGTAACAGAAATTATTGCGTTTTTTAAGACCATTCTCCATATTCAGTTTCCCTGTATCGTGGGGAGTCTTTACTTTCGGTTTCCAATCAAAGTAAGACGTACGCAAAGTGTTTTGCCCTACTCCGAAATGGTTCTTCAACGTCCAACTTGTGATCCAAAGACAGAAATTGCAGTTCTAGGTCAACATTATTAGTAGTTTCTAGGTCGCCGAATATTAATAGAATTCTAACAACTAACCTAAATCGATGTATGCTGTTGACAATTTTTAAATTGAATAAAAAAATTTGTTTACTAAATAAATAAATCTTTACGTATTACTTATATTTCGAAATTGGGTCAAAATATAGTCTTCGATGGACAACCTGCAGTCATTCCGTTTTGCATGGTGCGCTAGGCGATGACCTAAATCATCATCAATAGAGAAATCTATCACACTCAGCCACGCGTTGCTGTGGCTAAGGTTTTTGACTTTTAACATAGCGCCATCTATTGAAAACTTACTCAATCCAGTAAAAAGATATCGCCATCTGTTCGAATCGTTCGGAGCTAACATATATTTGTGACTGAGACACATAATACACAAATAATTTGCAATAAAATAATATTACGACTTTAAATTGAGATGTAAGCTATCCTATCTTTCTAGTTAGATCAAACTGCACACGGTGTGCAAATTTGATTATACTTTACGTAGTTACGTAGTTTAGGTTACGTAGTTTAGGAGTCCATCGCGGACAAACCACTTGCCTACGCGTCATTTATATTATTTTTATCACCGTAACAAATTGTAATTATAACTTACTAGCAACTCATCCCGGCTTCGCACGGGTGCAATTATGCATGTATTATACATATAAACCTTCCTCTTGAATCACTCTCAATCAATCTTTTAAAAGAAACCGCTTCAAAATCCGCTGCGTAGTTTTAAAGATTTAAACATACATAGGGACGGACAGACGACAGTGACTTTGTTTTATACTATGTAGTGATAGGTCACTATAGAAACAAATTCTTAACACGATTACGAATTTGTATTGCTCCATATCATGCACCTAGCGATGAATATATGTACTTACAAGTGTGGTCGACAATGTGTCATTATCCCCTTCTCCCGATTCATTCACGATAGTCATCTCCGACTGGATCAGAGGTCCTGAAAATGTTTTTTTTTTCTTACATCAATGTTCACTGAGCCATACAAGGTAAATGAAAATAGTGACCAAAGAGGCCGTGAAATTGTAGTGCTGTATTCACTCCGAACTTTTTTTCATTCTAGTCTATTTATCACCACTGTATGTCCCTCGTCTTTTTTATTCCCTCAGTTTTCACGCTACTGATTACGTGTTACGAGTGCCATAGATGATAGAATGGCAGCTGGGGCTGACGTCTTACAACAATACATACAAGAGCAATTCCGATTCTCTTGAAAACAACTACCGCCAATGTTGTCAGTATTGTTTTCAAGAGTACGGTAATTTGACAGCGTTGAAAAAGAATTGGATCGGAATTGGCATTGGATTAAAAATGATTAAACCCCAGGTACACAAATGATGGACAATATCTAACATTCAGTAGACCCAGAAGAAAATGTACACAAGACAAGGAGTGCATTTAAAAGTGACTTACGCGTTCGAGTTTCCATGGTAAAGATATCACTAGTCAGGTTGTAGGAGTGCGCGGCGATGGTGATGGAATACCCGTAGCCAGGCTGCAGGCCATCGATGAGCGCCCGGACGGTGCGGGCCGCAGTCGGACTGGTGAGGTTGCGTGAGGCGGGGGAAGAGGGGGAGGAGGAGGGCCCGTCCAAGGTCCACCAGCGCAGCGAGTACCACTCCACGCGGCCCGCGGGCCGGGGCCACTCCAGCGTCATGTTGCGAGTGTCCACCAGTTGGGCCACGTTCGACACTGGGTTCGGGCCTGCATGGAACATACACAAACATTTTGGTCCAATCAACACTGGCTTGAGAAATTGTAAAAAAGGGGTTGCGAGTAACGGTTTGCTCAGCCCAAGAACAGGACAAAAAACAAACTTCACGTCACCGAACCAGGTAGATATCCTTTTCCTAAAGCAGTTTTAAGTGGGAAAAATTGACCAAGTGACACTATTCATTATAACAGAATACATGGTGTCTTCGCCCCCTTTACACTATCAAGCAACAAGACCAAACTTAAAATTCTATAGATAGCTGGCTGACCGGGCAGACGTTGTCCTGCATGATATTCGTTTACCCACTGCAGCGCCATCTGTCGGGCTGCTTTGTGAATCTAAACCATGATCGGTGCCATACCCAAACGCATACAAAAAAAACCATTGAAATCGGTTCAGCCGCTCTTATAGTTATAAAATTTAGAGTTATAAAATTACAACGAAAAGTGGCATTGATTTTTATATAAATGAGATGAAATTTGCCAGAATTAATTTCTAGGCTGTGTTTCCTCCAGCAAATTCGAAAATGATTGTGGTAAATGACGTCTTACAGTTTCAGAAACTTCG
This sequence comes from Clostera curtula, assembly GCA_905475355.2. Lineage (NCBI taxonomy): Eukaryota > Metazoa > Arthropoda > Insecta > Lepidoptera > Notodontidae > Clostera > Clostera curtula. The sequence goes on from FR997802.1 coordinate 1,494,562, forward strand.
CAGTGTCTGTGGTCGCGGAAAGACGGACGTCAGTGTCCGTCAGTGAGTGAAACTTTGGGATTTAAATAAAAGAACAGATCAGAATCGTTAAGACATCATTTATCACAATGTGTAAAAATCGTGAAAATCTAAGACTGGAGAATGATGTCTAGTGTACTCACGGACGGTGTGTTCTGCGGTGACGGGAGCGTCGCTGTCCACCGTTTCACCTTCGGCGTCCTCGCTGACAGTGTCCAGCCGGATGATGTAATGTTCACCGTGCGTCATGTTTGTTATCTGTAATAACGAGGTTATGTTACAGTCATCATCATCATAATCATTAGTCCACTGCTGGACATAGGCTTCCCCTAAAGAGCGCCATAGCGCCGTGTCTTCGGTTTGACGCATCCAGCTGTCAATACAAAAAAAAATCATCTTGACTATAGGGATTGTCATCAATTGTCATGCATGACTATTCCGTGTTGATTTAGAATACATAGTGTCCCCACCCCATTCCATCCAGAGGGTGCCGTAAGAGGGAACAAAAGGAAATGATAAGGCCTAGCCGCACGTGAAGGAAAACTCGATATGAAATCCTGGGCCAACCCATCTGGCCAGCGTGGCGCAGTAGGCTATTAAATAAATAAATAAATAAAATAAATATCCTTGGACATTTCACACAACGCCATCTCGTCCCAAGCTAAGCAACTTAATGCTTGTGTTATGGTAACGAGATGGATGATAAACTACTTATATACATTTATTTTTTGTAAATACATACATATTATAGATAGAAATGACACCCAGACTCCGAGCCAGTGCCTCTGGTTTAGACAAAGACACTTGCCCGACCCCGGAATCGAACCAACAGTGGGTCATCTATGGGCTGAGTAGTAGTGGAAGCCGGCCTACCGAACGTTCACAGTTTGTAACCAGTTTTTGCAATATTTATTTATCCGTTGAAACTAGAAATGGCACAATACTGAAAATGTACACTTTACGTTAAAATATTTTATTTTCTGTATCTTTCTTGTTCCAGGGTGCAATAAAGAGTTTATAAATAAATACTGAACAAATAGTAGATGTACAATATACGATTAAGGAATGTCAGTAAAACCATATTGTCAGTCCACTTACAGAGTATTCGAACCAGTTCCAAGTAAAATTACCTCGGCGTTGGTGGCCGTCGGGGGCAGCAGGTCAAGCGCGGCCCAGCGCGTGTCTGCGCGCGTCCGGTACCGCAGGAGGAACCCGCCCAGCGCGCTGGCGCCGCGGCTGGGGCCCTCCCACGCCACGCCCACGCTGTTCGACGTGGCGCGCTCCACGCGCATCGAGCGCGCCGGCAGCGGACCTGAGCGACCGAGGGGCTTATCACCAAGTTCTGCTCACTTTGAACCCTTGCTTTTATACGAATTGGATCTTAGGGCCAACCCGCGCATTAGGCGGCCTGGCGGCGCGGCCTGGCCGTCTAATGCGCGGGGGCTCTAAATCAATCAAATACCAACATTACAAAGGTGCAACTTATAAATAATTTAATGCAAGATGACACCGATATGACAGTATTGGAATATAGTGTGAGATATTGTTGCAGCATATAGATAGATGGCGCTAGTGGAACATTTAACATTAGTTCAATTTTAAAGAAGCTATTTTAATTGTTATTAGCTGTATCCTGCGAGCGTTGTTACGCCATCAACGAAATTAATTTGAAGGAAAGACATTGCACAAATATTTTGTTTTTTTTTTGTTCTGAAACCTTCGTACCCCACGAATGCACGACAATTTGCTGAAAATCGCCACATGATCAAATGCATAGTTTATGATTGTATAAAAGACATACAGACAAACATTCATTTGTATATATGAGTTACAGTAAGATTATTTAATAAGGAAAAAGCAGTGGGTAGCGAAATTTCGGTGATACTCACGGACTGGTTTGAGAAGCGTATGTCTTTCACTCAGCAGGCCGTAGCTGATGGCGGCTATCTGGATCTCGTACACAGCTCCCGGGAACAGTTCCTCTAGCGTCGCGCTGGTGTCGCGAGTCTCAATCTGCACAGACATTAAACTAATCACCTTCTAATTCTTATTGTATAGTAACAGCAATATCCACTGTAAAGCAATATTCCGAGACCCGTGTGGTGACTGATTTAGAATACATATTGTCACCAACCCACACTATCCTTTGGGTGTCCACTACCCTGAACGGGTTGCTACGCCACCAAATAAAATAAATTTGAAGGAAAGACATTACACAATTTAGTTTACGATTGTACAAAGGACGTGGATACAAACGTTATTTTTTTTTATAAGTAGAAGCAGAAGATTAAAACTAGTGTTTACCCGTGTTTGTTTGTTGACTTACGGTAAGATAGTGTTGCGTGTCGCGGCGGCGGTACCGCAGCTCGTAGGCGTCCTGCCTGGAGTTGACGTCGGAGCGCCAGGCCAGCCGCAGCGAGCGCTCGCTGGCCGCCGCAGACACCACCACGGGCGCCAGCGGCCGCGTGGCCACCGAGAACACGCTCTCGTTCGACTCCGCGCCGCGAGACACCGCGCTCACCTGCCACAAACTTAGAGATGTAGCGACTAAATCTAAACTATGTCCAAGAAATATCGTCTACCAATGCGAGAATTCGCCAAAAGTCCTACACCGCGATAGGGAAGTTTATAGAGTAATTCGCACGGTTAAGAAATCCCCCGATAACAGTTATCGGAGGATAGGCGCCGGGCCCCTTGCCAGACATAAGACAATTGTCTGGCTGGATGATCATCCCTTTGCGCCTAAAGAGAGGAATAAATAATCCGCCATATTTATGGGTCCACATGTCCATTCAAATATACAATCTTAATGTGTTACCTTAACATGTAGAATAGACACATTTTTTAAAGCAGTTGGGCCAATCTCAGGTTTTTGAAATTTTGTTTTTTTTTTCGAACTGAAACTCAATTGATTTATTTCAATTGAACCTATTTACTGGTGTTTTTGAAAAGTCAAAAGTGAAGTTAGGAATCTACTTGCATGTTCCAAAAAGAAGATCCTATGGAGAAGAACAGAGGCAAGAAACTCCATGGACACTCTTTTTATCATATTTTCTGTTACAAACATCTGATTGGGTTACATAGATTTCGTGTTTATTTATAGTAAGCTAAGATGTGAGGACAATGTAACATATTGCACAACAGAAGTGTCCAGGACATCAATACAAAGCTATGTAGGTACGACAATAGCAGTTGACCGGGATGACCGGCCCCAACTGGCGGCACCCGATCACGAGCATGACGCATGTGTCAGCCACCCCCCAGCTCAACCATATTTTATAGAACCGAACTGTTACTTAATTCTTACAAACCCCTTGCAGCAGATTTGAAATCCACGCATGCGAAACAGCGAGCGTGAAATGGTAATATTCTGGCCATTAAAGACGTTTTAAATACTCACGGTAACGGTATAGTTTCGTCCAGGCAGAAGGCTCTTGAGAGGCACGCTGGTGTCTGTAGTGGTTAGGGTGCTGCTATCATCGCGCGTCGGGCCTGCTTCGTGATATGACACCTGTCAATGTGAAAATCAAGTCAGTATTTTATCCTGCATAATTTTCACACTTTCAGGTAGGGGTTCGAAGAAATACACCACATATTAAACAACGAAAATTTTGTGTGTTGACCTATTCCATTCCTATAAGTGCGACTAAAGGGGCCATAGATGCATTTAAACTAGATATGCAACCATGTGCCACAAACACTCAGTAGTGTCTCATTTATGGCCCGAGATGAATTTATAGGTTACCTTGTATTCGTCTTGCGTGCTGCCTTCAGAAGGTGACCACCACACTACAACCCCTCCCTCTGCGCTGTCCGCGTATCGCCACTGCAAGTTACGAACAGGCAGCGGCTCTGTACAATAGAAAGAATACAATACACACCCAACGAAAAATTCTGTCAACAATTTTTTAAAAATAATAATGAAAAAAACCGTAATAAGAAATTCCACGCAAATTATCGTTTTATTTATTTAAGAATAATTTTTGAAACATGTTCACCCGCCATTTTTCCTGTATGAATGTTGAGTCTGTGCTCATCTAGATTTTTGCTTTTGTCTACTATCCATGAGTTTCTTAATATTGCTGTCAAAAAAGAAAAGGTCTGGAAGAAAAAGGCTGTCAAAAAGATCAGCTTTGGTTGATGGATATACTGGTAACCAGCATAATGCTTAGTCTGGGGCAGTATGTGGTAGGACCGTGAACTATTTTTTTATGTTTGTTTTATGTCTATTTCTAACTTAAGCCAAGCCGAAAATTGTTAAAGCATTGTAGACGTACAATACTTGAAAGGCTGAAATAGGTCATGAAAAAGCTCGCACGAGCACGGGAGACATATTGTTATTAATGTCATAATAAAGTTCCTTGATTCATTCAAATGAACGAATGAGTTCTCAATTCAGTGCTACATATTAACTTACTGAGCGTCAGGTCAGTGTTGGCCGGCCACGAGGTGACTTTGCCCGACATCGTCTTGACTGTGACGGTGTAGTGGGCGCCAGGCTCCAGGCCGTCGAAGCTGCAGGCCGGCGTCTCGTTGCGGCTCCTTACCACCGGGGCCAACCGGCGTCCACCGCCGCCAGACCCAGAGACCGACACTTGATACTTCTCGAACTCACTGCGTGTGTGATATGCGGTTGGTACAATTTGAGGCGAGGTAATCCTTATAAAGGTATCATTTTTACGGATGGCGTAAAAAAGTGACGAATTTAGAATATATAGTGTCAACACCCCATTCCATTTTGAGGATGTCGTAAGAGCAGACACAAGGAAATGAAAAGGCTGAAAATATAACAGCAAGGGATGGAAAATTTGATACAAACCCTGTAGGTTAATTTCCCTCCGTGAATTTGGAGGAGGCCCGACCCGGTAGTGGGCAATCTATGGGCTGATACGACTAGTAGTTAGCCAAATCATGTTAGACTGGACCCCAATGACATTGAGACAACGATCAGGAAGTAGAAGATGACCTCTCTTCAAGCGGTGGCAGCCACGTGACTCGGAAAGCAGTCTCGCTGAGGAACTCCGGTGGTGCGGTGACGTTGCGTGGGCGCAGCGGCACGGTGCGGTACTGCGCGGTGGTTGGCGCCGAGATCTCGGGCTCCGACACCGTCTGCACCGAGATGTTGTACGCCCGGCCCGGCACCAGGCCCTTGAAGGCGGCCTGCGCAGGCCCCGGCGGCTCGCCCTCCTTCTCCACGTATAGCTCCGAGTCGCGGGCATCCGGTGGCACTATCGAAACCTGCGCGCACAAACATTATTCAAGATTGTATTATATCCTACTAATATTATAAACGTGAAAGTTTCCAAGAATGTTTGTTACTCTTTCACGCAAAAACAACTGTATGGATTTTGATGAAACTTTAATTTAGCTTATACATCAGAATAACACATAGGGCACATAGACAGATTTATGTATCTTTTGTTAAATAGCATATCATTTTATCGTAACGTGCAGATAAATCATTAGCTGCCGTAATATATGATGTAGGTTTATGCGAGATCACGTTTATTAGTAATAATTAAATGTAAATACTTAAAAAATAACCTTAAAAGGGGACAACAAGAAGTCCACTGCTAAACATAGTTCAGCAGTGGACTCCCGTCGCTGATAGATATATAGATAACCTTAAAAGTTAAAGTTAAAAGCATATGGGCAACAGCAAATGGATAGATCACCTTGTAATGCGTGTAAGCGCCAGGCGGGTACGGCGGCTGCCACAGCACCAGAAGAGTGGTCTCATTCCGGAACCAGACGATGAACTTGCCCGGCGTGTTGGGTTCTGCGGGATGCCGACGGGGTCACAAAACATCGCACAAACATCACATAAGCTAAGCTCTTATCATAAAGCGAAACTTCACTGTAGTTGCTCGGCGTTAGATACATTAATACTAGTTCAATGTTGACTGATGAGCCCATGACTGTTGACACGGGCCTCCTCCAACTACATGGAGGGTAATGAGCCTACCGAGCCACGGTGGCCAGATGGGTAGGCACAGGTTTTCATATCACCTTTTCCTTCTCTGGCGGCTAAGTTATCGGCATTGTTATTTCCTATTTTCGGCTCTAATAGCGCAGTGCTGGTAGGCCTCCCACACGGTGGACCGATTACCTGATTAAGGTCGCCGGAAAACGATGGATGCGGGCGGCCCAGGACCGGCCTTTGTGGAAATCTTTCGGGGAGGCCTATGTCCAGCAGTGGACGTCTTTTGGCTGAAATGATGATGATGATGAATGTCGGCTCTTACGTAACCCTCTGGACGGAATGGGATGGAGACACTATTCAATCTAAATTTGTCACCAAACGGAACCTAATTCTCATTTGATTAAATCATAAATTAGGATGACTGTATTTTATTAAGTTTAATATTCGACGTTGCAAATAGGTATGTGCGCAGTGATCGTGGCCACGGAAAAATATTTCCCGTGATTGGATACACTTGATAAATCCGTAAATACACTTCTGGACACATCTATTGGCCCACCTTGTATTTTCAGTTTCGTTTGGTCCTAGCTAAAATTTTACATTAGGTCGAGCAAAAAGTTTTTATGCAGTTTTGAACCTGGCACATTCACAATTTCATTCAATAGTCTTTTTTTGAATTTCGGTCGAAAAAGATGGTAAAATGTATCAGGTTTAAAACTGCATCAACAGTTTTTGTTCAATCTAGCAATCATATTTCGGTAGGGGCCATCGAAACCTAAACTCTAAGGTGGGCCAATAGATGTGTCCAGTGTCCAGACGTGTATATTTTAACGTGACTGACTGATTTTATTTAACACAAAGTTTTTAGTTGAGAAGTATTTTATGTAAAAACTACACGAAAGAACGGTATACAATCAATCTTGATGCTAAACATAGAAGGTTTCTAATGATAGATACATTATATGTATAAAAAATAAAAACTCTTTAACAAAAAACGTAATGTATGTTAGCAAAAAATAACCAATAAAAAACAATTTGAAGTTGGTGCCTTGGGTATACATATATCCTAAATAACGTCGGTGTTTATTTAAGTTTTTGGGACCATTTCGAACTCAATACCAATGTACCTACTAAAAAAATATGATATACTTAATACACATATAAACAGTCGAATTGAGAAACTCCTTCATTTCTTATGTCGGTTAAAGAACGGTTTTAACTAGCGTCAGACAACACAACTATCATAATAATAATTCGCCTCATGTGGAGGTTTTAAAAGCGTATTGTGACACCACCTTAACTAAACAATGGTAGAAACACATCAATCAAACAATAATAAAACATCGATGCATTCAAGCTAAGTATCCTTGAAGGAAGTTGATACATCAACTAATAAAGATTGGATGTTCAGTTTACATGCTTCGCCTCCTGGTTCGTCCATAAACCACCAGAGGTTCGATCACTGTATGTCGACCTATACAAATATGTATAAGCTACTATAAAAGGCAGGCCATTGCTACGAATTATGCTAGCTATATATTCTGAAGAATATATTTGATAGAATAATTTAAGTCAGTAACAAGCATAGAACATATTTTTAAGGTGAAATGTAAAAATAAGAAAACAGTAGTTATTCCCCAAGCCTACATCTATACACATACGTAAAAAAATGAATGTCCTTTATAGAATCGTAAAGTATTCATTTGATCATCAGCATGATGATGATGAAGGGCTATGCTCGGAGTTTCCCTGCGAGATCGAATCAGAAATGAGGAGATACGCAGGACAACCAGGGTCACCGACATAGCCCACAGGATTGCCAAACTTAAGTGGCAGTGGGCAGAGCACATAGCGCGCAGAACCGACGCCCGATGGGGCAGAAAAGTCCTGGAATGGCGACCGCGTTCCGGAAAGCGCAGTGCTGGTAGGCCTCCCACACGGTGGACCGATGACCTGATTAAGGTCGCCGGAAAACGATGGATGCGGGCGGCCCAGGACCGGCTTTTGTGGAAATCTTTGGGGGAGGCCTATGACCAGCAGTGGACGTCTTTTGGCTGAAATGATGATGATGAATGATGATGATCTTCAGCAAAGTGTTGTGCATAAGCCAAGCCAACGAAGGTTTCTGAGATGGTACGACTTAATTTTTGTTATTTATTAACTAGTGGCCCGTCCCGGCTTCGCCCGGGTGCGATGTTACCCGCAGTTATTGTCGTACCGCGGATGACGCCGCGGGGTGAAGCTAGTCTAAAAAAGTAAGTTACTCCTTATGACATCAGCTACCTGTCAGTAAAAGTCCCGCCAAAATCGGTCAAGCCGTTCCAGAGATTAGTTGAAAGGCTGGAAAAGCCCTTTCTTGTTCGAAGGGACAAATGGCTATCACACTATATAAGTCCCTTTATCGTGCCGGGACTCCTTTTTAAGTTTTATCGGCACAGACATTTTATCAACTTAGTTTTATTATATATAATGATAATGATTAAACGATGTAACTAATGTTTGTTACTGACGAAATAACCCATGGTTACTGACGAAATCGCGGATAACTTTTTTTTGTCTTTATAACAATAACAAACAGTATCTACCTACTGCACGAAGTTGGCTATAAGTTTCCACAGTTGCATAATGTACGTGAAATGCTTTAATAAAAAGTAATTTGGATTTCATGTTAATAAGACGAATAAATAAATATATTTATTAATTATCTACCAATCAACAGTACTTAATTAAACCGGCTCTACTTTTTTATTAAACGGGGCCCAGTAAAGATGTCCCTCTCCACAGAATATACCTACGCGTTAAATCCATTACTTTTATATAGTAAGGATAAATGTCAAAAGGGGCATGAAACATAAAACCGCTATCAACGTGCAAATTAATTATTGGAAATACAGAATAAGGAAAACATTATATTTCATACCAAAATCAAATCGGTGACCACAATGATGAGTCATCCGTGCCATAAATACTTAAATTGTTCCTTGATAGGTTTTGGTTTCACGACTATACACTAATAAGAAATAACACTTAGACCGCGAGAGCCATTTACAACATATATAACTTCGAATAAATAGTGTCACAACCCCATTCCATCCTGAGGATGTAGTAAGGGCCGACAATAGATATGACAAGACCGAAAACTAAGTCGCAAGACAAAGAAAACTTTCAAGTTTTGAATGACGAAACCCTGTGCCAACGCGTCTGACCAGCGTGGCAAAGTAGGCTAATGGAAACTGGAAGAGGCCCGATTCAACAGTCGGTCATTTATGGGCTGAGTAGCAGTAGTAGTATCTTTAAAGTAATTTTAAAGATTTAAGCATACACATGGACGGACAGACGACAGCGACTTTGTTTTATACTATGTAATGATAATGAAGTATTTAACAGGGATGACCTAGCTAGAAAGTGTCAATGGTATCAAAGTTCCTCCCACGATAATAAAGACCTACATCTGCCATGGCAAGATAAAAAAGAACCTCCACTCGGTTATCGAACATGGGACTTACGTCGCAGATGCAACTTCCGCTAGCATACGCCTATTGGCCCACTAAAAAGAAATAAAAAGTCTCTGGGAAAAGTGGCTTGTATTACGTCACTATTCTATGTAGTGTATACATCTGTGAAGGCAGAACGGAGACATTTGTTGCGATTCACATATTTTTGTTTGCGTTTAGTGAATAACAAATAGCGTTTTCACCCTTCTTTAACATTTTGATTGGTTTTGTTCTGACATTCTCTGTGTTTGGGAGAAAACGTAAACAGTCAAAAAAAAAACCCAACTACCATTTTACCATCAAGTCAGTGGAAAAGCGGATTGCTAATCTAATCAAATGCTTCCCAGTTATCTCAGTAAATTAATCTTGGAAAATGAAAATGGGAAAAAGACAAGGTATTCGTTGGTCGTGTTTTGTTCTCATCATCATCATCTGTAAACTTACTCCATGCTGCACGAACGTTTTTAATATGTCTAACTATTAACCACATACGTCCACTGTGCATTTTTCGTCTGTGGTTAAATAAACCATCCCCATAGATCGCCGCAAACGTATCATTCCAATATAACGTTCCATCCTGTCGCATGTAAAATGTCAATAGTTCGACAAAACAAGACTGTTTTCATTTATGCCTCATTTATATTTCGAACACACTAATGAATATTTAAATCAGCAATATATCATGTCGCGTGTCAAGTAAATGGTAAATTTCTCGACATCAAGGTTATTTTAAAATTCCTTTCTGTCGCCTATTACGCGACCCACAGATCGGAATGGGGTCGTGTGTCTACTTATTCTAAATCCTAGACCAATTCAGAGAAAAACATACCCTCGACCAAGTCTGCAGTTTGTGAGCAATCTCAACAAGACCAACCGCTACACTTTGATAGTTACCGTAAATCCTTGCCAAAGAAAATCATTACATCCCAAGAAAGATCCGCGAGGCTAAATCAAATCACAAATTGATCAAATCTCAAGAACAACATTCATTCAACCTCTGGACACCGTGAACTACTTCTGTGTGCACACTATCAATAAAACAATTAATTTTTGATGATGAATGAATGATTTAACTGATTCCCAAGACCATGACTGCTAAAAAACATTCAAAAAGTCGGAAATTAAATAATGTAAAATACACGCGTTAAATTCGTTACAAGCGTTAAGTTCAATGAGTCGCGAAAACTGAATACGCCATAACCAAATCTCCATTTAGTGTTAATTCCAAAATATTTACGAAGTTTGACTAAACAATATACATATTAATTTAGTAGAATTATTTAAAACAGTGCCATGGAAGCAATAACAAGTTTGTCAATAACGCAAAAAGAAATTAATTTTCGTAACTTTGACTAACGGTCAGTTCTAGTGAGTTACAACATAAAACCTATGTACGTTTTAATCGGTATTACTAGAGCACAGTGCAGTGTGCCGATGCAAGGACTTATTTCACAATGCACTGTCACGTCATGCTACTATTGGAATACACAATATGCGGAATTTTGTTATTGTAGTCCTAATTATACCTCGCGTGGTGTCGGATTTAGAATACATAGTGTCACCAACCCATTCCATCCTAGGGGTACCGTAAGAACCGACACAAGTAATGACAAAGCTGATTGACCTAGCCACCAGAGAAGGGTAACTTAATACGAAACCCCGTGCCAAACCGTTTGGCCAGCGTGGCACGGTAGGCTAATTACCCTCCATGTAAATGAAGGATGCCCAACTCAGCTAGAGGGAGGGTCTTTTACGGACGGAGAAGTGAGTAAGAATAAATTGCTAGGTTTATTGTTTAAATTTAAATCGGCTTATTTGAGTTTTGTAATATTTGTAGTCTAAGGCAGGTTTAAAAGGTGACTAAATAGGAAGAAATTGCTCTAAAAGTATTAAAAACCACTATTTTAACTTTCCATTCAAACTGTTGCCAAACAGAATGCGTTCAGAAATTATGCGATAAATAAGTAACTTATCCGACTTTGGATTTTAATACCTATCTAAAGTTCAGAAAAGATTAAGTTTTCCAGGTCAGCTAACATTTATATATTCACAAATGACTAAATGAAGGCTATGGTAAAGTTTCAGGTACATCTTGTAGATAGTTATCAATATTTTTAGCTGGATACGATGCCTTAGAACAAAAGAACAAACATTAGGACTTTATAAAACGTATACGCACAAACACATGTCAATCCTTTTATAACTTCAAAGATGCGCTTAAAATTCAATCTGCCTTTTCCCCTTATTAATGTAGTTATTGTGGTGTGTGGCACAATACACGGCAGTATCCAACATTGTTATCTTCTCAGCGTTCAGTGGGAAAGCAACAATGGATGATTCACAATGCGCGACAAGTGTCTGATAGAGTGTGACTGCCGTCGCCTGTCGTGACTAACCGTAGTAGGGTTGTCAAACGTAATATTTACAGCATTTTCTCTTTATAACCGAGTTAAAAAAGGAGGTTCTCAATTAGATTGTTATTTTTTATGTATGTACATCGATTACGCTTAGATTTATGACCAGAATTATTGTGATTCTTCCCTAGTTTGATGCGTTTGGTCATTGCCATTTGGTCCCATAATAAAATTAGCATAGTTTGGCCCAGTCGTTTTCATTTTATGAATATTTTCATTGATAAACTATGTAGTGATATAGCTGTTACACGCGACCACTTTTGTGTGGGCTTTAAAGTTGTTATTTTTTAAATCTGTGTTGCCTGTTGAATGCCTTTGACCCTGGGCTTGCGTGTTGAATTGAAGGAAATGCCCTGTTGGACACCGGCTCTCAAATACACACGACGAAACACAGTAAAACTGCTTGGCGTCGGACTTAGATGTGAGGGTGGTAACTAGCCGGACGGACAATCAGATCCTTTTTGTTGAATGAATAGCTAGTTGTTAAGTTATAATATTTGCAGGATATCATTATTCGATTTTTAAGATTGTAGATTTATTAGTACAAATGATACAAAACGCGCTATCTCGCAAAATCCAAAATCACTACATAGTATAAAACAAAGTCGCATTCTTCTGTCCGTCCCTATGTATGCATAAATCTTTAAAACTACGCAACGGATTTTGAAGCGGTTTTTTTAATAGATAGAGTCATTCAAGGGGAAGGTTCTTATGTATAACCCACCCCCGCATTGCACGGGCGAAGCCGGGGCGGGCCACTAGTAAGAAATAAATTCTTGCTGTCACTTCTGTTCTTTCATACAATGGAACATGTAATTTCTCTTTAACGTTCACGTCTGAACTTCCAACAAGTCAGAATGAATTAGTTATCTTTCAAGAAAACTTGATAGTTGGTCATCATAAAATCCAATAGGTGTAAAAGACATTGACTTTCGTATTCATAACTTATGCTAAAGACTTGTACCGTTTCCAAAATTACTATATTCCAGACGCGTGGCAACCCTAGGCATTATTATCATTGTGATTTGTTTTGTTCCCGAGCCGCGCCCGCACGCCGCGGCCCCCGTTCTCTTGACACTCATGACGCTGTTCGACCTTCAGCACTGGTTACGTGCCTATAGGCTCTCATAACAATTCGATAGTGTACATTTTGGCAAACATATGTTGTTTATATCGGTATGCCATTTAAATAATACGTAATGGAAATAAAAAACCCCAGGAAGAATTAGAAAAGAGTCTTCTATTTCCATTCAATAGATAATAAAACTCCTTTCAAAGATCATCAATCTAGGTGCGACAGTATAAGAGCTGGTTTACAAAGATGCGCTCAACATATTATCAATGTTAAACATAGACAAAAGGTGGAAAAAACCCTGGGAGGAACTGTTCACAGCATCTGAATATCGAGCTGTATCAATCATAATGATGTCTTATGTTTCACGATCTCTCTTTCAGTCGTCCCGCGACCACGGACACTGCAAATTGTCTGAAACGATGGGATTTAAATAAAATAACACGATCAGAACGATCAAGTAATCATTTCCTGCACTGTATCAATCAGTCACGGAAAAGGCTCAGTAATGACGCCAACGACCAGAGAGAAGCAATTTTCAAATAGATGACCCCACGCTGGCTGACATAAGATTTCATATGAAGGTTGCTTTCTCTTGCTGCTGGATCTGCCCGTTTGGGGAAGGACCTCCACCTAATCAAATACCGAATGCTGAATAACATCATCCTTAGGTGGTGTTCTGTGGTGATGCGGATTTATAATACACGATCTCACTAACCCGGTGACTAAAAACGCAAGATGTAAATCACCTAGCTGAGCAACAAATGATGGAAACCCTGTTCCAACTCATCTTGGCAGTGTGGCACAGTCGGCTAATTTCACTTCACAAATTAGGAGGAGGCTATACTCAGCAGTGGGTCATTAAGGGCTGAAATGAGGATGCTCCAAAAGCCAGTAGAGGATTGCGTTGAGCCCTGTAGTGATTACCCCATTTCGCCGTAAGAGCCGACAAAAGGAAATGACAAGACGCAAGAAAAGGAAAACTTGATACGAAAGCCTGTACCAACCCGGCAGGCCAGTGGGGCACAGTAGGCTAATTTCCCTCCATCTAACTGGAGGAGGCCCAGCTCAGTATTGGGTCATGTATGAGCTGAGTAGTAGAAGTAGTATTCAATAATACCTAGCTAAGGTATTGTAGATTTTTTTTACAGTTACTTTTTAAAGTGCAAATATACGTAGATAAACGAGCAACGGGTTTTGCCAGCTTGTATGGAGCGTCTCAATGAATAAAAAAGTTACGCAGGTCGAGCGTGTATTGGAGCACACAGGTTCCGGTACAAAGAAAAGGTCAAGGGGATTACCATTCGTCTGTGTACGTTGCCCTGCTAAGAGTAGCATGACCTTGATCATTCCAAATGAGATTATTATTACTATAAATTTGTGTTTTGCTATAAATTTCCTAACATAGGATATATATATATACATATGTAGTAAGTATGTATTTATATTGCGGATTTATTTATGTATCTATTTTATCATATTCTATACACATTTGTAATATTTGTTCGTCTTATTATTCATTAATCTATCAGTATTGTTATTTACACACCCTAAGCATATTATACTTCTTCACCATCTCCTTTTGCGGGTCTACTGGAAGAGATTCCTTTAGAAATAAGTAGTACCTACCTTTGTACATAATTTTCCTAAAATTGTTACTTGATTTGTTCTATGTGTGTACGTAAATAAATAAATAAGGATTATCAATGTTCCTCATCCGTGTGGTGACGAATACCCAGTATCCTGAGGCAAACCCGACAAAAGGAACCGACAAGACTTTCCTTCCAAAACTTGATACAAAATCCTGTGTCAACCCGTCTGGCCAGTGCAGCCAATATTTTCGCTTCGGTAATTAGAGGAGAGAGCCGAGACGTGGACACTCACGGTGAGACTAGTCCACCAGTTTAAAGTCGCTCAGCGTGCTATGGAGCGAGCTTTGCTTGGAGTTTCTCCGAAGGATAGGCTCCGTAATGAGATTATCCGACAGAGAACCAAAGTCACCGACATAGCTCAGAGAATTAGCAGACTGAAGTGGCAGAGGGCTGGTCATATCTGTAGAAGAACCGACAACCGCTGGGGTAGACGAGTTCTTGAGTGGAGACCGCGAATCGGCAAGCGTAGTGTGGGACGGCCCTCTGCTAGATGGAGCGACGATCTGCGAAAGGTTGCGGGCAGCAGCTGGATGCGTCAAGCTGAAGACAGGGCGCTATGGCGCTCTTTAGGGGAGGCCTATGTCCAGCAGTGGCCTAATGTGGGCTGATGATGATGAATTAGAGGAGGCTCAATGGGTTGTGTAGTTGTAGATAATGTGCGGTTAGCAGGTTTTGTTCAAACATATTTCTTTGGAAATTCTTGCTGGTTGGAAATCCCCTCCGTTGGGGGCCGGTTTAGACATTGCTCAAACAAAAAATCTTTCAAGGTTTTGAATCGAGCTTCGTGCAAATATACTGCGTCAGCGTGGGATTTCGCTACAAGATTTCCTCCTATGGCATGTATGCCTGTTACAACACTCTCTCTGGAGATAGAATGGGCTGGTGTATGTGTATGCTCGATGTTCAGACTGAGCAAGAGAGATTGAACAATATTTCAGGTAATTTAACAAGGGTTTTTATAACCGCAATAGCAATTATAATTGTTTTAAAAAATGAGAACCGATTATTAAATCGGTATAATTACTCAGCGGTAAAATATTTAAAGATTGAAGCTTCGCGAAGCCAGTTAAGTTTCTTATAGGCGTCACCCCTATGTTGAAAAAAAACAATATGTCCGACAAAAACAATAACAAGACGATAGATTTGGTGACAAAGACGGGTCTGTGACGACTCTGAGAGACTGCGTGTGCGTGATAAACAAAACCAAACGCTACTTTATGTAGTGGCTGTAGTTCGACATGTGGTGACAAACTCAGATAACATTGAAATTAAACACTTTTTATCGGATTTATCGCATGTATATTATATTATTTAACTAGCGACCCGTCCCGGCTCCGCACAGGTGCAATGATGAACCTCTAAATTTATCAGTGTTTCTCTACTATACATATTATGGATGTATTAGACTTAAAAACCTTCTTATATTGTTTAATAGATAGAGTCTTGAATCACTCTATCTTTTAAAAAAACCGCTTCAAAATCTGTCGGACAGACGACGGCGACTTTGTTTTATAATATGTAGTGATAGTGATTCCCGACGTTTGTACTTTTGAAGACAACTGTCATTTAGTCTCTCCCGTGACCACGACTGCTGCAAAGCATTCGAAACGTCGGGAATTAAATAATGTAATATACACGCGATAAATTGTAATGATCGCAAAAACATAAGAACAATTAACTTAGACAACATTTTGACAATAACACATATCATCTTATGGGACAACCGACAGCGTAAACCCCGTAGGAACCCACCTGGCTAGACTGATATATAAGGTTTACTAGCCCAATTAAAAAGAGGAATGTTGCCCTCCAGCAGTGAGTCGTTTATGGGCTGTGATGACTTTAGCTTGACGGTCGAACAGTCTTTACTTAGCGATGAAAATCGACCGGCACCAATTCAATTCACGGCATCAACGCGTTCACAATTCAATTAGATAATGGCATTATTGTTCGGTTATAGAGTATTCTTTGTGGTAACGGATTGAGAGTACAAAATGTCAAGAACCCATACTATCCTGAGGATGTCATAAGAAGCGACTAAAGGAACGCTGGTAGCAGAACACCTAGCCGCAAGAGACGGAAAAATTAATACAATTACTGTGCCAACCGGTTCAGCCAGCGTGGCATGACTACTACTACTCAGATCATAAATTATTGACTCCTGAGTTACGTGGAAGCCTACTGTGCAACGCTGGCCAGACGGGTTGGCACAAGGATTGGTATCGACTATTCCTTCTCTTGCGGATAGGTTATTGGCCTTGCGATGTCCGTTTGTCGACACCATCAGGATGAAATGGCGTTTTGACACTGTGTATTCTGAATATCGTCACCACACATAACAAAACAACTAACTTAAAATTAAAGATATCAGTATTTGCCAATCTAAAGCGTCTTCCGCATCTGCACCTGACACCACTGCCCAACATAGAGTTTCTACACACTCGTTTTCCAACTTCGGAACTAAGATCTAGAGCAAGCTTAAAGCCCTTTAAATCCTGCATTCGTCGAACATAAAAGAACACAAAATACAGCTAAACCCAGTGCCGGATTAACCACCATAGCAAGAGTAGCAAATGCTATGGGCCCCGCGCGAAAGGGGCCCCGCTTATTTAAACCCAACTCATCTCTGCCTGAGCGTAACTTTTTGAGTGAAACTTATTAAGATGAGGTTTGCATTAATTACCCACAAAATTGTAACTTATAGATAGTAGAAATAAACATATTGAGTATTGAATTGCATTTTTACCACTTTAAACTTAAGAACCCATAGCAGATCAAGGGCTCTTTGAAAGAATTTGCTACAGGCCCCGCGCTTGCTTAATACGGCACTGGCTAAACCCAAGCTAAAATCTGCTGAACAGTTACTCACTGGTAGTGAAGTTCCGTGAGGCGTAAGCCGCGCTCTCTTTATCGTGAAGTAAGGTGAACGCGTGCAGTTGGTATGTAGCGCCGGGGGACAGTTCTCGCAGCGTATGTGTCCAGTTGCCTGCACCATCCACCGTGATGTTCCGGGAACCACCCTCGGCGCGATCAGTCAGCGGAATCACCTATACAAACCTCGTTCTATGAAGTGTGTTGTAGTAAAAAGGGTTAGGTCGGGCCTCCTCAAATTGTATGGAGGGTAATTAGCCTTCTGTGCCACACTGGCCAGACGGGTTGGCACAGGGTATCGCATCATTCTCTTGAGACTAGGTTATCGGCCTTGTCATTTGCTTTTGTCGACTCTTACGCCACCCTCATGATGGTGACACTATAATATATTCTAAATCCGTCACAACATTATGCCTACCTCAAACTCGCATCACAGTTTTATTTAAAATCGAATTGAAAATCATTCAGTAGGAAAAAACTGGTTCGGAATACTGCTCTTCAAAGAAGAGCGGGCAAGAGCCTAGTTCCCTTTTTCAAATAATATACATATTATCTTTGTTACAACAACGCATTGCACAACATAGTGAAAACAAGTTCTGAATTTTCCATCCTAAGCCTGGAAGAGATTGCAGATTGCAATAAGACCGCCCATTGTACAAATACTCATATGTTTCTTATGGATAGTGATAAGTTTGTTTGTCTGTGCATTAAAGTATATATAAATAAACAAGTTGGCCAATCAGAAAAAGGCACGCACGTGATACCGAAGCAGTTCATCCAATAAAACATACCTTAAATCGGAAGCCTGTGTAGTCTCCGTGGGCTGGTGGCGACCATCCTATAGTGGCCTGTTTATTCCGGCCTAAAGTAACCGTCAGGTTGGTTGGCGGCTCCGGGGCTGGTAACAATCAAATTAAAACTATTATGTACATATAATAAGCTTTTTATATAGTTTGCGTTCATTGATCAGTTATGTTATGTAGACTCTAAGATTTTTAGGTTACGATTATTTTTATTATCAGCATATTATACAGGATGTCCCAAAAATAGCACGCCACAGCGACACTGGAAATACGCTGGCCCTAGGTCTATTCCACAAAAAAAGGCTGAAAAAAAGACTTATGGATTTCGAGATATTGGAAATTTTCTAATTTATTGATAATTACCCGATTTTTTCGTTCTATGTAACCAAATCGTCAACTAATGACTTAATGTTTATTTTTATGATCATTATGATCAATATTTTTTAATTATTATTTCAGTATTTTTTGTGTGGAATAGATCTAAGGCTAGCCTACTTCCGGTGTCGCTGTGGCGTGCTATTTTTGGGACAGGACTACCACCAGTTCGGAACGCGACCACTGCTGAGAAGAACTGGCAAGAAACTCAGAGAGCCTGTATTTGTTTTCCTTGCGGTCCTATATTATACATATAAAATAACATAAATAAAGAATATTTACACTGAACAGCTTAGTCCCAGGAAGCTGGGTCGTTTATATAATCGGGAATGGGGTAATAAGCTTTTTTGTAAAGCTTTGTCTTGACCGTCTTTGGGATTGGGAGGCAATGCTCTAAGTTGCATGGGCAGTAGTTGTAAAAGCGTATACATTAACCCATGAAAGATTTACTTATTCTCTGGAGACCAGTACAATGGACAACAAGATTATCCTTGTTTCGGGTATTTATATAAATTTCCAATGATATCAGTAGTTTCCGACATAAGCGCGCCCACACAAACACAGAGTAATAAGTCTAACAAAAGCCCTATAACCATACGAAGTGTGGTTAGGTAGAAAGCAGTTGTATCTTTTTTTTAAACGAAACCCCTGCACCTTGTTTAACCTGTATCGCGGGGGCAGTTTACAAAAATGAAATTCACGAAAACACATGACACCCAGACTCAGAGCAAGTGCCTCTGGTTTACACAAAGACACTTGCCCGACCTCGGAATCGAACCCGGGCCGCCGTGATCCAAAGGCGGAGCATACAACCCCTAGACCAACAAGGCAGTCTTAGTATAGTCATCATCATTTTTCAGCCAAACGTCATCCACTGTTGGACATAGGCCTCCCCCAAGGATTTCCACGAGGGCCGGTCCTAAACCGCCCGCATCCATCGCTTTCTGGCGACCCTAACCAGGTCGTCAATCCACCGTGTGGGAGGCCTAACAGCACTGCGCTTTCCGGAACGCGGTCGCCGCCCTAGGACTTTTCTACCCGATCGGGCATCAGTCCTGCGAGCTACTTAGTATACTGATATATTAAAAAGATTCAATTAAATTATAAACCAACACATACCTGTGATAATTGTCTGGTTCCATGTCAATAAGTCTGCAAACGTTGCGTTCGAGTAATACAGCATGAAGTGGTACTTGGTCCCCGGTAGGCCCGTGAAGTTGATTTTGGAGGCCCCTGCCGCAACTGTATAGTTTGGGGCGGGGACTCCTTGCGGGGGCCGGTAGTCCAAGCGGTAATGACCGCCGTCCACCGGTTCCGAGTCACCCAAACCAGAACCGGGGATCTCGATGACCAGGTCCGCACAGTAGATACCATTCCAAATGCACTATACAATAAATACATGTTGTCATAAAGCCCCACATTTATAAAAGATTTAACTAAAATGGTATATACTCGTACATCCGTTATCTCTAGCTACATGGCCCAGTCTATAAATTAAATTGACGGTGATTTGGTGAAATAAACTTTAATCGTAATGTGAACCTAGGTATCGTAATTAGTAGGGCACAATTGGTGCTATACTTTTTATAGTATTCTGTGTGCTTTAGTATTGCTTCCCAGTGACGATAGAAAGTAGAAATAAGTATTTTTTCCTAAAATTTTAATGACCAATCCATTCATTACTCACTGGCCTCCATTGTTAAAGTGTGTATATGGCGAGATTACCACCATTAGGAAATTCAAATAAAAATACTCATCAAATTAGTGTAAGTTTTGATTGTGTTAAATAAGGCAAAAGGGGGTATATTATGTGGCTAGCAACACAACAAAATAAATAAATATGCCTATATAATGGAATATGAGAGAAGAAATAACATTTCTTAAATACATTTTTTTTTAAATTAAACCCTAGTTGTAATCAGTATCGCGTGGGCATTTTACAAACATGAAATTCACAAACACAAATAATACCCAGACTCAGAGCAAGTGCCTCTCAGTTACACAAAGGCACTTGACTGGCCCCAGAATCGAACCCGGGACCCCGTGATCCAAAGGTGTCACACCCAACCCTTAGACCATTGCTATAAATTCAGTAACCTATGCTCCATTGTATTTCTTGTGACATGTGCATTATTCTATTTATTTATTTTTTAAATCTTATTCGGTATCTTAAAGGTGAATGTCCCCCGGTGTCACTAAATAGTGTACAAATACCACAGGCAGATCATGTCCGATATCTTGGAATCTACCTTGACAAAAGACTCACTTGGAGGAAACATATATACACAAAGAGAATTGCTCTCGGCTTGCAATCTAGGAGTATGTTCTGGTTACTTGGGCGATATTCCCAACTGTCACTAGAAAATAAAATCCTGATATATAAAACTGTCTTGAAACCCATATGGTCATACGGTGTACAACTTTGGGGCACAGCTGCGAACTCAAACTTGGAAATACTACAAAGATATCAGTCCAAAATGCTGCGCATGATTGCAGACGCACCATGGTACATTACCAACGAAGCTATACACCGCGATTTGAAAATATTGACTGTGAAACAAGAGATACTTGAAACACTAAGAAACTACAAAACTCGTCTATCAAAACATCCCAACATTCATGCACAAGGTCTTATGACAGCTGGCCCAACCTTCTCAAGACTAAACCGCAAGGCGCCACAGGATCTTGTATAGAAAATAAAAAGAAATGTGGATGTGTCAATGGATGCATACCACGCAAGCCATCAGCGTAAATTCATAACATCCCGCTAAATGTCAGAAAGAAAAGACAGATCGCAGGAAAAATAGGGAAATAAAAAAAAAAAAAAAAAAAAAAAAATCTTATTCAACCCAAACTCTTATAAATCACAAAACTCTTATAAATCATCAATCAATTGCATTGTGTTGGAGAGGCACTTCAATAGACTAAAAACAAGATTGCGGCTATAAGTATGTGTATAGATAGAATAGAATAATTACACAGCAAAACTATCAGGTCATTATAGAAAAGTATATATTTATACTGACAGTATATCTTCATGAGAAGATGAGCTGAACAAATGCTGGCATTTAGTATGGATCTAGTATATTGCCATAAAGCCTACATGAACCTGCACAATACCAGTCCACCAACAAGGCTATCCCATCCTGCCTTTCCCCCCATAAAAAGACCCACTGCAGAATTAGGCCTCCTCCAATTACATTGAGGCCAATCAGTGTATTGTGCCACACTGGCCCAACGGTTTAGCACTGAGTTTCATATCAACTTTTCTACAAATTGTCTAGGTCAAATGGCTTTTTCACAAAAGTTATTATTTGTCTATGCATATTGTAATATTGGCAACAATATATTTTTTAATTAGGTAATGTGATGTCCTATGCAAATCTGTTCAATTCTGATAGATTATGATTGTTGTTAATACAAAAATCTATGTAGCCAATAAAAGTACAATGCTAAATCTCTATCTTAAGCAAATTTGTGTGGTAAACCCTGACATAAGCCTAAAAATTTGAGTCCTAGAGAAAGAGCATCTCTAAAAACAAGTGCATATTTGTTTAAAAATATTCATCATAGTTGCCAACACTGATAAAAACAATAGAAAAAAAATGTAAACACTGCAAATAAGTCTGTTCCCAAAACGAACTTGTCCTATCTTCACTTGAAAAGCGAAGCAGCTGGCATTTTTTTAGATTAACAAACACTCACTGCGAAAATAACAAAAAGTATTGGCAGGGCCGTAGTGGCGCGCGCGCACCTATTCGCTTGCACAATCGACCTCTTCCACATCATTGAAGGCGACGACTCTGTGATTTCACGACACTTTCTCTTTGAACCCTTAGATTTAAATGCATTATTACTACGGGAATGTGATTCACTTCTCGCACAATCTACACTACTCATGTCATCGCTTCAGATAAAACTATGTCACACAACTATTTCATTTCGTAATAATTAAAACATAAAAATTTCTTGAAAAGTATTTTCGTCGAGCGAACTATCAAACTTAATGTTTCCAGCTGTCATCATAAAATTTACGTAAGCCAGTAAAAAAATATCATTTTATAAATACGTCAAAAGCAAAGTAAAATTTATATTGCATAGAAGAAAAAACACTCTTCCGATTATGGGACAAACCAAATTGAATAGTAATTTAGGATTCCAACGAAAACCGAGGCCCACAAAGAAATAAGACATTACAAAACGCTTATGTCACGTGACTAAAAATCTCATATATTTTTATCATTTATCTTTTAGAGTTGTAGATAACGATTAGCGTCTTTTGACATCGTCGTTTTTGCCCTGTGCATATTAATATTATATTTGTTTTTGGAGTTGAATAAAGTTGGCTTCTTTAATTAAATCTCTTTTCATTTGTTTTAAAACAATTTTTACTTTTTTATTTCTTGGAATAAAAAAGGAATTTCCTTGACTTCACTATAGGAACAGCCCTCCAGCCATCCCTATAAAATACGTTTGGCGATTATTGAATAATACGCAAATACACACTTAAATCAAATAATATTTTATTTGACACCACCATTGTTATAAGATGATATATATAGAAGAACACTTTTGAATCCAATGTCAAAACTCATTGCATGAGATTAAAATATGCAAAACCTCTTTGCTCTTACACTCCTCCTTAATCTCATGCTCCATTTATCCTGTTCACATCCTATACACATTCTATATACACACTCCTCTAACACAACTCTTCTAACACAACCCCATAGCACTCACACACCAATCATACTTTCGCTTTGCCAACGGTTTCGTAAAGGCATCAGCAATCGTTCGTTCTGTCTCTCTATAAATCAAACAAATGATTCCACTCTCAATCATACTGCGAACAAAGTGATACCTCACATCCACATGTTTTGTTCGCTGGTGGTGCACGGGATTGTTTGCGATTGCAATTGCTGACTGGCTATCTGAAAACAGTATTAATGGTTTTACTATTTCTTGACCATTCATCTCTTCAATGAATCGCTTCAGGAATACTGCTTCTTTTGCTGCCTCTGAGAGTGACACGTACTCCGCCTCTGCAGTGCTAAGCGCCACCGTTCGTTGCTTCGTGCTCTGCCATGAAACTGCTCCTCCTTGAATAAGGAACACCGAACCTGAATACGACCGACGGTCGTAGTCTCCAGCAAAATCAGCATCCGCATATCCTTCAATAATGTCTTGGTAGTTCCGTTTGTAATACTTCAAACCAAGGCTCTTAGTTCCCTTAAGATATCGAAGGACTCTCTTGGCTGCAATCCAATGCTGCTCCTCATAGCATTCATTGAATTGACTTAAGTTATTTACAACGTGAGCGATATCTGGTCTTGTACACACTGCCAAATACATAAGTGATCCAATTAAAGCTCGATATGGAATCTTCTCATCTGGCTTTCTCTCATGTGTAGGTTTCTCTAACCTCTGACCAGGTACAGCCGGTGTGTTAGCTGGTTTACAATCTAGCATATTAAAATTTCTCAGAATTTTCTCAATATACTTCTCCTGATGCAATTTAATTCCACTTGCATCCCTCTTGATATGAATGCCTAGCATAAGTTCTGCAGGACCCAGGTCTTTCATATCAAACCTCGATTTTAGATCTTCCTTGAACTTGAGCATCTCCTGCTTGTCATTCCAGAATATCAAGATATCATCCACATAAACAGCTATAATCATTATCTTACCGTTATGTGATCTTGTATAAACACACTGCTCATTCTGAGATCTTTTGAAATTAAGTTTTATGAGTTCACTGTGCAGTTTGTTATTCCACGCCCGTGGGGACTGTTTTAATCCATACAAGGACTTTTGTAGAAGACAAACATACTCTTCCTTCCCTTTTATAACACAACCCTCTGGCTGCGTCATATACACTGTCTCTTCTAAATTGCCATTTAGAAAAGCTGTCTTCACATCCATTTGGTCGATATGAAGGTCCATTCTCGCTGCTAACGCCATTAGCACTCTCAGTGAACTATGCCTCACCACCGGGGCAAAAGTTTCAAAATAGTCCACACCTCTTCTCTGACTAAAACCTCGAGCCACCAGACGAGCTTTATATCGTTTCTTTCCTCCCGCCTCTTCTTTAATTCTAAATAACCATTTAGAAGTAACAAGATTGCAATTTCTCGGAGGTTTAGTTAGAGTCCATGTGTTATTCTTTTTAAGAGCATTTAATTCTTCATTGATTGCCGCTCTCCACATTTCTTTATCTTCTCTTGATAAAGCGTCCTCAATACTCACTGGGTCATTATTTTCCGACGCAGCATGGTAGGTGACATAATCAGGAAACTCTACACGTTTTCTTTCTCTTGATGGATAGCGTCTCTCGTTCTCCGGTCTCTCTTCAGGAGACATCCAACCCTCTGAGTCAATACTCTCAATATCTTCCAAAGACTCAATACTCTCCAGTGGTGGCGGATGATCAGAGATTACTTCTTGAATCTCTTCAGACACTTCTGGTGAATCGCTCGAACCATCTCTTAATTGAGGCGATTGTTCCCCTTCATCAGTTTCCTCATTATTATCAAGTGAAATAATAACAGGCTCCTCCTGTCGCTTCACTTCATTCTTATTGCAGTATTTCTGGTTCTCAAAAAATACCACATCTCTTGCTTTATATAGTTTTCCAGTTTTTGGATCAACTAACCTATATGCTTTAGAGTCGTTGCAACATCCGACATGCACGAGCTCTCTACTCTTGGAGTCCCACTTGGTGCGTTTGGCATCTGGAACATGCATGAATGCTTTGCACCCAAAAACTCTAATCATACTTAGATCACACTTGATTCCAGACCACTTCTGTTCCGGTGTCATATCCTTCAAAGCTTTTGTTGGTGACCTATTTTTCAAATATACTGCATGTAGGACAGCTTCAGCCCAAAACCTCTGTTCTAAGCCCGATTCCATAAGCATGCTTCTCGCTTTTTCACAGATTGTTCGGTTTGCTCGCTCTGCAACACCGTTTTGCTCTGGCGTATATTCTACTGTTGTTTGATGCTGAATGCCAAAATTCTTTAGATAGCTGTCGAACCTCCTATTGACGTACTCTGTTCCGTTATCTGTCCGTAAAATCTTCATTTTCATTCCGCTTTGTCTCTCAGCAAATTGCTTAAATTCTAAAAAATATTCAAAGACTTCACTCTTTTGTTTTAAAAAATAAATAAAGGTTTTGCGTGAAAAATCATCAATAAATGTTAGAAAATATTTACAACCACTGACAGATTCCACCATTGGACCGCAAACGTCGCTATGGACGAGTCCCAGAATTTCCGTCGCTCTACTTTTCTTACTACTTTTAAATGGTTGTCTACTTTGTTTTCCTTTCAAGCAAGCTTCACACTCTAGTTTAGCTGAACTGTTAGGAAAACTTACCCCGATCGCCATTTTGTCTCTAAGTAGAGTAAGGTTTTGCATACCAAGGTGCGCCATCCGCTTATGCCACAACGTCATCTCTTCACTGACAGTCGAGACAAGTGCTATATTCTGAAAACAGTTTTTAATTTTAAAAACACCGTTTTCCAAAACCCCTGTATGTGAGGTATCACCCGTGATCTTACATCCTTTGGCATTCATAACAGCGCATCCATTCCTTGTAAACACAACATTAAAACCTCTCTTCACTAACGTGCTTACACTCAAAAGATTAGTTATTAATCCAGGTACATACATTGCATCTCTTACAATTACACTTAATTCATCACTTACCACATTACCAGACCCTTCTCCATATAGCTTACCACCATTTGCACAAGAAACATTTACTTTGTCATGCATTCGATAATCTGTCAACCAATCCTTTCTATTCGTCATGTGAGCCGACGCGCCGGAATCCAGAATCCATCCCTCTACATTGTTACTTCCGAAAGTCGCCATGGTCACGTGACTTGTAGCATCCTTTTTCTTGGTTGGATTTCTCGGACAGTCGTATGCCTTGTGCGGCCCTTCGCAGATAAAACATTTTATCTGTTTCTTTTGCTTATTCCTCTGAACATACTTCTTGGACTTATTTTTAGCATATAGTGCAGTATTCGTATCAGTACTAGTCCCAGCACTCGATGGGCATGTATAGCTATCTTCCATTTGAAGGATTTTCATTTTAATTAAATCCGTGGTCAAAGTAACGTTTGAGTTCTCTATTGCCATTCTCATTGGCTGAAAATTGTCCGTAAGACCTTGAAGCATTAATGCAGCTAATAACTCATCGTCTATTTCCTTCCCGAGTTCACGCAGTTGTTGCGCAACTGTCATTAGAGCAGTCACATACTCTCTGATTGTACTGAACTGTTCTAACTTCAGACTTACAAGTTTCGACAGCAGTTTACATCTATTGTTAATACCTTTATCTTCAAAAGATGTTCTCAAAGCTTCCCAAGCCTCCTTCGCGGTCTTCGCTTGACGGACATGAACAAGGCAGTGAGGTTGCACCATGAGACAAATTTTTGCTCTTGCCTTCTGATCTCTCTTCATGCCAGATACATCTGTACTAGCTGGCGTGTTCTGTGTGTATTCCCATAGGTCATCATGTAGTAGGTATAACTCCATGAGGAACTTCCATGTTGCATAGTCTTGGCAACCATCTAATTTATCTATAGATGGCAAATTACCTCCCGTATTGCCATTTTTATTCAAACTTTCTCTTTTCTCAGCCATGTTTCTAGAATCGTGCGTGGCCCTTACCTATAGGAACAGCCCTCCAGCCATCCCTATAAAATACGTTTGGCGATTATTGAATAATACGCAAATACACACTTAAATCAAATAATATTTTATTTGACACCACCATTGTTATAAGATGATATATATAGAAGAACACTTTTGAATCCAATGTCAAAACTCATTGCATGAGATTAAAATATGCAAAACCTCTTTGCTCTTACATTCACACTAGTCAACCCTACTGGTAAATTCACAACTGCCTCCATGTATTTACTTATTTAAAATAAAATAATTAAATTAAATAAACAATAATTACCCTGCTTAAATTTGAATTTCCCAACTAGAAGTCAACCTAAGGGCCTATGTGGAAACATTACTAATTTGACGTTTTGCTTGATGCTGGAGTTTTTATATTCTCATGACTAGGTATCGCTGCAAAAATAATTTATTGGAGGAGAATTATCTACAAAATAAGGTAGGTATTTATATATATCATTACATAGGTGAAATCCAGGGAATGGTTTAGATATGAGATTGAGGTAAATCGTTGACAAAATGCACAAGATTAATTATTCAGTCATTCGATAAATCATTATATGATGCAGCTTTCATGAGATAATTTAAATATTCTAATTATCAAAATTAATATTTAAATTATTATTATTTATTCAGGGTTTATTCTCTAATCACAGACTACTTTATATCAAATTACTGTATTGGTAAAACAAAACGTTATTATTGCTATCAGTTAAATCAAGTTAACTGTCAGTCAAATATTAGGGGACGCGAGCGATCTGCTATTCCGTTCCGGCATCATTGCCATAACTTGACAGACAATAGTAATAATTTGGCGGTCATTTGGGAGTAGCGATATTTTCCAGTTAATTTCCGTTTTATTGTATTTAGAATGGTGGGAAGTGATTCCTCTACGTGGTCTTCAGATGATACTCTTCGAGTTTTGATTGCATCTGATATACATCTAGGATATTTAGAGAATGATTCCATCCGGGGTGAGGACAGCTTTGTGGCCTTTGAGGAGGTGCTTTCACTGGCCGTCCAGTACGACGTCGACTTGATATTGCTCGGGGGTGATCTATTCCATCATGCAAAGCCATCACCTAACTGTATGTATAAGTGCACTAACATTGTGCGTAAGTACTGTTTCGGCGATAAGCCGGTAACCGTTGAATTACTGTCAGACCAGATTAAAAACTTCTCCCGCAACGTTAATTATGAAGATCCTAACTTAAACGTATCATTCCCAATTTTGTCAATACATGGAAATCATGATGACCCTGTTGGCCAAAATAGTATTAGCAGTCTGGACATACTCTCCATTGGAGGATTAGTCAATTACTTTGGCAAGTGGTCTGATTATTCGCAGGTCCGTATTTATCCTGTCCTGTTGCAAAAAGGTGGGACTAAACTTGCTCTCTATGGTCTTAGTCATCTAAAAGATCAGCGACTTTCACGTTTGTTTCAAGAGAAAAAAGTTGAAATGGTAAGAGATGATGACAGTGATTGGTTTAATTTGCTAGTTCTGCATCAAAACAGAGCTGACAGAGGTCCAGGAAATTATATAAGAGAAGATGTATTGCCTACCTTTTTAGATTTAGTTGTATGGGGTCATGAACATGATTGTGAAATTTTGCCAATGAAGGGTAAACAAGAAAATGAAGGCTTTTCTATAATTCAGCCAGGAAGTACTGTTGCTACATCTCTTGCTGCGGGAGAGGCACTACCGAAGCACTGTGCACTATTACAAATTCATAAAAATGAATACATGTTAACACCAGTTCCTCTAAAAACTGTAAGACCATTCATTTTTAAAACGATTGTTTTATCTGAAGAGAATCTTGGTGAAGATGATGTGAATGCTAGTTTGAAGGTTCAAGAGTTTTTAAAACAGAGAGTCCAAGATGCCATTGATGAGGCAGGTAAACTTATGAGTGGTGATCCTAAACAACCCAAACTGCCTCTTGTGAGGCTGAGTGTGTTCTATGAGTCAGAGGAGCAAAACTTTAACAGAATTCGTTTTGGACAGAATTTCAATGGCCTTGTTGCCAACTCAAATGACATAATTATAATGAAACGTGAAAAGAAAATTCGTGAACGACGTGAAGGGGCAGGTGATGCACCAATGAAGTTGGATCATGTGGCAGACACAGTAGATCCTAGTGATGTTGAAACATTGATAAAAGCTTATTATGATGCACAGCCACCGGAACACCAGCTTGGAATGCTCCCAGTTCAGCTTATAACTGAAGCCGTACGAGATTTTGCCCTCAAACAGAATGAAGAAATTCTCCGTAATGCTCTTGAATCTCATAGGAGAAGATGTATTAATGTATTACTTGATTCAAATGCTGAAACAGAAGAGGAGATCACAGAAAGGCTTCGGGCATATCGCATTGAAATTGATGGTATAGAGCCTGATAAATTAGCAGAATTAGCAGCAGCACCACTACCTGAAAGATCTATTGAACTATCTAGTGATGATGAAGTGCTGAAGCCCGAGGAACCTAGTGGTAAAGGGCGCGGACGCGGTGGTAGAGGTGGTAGAGGACCTCGTACTCGCGGTGGGCGCGCAAGAGGTCGCGGCCGTGGAGAAGTCGAGGTTGTAGTTAACTCCCCAGAGCCTGAACGTAGGACCCCACGTCGGGCTGCACAAAAGTCTGCCACATGGCTGCAGAGTATAATGGAAACGTCCCGCAGTCGACGCCGTGGATCCTCCGACATTGATGATTCAGACTGATTTCATGACTTAGATAAGTAGAGGGAAATGATCTGAGAAGACTTCTTGGCAATTTCCAACATAATATTGAATGTAAACTAGTTATCAGGGGACTTAATTCTTATCCTTCTATTCCAATTTCAATATTGTCCCATATTCCATGGTTGGATTTTGCCAACATATCCTTACTTACTTTGCATTATGTTAGAAGAGTTAATTATATTAATATGCTAGACATAAGTTTATATTACATTCGTCTGTTCGTCATTGAATAAAAACGATTAAAAATATACCTTTCTTTTGTTAACACCCCTCTAAATGAGGCGTTAGAAACGTTTCACGTGTCGCTCCCTAGACAAAAATAACTTAAGATGCAGGTGGTTTTTGACCGCTGTCCTGTTTTTCCCCTTTCCATCACCGAACGACTAGACACGGCGCGTAGTTTCACCCTTACGTTGTAGACATCCCACCATTACGCACGAAGCGGTTTGCGTCTTCATACATTATGCGAACAACTAAGGAGTGGAACTCTGCCGAGGTTTGTTTTTCCGGATAGATATAATCTGTACCTCTTTAAGGTCAAAGTGAACAGACACCTTCTAGGCAAACGTGTACCATCTTAGGCCTCATCTTCGCCTTACATCAAGCGAGATTGAGGGCAAACGTAAGCATATTTTTACATTAAAAAAAAATTAACGAACAAATCTCTCTGAACTATACTGTGCTCTACTCAGAATCTGAATACAGTGCGACCTTAATATAACATACCTACCTCAATACATATAACGACTTCCTCGATATAACACATTTTTCGTAATACCCTTGAATTGTTTCTACAAGTCGAAGGAACAATTCAATATTAGATCGAAGTATAAAGAATTTTGAACTAGGTGTGTAAATATGTACCTCTAACCCTATATATAACGTTGATGAACGATGAGTAGGTATGTAATATTGAGGTGAATATTTTTTTTTGCCTCAAACAAATTGTAGACCTGTCTAATCATAATATAACAAACCTCAGTTTAACGAATACTGCGCATACTTGATATTTTGACGAATATTTACTTGTTCTCTACCGATTTGTTATATCAAGGATGTACTGTATTTCTGATGTGCTGCATCTTTGAACAATTATCTGTGGTTTGAAATAGTGCCAGGGAGACTACAAATTAAAAATCAAATTCAAGAAAAATATATGTATTTATATTGCAAAATGCAAAATTAATACACCAATGAGCACTTTAAGTTATAGGGAATTTAAGAAAGATTTAACAACATATACAGGTTGTAACAAAAACACTAAAGCCATAAGGAAAGGATCGTTAGTACTACTGATAAAGATACACAAAACTGTGTGCAAAATTTTGCAACATTTTTTAAGTTTTGGTTATCAACTTAATTGAGAAATAAGCACAAACAACTGAAGGAACATAATGGAACACAAATTATTCTTAGTTAGTTTTCACTGGAACCCCTGTTTGGTAATAAAATCTTGAGTTACAACAACATTCATTGCACCTTCATACTTAAACAAAGCAAACTATTTTAAACACAGATCTGCATCCTTTTTTTAAGGCTATAGTGTTTTTGTTACAACCTTTAAACTAACTTTAAATTGCTAGGTCCGTAAAATTAAAATTTCTAATGGCATTTTCTAAATAACAGAATCTATGTAGGTACAACATTTGCTATACAATAATGTATTTATAATGTTTTAAACATGCTTATAATAATAAGTTCTTATTGAACATAGAACCAGCAATTTAATGAATTTAAGCCCGATTCACGCTACAACGGGCACGGCTCGTTACAACGGGGCACGGTCGAACAATATTGCTATACATTTTGTATGAAGTGATTCATGATTGAACGTGGCTCGGCCGTGCCCCGGTCGGCACCACTTCATACAAAATTCCCCACACGGGGCACTGCTCGGTCGCGACACGTTGTAGCATGAATCGGGCTTTAAGGACTTGTAATCCATAGATCGATAAATGACGAGGTTTCTATTTAGGGCCCCCGCGCATTTAGGCGGCCAGTCGCGCGGCCTGGCCGCATAATGCGCGGAGGCCCTTAGTTAGTATGTTTTCATGAACAATTTACAATGGGAGTATGTCCCTTTGTAATTATAATAATAATACACTAAAAATAAGACAAACTTTTTAACTAAATGCATATCATTCAGTATATAGGGTGTATCAAATCAAAAACCCTATACATAATGAAAATTAAAACTGATTCAGGAAGACATCAGGTTATATGTCAAACTTCAAATTAAAAATATACCCTGAATTCGGATGACTACGAACAGATTTTTAGTTAACAAGATGTAACTATAAGTAGTATAATACTAATATATACGAGTATATAGAGGTATAAGTTATTGGTAAATAACAAAAAAAACACTGGCAGATAACTGTTTTCTTAGGCAAACTATTTACAATTTCAGTACGTATATAAAAATACTATATCTATATCCGCAGCAGTTAGGAGCCAACCCGTAGGACCAGGCGCATGTACCGGAGAGCCGCAGCCGCTGCCTCGCTGCGGGACTTTCCGGCGAAGGCCAGACTCGGAGAACAACCTGACACTTCGATCTGAAGTTAAACAACTTTGATTAATACTGAGCCGGAAATGTGTGAAGGTCTACCTTTTTCCCAATTTCGTTGCTGTTTGTACCCACTAAAATCTGAGTGGTATAATCTAACCTCACACGACTCGCTTGGGGCGCCACAGGTGCGCGTAAACGCATTGCGGGCCCGGGTAACAGGAACGCACACAGTCCCCCGTCCCCCGACCCACCACCGGCCTCTATGGCGGGGCAGGAGGTGGGCGTAGAGTCACCTCCCCGGCCGCCGTCTGCGGCGCGGATCAGCCAGAGCTTTCGGGTTGGTACCGGTTTAACGTGATTTGACTGTTCGCAACCCATTCAGCGGGACCAACGGTAATTTTATATGATTAGACCAATCTTTTCCCTTAACCTGCAGATCGATCGCGTTATGCACAGTCTGCTAGGCTACGACCTTCGACCTTTCTATAGGACTTATGGTATCACGAAAGCATGTGTCACAGCGTGAACTTACCACAACCAGGTCGCCGTCATCAGCCTCGAGGCTGTGGTAGTCTAGCTCCAGGTCTGCTGAACACGCCACCGAGGTCAAAGCCAGCTCCGTGGGCTGGTCGCGAGTTGCTTCCAAGGCCTCCACAGTCAACATTCGCGCCTCGTCGCCTGAACAAGAACAATCATCATCATCATTATGTCGGGCCATACAGGACCCATTGCTGGTTTGAGTCTCCTCCAACTACATAGAGGGAAATTCGCATGGCTGACCAGATGGGTTGGCGCAGTGTTTATATTGAGCTTTCCTTCTCATCCGACTAGGCTCTTACCGGGGCCACTCACATGCGCGCAAACATTCGTACATTGTACGAATGTTTGCGCGCATGTGAAGGGCTGTCACATTCATTCGCAAACTTAGCGGCTATGCGAATGGGTTCGCAAACCTGTTTGCGCTTCCTCCTGCACATGTTTACGAATGTCTAACTATTTAAATTTCTAATTTTATGAACAGATATGACTAGAAGGGTTATTTTGTTATTATCCTGAATGATGATGAATAAAATCATTTTTTTTGACATTTCTTTTAATTAAAATGTACTTATTAAAATTTATTTTCTATTTTTTAGTTAGATTTTCTATTAAAACGTATTTTTTTAGGTTTTTTAAACTATTTTTTTTTTCGTGAATAGAACATTGAAGAAAAGAAGAATTTTAATTCATTGTGCAGGAGTTAAAAAAAGGATTTCAATGAACTCCATCATCTTGGAGTTATTCCAATCCATTATGAAGGTACGCTAAACAAGAGTCGTCACGAACTATGAAAATAGCGACACGTCCGTCACCTTCGCAATCGTGGGCGCAACTGGTCACACGAATGTGTGGGAGACTACGCGAAGGTTCGCGGTTCGTGCGCTTTGATGTGCGTTAAAAAACCGACACCGCTTGGAAAAGCACGAATGCGGCAAAAACTTCGCAAACCCATTCGCGAATGTCGTATAGAAAATATGACGTGTATTTATTTTTCCGTCAAACACGTGATTTCTAAACCGAAAAGAGGCGGCGTGTAGCCGTTGAATAGGGGGTGGGCTATTCAAATCACGTAGTCTTAAACCTCACCAGGTATCATCAAAGGGGGAGGGACGGGTTAAAAAAGGTTAAAAAAAAAGACGTGATTAATGGAGAGCCCCTAAGCATATCAATAATAATTTGAAACTTAAACTCAAAAGGAACCTTATTTAAGTAGGTTTTATAACAACTCTCTTATAAATCGTTATATTTAAAATTACCATTATCATCTTACGACCCTTGACCCACGCTAGGTGGTAATCTCCCCATACACACCTATCAGTCGTCATATCACACCTTTGATACACGATTCCTACAATCCATCCCTTTTGATCTCCCACAACCCTTGCCTCCACCCACATCCATGCTGAAACTACCAACGGTTCGAAACGCTGCTCTACAGACAAGAGTAGGCAAGAAACTCAGTAATTGTCTTTTTTAAATATTGGTCTTTGTTACAACGAGTTGGTACTTAATATTTTGAATGTGTACAAACGAGTTGTTTAGATATATGACCAACTCGTATATTACAATGTGTATAAATATATTTTTAATGTTCTTTTTTATTACTTTATTATATTAAAGAGGCTTTAATCTCGAGGATTATGTCACCTTCATAGGTACATACAGAAAATATACAGCTTATAGTATAAGGCCTGTCTTTACAATTTTAGAAATTATACTTGCTTCCATCGACAAAGGTTCTGACAGTATACTCTGACATATCCCTAAATTTAATCTGATGTTCGGTAACATTTGTCTTCTTACCTGTTCGTTCTCGGCACTTTCTATTATTCTATGTTATACATCATCAATGATATTGCAGGTAGGAGATTCTGTTTTGCCCTTTAAATACGTAATGTTAGGCTATAATTGTAATTAAGTAAGAAATATATCAAAACATCCTAGACTTGTGTAAAATATGTATCGTTTCAATACTCTTTATTCAATTTCTGCTTGGCAACACTACGAGTTGTTGGTTGTTGATTTGACTTCAACTGTTTAGAAGTATTATTTTATAAGTATTTTTATAAGGTGTAAATGATGGGACAGGCAGTCTACGCCGATATGCCTTGTCGTAATCATCTCTATAGTTTCCTAAGAAAGTGTACCGATAGTTGTTTGCTGTAATAAAGTGATGTAT
The DNA here is from genome assembly GCA_905475355.2 of Clostera curtula. Classification (NCBI taxonomy): domain Eukaryota; kingdom Metazoa; phylum Arthropoda; class Insecta; order Lepidoptera; family Notodontidae; genus Clostera; species Clostera curtula. Next base: position 1,529,852 of record FR997802.1, read on the forward strand.
GTAAAGAGCAAGAGTTTGAGTTTACGAGGGACCTGTAGCAGTAATTATTGGATGGGATGTGGTTTTTTATGTTGCTTGGATTGAATTGATGGAAAAGATTCTTCTCACTGTACGGGTAGTATATATTGTAACTAGTAGTTAGTACATACTTAGCGACGCGGCCAGGCCCAAGTGGTAATCGGCGATCTTTATCCCGAGGTCAATCTTCGCAGCCGTGTCCTCGCTCGTTTCCACGTACCGGTCTCTAGCCTTTTCCACTGCGCGAACTAACGCGTCTTCCTGAAACGCCGCAAAATATCAGTCACATTTTATTTCTACTTACATTCTACACACTGAACTCCTCCTAATCGGCTGGGCCGATTTGAATGAATTTGTTGTATGCGTTTGGGTGGCACCGAGGATGGTTTAGATTCACAAATCAGCCCGACAGATGGCGCTGCAGTTAAAAGAATATCATGCAGGACAACGTCTGCCCGGTCAGTCAAAATCTCAGGTATCCTATGTCCAACTTTCTTTTTGTTTTAAATATTTATAACTAGCTGACCCGGCGAACTTTGTTCCGCATTATATATATTTAAAACAAAAAGAAAGTTGGACATAGGATACCTGATATTTTTATCCCGTCCGTATAAAACCTACTTTAACAAAACGCAACTGACAGCGAAACGTTATGTTGTCTATAGTTTAATATGGTCTTTTAATTCGACTTGTTTATATTGTTGTAATTCACATAATATCTTTATAACTTGTAGCCTATGTGTTATTCTGATGTATAAGCTATATTATTGTAGTTTCATTAAAATCCATTCAGTAGTTTTTACGTGAAAGAGTAACAAACATCCATCCATCCATACTTACAAACTTTCACGTTTATAATATTAGTAAGATGCGGAACAAAGTTCGCCGAGTCAGCTAGTATAGTATAAAATCCTAGTTTTATATATTCGATTTTAACTTCTCAGCCCATAATGAGTGGGGCCACTTCCAACTGTGTAAATAACTATACAAATAAATAAAATTGGAATGTCTCTAAAATTTGTCTGTCTGTTTGTATCGGCTAATCTCTGAAATGGCTGGACCGATTTTAACGTGTCTTTCACTGGCAGATAGCTGGAACAAGGAGTAACTTAGGCTACTTTTGGCACCTCCCACGTCACAGGGTCTATAATTAAGTTTTCCCATTCACATTTTTTAAAGCCCTAGATCAACAAGGCAAATATAATACACAGCGGCGGCCCCGGCTTCGCACGGGTGCAATTATGACATATAAACCTTCCTCTTGAATCACTATCTATTAAAAATAAACCGCTTCAAAATCCGTTGCGTAGTTTTAAAGATTTAAGCATACATAGGGATGGTGAGACAACAGCGACTTTGTTTTATACTATGTAGTGATTTTAAACTAGCAACCCGCCCCGGCTTCGCACCGGTGCATGGTTTATACACATAAACCTTCCTCTTGAATTACTCTATCTATTAAAACAAACCGCATCAAAATCCGTTGCGTAGTTTTAAAGTTTTAAGCATACATAGGGACGGACAGACGACAGCGACTTTGTTTTATACTACACTAGTGGCCCGCCTTGGCTTCGCCCGTGCAAAGCGGGGGTGGGTTATACATATAAACCTTCCTGTTGAATCACTCTATCTATTAAAAAAAACCGTATCAAAATCGGTTGCGTAGTTTTAAAGATTTAAGCATACATAGGGACGGACAGACGACAGCGACTTTGTTTTATACTACACTAGTGGCCCGCCCCGGCTTCGCCCGTGCAATGCGGGGGTGGGTTATACATATAAACCTTCCTGTTGAATCACTCTATCTATTAAAAAAAACCGTATCAAAATCGGTTGCGTAGTTTTAAAGATTTAAGCATACATAGGGACGGACAGACGACAGCGACTTTGTTTTATACTACACTAGTGGCCCGCCCCGGCTTCGCCCGTGCAATGCGGGGGTGGGTTATACATATAAACCTTCCTGTTGAATCACTCTATCTATTAAAAAAAACCGTATCAAAATCGGTTGCGTAGTTTTAAAGATTTAAGCATACATATGGACGGACAGACGACAGCGACTTTGTTTTATACTACACTAGTGGCCCGCCCCGGCTTCGCCCGTGCAATGCGGGGGTGGGTTATACATATAAACCTTCCTGTTGAATCACTCTATCTATTAAAAAAAACCGTATCAAAATCGGTTGCGTAGTTTTAAAGATTTAAGCATACATAGGGACGGACAGACGACAGCGACTTTGTTTTATACTACACTAGTGGCCCGCCCCGGCTTCGCCCGTGCAATGCGGGGGTGGGTTATACATATAAACCTTCCTGTTGAATCACTCTATCTATTAAAAAAAACCGTATCAAAATCGGTTGCGTAGTTTTAAAGATTTAAGCATACATAGGGACGGACAGACGACAGCGACTTTGTTTTATACTACACTAGTGGCCCGCCCCGGCTTCGCCCGTGCAATGCGGGGGTGGGTTATACATATAAACCTTCCTGTTGAATCACTCTATCTATTAAAAAAAACCGTATCAAAATCGGTTGCGTAGTTTTAAAGATTTAAGCATACATATGGACGGACAGACGACAGCGACTTTGTTTTATACTACACTAGTGGCCCGCCCCGGCTTCGCCCGTGCAATGCGGGGGTGGGTTATACATATAAACCTTCCTGTTGAATCACTCTATCTATTAAAAAAACCGTATCAAAATCGGTTGCGTAGTTTTAAAGATTTAAGCATACATAGGGACGGACAGACGACAGCGACTTTGTTTTATACTACACTAGTGGCCCGCCCCGGCTTCGCCCGTGCAATGCGGGGGTGGGTTATACATATAAACCTTCCTGTTGAATCACTCTATCTATTAAAAAAAACGTATCAAAATCGGTTGCGTAGTTTTAAAGATTTAAGCATACATATGGACGGACAGACGACAGCGACTTTGTTTTATACTACACTAGTGGCCCGCCCCGGCTTCGCCCGTTAAAAGCGGGGGTGGGTTATACTTAAAAACCTTCCCCCTGAATCACGCTATCTATTAAAAAAAACCGCTTCAAAATCCGTTGCGTAGTTTTAAAGATTTATGCATACATAGGGACGGACAGAAGAATGCGACTTTGTTTTATACTATGTAGTGACTAGTGGCCCGCCTTGGCTTCGCCCGTGCAAAGCGGGGGTGGGTTATACATATAAACCTTCCTGTTGAATCACTCTATCTATTAAAAAAACCGTATCAAAATCGGTTGCGTAGTTTTAAAGATTTAAGCATACATATGGACGGACAGACGACAGCGACTTTGTTTTATACTATGTAGTGATAGTGATGCTACTATCCATAGTTACCTCAACAAAGTCGCGAGTGACACGCGAAAGATTCTCCCTCAAGTAACTGTACAGCTGTTCGGCCGCGATCTGCCGCGCAGCCTTCTTGGTGGTGGCGGTGGCCATCCGCGCGTGCATGCCCAGGCTGGCCGACACCGTGAAGTGGCGGAGGTGGGGAGGCCCCGTGTCACCCACTAGTTCATACTCCACCGCGCCGAGGCGGTACTCTTCGCACAGCTCCTTCAGCAGGGCCACGTAGCTTCGGGTGTCCGTCACGGCTAGAGACGATGTCTGACCACAAACACATATACAGGGTGAACTGTTCAAGTGTGCGAGCCGAACTATACGGAAAGACGCTCAAAGGAATCTCGAGCCCTATTTGATAAAAATACTAATAATAATACATGTGTAAATTTTTTCAATACAATTCATGGACGTATAAAAAAAGGCGGACGGAACTCTGGCTAAGACAAAAGTGAAACGCCAAAATGGCGGCAGCTCTGTATGTGTGAGTTAATTTTGGGGTTGCCAAGGTACACAAAATTTTGCAATAAAAACATGGTTAAAATATAAAAAAAAATTGTTCGAAATTATTATGTTTAACTTTAACATCCTAAATGCTGAGTATTTTTTTTATAATAATGTCTTTTACTTTGAGAGGTTTTTGAAATTTCCTCTAATTTCGAGATGTGTTGAAAACGATTCTAAATTAAAAGAAATGCTTTCATTACCAAAAATATTTTTGTGATAATATATTTAACTATGTTGCCTAACTATAATTTATTGCGCACCTCTTGAGAAGCACTGGTATTAAATGGTACAGTAACAGTTTATTCCTCTGCCACGTGTCTTGACTCAAACAAATATTGAAACAAAATAAAGCACGGGATTAAAATAATGTATGAATATTTTTACGATTCGACGACACGGTTGGCGCAGTGGTTGAGCGATCGACTGCTGCGCAGCATGTCGCGGGTTCTATCCCCGCATGGAAGAAATATTTGTACGACCTACAAGTATTTGTCCCGGGTCTGGGTGTTTTTCTATCTATAATATGTATGTATTTACAAAAAAAAATATTTAAGTAGTTTATCATCCATCTCGTTACCATAAAACAAGCATTAAGTTGCTTAGCTTGGGACGAGATGGCGTTGTGTGAAATGTCCAAGGATATTTATTATTATTATTATATACCGACACAACAGCTACAATGCACATTTAAATTTTGAAAAAATAAGCGGCATAGTTTCATTTTTTTTTGTATTATCCATGTCTTGGTAGATTGCTAATTTACCTTTTAAGGTACTGCATAAGTAACAACACACCGGAGTCCTCCTTCAGTTGTTTATAAGTCATCCGCATCAAAATGTATACTGCAAATGACACTGTATTTGTTTGGAATCCAATCGTTTTCACCATTACAATTTCTACTAAGTAATTTTAATTCAATCATTTCTCCATACTTAATTTTCTTTAGAAAATCTAGCAAAAGGAATATAAAATAAAATACCCAGTAGTAACTATTAAATAATTAACCATAATAATATAATGATTTTTATAATAAACGAAAAATTACCCACATTTCGGTTAATTTGCTCACGTGAATATTGGCAACACTGAAATTAAAATTAATTGTTTTGTTCTAGCAAATACAAATTGATTTTAATGAATATAATCTGGAAATAAGTGATTGAATTATTATTTACGTATGAAACGTGATTCCTGGATTGTTTTTCTTTCGGTCACTACGGTTTTTACACCATTTTACCACGCAAGACATGATTTATAGTTTTTATTTTTTCGCCGCATATTGCGTCTTTAAGCATCGACGTTCACGCGCGTAATGGCCGACTAATGTGTGAAAGTGTGTGTGCTGGCCTGTGCATATAGCTGATCTGGCCGACTATGATGTCACAGTTTTTAGTTAGCGAGACTCTGTCCGACTTTTTTTATACGTCCATGATACAATTGCTATCGATTTCGGCATAAGAATAAGATTTTCCTTTTATATTATATGTAATGACTCCTTTGAGTTTCCTATTTTCGATATTCCTTCACTGCTGCACAACAAATTATCCTGTAGGTATATTTTCTGCAGAAAAAAAATATTCTATTCAACGCCTTGTTGGTTTAAGCCAAGGATCATTAGGCGGACAGCAGAACATTAACTACTTCTTCAAAATTGTACCACATTCCAATAAAATGTTTCTAAAAGAAACCAGATGAATAAACATAATTTAAATATTACGGGCGCAATGTTTTTTGAATTATAATACAATAATAGTAACTAAATTATGTTCACTACTATTTAGCACTTATCGAAATTGTAGCGACCAGCATACTACATATTTTACACAATTTTCCCGAAAAATCTGAAGTATCAACATAAAGAAATATGGCCTACTAATGCGGGAATTACCAAAAAAACCGTTATAGCGAATTATAAAGAGCAATTTGCAAGAGATGGAAAGTGTGAGAGTGATATCGAAAGAAGAGTGAATGCAGGGAACATGGTGAACGGAGCTTTGCACTCCTTTATGAACAGTCGGAAGGTGTCTAACAAGGCTCGTTTGGCTGTGCATGAGGGAGTGTTGGTTCAGACACTTATGTACGGAAGTGAAAGTTGGGTATGGCAGAAGAAACATGAAAGCAGAATAAATGCAGTTGAGATGAGAGCGTTAAGAAGTATGATAGGAGTTAAACTGAGTGACAGGATAAGAAATAGTGAGATAAGGAAGCGTTGTGGTCTGAAAGAAGATGTAGTGACAAAAATTGAGAAAGGTATGCTGAGATGGTTTGGCCATGTCGAGAGAATGAATGAAGAACGATTGACGAAAAAAGTGTTTAGGGCGAGTGTGAATGAAGGTGTTGGAAGGGGAAGGCCTAGGCGGACGTTTCAAGACCAAATCAAGGACGTCTTGAAAAAAGGCCAGGTCAAGAGTACCCTAAACCGAAGAGCATGTATGAAGGGAATAATGAAAGTGGACGAAGCGAAACAAGTATGTAAGGATCGTAGCAAGTGGAAAGAAGTGGTCTCTGCCTACCCCTACGGGAAAGAGGCGTGATTATATGTATGTATGTATGTAATTTGCACGGTTAAGAAATCCAGTTATCAGGGGATAGGCGCCGCGGCCCCGTCCCTGCCAGACCCCTCATCACCTCTGGCTGGATGATCATACCTTTGCGCCTAAAAATAATTCGATGAACACAAAGAAACACCATCTGCATCTTGGACCGCCAAATATTATTCACTATCCCTAGCCCATGTTTAGGTTAGTTTAAGTATTTTAATTCCTTTTAATTTATTATATATAAAGTAAATTTAAGTTAGTAAAAGGTTTCACAAAATAATAGTGATTTTATTTTTTTACTAGTGGCCCGCCCTGGCTTCGCCCGTGCTAAGCGGGGGTGGGTTATACATATAAACCTTCCCCTTGAATCACTCTATCTATTAAAAAAACCCGCTTCAAAATCCGTTGCGTAGTTTTAAAGATTTGTGCATACATAGGGACGGACAGAAGAATGCGACTTTGTTTTATATTATGTAGTGATTTGTTCTTGGGAACTCACTTACCTGAGGTTCCTGTTGGGATGGTATTGCCCCACTTCCGTATGGTGGTGGTACACTGTGGCCCCGCATTGAGAGCTGCTTCAACATAAGGCGAGCCACTTCCTGCTTTGCCTCCTTCTTGGAGCGAGCTGCAGCTGTTACAACTACACCACATGCACTACACTTGTACTCAAACAGTGATTGGTGCATGGGACCTGACTGTAATTATTAACCAATCTTCAGGTTAAGCAATGTCTGGCATTATCCTTCATTTGTGTGTAATATCTGGCCGGCACATAACACCATTGGTTCCAGTTGCCATTAAGCCAACTGCTGCTGCTAGTCTAACCATATAATTATCAGTGGTAATTGTGAGGGTGGGTTGCAGATGGCAGATGCTAATTGTTCCATGTAAATACAGGTAGTGAACCAAATCAGGTTACTGTTGGTTGACCAATGGAAATGGGAAAAGGGGAGGGAGACTATAATCATTGATATATTTATTACACATATGTACTAACAAACATAATGAATTTATCATCATCATTTCAGCCAAAAGACGTCCACTGCTGGACATAGGCCTCCCCCAAGGATTTAAATTGTGTGAATTTATCATTTATACTTAAATATTTTTTGGTCATGTATACTTAGTTCATTGAGAATATTTAATAAATCATGCTTTTAGTATGAATTATTATATGTATAAAAAGTTCACCTGAGTTATGCACTCATACTCTGGTGTCACCGCAATCTTCATCATCATCTCCTGTAATACACTCACTGCAGTTTTCATTGTGGAGTTTCTGTTTAAAGAAAGATGAATCAAACTTATTAGTTGGAAAATTAGTCCTTGGCTAGAATGCCATAGTAATCTGCAGAGTATAGATGAACCTTGGCTGTGTGCAAAAGATTTTATCAGACAGTTGTGAATGCCTTTAAAAAGCTACCACTACTACTAATCGGCTGCTGAGTCGGGCAGCCCCCAATTACATGCAGGGTAAATACCCTACTGTGCCAAGCTGGCTACACAGGTTGGCACCCTTGCAGCAAGGTTACCGGCCTTGTCATTTCCTATTGTTGGCCCCTAAGACACCCTCAGGATGGAATAGGGTGGCAACACAATGTATTCTGAAGCTGTGTTCAGTGTATTCTAGCTTGCTATGTTTAAGCATATTTCAAAACAACATAATACACCAAAGTTTACATTGATGCTTTGACTGGCTTTTCCTTGAGTCCCTAATCTAGTTTTACTCATATCCTCTATTTAAGCAAGCATTTTAGTATTTGCATCTATTATTAACCTAACTTCTGCCAAAAATTAGGAATTTTATAATTATTAAAACATCTATGATAATATTCCAAGGTTCACTGTAGCTACAGGAATAAAATTAAGGTTGCTTGTCCTAAAAATTTTAGGTGTTTGATATGTCCTAAGATAGGACACCTAAATATTTTCAGTGTATCATTTAGTCGAAAGAAATAGAAAATTATGTTTGTATTTATCCTTATTAAGTTACTGTATTTTTTTTACAGTGTATCCTTCGGTTTTACATAAAATACGAGATAAGCCGGGTACTAAGCAGCTGGACAGACGTAAATAAATGGTCTCATCAGCTCGCTTTAAAAAATCATAAAAAAGATCTTACCGCTTTAATAGGATAGATATAGACAGTTTGCTTTATCAGTACCTAATGTACCTATTGCAATTTGCATTTTGCAGTTTATATTATGTTTTTAAATTAATCATGGCCTTTTTTTATACGTCCATGATCGATCTTAATAATATCGAGTTGAGTTTTATAGACACTTCTTCTTCTTCTATAATGCGTATAGACTATACCTTGTAGAATTAAAATTTAAATAGTTAATTAAACAAAAACTGAGTAATTTCGAAAGAGAACAAACGTATTTTATGTACGAACAATCGGTTTTTTTTTTTTTTTTTCCTTTTATCCATATTTTATATTTCTTTCTGTTCTTTCAGAAACTCAATCTATTCTCTCTATTTGTCTCAGCCCCAAATGATCCGCCATTAACTATTGGAAATTCAAAATTATTGAACTTAATACAACACATGAGCAGCTATCACGCGACACTGGCAAAAATTGCCGAAGACTCCGGCAGATTGCCATAGAAAAAAATAATAATAATACTTGTGAACAAACAATTATTAACAGCTAACAAATAATAACAAACGACCTAATAGGAAAAAGGACGAAAATAGTAAAAAAAAAAACATTTTTTGGGGGCTAATTTTAATGAGCCCTCTAAAAGATAACTTGATCGATTTGACAGACCGGCTAGTGATGGGAAACGGAAAATATCTTGTAGTCCAAAAATAACGTTTTAAAATACTTGTAACTGTGACAAGTAGGCGTGGGTGTAATAAGTGTGAAATTCATTATTGCACTAGACATATAAAACATTGGGTAGATAAGCGATGGTGGGTGAATATTTTTAATAAGTTCCTATTTAATATTACATGGTTGTATAATTTTGGACCTACCGCCAAATTTAAAGAGGTGGTTCAGACCATGAAGGTAAACAAAAAATAAAAGAAAATAATAATTGCAAAAGTGTTAAATTTCAATGTGCGAAAGCCAACGAATTTTATTTCAAAATGAAAATGTTTTTTATTCGAATATTGTCTTCTAAAGTGAAGAAAAAGTGATAAAGAATTTCACAGATAATACAGCCACAGCATCTCGTCACAGTTACAAGTATTTTAAAATGTTATTTTTTGGACTAGTAGATATTATCTGTTTCCCATCACTGTTCGTCATTGCAAAGTAAAGGTATGATTCCGAACTACGCTGCACGCAGCAGTACTGCCGCAACAGTGCCGTCGCAGCACTACAGGTCCCCATACAATATTTTTAAAAGCTTAAATGAGATTACATTCCGAGCTAGGCAGCAATGTAGCGGTTGTATGGGGACCAGTAGTGGCGCGACAGCACTGCTGCACGTGCAGCGCTGTTCGAAATCATAGCTTTATGTCGATCAGAAAAATTGACATCTGTCAAATCGATCATGCTATCGTGGACAGGGTATAATGCGCGTCACTCACATTCGCACGAATACGCGAACCCACAAGTGTGGACGACATTCGCAAATGGTTTTTTTTATCGCACATCAAAGCGCGCGAACCGCTAACCTTCTCGTAGTCTCCAGCCGGCTCTACACTCACGGCGCGAACGGTCGCCATCGCCCGCGACAACTGCGAATCACGAGTGTAGATGTTGTTCATGTTTACGCCTTCTCGTTCGCGCTTCGCACCGTTCCCCGATCAGTGTCGGATTTTTGGCCCGCGCCAAAGGATTGGTCGTCCATATAGTCGCGAACACGCGGATCACGGCGTTTATTCACGGCGTGAATTCTCGGCGCGACGTGACGCGTGAGTGTAGAGCCGCCCACGATCGCGAAGGTAACGGACGTTTCGCCATTTTCATAGTTCGTGACGTCTACTGTGTAGCGAACCTTCATCATGGATTGGAACAACACAAGGTCTCCTGCACAATGAATATGGGATCCTCAAAAGAAATCGTTTAAAAACGGAATGACCGTTAATGACGCCTGGGAAAGAATTTAAAATTCTTTTTTTCTTCACAAAACTTCACGAAGGTTGACGAATTAAAAAAGAAGAGAAATTCTCTAATGGCCGCATAAACTTAAAAAAAAAAATATTCATAAGACATTCGTAAAAATGTGCAGGAGGAAGCGCAAACAGGTTTGCGAACCCATTCGCAAATTGAGTATGCGAACCCATTCGCATAGCCACAAGTTTGCGAATGAATGTGACGGGCGACGGCCCTTCACATGAGCGCAATCATTCGTACAATGTACGAATGTTTGCGTGCACGTGAGTGACCCCGCTATAGTTTAAGTAAGTATGCCATACGATCTATAAAAGCAAGCAAAGCAACTCTGCGACTGCGGCAGATGTCGAGTAAACGTTGGAGGTGGAGACGTCAAAAACAATATCCCAAAAGAATAAAATACGGTTCGTAAAATCACTACCAATTAATGTATTCTAATATATTTTAAAAGAATTTCGAATTGGACGAGGGATATCAGTACGAAGAAATTCAAGCAGGGTAGGTTGAAGGTTGAGATTGAAATTAAAACATAAAAATACACTTGTACTAGTTGTACTTCGCACAATCTTCGGCGATATCGTATCGATACAGCTACATCAATAAAATAATCAATCATCCATCAGTCACTTGAGCTGAGCCAGTTCAGTCGGTCTAGTGTTGTGTTGTTGTCTTATACTAACATTAAAGTCAAAAAACAAACCATGGACGTATAAAAAATATTTTTTATACGTCCATGAAACTAACTCAATCTCAGAATGTCTTGTGTGTTTGAGGCTGTTGTCTTAATCGTATTTTCTGTAAATTGTTGTATTTCATAACATGTCTTTAAAAATGACTACTTTACTTTTTCACTTAATAACCTCTTTAGATATAGCATTGTTATAAATTTTGGATATGTTATGTTCCGAATCACATTCTTTCAAGTTAGTCGCTAAAAAAGTTTTAAATTAGGACGCAAGAGGCACGATGGTTTGTGTAGCATTATTCGGGCCTGTAGGATATCTTTAACTTTCTTATATTATATTGAAGAAAAAGATTTCATTTCACACATTTCACAAAATTTGTGAAATGTGTGAAATGAAATCTTTTTCTTATTATATATTATTATATTCTTATTATAGTACAGCATTTAATACAGCATTTAATGCTGTACTATAAATTGATATGGAATAGAAAAGCCTGCCGCATGTATTGTTCTATCAATAATACTCCGCAGTTCTATCAAGAATCATATCACCATATTATAATATGAATGTAACATCACTGTTTCAGTCAGGCAATTAATTTCAATCATTCAGTATTATTCCTATCTTCACAGGTAATCTACGATTTCAGGGAACAAAATGGCCAGTCACGATTCATAATATGTGTAAGCGGTGATGGCTATTGTGGCATATCCGATTTTGAAAATCGTTTGGATTCGCTTCAAACCAAAGTTACAACGCCTTTTCGCGATTATGGTTTCTATATACTTCTTCTACTTAAAGTGCCTGTCCCTCCATGACCGGAGGGTAGCCCTCAGTTCTGAAAATTTCATCCTTTTCTTGGCCATGCAGATTAGCTGTTCTGCACTGTTTATTGTTATTCAGCGATAAGACCGCCACTTGTTGCATATTATTGTGTTCTGTCTATTTCTCTTGTGTACAATAAAGAGTTTATCTATCTATCTATCTACTCCAGTCCATTCCCCGATATTTCATAACAATGACTTTCTGACGGCCCACTCGTCGCTTGCCGGATCATAAGAGATCAGATCAGTCTTCTAGCTAGACACCGCTGATTCATTATAATAATAATATAATTTTCCGATCACTAACCTGGTGGAGTCCACTTAGTGCTGCCAATGTCCTTATTATACGATTTTTAAAGTGGATGCGTTTCGGAATCTTGCGAAGATATCGTTGGCAACTTTATTATTTAACTACTGTTCTCTCTTATTATACCATTATCACAGAGGCCTATCCACTTTTAAATTATTATTCTAAAATAATACAACGCTTTATTAGATGTAGCTTTCATTCAACAATTTTGTGTTTTTATTTCAATAGCTTCCTACATTTGGAACATAGATCTTCACCTTGTTTACTGTCAGACGGTTGTGATTGCGCTGAAGGTTTCGGGCGTAACATCTCTATTATCTCAAACATCGTTATGAGGAGCAGGTACAGAAATGCGAGCCACGCTGCATTCAGGAGAAGTTTTTGCGTGAACTTGGGGTCAGGGAATCTCTGCGCCATAATTGTCGTAGGATACCGCCAAATTAGCTACTGTCCGAAATATCAGGCTCTGTGTGGAAATATTAACATTGTTATAGAAAATCGAATACTTGGTATTGTACGGTATGTACAAGATGACTACCTACATTCATCATCATCATCATCAGCCCACATTAGTCCACTGCTGGACATAGGCCAGCAGTGGACTAATAAACATAGACATAAACATAGACATAGACAGGGCGCTATGGCGCTCTTTAGGGGAGGCCTATGTCCAGCAGTGAACTACCTACATTGCGAGTTATAAATTGAAAAAAGTATTTAACACGTGAATTGCTCTCCAATTCTGACAACCCGTCCCCAAGGGTACCCACTGACCAATCATTCTACCGGTAAAAGGCCGACTGAGCACGGTATTCAATCTGCAAATTAGTTATGGTTCATTTAGGAAGACAATAAAAAATAAGTAGCTAAAGTATTTGCAAGTATCTGAGCCCATATAAAAGGTTATTACGATCCCAACTATCTAGAGAGGCCACCACTTAGTGAAGGCTTAAAGCCTTGAAGAAGAAGGTTGAATTCTTAATAGGAATCGCTATGAAATTCGAAAGAAACACAAAACAACTTACGTCCTGTTCCAATCAACGTACGAATTTTTCTAGATCAGCCTTTGTAAGAATGTAACGCACATATTTGCACATATCATATGATTAGTTTGATGGTGCGTGGCCTCTGCAGAGGCCTGTACAGCGAGATGAGGTTGCCGAAGGGCTGGTTACGCGTCGTGTCCTCAGCGCCCGGCGGCCCCAGTACATGAGTGAGTGAACGAGCAGGATACAAGTGTAGATCAGAAGCACTCGGAACACGGCGCATGCTGCCACTCCTCCAGCATCCACCATCGGATATTCCGCCATGCTATGCTATGTGGAGTGGCTGTCGTCCATTGTTGTAACCAGTAACATTATGGTTATTTAATTACTGTATATTATGTGTTTCATAGTGTCGTATTTTTAAATTCCTTAATTAGAAAAAAGAAATTATAATATGTATTGACACGGTAATAAAGACTTTTAAGTCAAATAGAAGATGTTCTAACCTTTTTCGTTAATTTATTTGTTGTGGATTGATGTTACTTTTGATACTTCTACAGATCTAGCAGACTGTATTCAAAAACTATAAATCACACCGAATAGAATAACGAAGATTTTTCTCGCCTTTTCCCCTTTTTTACATTAGGGTCCCCGATCAGTCTAATGGTAGACATTATCATGACAATATTTGCACCGAGCGATAGCAGTCTGCCCCCTGCGACAGTGGTTAATTATATAGTTAGCCGTGTGGAGGATAGACCCAGGTGAGGAATTACCAGGTGTGCCGCCACAGACCTATTGTCAGTTTTCGCGCTACAGACTGCGACGTGTAACGACTGCAATAAAAGGTACATTAATTGCCGGAACAAACTGCTTTACGTACCCATGTGAAACACAGAGGAGGTCAGTTAATTTTACAAATGAGGGTCAAACGTTGCTTGACTTGCAGATCGATTACGTTCCACACTGTTCAGTAGGCCATGGCTTCGGTCATAGGCTTAAGTGATTTGAAAGAAAAATTAACTAACTAACGTTATTATTTCATTGTGGTAGATATATGAACACTCGCTATATTCTTTCATAAAAGGCGATTTCAGAACATTATTGAATTCGATTTGATAGATTCTGTAAGCATTCACTAGTTCCGCTGAGATTATGGGTAAGCCTTTGTGTCGATTCTCATGCTGTAGGTAATATGCCTCCCACAGCCTGCGCCATAACTCCCTGGAAAAAAATCTCTAAATGCATGATTTGTCGCTATTTACACGGGCACCCGAGAGCCGCGTCACAAGTCTTACGTAAATTTGCGGCAATTTGTGATCCTAAGAACCCCTTGATACCTTGCCCTTTTATTTAATTATTTTATTTCTGCAATTTGAAAAAAAAACAGTAGTTTTAAGACCGTCATCTGCTTGTGAAGAGTAGTGACTTCATAAATAAACACCGTAGAACATAGCTTATCAAGTTTGTAAGATAATAATCACGATAGCTAATAAGCTGGTTCATTTCCGATGGGTTACGTATGTATAGATGGGTGCAGTTTATACGTCATAATAAAACTTGTAGCGACCGCATGCTACATACTTTACACAATTTACCCGAAAAATCTAAACTAATTGCATCAAGAAATATCGCCTTCAAATTCGATAATTACGAAATTTCAAGGGCAATTCGCAAGGTTAAGATATCCCCGACTAAAACTATCGGAGGGGATAGGCGCTGCGACCCCTAGCCAGACATAACACCTGGTCTGGCTGGATGATCATCCCTTTGCGCCTAAAAACTCATTAAAGGATAATAACTTAAACATACTTTGGTCTCTTAATCTGCTATTGTCTATTGAAGTGTCCATCCGACAAGATTCAATTACTGGTCTTAACCTGCTAAATTAAAAAAAATCTTGTTACAAAAGTGTGGTCTCGTCCTAAACTGCTACTATAGTATTAGTAGACAGGTTATCAAAAAAGGCAAAATCGATTATCACTCGCATATTGTCGATTTTCACCCTACTTCCACTACTACTTTTTTTTTTACGTCGGAGATTCTCATCGATACTTCTACTACTACTACTCAGTCCTTAAATTACCCACTGCTGAGTCGGGCCTCTTCCAGCTCCATGGAGGGTAGTTACCCTAGTGTGCCACACTGGCCAGACGGGTTGGCACAGGGTTTCGTATCAAGCTTTCCTTCTCTTACGGCTAGATTATCGGCCTTGTTATTCCTTTTTGTTGATCTAAATCCGTCACCACACGGAATGGTTTTGATTTAGATTTTGACTCATTATAATATTAATACCTACGTAAGTTGTTTTAGGGAGGAGGCCGGAATCAGTACCGAGATGAGATGTTGATTTTGTCTAACAGTATAGACTACGTAAAAGAACCAGTCTCGTTGAAGTCAAATAATAAAGACATTTTTATTTCAACGGATTGCGCGATGTCTCCACCTTATACCGATCTTGTTTGCGCTCGCATTTAAATTCGTTCGATCTTTATGATTCGAAAATTCCTCGACCGTCCTAGAAAGTATTTACATTCTTTAGCCTAGTTTTATTATAATGAATAATTTGGCACTTTATTCAGAATGGTGGTAAAAAGGAATACCTACTTCTATTTTCCAGCTATTGTTATTCTATCTTAAAATTGTAATTTGGCATTTGAAAAATCCGCTCCAGGCACAGGGTTTGTATCAAGTTTTCCTGCTCTTGCGGCCAGGTGATCTGCATCTTGCGATCCTTTAGTTGCCTTTTACGACACCCTCGGTATGGTATGGATTGGTGAAATTGAGTATTCTAAATCCGTCCTCACGGAAAATAAGTATGCAACAATACTTCAATAGAGTAGTTAAGTACCTAACATTTTAACAAGAAAGTTGTGTATTTCATTTTCAAATATAGAACAAGACTCAATTTGAAAAATATTAAATCAAAGTAGACAATTTATACATTTTACTCGTCTCTAGAATTGTCTCTGGAATTCGTGAACCAAGAAAAACTAGGGCTGCTACGGCTGGTAAGAGACAGCGCGGATGATACCTACTCAACTTGCACAGTGACATGTTTTCGTTTCTGATCTACATACTTGGTAATATAATAAGCCTCTTTGGTTAACAATGTGAAAACCGTGGCCAGTCTGCTGTTTTACATTTACTTTGTATGTATTATAATCTTGACAATTCCAAATAAAACACGCTCGGCTAAACACGTATCTTTCACTTTACTCTCCTGCCAATGCCTAATAATAAGCCTGTATATTAATGTAATTAGCCGATTTCATTATGAAATAACTTTCACGAGCTCTGTGTGCTTGCTATTTAAACAGTCAATTTATTACATTTTTTAATAAATAACAAGTAAAGAACTATAGCCCATTCAAATGTGTAGTGTTTAAATTAACAAGAATATTGATAGAACAAAACATTGTAAGGACTGTCCTTTGTTTGGCTGTGGGAAAGTGAAAATTGGTCCGTAAACATTATAGACTTAGTATGTAGTAGTTAGTAGATAGTAATTCCAATTGAATCAATGATACTGGTTGCTATAGCTCGCTTTTTACATAAGGAGATATAGAGCAGTGTTGAATACTGCGAGACGTGGCACCTGGCGGATTTACAGTTGAGGTTAGTGTTGTTGCCGAATACCAGCAAATTTAATTCAGTGAGATTCCTTATGCGTACGCGAGAGTCATTTAATTAGTTTTGCGGCCGTATTATTACCAATTATTTTGTAAGTTAAGCAACATTGCAGCTCAAAGGGCGTAACCATGAAAATAAGACTTTTCAAGAGAGCCAATTATATAACATTATTATTTTGAATTTGTCACAATTAAAGCTAAAATAGACAGACACCTTCTAGGCAATGGTGTACCATCTTAGGCCGCATCTTCGCCTTCCATCACGCGAGATTGAGGTCAAACGTAAGCCTACTAACTAATTATGTATATTAAAAAAAAACTTTGTGGTTTAACATCATAGGGTCAATAATATAAAAGGTTTATGAATCATATTTCTAAAAATAACTCTTATACCTTTTTTCCCTAGACTGTATGGAACCATCACTTCTTATGACTCTAACTTCAAGTAACAGATTTTCGCGCAGTGCAGTGAATCTTATCGGAGGAATGTCGTGATAAATCACCCCGTCAATATTATTTGTTCGTTGTTTATTTGTGAGACGTGTTGTGTATACTCTAGTCAGCACTTTGCGGTTATTTCTAATACATCTAAACACATTTTTAGACATTTATTCTGTGAAATGATCGGTGAATCATACAGTCGCTTATGTAGGTGTGTGTACTTAGAACATAGTGATTATTATACTCGTTGGGTTTATCTAGCCGTTCGTATGGTGACGGATTTAGAATACATAGTGTCACCACCCCATTACATCCTGAGGGTGTCGTAAGAGCCGACGAAAGGAAATGACAAGGCCGAAAACCTAGCCGTAAGAGAAGGACAACTTGATACGAAACCCTGTGCCAACCCGTCTGGCCAGCTTCGCAGTAGGCAGTAGGTTGCCCAGTCAGGCCTCGTCCGGGAGGAGGGAGGAGGGATCACAGGGAGGAAGCCCGATTCAGCAGTGGGTCATTTATGGGCCGAGTAGTACCTAGCCATATCGAGGTTACCTCAGCATTCTGCTTGAGGCAGACAAAAATATATATTACCCTATGCTTTATTGTCGTTATAGAGAGGTGGATCAAGACCAAGCTCTTCATACGTCATATATTCCATAAATAACTGATAGATGGCCGTATATTTTAATGGAAATGGATGTCTTCAAAAGTGACCATGGAAACAAGACCTTATCTCGGCTTCGCATGTAGCCTATGTTACCCAGGGATAATTTTTAAAACAGGTTTAGTCGTTTTTGGGTTTATTTGTCACAATCATACATACCTACATCAAAAATTGCCCTTGTATGGGAAGAAAGGTATTGATTCAATCTACCAATGATAATGCGGATTGAAAAATGGAACGCTAGCTTCTGTCACTTTTGTATCATTCAGGTAAAATGGTCTGGTGGGGGCGGCGCCTTTGTCGGCAAGGGTCAAACGAGCAGCGGCCGGTGGCGGCACGACTGAAGGGCCGCTTTGGCGGGTGAACAACCGGTACACGCAAGCTTTTAGGGCTCAGCCGCTGAATGACGAATCGGAAATGTTAGAAGCTAGTTATTTTTTAGGAGCTTTGTGCTGGCCATTCGGTTACCCAGGTTTGGAATCTAACTTTCGGCTTTTAAGTTGCTTCAGTGAACCGTTTGGTGCTGTCCGTGTGGTGATGGATTTAGTATACATAGTGTCAACACTCCATTCCATCCTGAGCGTGTCGTAAGACCTACAAAAGGACATATGTATGGCAAGGCCGAAAATCTATCCGCAAGAGAGGGTAAGACCTGCTCCTGGGATTTCATGACGGTGCATCTCGGCGACCGTCGCTGCTTCGTGGACTACCACGTGAGTTTTCTACCCAGTACACGGCGGATAATAAGCCTACTGTGCCACGCTGGCCAGACGGGTTGACGTCTCTTGCGACTAGACGGCGATCTGCCTCTTGCGTTCTTTTAGTCGCCTCTTACGACACCCTCAGGATGGAATTGGGTGGTGACGCTATGTATTCTAAATCCGTCATGACGCGGAGACGATGATGCGATGCAAAGGCAGCACTTGCAACGCAAGGCATCTTTTTACTCGCAGTAGTTTAACTATAGTCAGTGTGGTGACGGATTTAGAATACATTGTCCCAACACCCCATTTCATCCAAAGGGTGTCGTAAGAGTCGACTATAGGAAATGACAAGACCGAAAACCTAGCCACAGGACAGTACGCTAATTACCCTCCATATGGTTGGAGGAGGCCCGACTCAGCAGTGGGTAATGTATAGGCTGAAAAGTAGAAGTTAATGTCTAATTGCGTCAAAATTGGACAGACGAAAGCGCGGTTCGGTCTTGGTGAATTTTTGATGCGATGCGATTAGCGTCGCGCAACTGGGTCAGCGGAACACTGCACCGCGCTCCTTCGCCCCGACCGGCTAGCGCCAGCAACCACCACTTGATAGTCACGTCTTTCATACGCCGTGGACAATATATAGCAGCACCATTTTAAAACCAAACAGCTGATTGTAAACTTACGACCACAAGTCATCGATTAGGTTGAACACCACAATTTGCCGAAACTTTTATAATTTCATCAACGACCTAGAAAGGCTATATGTAGTACCTACTTATGGTTCCTAACTACTACACTGTAGTTGAATAATGTCAAATTTGAGGAAACAAACTCCCAAGGTGGTAGAAACGATGCTACATTGTATGGAAAGCCTACATTGCCTTTTATAATTTGCATTACTAAGCGTGATAAAGCTCATTTTTAATTCTGTTGAGCGCATTATGTAGATGGTCCAAGGGAGAGATATACTTGGTAGCAGGTTGTCTACAGAATATTAAACAAATCTCTAGCTATCCGAAAAGAAGCAGTTCCGTGTTTAATCTTTAAGAAGTATGACTAAGATATAGACGTTTTTTAAATCATAATTTTACTACAAAACAGGGGTTCTAGTAAAAATCAACCAACTATAAACTCGAAGCAAGTGCCTCTGCTTTACACACAGACGGCCCCGGAATCGATCCCGGGACCCCGTGATCCAAAGGCGGCGCATTCAACCACTAGACCAACACGTCAGTCTATTATTTTTTTACGAGCCTTTAAATCTAGGTACACTTGGGACACCTTTATTGCCAGTTACCCAGTTACTTTGTTTTTACTGAAATTTTGCAGTGCGCTGTCGATCCCTTCATTATGGATATAGGATTTTTGTACCTACACCCTGTATATGTGAAGTCATCATCGCCGTCCCCAAATACTCACTACTTCTTTTCCAACTACCTGAAGGGCATACCTAAAAACATCTTACTACAGTATGCATACTGTAGTAAGATGTTTTTAGGTTAGTAGTTGCAACTACTCGTATGTTTAAGGGAAGTAAACTTAAGACTTCTTCATTTACAATAATTGGCCGCATTACGAGTACTTTCAAATCGTATTTTGAGGCTTTTTAAGGTGATATCTCTGAATTGTATATGTGTGAATTATAGTGACACTTCTTCTACTTCTCAGTCCATGAATGACCCACTGTTGAGTCGGGCCTCCTTCTACTACATGGAGGGTAATTCGCACACAAATCTCCTAATTGTGTCACAAGGTTCTAAAGGGCCGGGTGATCTTCTTGCCAAAATATAATAAAAAAAATCACAATTGTATTGGAAAGGAGCTCATCAGAGATGTCCAATTTCACTTTATTAACATGTTTGGTATGGTTCGGTACCAACTTTTAGATTTTGTTTAATGACGTAGGTTTTGACTGGGTTGCATTGAAGCTTAATTTAAACTTAACTATGTAGGTCATAACTTGGGAAACGAAACTTTAGATCTCCATTTCAAATGATCTCTCACTGAAAATGGAATTAGCTTGATGTATTGAAAAGCGTTCACGTTAAAGTTTTTCAATAAAACTCAAAGCGGAATACTCGTTCAATCATATCTGCGATCCCATAAGATGTCTTTGCCTTCTGAATAGTTTCTCAAAGAGATCGAACAATTGTAACTGCCCTACGCGCGTGAATGTTCATGGCCTCAATTCGTTCTATTCAGTAATTTCTCGCATCGTTTTTCGCTGCATGTGGTCCATTTATGAGACTAATTCACCCCATGTTCGTCTTGATCTCATATCTAAAACAATGTTTTACTTACGACCTTTTTCATTGCACTCGTTAAGTTTTGTTAGAATAGTTTTCACGGTTTATGATATTTATTACGTGTTTTTTAAAATACCAGATATGTATATAAAAAAGTAATGGA
This sequence comes from Clostera curtula, assembly GCA_905475355.2. Taxonomy (NCBI): domain Eukaryota; kingdom Metazoa; phylum Arthropoda; class Insecta; order Lepidoptera; family Notodontidae; genus Clostera; species Clostera curtula. Next base: position 1,550,984 of record FR997802.1, read on the forward strand.
ATAACCTGGTCAATTCGATTGCGGGATTGGCAAGCGTTTTTTCTAGAAGCTCTATGAGTTGATATTTTCTGGACCAGGGTCGTGATGTCCCTTCATGCTTACACAAGGGTGAAAACCATTTAAAATGACCATTGTGACAAAAATGAAACAATAACAAAAATGAATCTCGTAACAAAAAAGTAACAAAAATGAAAACTTAGGCTCTCTTCACAATATTCACATTAACGAATAATTATTTCTTTAATGATGTCTTAAGTTTTCACGATCTTTACACATTGTAGGAAATGATCTCTTCACGGTTATGCTTGTTTTATTTTATTTTATTCCCAAATCTTTTTAGTATTCTCTTGAATGTCTTCTGATTTTGCTTAAGCTATCGCCAGTTCTTCCTTCTGACTATTTTTTGATTCTCTGTTAGTTTAGAAACTTGCACATATTTCTTCTTGATTCTATTAAAAATTTTTAATCTTAATTCTTCATATTTTTGCGGATTCTGTTCTTTTAATCGTCGTCTATATAGTTGCTATCGGTGAGCAGCTGTCATCAGCATTCTAAAAAAAAATCTAATCCGTTATTTATCGTGTTTGTCCTGTGTCTGGTTGTTTATATAATTTAATTTGTATGTGCCAATTGTATGTGCTTCAAACTGTTTTAAGAAAGCATGCCTCCTTAAGCTACACAAATATGAAGATTAAAGTCACCTATAAACGACGAGGCTTTAATGTATGCCCTGTACAAAGATACAAAACTACTTTTGCCAGCCGACATCATCTAGTTATTGGCAATCACTTATATAATATGGTAAACAAGTATTGTAATATTTTCCCACTGTGTAATCACTTTTGTAGAAAAATAACGAGCAAATGGCTTCTAAATAAAACCTATTCAGATACTGAAGATCTTCTTAAACTATAAAGGGATTTAAATTTCCAAGCAACAAATACAAATACTCATATACCAAACTCACCACACACACACACACACACACACGCGCGCACCCGCACGCACACGCGCTCACACACACGCGCACACACACACACACACACACACGCGCGCACCCGCACGCACACGCGCTCACACACACGCGCACACACACACACACACACGCGCGCGCACACAGACACACACACACACACACACACAAGAACACACTGCATATATCTGTTTCATTTAACATACTTAATTAGATATACTTAGTACAAATTTTTGTTTTAGTCATATTTAAGCAAACATCGATATGGGTGAATATCCACATGTGTTTAATGTCTGTATTATTTATTTTCCAAAGCATATGATACGAAGAATCCTGGCATCCATAACACAAGTTAAATCTTACAATGGGTACCAGAGTTCCTTATGATTACAACGGCATTATCGCAGACTATTTCTAAGTTTTATTTTAATGTATACCTACAGTCGATGTAACTACTTTGATGAAAATAAACGATTTTATTTTATTTATTTTATTTAATTAATTTAAGTTAATTTAAGTTAATTTAAGTAAATATGTGTGTTGCCTTCGTTGGTTCTGGTCTCCATAACACAAGTGCTTAAGCTACTTAAATTGGGACCAGTTCAATGTATGTGATGTTGTCTAATATTTATTTATTATTATTTATGTTACAAAAATTTTACGATGTATACAGGGTGATTTTTGGACCACCCGCTAAATTTAAATAGGTGGTTCAGACCAAGAAAGTAAACAACTTTCCCAAAGAAACACGGGACGAAAAGTGAAATAAGGGACTTATAATGCCACTTTCTCCAAATAAATCTAGGATCATGGCGGACCTCGGGCCCATGATACGGCAACTGGGATAACGCTCGGGTGAGGAGGACTCCCACAAAAATCAGACTTGTGAACGCGTCTTTAGTTCATTATGTGACGAAATCGTAACAAAAATGAACAAACTCTCTACTTGGAACATAACCTTATATGTCTTAAGCCAAACAAGAATATCACTAGGAGTTAAAGCACCTTGCTTTTCAATAATGACTAAAATAATCCGTGTTTATGAATAAATTTAATATATACGTATTCTCTTACCTGCACAGTTTAGTAAACAACAAAAATGATGAATTAAAGTTGTAATTTCGTTCGCCGACACAAAAGCACGCGTTCACTCACTTCGACATACGATAACAAAATGGCCATTACATAATCGCTTCTAGAATCTGATTGGCTCCTTTGATGAAGTGTTGCCATTTGATGATAATCAAATACACTACTAAATTAGGCCGTGAGAAAAATGAATAACAAAAATGATCAAAATAATGTACACGTGTTTGAAAGCAAGTATTTATTTACAAATTAAGATAATTTTACCCGATTACTATAACCAATCATATTATCTTTACAGAAAATAATAAAATATTTCGATATAAATAATAGTATTTTTTTAAAAACGTACTTTGTAACGCTTGTCATTAAAAGGACAAATTATTTTGTATGGACAAAATCGGCATTGGACTGAAAACAGACTAAATACTTCTAAATACTTCTTATAAGGTACATTATATATATATATAGTATTGTAGGTACTGTATCATTTTACTACATTATGCTCTCATTACTTGAGACACGAGAATATTTTGTTAAATATTGCGTATGGACAAGATAAGATGTAAAAATGGTCATTTTAAATGGTTTTCACCCACAAGTATACCTAGCGCAGACATCTTTTACTATCTGACGAATCGATATATTCTCTTTCGTAACGTTTCGATGTCAATATAGTACAGTTATATTGTGGTAACTAGAAAGACACGCAGGGCACAAAGTAGGGTGGGCAGCTGAGCTTCGCTGCACTGACTACCTAGTTCGATGCCGTCACTGAATCCTTATCTGGACATATATTCCTTGCTTCCTTCGAGATGGGTTCAAGTTTAGAGACTTCCGCACCGTCCATGGAACCTGATCTCAAGGGGGAGTCTTTCAGCAGGTTCCTCAATCAGATCAAATGTTTTACACTTGAACTGTGCAAACGATAACTGGTTTCCTAATACCTAACCGCTATCACAAGATATCAGATTTTATTTGGCCTAAATCGTTAGCCTGCATTTGATTCACGTTAACGCGGCATAACGCGTGTAATCGCTGTAGTTATTCGGGCATTAGTGTAATCCTGGCACGAACATTTTCGTGGCAAATGACTGCCGCAGGAGACTGTCTACTCCAATTTCCTTCGGTCGCCATGCTTCCTTTAGTACGCCTTGGCTTCCCCAACTTCCGGCGATTAGTAACTACGCTGGGTTTGATATTTTTTCGATAATCGTAGACCAAGGAGATTGTAGCTAAGCGGACTGTGCGGAAAGGAATAAACTGTAAATTGAGTAATGAAAACTACTTGGCTGAAAATCTATGCTGCATGTATCAGCTAATTTATATCTGATCTCGTTGGTACTATAGTAAAGCCCTCGGTCCCGACTGCTCTTCTAACATGTCTTGAAATCAACAGCGTGAAAACTGACATGTGATCTTACCAAATGATTACCATACAGAATTTTGTGTAAATTCTGGTAGTTAGCAAAATTAGGCCACACCTCGCCGGCCCCAACAAGATTGGGAAAACGCAATGTAGATTTTTATCTTCAAACAACCACGTTTCAAATACCTACTACTGGTACGGTTTTGCGACACATTGGGGTTACATTTTCAGCTTTTGCTTGAGTCCATGGCATGTATATACTTACTTATAGTTCTTTCTAATTGACCTGACACAGTACAGCTGTGGTAGCGACATTGAGCTAGAAGCCAAGAATTATTTATGTAATTCTATGACCATTGTCGCTATCAACTTCTTACATCTCAGCCCATAAATAACCCACTGCTGAGTCGGGCCTCCTCCAACTACATGGAGGGTAATTAGCCTACTGTGCCACGCTGGCCCATAGGCTTTAGTATCAAGTTTTCCTTCTCCTGCAGCTAGGTTTTCAGCCTTATCATTTCCTTTTGTCGGCTCTCACGACACCCTCAGTCTAAAATGGGGTGGCGACATTATGTATGCTTAATCCGTCACCACACGGAATTGTTGTCATCAATACGGGTCAATGTGGCGACTCTATCTCGTCGTTTTAGCTCATAAATGACCTACTACTGAGTCGGGCCGCCTCCAAATACATGAAGGGAAATTAGTCTAATGTGCTACGCTGGCAAGATGGGTTGGTACAGGGTTTGTATCCAGTTTCCTTCTCATACGGCTAGGTGATCTGCCTCTTGCGCTCCTTTAGTCACCTGTTGCGACACCCTCAGGATAGTGTAGGTTGGTGACATTGTATATTCTAAATCCATCACCACAGAGACTCGATTCTATCTAGCCTGTGGATATCCTAGAAAGTGACTTACGGACCAGTCTTTGGGGAGCTGACAGTCTGGTTGCATATTCTTAAGGAAATCTTTTGGCCGACTACCATTTTTTACACGGATTGCCCCTCGCAACCCACACAGTGGGACAACCGGTAATTAATCAGCTGTCAGCCATATAACGATATAAACTTTAAAACTACCATAGATAGTGTAATGGCAGCCGGGATTGACGGTTTTACGTGCCCATCGAAGCACGGAGGTGCATAGATATTACAGATGATGTACAACCATTGAACATCCAGCAGAGATTAATTAAAATCCAACTAGTTTCTGTGGTTCTCAACAGCGACTAATTTATAGGCTAAAATGAGGATTGGTTATTATACCGGCTATTTGAAGTTTTCTTAAATATCTCATAGTGTTTATTTTTGTTCATGTACACTAATATTCTGTCAGCTATTGACAGCTGCTGAATGTGGGCGTCCCGCATATATCCCTACAAAGTACGGTTATTCGTTGCATCAACAACATTGCTACATTCGTTTACCTCTTAGGAGTTTCTGTATTACGTTAAAGAAAAATATTTTGTTGGCGGCAATAATGACTGCTTTTATTTTAGATATTGGCATTTTTTATTTTAGACATAAATACGTCACGACATTGCCAATAATTGCATCACCATATTGCATCAAAATTGCGGGGACCGCAGCGATATCAGATAATTAGATTAACACGTGACCAGGGGGTGTTTCGGCTTCATTACCTCGACGATAGTCTATCGGCGGTACAATAAAGAGCAATTGTATTGCATCGGGAATGGCGTTCGCGGCGCTCAGGGTGCAATTACACTAGGTCGATAACCCGTATAAGTACGACAATGTATTCTTATATTAGAAGAGAGAGGATTAATTTGAAGTGGGGCGTACTCCAGTTATGTACACTTACCCCGGTCAAGTCTATGTACTATTTTTAAATACATGTCGACATATAGTTTGGGTATTGATTTAAACATTTTGGTGTCTGACACTTAAAACAGCATTTTCGAGAAGGGTAGGCAACTACAACTGTCGGACCAACTGTCAAGACCAGTTTGGTGACCAACTCTTGAAAAAATCAACTGGAATAAAACCATGACCCAATCTTTTTTTACTGTAAGTACATTACGAAAGAAGAGCTCGATTTCCTTATGCATTCGAATTCGGGAAACGACCAAGTGTAATAGCGGCACGAAGAGGGCGGGCGTCGATAGGCGGGCGGCACGGGGTTGGCACGGCAGTGCGCGGCGCGACGTCTGCCGCCCGCCCGCGTCCACTGTGCCCCGCCATCCGCGCCACGTGCCCGCGCTTCCTTCTCCGCGCTTCATACCAACTTCCTCACACAACCAAACCCTCAAAACCCCCCAACCATCATCCCCAAGTGTAAAGTGCCACGTAACTTAGCAGATGTCCCGGCGTCGCCGTGTCGTGTTTACATTAAGTGATGGTATCCATGGATAAAGATTAACAGTCGGGGTTGGGCGCTCTGTCAAACACTTAACTACGTAGGTAGTCACAATACTGGGAGATATATTGCTGAACGGCTCGATAGTGAGGGAAGGTTAGTATACGTTATGAGTTTAATTTAGTTTTGTCACGTCCGAATCTCCAATGACTCAACGTTTCATGCTGAATGTGGGATGTGGTAAAACTTACAAATTCCAGCTACAAGATCGAGTTCGAAGATACGAATTTGACTGAAAAACAATAATTTCCTCTTGGCACAAACTTCTAGACATGATTCTAGACACAATGATTTCTTAACGGTTCTGTTCGTGTTCTTTCATTTAACGTAACGCTTTTATTTAAATCCTAACGTTGGGATTTAAATAAAAGAACACTTTAAGAACCATTAAGAAATAATTTCCTGCGATGTGCAAAGACCGTGAAAACCTAAGACATCAACATATTCAACAACGTATTTAAATTATAATCAATTGTTCAGAAATCCTGCAAAAAGTTGGTGATTTACGGACTCGTACCTATAGAGTACGAAATAACGTGCCCGCTTCCTTCAGATAGGGTAAAACGGAACATTATATTTTGTTATAAAGCACAATGGTAGCGCACAAGAAAACGGGCTCTCTGATGAGAAGTGGTAGCTGCCGCCTTAAAAAGTTCAGAACTCAAGAAAAATGACTCACGTGTAGTCGAACCTATAAAGGGAGAAAGCATGACGCTGGTATCAAGCAGGAAATGTAAGCTTTCCGCTACAGGACAGAATTATCTCTCAGACAGTTAATTGATTGTTACTTCTTAAATTATCCTCGGATGCGAAAATGATTTTGCGTGTGTCACCACCCCATTCCATCCTGAGGGTATCGTGAGAGTCGACAAAAGGAAAAGGCGAGACCGATAACCTAGCCGTAAGAGAAGGAAACTTTGATACGAAACTCTGTGCCAACCCGTCTGGCCAGCGTGGCACTATAGGCTAATTACCCTCCCTGTAATGGGAGGAGGCCCAACGCAATAGTAGGTAATAGGTAAGGTTATGGGCTGATTAGTAGTAAGAATGAAACTCCATAAAATTTTCTTGTATAATCACTAACGCAGTGAATTTTTTTACGACAAGTTTAATAACTAACTACTTTAAGGTGAATGTTCCAGGGTAGCCCGCGAAATTCAAATTTTCTTACATTTTTTGCAATTTGCAGGCCAGTGCTAGGTTGTATGATGATGAACATTAGATTCGCGGCTGTAAGACGTATGTAGTTATAGAATTATAATCATCAAAATCATCAATACAACCCTCCCCAAGCTCATAAAGGTGCAAGAAAAACTTTTTCACTTCAGTAGCTCAAACATGTAGGTTTTGCTCACTGAAAACAGTGGACAAAATGCGATTTTGCCCACTGAGTGAGACAAAGTAACTTTTTAATTCTAATTCGAAACATTGGCACTATCTCTTTCTCGCCAATAGAAAAGAGAGAGACAAAGACCAAGTGGCCAGTACCAACAGCTCCGATTTTTCTTCTTCTTCTTCATTTAGGTTTTGGCTTCCATCGTTATACCGATGATTTTGCCAATGACAAGTGTGTTGTGTTAGAAATTTCGTGTGATTATGAAAGTTAAATTAATTGGTTATAAGTTGCGTTAGAGTTATGAAGTTAAATGTTAGCAGGTAGCGCTATAGAAAACAATACAAAGCATTAAAGTACAGATTATAAATATTAAATTGATAGAGCAATATTATGGGAACTATATTTGATTAAATACAAACTAGACGTACTTTTAACAGTTCGATTGGATGAAAGGAGTTCGTTATGGGGTTACTCCGATTTTTAATTCGACCTCAAAGACAAACACGTTCGGAATTTCGTACTAACTAAAGAAATTTAGCAAAAATGATAATTATATCTTTTATTGTAATTCATTGATTTTTTAACTTATTGTTGTATTTAAAATAAAATAAGTATTTACTGCTTAAAAAACTGATATTTAATTTAAAAATATTTAATTATAGTTTCAAAAATGTTACGTTTTATATTTCATTTCCTCATAGTGTTCTCGCTGCTGAAGTGAAAAGTTATGTGTGTTACACGAGAGCAAAATTTTTCGCATCTCGTGCCTTTGAATCCCTCGCAGCACTCAGGAGTCAACTTTAGAATCACTCGCTACGCTCGTGATTCAATCATTGATTCCTTCGCTTACTCGGGATTCAATATCAGCACTCGCAGCAAAAAATGACTTTGCTCTCTTGTTGCACAAATAACTATTTCAAGCTCAAAGTCATTCTTGCACCTTTATGAGCTTGGAGGGTTGTATTGGTGAGTTATATAACATTTTAATCAACATAGCACTGACCTGCAAATTGCAAAAAACGTACGAAAATTTGAATTTCGCGGGCTACACTGGAACATTCACCTTAACTAGCACTCTTTTCCTCTGTGTGGTCGAAATCCATGTAAGCATAATATTTTCGAACAGAAAATGTAGAAACTGTAGAAAATTTTATTCCTCTGGTCTCATTAGTTCTAGATGACTACAATTTGCTGCATTTTCAAAGAAATTACGTGATAACTTAAGTATCCTTCGAATACATATGAACGATAAGAATAATAGGAACATCACTATTATAATTAGCAGACTATGAAAAAAAATATGATGGGTTCCGTGACACACGTGAACGTTTTGACATTCATGTAATCCATTAAATTCCCGTTCGATTAAATTATTATACTATTACATAAAATGTTATAGTAATACAATACTAGAAATTATGAGAATTATGCAACTAAAAAAAATTCTTACGCCGTATTTACAATGTCTAGGTATAAAGCAAAACCTTCTCTAGCTCTATAAATATAACTATAATATGGTAACAAAATTGTCTTACCGATTAATTGCAAATGCATAATTGATTTAGTGGACATCATGAACCAGTTAATTACTGAATATGGCACGACCCAATAATTAATACCTACAATATTGAGTAGCGGAATTCAAACGGTTTAATTTGCGGTTCACCCTGACAGATAATAAATCAAATGCCGTGTACCGCCGTAAAGGCAGAATTTAACAATGCGTTTCAGAATACTAATTATAGGTCACAATTAAAGAAAGTGATAGACTTTAGATATAATAATAAAAGTAAAAATACAATCCTGTATTCAACCGGCATTATAGCAAAAGGAATTCTAGATTCAAAACCACTGGCCACTATTCTTTTTTAAAAAATCTCGTACACTACTTATAACCTAAATCGCGGGGGCTGTTAACAAACATATAATTTACGAACTCAAATAACCCAAAGACATTTTCCTGGCCCTAGAATCGGACCGGGGACTCGTGAACCAAAGGCACGGCGGCATATCCAACTCTTAACAAGGCTCGAAATATATAAATTCAATATTATTTTGCCGGTAGATAATACAAATCTACATTATGTTCTTCAAAATAATGGCAGACTTATCCTCACTATAAGGTACCTACACAAATTCACCATTTCATCGTCCAATAAGGTTGGAAACAAAGTTGGATATCTAAGTATACTGTAAAATATTTATTCTACCACATCTACCACAAATATTGTATTTCATAAATATCGTAGACATAAAAAATAACAGTTGTTAAAAGACTAAAATAACGATTCTTTTGATGTAGAGTTAAGATAAATGTATTCAAATTCAAATTGTACTCCTAACAAATATTCCTACTCAGACAACGTACGTTGGTCATTGGAATATCGTATGATTGTTGAATTTTTAGGTCTAGAAATATTTAACCGATATTCCATCGGTTTGTAGATAAATAAGTTTTGATAATTCTATACGTTCAATAAAATCTAATGAATTCAGACGTGGACTGTTACTTGTATTTCGGATTTATAAGATTGCCTTTTTAAATTCCGTGTGGTGACGGATTTAGAATATACAAGGCTGCCAACCCATAGCACCCTGAAAGTGTCATAAGAGGCGCACACTAAAGCACAGGCAGTTTACGTAGCCGCAAGAGAAGGAAAACTTGACACAACCCTGTGTCAGCTCAACTTGCCAGCGTGGTAGAGTAGTCTAATTTCCCTCTATGAATTTGGAGGTAGCCTAACTCTAAATGTATTTTCTAAAAACATAAAAACAAGACATTGTGTGAAAGGCCGTTCAGGAGAAATTTAGCCGGGCTAGTTTCAAGAATATAAGGACCCTTAGTTAAGTAATTTAGAAAAGTATACGTTTCGGAATACATTGATCCGTTTAAATCCTCTTTAACATTTATCAAAGTCATCAAATTTGTTTTCCGTCTAATATCAATTCAGCAATCCCGAAATTATCCCCCAGAGCTGTTTAAATTACATAAACGCTATCATTTTATAAATAACCTGTGTTGTCGCTAAACGGAAAGCTTCGGGACTGAATCCGAAGATGACAAAAAAGGCTATTAAATCGCGCGCTCTTTTATACAGCCCTTTTTATACGTTCACATAAATCTAAGCATAAACCCCTCGGAAATACCGTGTGTCAAAGTAACTTCATATTATATTATTGCAAGAGGTGCTGAAGGAAGGTTAACACACTGGGGGTTCTAAAAGGCAACGTATTCCAGAGTATTAAGAAACCTTTTAAGTATTTATATGTTTTTTTATTGAATAACCTGTACCGTGGAGGCGGTTTACAAACAAGAAATTCTCGTACACAAATGACACTCAGACTCGGAGCAAGTGCCTCTGTTTCACACAAAGACAGTCGCTCGACCCCGAAATCGAACCGGGGGCTCGTTGATCTAAAGTCGGCACATCTAGCCCCTAGACCAACAAGGCAGTTCAAGTCCAGTTATGACACGGTTTTGGGGGGACCATTAGTTAATGAGGCGTTTTTGAGATTTTTTCGAACACCCCTCTCCCCTCTTGGTGAGATATCGTAAGATTTTCCTCAAGTCCCTCTCTCACGCGAGATTCTTCAAAACTTCTATTTGGACTCTAAACGTGTTGAATTATTGAGAGTACGACAAATACTATTTATTTTCTCGGATTTGGCCATATTTTATTCTAGAAATAATTTTTCACGCAATTTTACACCGTTTCCTGCGAGAAAAATAATTAGGTACGTGATATTTGCCAAGAAAACCCCCTTCCCCCTAAAGTGATTAAGTCACGTAATTATAGGACGCCCTCTTTTTGGTGTCTATCGCAATTGGTTCAGTCAAGGTTATTATAATTTATCTACTCGTATCGCATGTTTCTTGAAATTTTGTGCTTGGGTTATTGTAGTCTATTTTTGAAAGTATCTTGAGATTTGTAATTTTTAATTATGCGGTATCGGGAGCCTTTGACGACTTTTTAAAGAACGCAAACATTCATTCCATTGAACAACACGAGGAAGTTAGTCAGTAACAGTAGTGAACAAAGCAACTGTAAACTACCTTTGATGACTGGCGCACTTCTCTGAAATATAGTTGGGAAGGTCGATAGCTGCCACAGGCGTTATATTTGTGAACAACTGCCGCTCTTTGTAGTTGGCTCATTGGATTGATTGCTTTACTGATTGATGAACGTTTAATTTTTACACTCGTTTCCGTACGCGGATGTACCTTTCAATTTTTAACCGGTGCTACATTTGGCGACTTTTGAGGAACTCTTCATACTTTTTTCTGAAGGAAACTACTACTACTCAGCCCATATACAGGGTTGATACGACAAAGGGGCATTTTTTTAACTGCCTTTATTAGGTATAATTTCCAGGCTCTGTACCAAAAATCAATGAAATTGGAGAAATAGTTTAGCCGCAAATGATTTTTAAAATTTTTGCCTCATTTGAACATGATGTATCTTTCCTAACAGATGTTTATGCCTAACGCATCGTTTATTAACTTAGGGGCTGTCCATTAATCACGTGATGTTATTTTAACATTTTTTAACCCCTCCCTCCCCATTGGTGATACCTGGTGAGGTTTTTAGACTACCCACTCCACCCCCCATGAAAAATCACGTGTATTTTTTTTTGTACCGTTTCGAATTCATACTAATCACATATATAGTATACGTAGTGTAATTTAATGCCCCTCTGTCATATCAACTCTGTATAATATGACCCACTGCTGAGTCGGGCCTCCTCCAGTTACATGGAAGGAAATGCAGTCTATGTAATGTGACACATTGGCATGATGGGTTGGCACAGGGTCTGTTTCAGGCTTTCCTTCTTGCGTCTTAGTGGTCTCTCTCCTACGTTCCTTTAACCGCCTTTTACGGCACCCTAAGGATGGTGTGAGTTGGTGATATCGTGTATTCTCAATCTACCACACGTTTTATATGCTCTAAAGCAATTACTTTGTTATCCTATTGTTCGTTAGTTTCCTTGTGTAGTTTTCCAATGACACGCTCATCAAGATCTTATGATTCAAATATTCATCATCGGTATTAAAAAATAAGCCTCGCTGGAAACGATACTTTCAAATTGTTTACATGAATTAGGTATGGTACGGCGATATGAATCTTATAAATAACATGTCTGCCGTTGGTTCGTTCCCAGAATAGATCTGATTTTTATATCTATTTAATCGAGTGTTCTGGGTTATCTTATTTGGGTCATAATATTGGTCCAAATCAAACATAAATAGAGAACAGGCGTTATTAATTAATAGGTTTGATTTAACAATTGATTTATTTAATGGAATCTTTTGATACTCCAGCATTTTCGGAAACTAAACTAAATATAGTTTTATCCTTCTGATATAGAATACGAAATGTCAATGACGATTGCCGTATGTGGTGGCCGAAAGCAATGAAAATGACTCCAGCATTTTCGGAAACTAAACTAAATATAGTTTTATCCTTCTGATATAGAATACGAAATGTCAATGACCATTGCCGTATGTGGTGGCCGAAAGCAATAATACTAGCACACTATGTGTCAAGTCATCTGCCAGAGTGGCTCAGAACAGTAATTTATCTCCATGAAATCCATACCCGACGATGGGTATCTGCCATAACCGACTCAATAGAGGGTCCTGTGCTAAGGTGATAATTTTATCTATACTAATATATAAAGCTGCAGAGTTTGTTTGTTTGTGTGTTTGTTTGTTTGTTTGAACGCGCTAATCTCGGGAACTACTGGTCCGATTTCAAAAAATCTTTCAGTGTTAGATAGTCCATTTATCGAGGAAGGTTATAGGCTATATTTTATTTTCAAAAGAATTAGGGATTTTGTAAACCAAGGTGTAAAATCGAAAACCTATTTATGCGTGCGCTGCAAAAAAAGCGAGAGCACACATCTAACTATCATAGTTTAGTCACAATAACCGATTTTAGTTTCATAAAAAATATGCACGGGTTTGAAGCCCACGCGGGCGAAGCCGCGCACAAAAGCTAGTTTACCCATAAATGCGTACACTGCTGAGTCAGGCGTTCTCCTATTACATGGAGGGTAATTAGCCTACTGTGCCACGCTGGCCAGACGGTTTGGTACAGGGTTTGATTTCAAGTTTTCCTTCTCCTGCGGCTAGGTTTTCGGCCTGGTCATTTTATTTTGTTGGCTCTTACGACAACCTCCGGGTGGAATGGGGTGGTGACGTATATATTTGAATTTGTTGGTAGATTTCATCCTCTTCGGCTTTGGCAGACATTTGGGATGTCACTACACCTGTAAATTTTGCAATTTTTTTTTCGAATACAATTCAAAATATGTAGTTATTAAAAGCCCTTGGTGCATGCTGGTATGTACCCACTCTCACCGGGATCCAAAGACGTCGGCGGCTCTGGTCCGGTAGTTGTAGACCATCTTGACGTGAATGTACGTCAAGCTTTCGCTGAAACGATGACCATGATGATACTGACGTTCAAAATAAGACAACTGTGAACATTCACCTAGTATGAAATAAACTCACTAAAGTCGTAACGCTAAATTATGTGTAACATACTTCAAGCTTTTTACGATCGTCAGAAACTTCTTTTAATTGTAAATAAATCTGTTCTTGCTTCATTTTATATAAGACCGGATTATACGGAGATTTTTTTCACATCATATTTAAACCAATTTGAAGATCATTTGAAAAAGAAGCTACTACGGAGTTTCATCCCGGCTCTTGTCCGTACAGCAGCATTCCGAATCGGCGGTTTCAGTATTAATGTGGGTGAAAGGTGTGAATATTGATATGACGACCGATAGGTGATATTACCTAGAGAGATGATATTGGTCATTTAAAATTTGACGATATAACTAATATAAGAGTTTTGTGATTAAACCGAGGTAAATAAAGTTCCTTTTGAGTTTGAGTTTACCGCACCCGAATAACATCACCCCCGGGAGGTGTTGTGTTTTCGCTTGTGAGTACGGTCACCTTAGTTTCATCTTGGCATCTGAAAGTAATCCACTTTTCCTCTACTGCTAATGTCATACTCTCATATTTTATAGGGCCGGCGACGCGGAGTTGTAAACGACCTGCCAATCGTTAGTATAGAATAGAATAGAAAAATACTTTATTGTATAAACCAATTATGGCGTTCACAACCGTCAACAAATTTTTTACTACATACTACTACCAGGTCGGAACACGGCATGACGGGTAGTAATAATTTCCCAATGGGCAATTTCATAATTATAAGCTTTGAAAACGGCAAATGTAGCAATAGGGAACATTTATTATTCTCTACATACTCGTACAACCTCGCGAATTGGTATTAAAGGCGAATATGAGAATGGAAAGTCAATCTTTAAAAAAAGAATTTATTTATTACCACCAACCTCTAACAGCAAATTAGTTAATACACACTTCTCTTGTTTGTCTTGATAAAACTTTTGACATGAGTTTCGCTGGGTTCGCGAACTTACTCCTTGAGTTATGTACGTATGTTAATATAATATTATTAAGTAAATTAATATGATAACTGGTATAGTTACAAAGAGTTTGACGACTTTTCTACGTGATCATCGACAATACATTTATTTTAATATTGTACTAGCCGATCAGATATTTTCGTATCATTATCAGATGTTGTTGTAAGGAGTTTTTTTTATATCATCTATGCAATGCAAACAGACATTCTCGAGCACACAATCATAACCTACCTATAGATTTACTTCAGTTGTTCGTAAGTTATGCGCGTATATACAATTCGACTTTTCAAGTAATTTTCACTCAGTACTTCACCAGCGGTGTACTTCAGTGACTGATAGATAGATATATGACAGTTTCTGTGCCTTAAAGCGATATTTACACCCGATTTATCGTGTTATAAAATCTCTTTTAAGCGCTTCATCCGCTTATATTCGGCAAACTGTGGGACGTTCGCTAATTGATCACTTGACATTTCACCCATTTTCATTATTGGCAGTTTTTTTGCAAAGTCAATGGGACTGTTCCTGCTTCATTTGGGGCCAATACGTCCCTTCTAGTAAATGGACATTTCTAGGAAATAGAGGATGGGCAAAGGCCACTATTGTCTCCCTCCCTATCTTTCCACTTTCATTATAGTCGGCACCGATCTAACCTAATTTGGCTAACTACCAGCCATTGCCATCTGCCCTCCGCTACCCACACCCACTCCCCCCATCCCCTGTGCCACTCGAAGGGACCACTGGTAGTTATATGGTTGCATTTCCTAATATAATAGTTCAGAAGTTAACACTAATCGTACAGAAGTACAAAACTCTAACCTTTTTAATAATAAACTAATTAAATTAATAAATAAATTTTAAATATCAATATGGATGATATTGTGTGGTATGTTAAAGATATAAATATATATTAAATGTTTAAATTGCTGCTGGCTGTAAAAAAACGACTACTTTTCATCAAGATCACGTTTCGTATTTAGATCTATTGTATTCTAAATCAGAGACTACACAAAGAGTTATTTACTACTGACAAGGTATGTATCCAGATCACCTCAGGATTTTATCCGAAGATATGTAAATCATAAACTTTGCAACGTTAAAGAAGACAAATAAATACAGTGCCAATTAAAAGTTTTTATCGACGCGGTTACTTAAGGGTAGGTAGGTAAGAAAGAGTTCAGTTTTCGCGTACTAAATTCCTCTCGTTAAAGTTTTCCTTAAAAGCTTTTTAGCAGGTTTCCTTCTACCGTCGTTCGCAATTTTTCCTTTAAAACTTTTTCTCTTTATTGCAGTGAAGGGCTTCGTAACTAAAAGTAAGGATGTGTGTCGTGCGACTGACTTCAATACTAACTAAAGATCGCCAAGTTGTCGAAATTCGGCAAACATACCTGCACTGTAAAGCCTTCTCTTAACACTACTACTGCTCAGCCCACAATCCACTGATGAGCCTGGCCTCCTCCAATTACATGGAGGGTAATTAGCCTACCGTGCCACGCTGGCCAGATGGGTCGTCACCGGGTTTCCTGTCAAGCACCTATTCCTTCTCATGCGGCTAGGGTTTTGGCCTTGCGATTTCCTATTACGACACCCTCAGGATGGAATGGGGCTGGATGGTGACAGTATGTATTCCAAATCAGTCACCACACGGACTACTCATTCATATAAATAAATAAATAAATAATAAATATCCTTGGACATTTCACACAACGCCATCTCGTCCCAAGCTAAGCAACTTAATGCTTGTGTTATGGTAACGAGATGGATGATAAACTACTTATATACATTTTTTTTTGTAAATACATACATATTATACATAGAAATGACACCCAGATTCCGAGCCAGTGCCTCTGGTTTAGACAAAGACACTTGCCCGACCCCGGAATCGAACCCGGGACCCGTTGATCCAAAGGCGGCACATCTAACCACTAGACCAACGAGGCAGTCGTTGAAAATCTGCAGCTGTACAATCATAAGATATCATTCCGAATGGAATTTTATCTAACTTCAAAGCTAAATACGCTCGTCTTTGGCAATCGGGGCGCATCGGTGAACAATGGAAGCCTTATAATCACGTGAAGGAAAAAAATAGCAAAATATTTCAGCCATGCTAAATATTAAATTGAAGGCATCGTTCATATTTTCTTGATATAATACCAAGCGCTGTTTGATTAGTTACGTCTAGCTAGTGCGCGCTACCGCCCTCGTGTCCCGCAACGCCCAGCGCAGTATAACTTCCTATAATTATGTATTGATGTTGTGTTTCCTGATTAATATTTCTTTGTTTACCCTAACTATACCTTCAATGTTATTTCCTTTATTCACTAGTAATATTACGTCATATTTACTGTTTCGTCTGTTGTTTTGTGCTGCATTAATGTGTATACTTTCTCTCCATACACGCTGTAACTAAATGTTACCAATTACAGTAGACAATTTTCTAAACCTGATTTTCCTTCACCTGTGCTTTTTGTATGTAACACTGTTTACACTTTCCCTTCGGATGGAACAGGGCCCTTAGGATGGATGTCCTAAGTCTGTTACCATACCGACAATACAATACTATACTTACTATACTAATTTTATTACTACAACAGATTTTCTAAAATTTTCCATGTGGTGATGGATTTAGAATATATACATACCACCCCATTCCATCCCTAGTGTGTCGTAAGAGCCGACAAAAGAGATGACAAGGCCGATAACCTAGCCGCAAGAGAAGCAAACCATGATGCGCCAACCCGTCTGGCCAGCGTGGCTGAATAGTAGTAGTAATGGATTTTGTATTTTTTTTATATACGACATGAATATCTTTGACCCTAGGCTTGCGTGATGGAAAGCAACGCCAGGGTCTAAGATGGAGCAGGCAATTCAAGGAAATGCCTTGTCGGGCACCGGCTCTCACATGCACACGACGAAACACAGTAAAACTGCTTGGCGCCGACTTAGATGTGATGGTGGTAGCTAGCCCGACGGACCATTAGTTCCTACCACCAATCGTGCTGGGTTTTTTGACTTTACAACACACGTTTTTTTCCCAGGGTGCAGTGGGGATGTGTGATATTCTGTCCCGTCCTCACACGGGAAAAAAATCAACAGGATTTGTGTATCCCATATCTTAATTAAGTCATTACATATTCTGTTGCCTTAGCTAGTACCTACACAAATGTCTATGGTAATCCGTAAAGCTACGAAGTTAACGAAGTCCAAAAAAACTCCTAATTAATAGGCAGCTTTATGTAAAATCCGTACATGTACTGAACAAGGGTACACGGGACGGGACGGTCTCTGTTCGGTGAAAAGATTACATTTATTTCACAGCGTAATTTGGAAAAGTTGTGTATCATCATCATGTCTCCTCACCTTCGTGGCTTCCTTCAATAATGTTGAGGGAAATTGACAGGCACAAGGTTCGTATTAAGTTTTTCGCGATTTGTCTTGTCATTTTCTTTCGTCCTACGTCACCCACAAGATGGAATAGGATGGCGATGGGGATCGTTTAGGAAATGTGAATGGCTCTTGTTATATTTTTATTAGTATACGTCGCCTTGTATGAAGTCGGAGTTTAATAAACATAAAACATTACATAGTAGACGAAAGCCAATCACAAGTTTTCAAATATAGTATACAGACATTAGAAGAAATAAAAACGACAGGGTAGACAAAAAGGGAAATAAAGAAAGAAGCCACCTCTGGAAGTAATTTAAAACTAACTTATGACGAAAAAATATGCCGCCATTGTCTTTTGCAGGCTACTTATGGTATCACAGAACAAGTCAATGTCTATCCTCTCACACGCTATGCCGTATACCCTGGATTAAATCTTTTATATTTAAAGTATGTAATCTGCATTAACGTCCCTGTCAATTTAAGTTGGCACCGAATTCAAAATATTTAATTTAAGTGGATAGGAACGTATCCTTTGGATAACAAAAATATCTTCGAAATACGCGAACTTTTACTGTCCTAAAAATGTGTGTCGTTAAAGTACTACGAAATCGATTTTGATAACAGTATATGGGATTAATCTGGAACCAACACCGTTCGAATAAAAGTAGTAAAGCAGTTTCTAAATCGATTCGGGAATCTTCGAGTAATCAGTGAACTTATATAAAAAAAGGTTCCGTCGAATTAAGGTTTTTCTGAAGTCGGGTAAAAAGCCACTGTAAAAGCAAACCTATGATGTGCAAATCCATTTATCAAATTGGAGCAAGGCCGACACCATGATGTTTGCCTTTTGGAGAAAAGTTCCCTTATATATATTTCAACAGCTGAATATAAGTGCGGCATTTAATATTAAGATATCTCATGCCCGGCTGCGGGTGACAGATGGCAGGTCCCAGGCGTAAGGACGGGTGAATAAGACGCCAGTTACTCGTACCAACTGTCTTATGGCACAGATAAAATATTTCCCTATTTATGAAATCAGGTATTTTGCAGATAATGAAATAAAAAATATCTGTCACTCCATTTCTCTCATTCTCATTTTGTATTCATTTTATTTTACACGAGCTTTGTTTACGTGAAGCTTGAATCCGCATATAATATTATTTCGCATATCTTAATCTGTTTTGTTTAAATGTTTGTTTATACATGTCTAAAAGTGAACATTATTTATTAATACCTGCATTTTATTTTAAACTAGCGACCCGCCCCGGCTACGCACGGGTGCAATGATGAACATCTAAATTTATCAGTGTTTCTCTACAATATTATACATGTATTATACATAAAAACCTTCCTCTTGAATCACTCTATCTACTGAAAAAAACCGCTTCAAAATCCGTTGCGTAGTTTTAAAGATTTAAGCATACATAGGGACGGACGGAAAGACGACAGTGACTTTGTTTTATACTATGTAGTGATAGTGATAGTGACTAGCAACCCGCCCCGGCTTCGCACGGGTGCAATGATGAACCTCTAAATTTATTGGTGTTTCTCTACTATATTATGGATGTATACATATAAACCTTCCTCTTGAATCACTGTATCTATTTAAAAAAAACCGCTTCAAAAAGCGTTGCTTAGTGCGAGTGATAGTGATTGAGTATTGATATCAACAATATCTTTCGGTATTTACTTGATTTCGTGACAGAACAACTATTAGCATTACAGCGTTTTAGGATGGATCATGAGATAGAGCAATTTTGACTAATACTACTCAGCCTCTAGTGAACCACTGCAGAGGCGAGCCTCCTCCATTTACAAGGAGGGCAATCACACTACTATGCCACGCTGGCAAGACGGGTTGGCAAAGGGTTTCGTATCAAGTTTTCCTTCTCTTGCGGCTAGGTTATCGTCCTTATAATTTCCTTTTGTCGGCTTTTAAGACACCCTCAGGATCAAATGGGGTGATGCCACTATGTATTCTTAATCCGCCACCACTCGGACCAATTTAATTAATTTTATTTGAAGATTAATTAAGTTTGACTAAGTCTACTAATATTATGAAGAGGAAAGATTTGTATTATCTCAAAAACTCAAAAACTAAGAACCGAGCAAAAAGCTTTCACTTTTAGAATGTTATATTATTCCGGAGTAAGCCGTAAGTAACCTTACGAGCGAAATAAGCTGGTGAATTATTTAAAGCTAGCGATTCCAATTTTTAACCGATACATATATAGAAAAGTTGAATTTCGCCAGTCATTCTTGACAAAAAACCTATTCAATTCTTTTCTGATTCTATTCCAAGTGTCAATGTCTGGTGTCAAGAATGATTACGACAATAATATTATTGTTACAGTGTTTATGAAAGAACATAAGAGATTTATGAGATGTTATTCTTGATGATATACAATGGAATTCGGCGTTTGGCGTCTACCCAAGTAGCTATCATATAGGATATAGTTACAGCAGTCACCTGGTTACTATATCGACGTAAGGTGATTTATAATATCATTTCTAACCTAGGCTGCGTTCCTGTGGATTTTCAGCAGATGCTGTTTTTTTTAAATCTGTGGCGTGGTGTTTGTTTGTTCTCTTTTCAGTACCATTCTCAACCAAATTCTTTGATAGAAACTATATTCACACAATCAGAAATATTTCGTTTCTTTTGATCTCTGAATACTCGTGTCGTAAGAGTCGAAATGGACAAAAACACAAATGGAAAAGACAAGGCGGATAGCCTAGCCGCAAGAGAAGGAAAACTTGAAACGAATCCCTATGCCAACCCGTCTGGCCAGCGTGGCACAGTAGGCTAATTACCCTCCCTATGTTGGCAGGAGGTCCGACTCATCAATGGGTCATTTGTGGTTTGAGTAGTAGTATGTTTCATCGGCCCTCTGCTAGATGGAGCGACGATCTGCGAAAGGTTGCGGGCAGCAGCTGGATGCGTCAAGCTGAAGACAGGGCGCTATGGCGCTCTTTAGGGGAGGCCTATGTCCAGCAGTAGACTAATGTGGGCTGATGATGATGATCTTTCATCATTTATTTTTGCTCGTTTAAGTTATAAAACTTTCATCACTTTCATCATTTACAAAAAAACCGCTTATCCTGAAGCCTGAAGTTTTGCACACAGTATCTCAATCGGTACTACCGATTCAGATAATCCCTTATCAATACTATAGGGGTTTTGTTACAGCCTGTATACAGCATCATCAGCCCACTCTAGTCCACTGCTGGACATAGTCATGTATACATTTCTCTATATTTTTTATATTATTCATTCAATAATAGAGCGTATCCATATTCAAAATTAAGTGAACTATGTATTTCGGTGAAATATTGTCCTAAAGGCGTTTCCCACTATTACCACAACAAACGGTCCTGTGCTTCCCACATCTCTCAACGTCGCCCATCTTGTGGCACGTCCATTAAGATAGGCTTTGAGAACTTGAGAACCTTTATGCTCCATCAGCCGTTTGTGTATATTCTTGACATTGCTTTGATGAATGTCTTTCCTGTTACGAACTTTGAAAGATAGCGGGTGTTCCTTCACTCCCTACTTAGGAGGGACTCTTTGCTCCAAATAGGCGACGTGTGAGTGACACTTCTGGGGTTGCAAACGGCTATAGGCGGCAGCAAGCGCTTACTATCAGGTACTACAGTTTTCACGTTACCGAATATTTAACCAAATGTTCACGGATAGTCCTACTAGATGGGTCTTAACCCCAGAATCGGAGCATGTTTTCCACTGCGAAATCCGTGGCCCTGGTTGGGCAGTCATGAATCGCCGTTGGTTTTAGTCGGTAGGTCAGGGCGCTAATTTCTATCTCTCCACGCCCTGGCGTCCCACATAACCCATCAAAAGCCGAGTATGTATTGGGATATTCAAGTAAAATAAACGATATGTCTCGAGGGCAAGGATAATAACTTTGTGTCAATACTGGTGGTTAGCCAAATTAGACTGGTAGTCTACTGCTTTCCGTGTGGTGATGGATTTAATATACAAAACATCACCAACCTACACTATTCTGAGGGTGTCGTAAGAGGCAGATCACCATGCCGCAAGTTAAGGAAATCTTGATACAAATGCGTATTGCCAGAGTGGCACAGTTGGCTCATTTCTCTCCATGAAATTGGAGGAGGTCCGACTTGTAGTGGGTTGAATTGAGGAATAGTATGTCCTTATAGAATAAGATGTAGATATGTGCTACTTTTAGTATGTTTTAAATACATATTACCATCCTAAGTAATAGTTCTATTGTTCCTCTTACGTTTTTTAATGTATAACTTCCCACAAGCATATTAAGAAAAAAGCAGCCGACGATCGTTGCACAGTTCCTTTATTTTCGGAAAGTAGGCGAGACGCCTTGCCACGCCTCTAATCCCTAGCAACGGTAGCTTTATCGATAAAAGTTGGCGCTAATTTGATTCGTGGGTTCGAGGCCTATGTCGGGGAGTCTTTCTTAGTGCTAATCGCAGTTAACATTGCGATTAGCACTAAGGCCGCACTATTGTACAGACAATGTATAATTTTAAGTTTACATAGAACAATGTTAATATTTAAGGTTTGTATAATAAATTACCCGTGTTGTGATGGATTTAGAATACAAAGTGTCACCACCCCATTCCATCCTCAGGGTGTCGGAAGAGCCGTCAAAGCATATGCCAAGAAAGGCTAAAAATCGCCGCAAGATAAGGAATACTTGATACACTGTGGCATCTCGTTTCCAACCCTCACGTCTCCAACCCAGACGGGTTGGTACATGGTTTTGTATCAAGTTTTCCTTATCTTGCGGATAGGTTATCGGCTAACGGTTCAATTCAATAGCTCGATTTTAAAAATTGTTGTCAGGCAAAATTATTTTTAGCTGTGCTTATACGAATAGAATTGACCGACTCTGAAATCGAACCGGGAGCCCGTGATTGAACTTCCAAAGGCGTCTATTTATGGACCGAGAATATATGCAGTTGGATCTTTGTGACGCAAAGGCTCTCTATTAACAATAAAGGGACTTAAGTGCCACCTGACTGTGGCCCTTTTAGTAAGATAAAGCAACCTTATGAAAGCATTATTTCTGAGTCCCCAGCCCCATTACTCTGACGCTCAGCATACAGTATCGGTATCATTAAAATATATGGTATAGGCAATAACACAGTGCCACGCCATATGTAACAGATGGTGGTGTATTTAAAATACATAGTGTCATTACCTCATTCTATCCTGAGGGCGTTGTAAGAGCCGATAAAAGCAAATGACAAGGCCGACAACCAAGCCGCAAGAGAAGAAAATACTGATGTGAAGCGTGGCCCAGTAGATTTATTACTCTCCATATAATTAAATAAATAAATATCCTTGGACATTTCACACAACGCCATCTCGTCCCAAGCTAAGCAAATTAATGATTGTGTTATGGTAACGAGATGGATGATAAACTACTTATATAATTTTTTTTGTAAATACATACATATTATAGATAGAAAACACCCAGACCCGGAACAAATACTTGTAGGTCGTACAAATATTTCTTCCGTGCGGGGAATCGAACCCCCGACATGCTGTGCAGCAGTCGATCGCTCAACCACTGCGCCAACCGTGTCGTCGATTGGAGCCAATTGGAGGAGGTTCGTCTCAGCTGTGGGTCATTTATGGGATGAGTAGCAGCAGGCAGATCAAAAAGACTCGTTAGGAACAACGTAAGGTATTTGAATCAGTTCATCAACTCCCCGTCTTATTGAGATTGAGTTAATTGAAGCTCGCAACTAAAGATGAGAATGCCGCAATAATCTTCGTCATCATCCACAGAGATGTGACTTATCTATACTAATATATAAAGCTGCAGAGTTTGTTTGTTTGTTTGTTTCTTTGAACGCGCTAATCTCAGGAACTACTGGACCGATTTCAAAAAATCTTTCAGTGTTAGATAGTCCATTTATCGAGGAAGGTTATAGGCTATATTTTATTTTCAAAAGAATTAGGGATCCGTATGAAAATTGCGATTATGTAAACCAAGGTGTAAATGGAGAACCTATTTATGCGTGCGCTGCAAAAACTATTAACAATAGAACAAAATGATGTACTACGGGTTTGTAGATCTTATAAAAATCTACAAAAAAGTCCACGAAAGCACATATCTAACTATCATAGTTTAGTCACAATAACCGATTTTATGTTCATAAAAAAAATGCATAGAGATACGCGGGTTCAAAGCCCACGCGGGCGAAGCCGCGCGCAAAAGCTAGTCTTAGATAAAAGTATCTGAAATACAGATACAAGATACAAAATACGTATTTACATTTTGTATTTGAAATACTTTTTAATTTTAGTATTTTGTATCTTTTATTTAGATACATTCTTATGGTATCTTAGTATTTTGAAGATACTTTATTCCCTAAGATACTTTTACTAAAATAAATTCGTAGTTTTTTCCGAATGCAACTGAACGTAGCGCGTCTTTTAAAAATTCTACAAATGTAATTGGCTATTAGATAGAAGATGTCCCACTGTCACTCCTGTGAGTACTGTCACTGTCACTCATTCCGTATTTCTGAACGGGAGGAAAAGTTTAGGTTAGATTAACAACGGACAAATATGATCATTGATCTTTTTACGCATTAGTTTTTAAATTAGTAATCACAGATATGATTCAGTAAGTTGATGAATTTTAAATTTATAAGTTTGATTCTAATCAGAGTGTTCATTCTGGCTACTTAGCCCGTTACTTCGTCATTGCCACGGTGAAATTTTATATTTAATTTTATTAATATTTATTATTTAATAATAATAAAGAAAGTCAAAAGATGAATCTTAATAAATGTGTCTAGAGGACTCTGATTCCTCTATTGCTAGTGGCGAAAACACAAGCAGTACCAGTGATTTAGAGACACTCCAGTACCTCAACAATAAAGATGCAAACTTTAAAAGCTTAAATGCTTATCCTACAATAAAAAGAATATTCCTAAAATATAACACCTGTTTGCCCAGCTCTGCCCCTGTGGAGCGACTGTTCTCATTTGGGGGCATGATCATGAGGCCTTATCGAAGGAAGATGAGCGACAATATGTTTCTGCTTATATTCTACATAATTGATTAGTTAGTTGAGTTTATTGTGTTTTTATTATTTTATTAAATTGCTTCATTTTTTCGCAACTGTATTAAAAAATAGTCGTTTAGTACACGTGCGGAATCGTCATTGCAACTTGTTCCGACTGTCAACCCTCGCCTTCGGCTGCGCCTCGGCTCGTGTAGACATTTGTCGGAACTCTTTGCAATGACAGCCTTTCCGCACTTGTAATGAAATATACTATACTCAAATCTCTACTAAAAATTATAGATTAAAAGTTTCAATTTTAATGCCTTCATATTTTGTCTTGTCACATTTGCCTGATCCTTGTTATCAACGCGATCTATACGAAAATTGTTTTCTCGAACTAATAAAATTGAGTTCAATTAAATGTTCTTTTCTTACAAAAGTATTTTATCTTTAAAAAGTATTTGAAAGATAGGTATTTTGTATCTAGTATTTCAAATACCTTTTTAGAAAAATATTTGTATCTGGTATCTGAAATCCTTATTTTTAAAGTATCTTGCATCTTGTATTTTAGATACTTTGTATAGGGTATCTTATACATCACTGATCATCCAAGACCATGAAAGAGTCACTTCTGAGTTAGGCCTCGTCCCATGACATAGAGGGAAATCAGCCAATTGTGATGATAATTATTATGATAATGATCCAATAATCGCTTCCATAAATGACCAACAAAAAAGAGATAGATCTTTTTATAGAGAGCGATCTTCAAACGGCTAATATCAGTTACAATACTCTTGATACTTTTTAAACAAAACTGAAATTGAAATCGGTTCTTTCACTCGGAAGCTATTGACAGACATAACCATAACAGATTTTTTACGCAATTTTCAGCCCATAAATGACCCACTGCTGAGTCGAGCCTCCTCCAAGTTCGGGGAGGGAAACTATCGTGCCACGCCGGCAAGACGCTGGCGCAACGGACTATCACGTCAAGTTTTCCTTCTCTTGCGGCTAGGTTGTCAGCCTCTGGCGTTCCTTTAGTCACCTCCACAGGAACAGAATAGAAAAATGCTATGTCTATATCAATTTTATAACACTACTACCTGGTCGGATCGGGGCACCAACTGGCTTGTCTTTTTTCTCTCTTTACCTGGCGGAAGAAACTCGGCGGCCTTACCTTTTTTTAACGCCATATTACAATTAGCGTGTAGGTACATATAACTAACTAGTTTCGTTTGGTTCCGAAAGGCGCTCAACTGAAATATGAATTTTATAATAATAAAAAGATAGAATACTAAAAAATGAAATTATAGGTCTTGAATCCAGTGACGGCTCACTGGATTCAAGACCTATAATTTCATTTTTGAGTATTCTATCTTTTAGAATCCAGTGACGGCTCACTGGATTCAAGACCTATAAATTCATTTTTTAGTATTGTATCTTTTTATTATTATAAAATTAAAAACCCCAAACAGCGGCACCTGTTCACAAGCATAACGCATGTGGAAGCCATCGATCTCCTAAACCATGTCATCGACACGCCACTCGTCGTTACCAGTGTTCGAGTACGCCTAAGAATAAATGAAGTTAAATTCGTAAATTCACTTCCAGTAAGCATGCCGTTTTCAATCAAAACTAGCAAAAATACATGCTTTTTCCATGGAATATTTGAAAACATGAGCTCGAGCAGCTTAATCTTAGGATGGTACGAGTTGGTAACAGTGTGTATTCTCAATCCATAATCCATCACCACACATACCTCCTACCCTATTTGTTGGGAATTAAGAGCAAAAAAAGTTCGATATTCATATTATTTAAAAATAAAAGGCTCCATACATATCACTGTTATTTGGTTCATGGATCATTCTTGGAACGGGTGATTTAGATGGTAAGAAATTTACCATATGTGTAAAATTGTATTACTGTTATCATAATCTATTGGTTATTGCCTATTCCCATGGTATTTGCGTGAGCATTTCTGTAACATGGCAGGATGCCAAGCAGATTGAATTCAATAAAATTTACTGATATGTTATGACCACTTTGCAACTTTAAATACATATGTTTAAAATTGACGATTTGGACTATTTAAGTATATTTGTTTCGTTTTCCAGTTTTTGGGAACCATTTTCATTTTATGGATTGTGTAGGAAATGGCAGAGAAGAAGTGGTCTACTGCCCTACTCAAATTTCATAGAGAAGAACTTGACCTATTGCACCATCACCAGTCAGACAGGTTCTCTTTATCGTCAACTCTGTGAAAGTGGAAGCATAGGGCTAGCAAGCCAGCAGAGGGAAAGTGGATTTGTCGGAATGACGAAAAACGATGGATGAGGGCGGCTCAGGACCGGCCTTTGTGGAAATCCTTGGGGAAGGTCTACGTCCAGTATTGCAGCATCGTCTTTTTGCTGACATGACCATGCTTATTTCTATGCCTGACCAGACCTTTAAGAGAAGTAGAGCATAGCGGATAACCAGGAATTAAGTATCTCGACTTTACAGAAAACCGCAGTCAAATAATACCATCCTTGGCTGGTGTTTCTGTGTGTAAGGTCAGGACAGGACAGGAAGGAACGTTTACATTTTGCTATCAACGTCATGCATTCCTTGATTAAAAGCCCAGCGCACTTGCGTCTCCTGTGACGTTGCAGGTGTACATGGATCTCTTAGCATCAGGTGACAGACCTGCTCGTTTGCATTTCTCTTTTAAAAAGGGCACTATTTACGACATCCTCAGTATGGGGCGATGACACGATGATGAAAATAATGCTACTAGCCCATTAATTACCTGAGTCGGACCAAATAATGCTTAGAAGACACTAATTATAACGGCAACAGTATTTGTATGTTCGTGTTTCAACTTTAGCGGGAATGTTGTCTAATTGCTTAGTCACGCTGGAGGAAAACTTTTATTAGCGCGAAATAGTTTAGCTGAACAGAACTTGTGTTAAACTATTTTAGTTTAATTGGTAACCAATATTAATTTAACAATCTTCCACTGTACACCACTATTCAATAATTACCAGAATAAAAATTAAGGGCATGTGTCACCGTTTTTGATGACTTTAAAAAATAACTGTACCCTCAAATTGATAAATTACGTTTAAAAATTAATATGGCAATATTATGGCTGTGATTTTATGACTACTCTACGATGATAGGGTTGTAACGACTTTTTACTCGTTACAACCCTATCATCGTAGAGTAAAAAAAAACGGGGTGCACTCAGGGAATGCCGACAGATGTGAAAAAAACAACGCGGCACTACAAAAAAAAAGCCCGTGATTTACTTCCTTGTACCTGTCTTGTAATCGGTACGGACTTTATTGTATTTTGCAATTGAGTTGTACGTCCAGTTCTGAAAGTGATAATGTATTACTCCTGAAAAATAAACAGAAGCCAATAACGTCATACAAAATATAAATAAATCCACAACTATATCAATCTCAAATAAAACGATGACAAAAAAAATCTAAATTGCGTCATTATATCTTACTTATTAATATTATAAACGTGAAAGTTTGTAAGTATGGATGGATGGATAGATGGATGGATGGATGGATGTTTGTTACTCTTTCACGTAAAAAGTACTGAATGGATTTTAATGAAACTTTACAATAATATAGCTTATACATCAGAATAACACATAGGCTACAAGTTATAAAGATATTATGTGAATTACAAGAATATAAACAAATCGAATTCAAAATTTCTAATTGTCAAATTTTCGGCCATATTAAACTATAGACAACATAACGTTTCGCTGTCAGTTGCGTTTTGTTAAAGTAGGTTTTATACGGACGGGATAAAAATCTCAGGTATCCTATGTCCAACTTTCTTTTTGTTTTAAATATTTATAATGCGGAACAAAGTTCGCCGAAGAATAATCACTAACCAACTAGCTATAAGTTGCTTAATTTCAATGGGTTCCAAATTTGTAATAAAATTGTAGATTCTTCATGATCTCAGTTTAAATGTGCAGCCATTCACATCGCTGAATATAATAATGAGTATTATGCCTTTAAAGAACTCGGGAACGACTTCAAAGAATTAATGTTTTTTTTTATTTATTGTCTCAGCCTCAAATTGCCTCATGTTAGTAATTTCTAATATTCATTTTCATACTAGGTACATCATTAGCCCATCTAGTATCGTACGGCATTTGGCATGAAATAGGTCAGTGACAGAATACTGTATTCTAAATCCGTGACGATAATTTATTTGCTACAAAAGTTTATATTTATTCAATTAAATTACAACTGTTTATTTATATTCATTCAAAATCCGCCTCCGCGTCCTTAGTAAAATCGTGGCGGGCCTCTTGGGACGCTTAATATCATCTTGCTACGTTTGTACCTTTCGTAGAAGCCAAGTAAATGGTGCGTAGCGGACCTTTATATTCGCTACGCCACTCGTAGTACGCGCGTTCGGACGCTACGGAGCGTAGCGTTAAAAGTCGCTTCAATTTATTTAAATCGCATTTGTTTGTGTGTGTGTTGAAAAGTGTTCAATACTCTCTACTCTACTACTAATTTGGAGTTACGTATAAATATTATTATAATATTTTCTATAATCTATGTCTCTCATTTTGTAGGCCTACTTTTATATGGTTTGACCAGCTGTATCGACTACCGTAGATGGACTACCGTAAATAGCATCCGGGACCGACGAGTTTACGTACCCTCCGAAGCACGGGTGAGGTCAGGTATTAGATATGATGGGCAGATCGATTGCGTTGCATGCTTAACTTGCACATCGATTGCGTTGTTCGCTAGACTACAATCCACTCCTATATCTACTAAAATATAACATTAAATATAAAGTGCCGTAATTAAACAACCTAGTTACTTAATTTTAAGTATACCTCGATAGTTATTTTTAACACACATCTGTGTATTTTATTTATTTAGATTTAGAGGTAGATTATTTGGATTTACGTAATAAACAAAAGGATTACCAATGCAAATGTGGTTGATCAAATAATACCAACATAGCTTTGGATGTGTTGGTTGTGATGATTTACAACAGTTTGCTTTGAGGGCGAATGCATTCGTTGAAAGGAAACCAAGAAAGCTACTAGGTCAAGGGTCACCCAAAACCTCTATTAGGTTTGGCTAAGGGTCTATTAGTTTATACGCGGCCGTGAGCCGAGACAATAAAAAATCTCTTTTACTAAGGACGACCTCTTACTTCACTATCACTTATCACTAAATAGTATACAACAAAGTCACTGTCGTCTGTCCGTCCCTGTGTATGCTTAAATCTTTAAAACTACGCAACGGATTTTGAAGCGATTTTTTATGATGTAATACATGCATAGTATTGTAGAGAAACACTGATAAATTTAGATGTTCATCATTGCACCCGTGCGAAGCAGAGGCGGGTCGCTAATATACCTATATGTAAGAGGTAAATTTTGACAACATTTAGAAGCTGCCTGTTGTCTCCTAGTCCCTGAATGTATGATGTTTCTTTGTTGGAAGGTTTTTTAGTCAAATCACACGGGATGAGTACAGAAAATAAAATCACTGCTTTGTGTCCGTAGATGATTGACGGTTTATTATGTAGAAACATTGGAATATATAATCGTTATAGTAGGTGACTTGTGGCGGGCGTAATAGCCTAGTCGGCGAATGTACATAAATCGCGTGAAACTAAATTCACTGCTTGTTCAGGTAAAACCTAAAACAATTGATATCATGTGGCGATGCTCGTACAGCAATGTATAATAGCAATTCGATGCCAACGCTTAGCCGCACAGTTTTCTTATGACAACAGCTGAACTGAACGTCACGTGCACAATTAAGTCAATGTCATTTATTTAAGGTGGATGCTCCAGGGTAGTCCGCGAAATTCGAATTTTCTTACGTTTTTTGCAATTTGCAGGGCAGTGCTAGGTTGTATGATGATGAACATTTGATTCGCGGCTGTAAGACGTATGTAGTTACAGATTTATAATCATCAAACTCATCAATACAACCCTCCAAGCTCATAAAGCTTTCCTCTAATTTTACCATAAACTGTCAATAAATATATCACCAAAGTTGTTGAATTATGATAAATATTATTAAATTTTTATATACATACTTCACAATGATTTTTTCTTTAGGTAATCCATGTATTAATTATCACTTTTCTTGTATTCGTAATGTAATTAGTATTTAGTCCCTCGAAATAAACCTTGTTTCGGTACGAAATAAGTTACTTTTACCCCTAGGGTAACATTGTACCTACAATTAGTATTCCATATACTTTTATAATTAAAGTATTTGTTATCTCCAAATCCCTGAAATATGTACTGAGAATCGGAGTTTTACTTGTTTATCTAGAGTTTATTGCGATATTAAATTTCCCGTAAAAAGGTTCACACAACTTCATATTTCAGAAAATATTAACATTAACTACAAAAATACATTTTAATTACAATTACTACATGCATTTAAATATAAGAGCTGTATGACGTAGGATCTTAAAAGATAAAGAAACACCTCAAAATTATAGCGAGGCATTACAAAGATGTGTCCTTTACGACTCGTTCTTCGACGTTGATACAGCAGTTCACAAAAACGTTTTACGATGCAATATAACATACGGTGCTTTGAACTCACGGTCTGAAACACAGAGCAGCGCCGGGCGGCGTGAGGCCGCGCGCGTCCCGCGGCGGAGCGGAGGCGTGAGCGACGAGCGGAGCGGCGAACATCGCGGCGGCCGAAGGATGTGAGCTTCATGCGGAGTGGAGCGGGCGCGGCAAGCTGGAGGCGCTGCGCCGCCACTCGCGGCAAATCGCCGCACGCCGCGAGCGCCGCGTACAGGTGAATGCCTTGCATCATTTTGTTGTCATCATAAAGAGTCACGCCTCCTTCAAGTTCATGGAGGGTAATAAACCTACTGTGCCACACTGGCCAGACCGCACTGCACAGGTTTTTTTATTTACTTTATTGCACAGACAGACGAAATTAACACTATCAATGAGAACCCTATGAGTATTTGTACAATGGGCGGCCTTATTGCAAACTGCAAGCTAAACAGAGGAAACTAAAATTATTATCAAGATTTCCTTCTCTTGCTTGGTTGGTTGCTTGGTTTTCGGCCTTGTCATTTCCTATTGTCGACTTTTACGACAACCAGGTTGAAATAGGGCGGTGACACAATGTATATATGTTTGATGTAGCTATCTATGGTAATACAAACTCCTGGACACATGAATCGATGTAGGTAGTTTTTGTTTACATGGTATTTTAAGCGAGGGTATACTTAGGGTATGCTTTATTCGACGAAAATGTTTACCTGTAATCCAGTTCTAGTTATCCACAGTTCCCAAAGGACCATCGCCTGCTCTCTAAAAATATTTGCTCCTTTTCTTTGTTCTTTCGTTGGTGTTTCTCATGGATACTTGGTCGCTTGGGACTGGCCGGAGTATGTGGGACTCCGGGGGGCGGAAAGATGGCAATTTACGCCCCGACCTACCCACTAAAACCAATGGCGTTCCTGGACTCTCCGCTTCATGGCCGCGTTTTGCACTCCCCAATGGCTGCCTGATATCTGTTTTATAATAATCTTTATCATCAAAACCCAGTACTGAAAATGGCTTCCCATGAATCACTTTACAAACATGTGATTCACGGGGAAAAATGCCATGGTACCTATGTCGACCACGTAATCGAATAGGGGACCTGTAATCAAGACGTCACACTTGTCCTTGTATGCACCGAAATATACAAGAAAAAAATAATTCTCCTCACCTTGTTGGCGAGAACCTGCTTGATTGTAAATTCTTTGTCTCTTGACTAAATCAAAACTGAGATGCCATCTAAAGCGCCCTCTGCTGATAGTCGACGGCATCAGTTAATCCAGTGACGTGCTATTTTCTTGCAGTTCACGGAACGGACGCGAGATGGCGGGCGAGGATGCGACGGTGCCGGTAAGTGTGCCTGTTTGGGCACGCACGCGCAATCATCTAGGGCTGTCGGTAGATTATCCAGTCAACACCTGAAATAACCGATTTGTCTATATTTCTTTGTTCCTTATATAGTTAATTGATAAACCCAACCTTGATTGGTTGCTTGACTCGAATAAATCTATATTTTAGTGTGTGATGTTTGTTTGCGAAAGCTTCGTAGATCCGTAGCCTCTACCGTACAGGGCACTAAGAGCAAAGAACGTGAAAATTCCTTGAGACTATAATATTAATTTATCGAGCATATGGAATTCCATCCGCCAAACATGCGCGGTGTGCAATTAACCACCTCAGTACACAGATGTGTATGTTTACATACAACCGTGCATCCCTGACCGCGGTCTATATTTATCCCGTCCGCATTGCGAAGCGTTGAATCGGTGAGGTTGGCGGCAGCGGCGCCGGGCTAGCGTGCTGCCGTGGCTGCCAGCGTGTCGCCAGTAGGCCAGTAGCGTGTGGCGTGTTGCAGGCAGTGGCAGCGACATGTCCCGCGGCAGCGGCGCGGGCGACGCGCGGCGCCCCTCCACTTGCCGCGTGGAGCTGGGCGCGCTGCTGGCGCCCGAGCCGCGCCCGCTCGACAACAAGGTCAAGGTACTCACCTGCATTTCTTGACTCTGTACTGTCTTTGCCCACTGCTACAACCACCAACGATAGAGAGAGGTGTTGTAAGTTTGAAATGTGTGTCATCAACCGCCAATGGAAAATTAATCGGATTTTGATGGGTCTGTCTAGCTCTTGAATGAATGATTTGATTCTGATTGTTCGTAAGGTGAGCTTCTGTGGAAATTGAGAGTATCTGTAGCACGTTTGAAGAAAGTCTACCCAGCCGTCTGTAGATTATCACATTGTTTATAAGTAGCTTCTGTGTTTCACGGTAATAGAAACATTTCTGATGAAAAATGTACAATACATTACCTTTCTGACAGTACCTACGTTCACAGTAAACATCGAGAAACATATGATTAGCAGCAATTTACGAGGCTTTATTAAAGCTACGGTTTTTAATTATGGTTTTGTTTGGGTTGTGACATTAAATATTTAAATTTTACGGTAACTGTTTTATAGAACGGTGGAAGGTTATTGCTTTCTAAGAACCTGCTGTTCGTAAAACAAACCGTTATGATATACTCTATGCTATATTTAATGGAGCTCTGTCCCATGTATATGTTTTATTTTTGGTTTTCAATGTAACAAATGTCTGGTGCAGAAAACCTTCGATTTCTCCTTATACTTCAACAATATAGTAAAATACGATACGTCGAATACGGCTTTTGGCTAGCTATATGTTTTAAATTCGGCTGGCTGTAGTATTTTTGCACTCTGTAAAGTAGTAAAAAAATAGGGCGTACTTGCGCCGAAACCCCTATAGCGATAACAATATAATCGTTAAGACATAGGATATAGATGTTGTGGTAAAAATTTCAAAGAAAGACAAAACATCGGTTTTTTCTTTACCAGTTGGTGACGAAAGAGACTTATGTACAGAGAACCCAAAACAGTAGGTATAGAACACATACTACGAGTACTACCCTTGTAGGCAAGTAATAACTATCAAAACATAGCTTATCAGTCGGATGTCACTGAAAACCATCATTTAAAAAAGAGACTGGCTAAGGAAAACGTCGACATCAAAATAAAAAGGATTTCAAGCACAGAACAAGACTGCTTTTTTTTATTTTGCATGGCTACTAAGTTTTCGTAACAGAATTATACTGTACCGTAACAGGATACTGTGTGCGAAATTTCAGGAAAAACGAATCCATTTGCTTCAAATTATGGAACTTAAATGCGCTGTTTGTACTATAATAAATAAGAGAAGTTTAAAGAGATAGGCATTCTTACTGTAGATGCCATAATAAATCTATGAAAATATATTTTAAATTCGTAAAAATTACGAACACTTCCTTAAAGGTATTAAGTGAAAGTCTTGCTGGGAATAACTGCCTCGTTGGCCTAGGGATTGGATGTGCCGCCTTTGGATCACGGGGTCCCGGATTCGATTCAGGGACTGCCCCTGCGACACAGGATAACCTACAGCAATAAAAAATAAACTTGCTGGAACTAAATTTGCGAGTTATAATTAATTATTTTATTACTGGAGTTCGGGCTTTGTGTTTTGTGACTTGTCATGCTTACATAAACACTCTGAGCAGCGGTAGCGACGTGTGACAGGTCGGACACTTCACTTTAATATGGTTGAGGAGACGAAGGCAAGGCAGGTGCTGCTGTTTGGGGTCGGCTCACGGGACCAAAGAATTCTTATAATCAAGTTTATTTTCTATTTTTAATATTCGTTTCAGTTGAAGCTTTCCTAACGATAAGAATATTTTGTTACACGGAATTCGTTGCGAAATTATATGTACGTTATTGTTTGTAATATTATATGTAATATAGGAACGCAAAGTATTAAGAAAATTAATGACAAGCTCTCTCAGTTTATTGCCAGTTCTTCGCAGCAGTGGTCGCGTTCTGAACTGGCCGTAAACTATATTATTATGCATTATATTAATTTTATCAAGATTTTGGATTTTTTTAAGTGTCCTTTAAATGCCTTGGCCTTTTGTAACCATGACCAATTGAAAAAAAGGAATATGTACCTACTTGTCGTTTCTTAGAAGCTGTAAAATCCTTAATATTACCAAAATAGTTGGTGTTTTATTTTATTTTCATAAGTTGTTCATACAGCAATCGCGATACAAAATGCGCGAATTGTGAGTTGAAAAACTGATCAATGAAATGAACAGATACATGAATTTATTTAAACAACGTCTCAAGAGCGCAGTTTAGAAGCGAGGCGCTGAGAAAAAAGTATTAGAGGCAATTGAAATAACGCGTTTAGAGGTTATCAGAAAAATTCAGACCGGGAGCTTATTAATCTTACTAATGCAGTAAACTGTGAAACGTGCTGGTTCCAGATAAGTTGCTAACGATAATGCTAGATAAAATATGTGCAGTATACAGCATTTGCTCAATGATAAGTTGTGTGCTATTAGAATGTGTAGAAAGAATGATACAAACAACTATTATATTGGAAATATTATAATGTGAATGATTAGCGAATTCACTACATAATTCTATACGGTACCGATTTTCTTAAGCGAAATCTAGGAGGTACAAAGTAACTTTTTTTTGTGGTAGAGCCACGCTGTTCGCAGCAAGAATGGGCCGGCTCGACCGGGTAAGTACCACACTCTCCCAGAAGACCGACTTTTGAGTAGTAGCTTTTAGCCACTGCGCTTCGTTCGGTGAGCGAGAGGGCCGGAGGCCGGAGGAGCAAAATAAAGGCCGGCAACGCACTTGCAACCCCTCTGGTGTTGTGGGTGTCCATGGGCGGCGGTAATCACTTACCATCAGGTGACCCGCTTGCTCTTTTGCCTCCCTCTTTCATATAAAAAAAAAACTACCAATAGTCTTGACTTCCCTGTTAGACAATATTAATACTATTTAAAAGCTATCTCCTTTCAATTATTCATTAAATTAAAGTTAGTTTTTTTTGTAGAAAAGACGCAGCAAATAGTTTTATTCTCTCATACAATTCTTGAAAAATAATATAGTAACTAGTTATGTCAAATTAGTCATATCAAAATTATAAGCTTCAGTATTGGCTAAAAGTGCATCTACATAATATATTTACCTATAATAGACTGTTTGTTCGAGTTTTCGCTTTGCAGAAAGATAAACACCATTGCTGCCCTATGCAGGCAGTAATGTTAGAAATTATAGGCGAGCACGGCTATAAAAACCCGCCGTAAATCACTTGTATTATGAACAGAACCAGTGAGCCACTACGCTGAACAAACGACTGAAACTTGATTTATTAATTTTCCATTTACTCCATAACTGTTATGTCATTATTTAAAAGACAAGAATTAACTAAATATTTTCTTGTACCGTCATCTTTGAAATAGTATCTTAGTTAAGAAACAAAATCAAAGTTGGCTCGTGTAGCTTTTTAAATCACTATTTTGAGATAAAAATACAGTTAAGAAAGATTTGTGCGAGCAAGCTCGTGAAATAGTCGCAAAGGGCCAAACAGTAGGTACCTAGTCAATAATAGTAGCTGCTAACTCATTATAGTCGATTGCGTCCATAGAACCTCACCGGCTTTTATTTTAAAAAGATGTCGCCATACTGCTGGTACAGTTTGTTGGCGACATAGCGCTGTCTAATATGTAACCATTTAAAGTAATAAAAACAATATACATGGTAATGTTATGTTAACCTATTGTTGCAAGAATATATCTGATAAATACTTTTTCAATTTAGTTTTAAAAACACTTCTACTAACTACTATCTTATTCCGAAAATATTTATGTTGTTTTTTGTATTTGACCGAAGTCGTTTCCCATAATAGTTTATTATTGTTTGTTCTATAAACCTATTTCCTGCGTATACCCTTAATTTATCTATAATTATGTTCTTTATTTTATACTTGGGACATTTAAATTGGTCTACTGCTAATAAAACTCGACCTTTTCATGTTTATGTATGATGTTACATTTGGTAAATAGCAGATCATAAGTATCTTTACAATTTAATTTACTTTTTTGTCTTCAAGAAACTTTAGTAGGCTTATCTGTATTTTCCGAATGTTATCTAAATGTGTCCGTAAGGTTTTGCACATAAACTATAACTGAGAATAAGGCCGTTCGTTAGTCTATTGGGGTTGTCCCACACTACGCTTTCGTATGCATGGTCGCCACTCCAAGTTGCCTCAATGGTTTCTGTTGGTCGGGTTCCGTAGCCAGCACCTTTTCATTTCGACTTTGCAATCTTTCAAGCTACGTTACTTCCATTCGTCTGCCGATTTCCTCATTTTTGATCATATCACACAGATAACTCTAAGAAGTACCTATAGTTATCTCCTTACGTTGAGTGACTCTCAGCCGCCTAATGTGTGCCATTGTGAAGGTCCGTCTCTCTGAACTATATGTTATCGCCTATAAATGACCCGCCATTACGTTAGACATCTTCCATTTTCACGGAGGGATATTAGGGAGGCTGGACGGCCTGGCACACGTTTTCATTAGAATGTTCTTCCTTGCGAGTAGATTTTCTGTCCCTTTTTAGGATACACTAGGTGTATTATAGCCAGGTATATAAAAATTTAATGAAACTACTATGTCGAAGACAATTGGTACGTTTTACTTTTTAAGGATCATAGTCGGCGCTAAAAAGAACATATTAAAAAAATAACAATCTTTGACCGTTGTTCGATGTATGTAATACTAGTTATTGAAATCTTATGTGGTGCGCATTCTAATTTTAAAATTAATAAATATTGTTAATTTTCCAACACCAACTCCAAATCCGTCATTTCACCGACATATTTTATCCAATTCTTCTAACTTCGATGAAATGAAATAAATGTGCTATGAAAAAAGAATCGCTTTGCAAAGGAAACCATATGAATGTACCGATTTC
The DNA here is from genome assembly GCA_905475355.2 of Clostera curtula. Lineage (NCBI taxonomy): Eukaryota > Metazoa > Arthropoda > Insecta > Lepidoptera > Notodontidae > Clostera > Clostera curtula. Next base: position 1,589,383 of record FR997802.1, read on the forward strand.
GATATAATTTTTATGGGACAATTTAGATTATGAAAGGATCATTCAAAGTTGTTCACCAAACAACAAATAGCGTTACTGGCTCTCTCTCTCTCCTTTTGACTAAACCACTGAAAAATACGGTTGTAAGATTGGCGTGTTCCCACAACGTCAATAAGGAAGGATCTCTGAGCTTTGATTTCCGATTAATTTAAAATATTAATAGCGTATGAGCCACGAGAAATCGTACAAGATCGAGCTGCAATTGCTAATTAAGTTCTATATAAGTTCCTGTTAAGATTAATTAATATACCGGTATTTAAACATTGTATCGCGGGGCAGTTTACGAACATGTAATTCACGAACACAAGTAACACCCAGACTCAGAGCAGGTGTTTTACACTAACACTCTTGCCCGACCCCGAAATCTAACTGAAGACCTGTAATCCAAAGGCGGCTAAACACATAAACCATGCATTATTTCATGTAAGTACCGCGAATATGAAATTGTCAAATATTTCATCATAGCAACACAATTTTAAGTACAAAAAAAAATAAGTTTTAGTTAACCACCAGTGTTTAAAAAACTGTCAGCCCTATAACAAACGATTCATTTGTTGTATAAGCCGATTTCGGTTAGTTGGCAGCTGTCGTTAATGTTTTACATTATATTCCGGGTGATTATTTAGGAAATTCGATTGCAAATAGTAAACGAGTTTAACAAAACTTTTGTCATCCCAAAACACTTGTTTTAACTCCGCCCTCCGTAAACAATTTGTTACGATTTGCAGTCGGTCCGCTCCTGAAACTTTCGCAATATGAATCGTGAAGCCATTACGGAACTGTCGATTCCTCGGCTACGCAAGTGGTTCACAACTTGAATCACTTTGCAGTGTGCACCACTTATACAGAGAGCTTAATCGGCCGAAATATTTATCATCAACTAGCTGACCCGGCAAACCTCGTACCGCCTCAAAATCAAGGATTAAAAAAATGTGTTTTCATATTTTGCCACCTATTAAACCTTCCCTGGACTTCCCTGGACGCCCTGGACGCCCTGGACTTGAAATATTTCAAGACCAAAATTAGCCAAATGTGTCCAGCCGTTCTCGAGTTTTAGCGAGACTAACGAACAGCAATTCATTTTTATTTTTATGAAGATATAGTTATTATGTCTATAAACCATTTGAGACATGACTGTTTAAAGAACTATTCTTACTTAATATTCAGCTCATAAAGACCCACTGCTGGGTCGGGCCTCCTCCAGTTATATGGAGGGTAATTAACCTACTGTGGCACGTCATTCACTGTGCATTAAGACCCCCTAACGATGGAATGGGCTGGTGACACTATATATAGATTTTATAAATGGAATTGTAGCCCTATTATTACGTATAGAAGGTAAAACCAATAATACTCGTATGTATTCTCTGTATCTGGTTCTTTGTGTCATTTGTCGTGCCTTTAGATCCTAGTTATCTACCAATTTATATGTGTTACTTTGGCTGATGTGAGTAGATAGCGCTCCTACCGAATTTCATTATTTTTGTAGGCTTCTAAGGAGATTTTCTTGGATTGTGGGGTGTGTCAGGAGGGAATAAATGAATAAATAAAAAAGTATGAGCTTGTTGACTTTACAGATAGTTGTTGAGATTTCGTGTCGTGACATATTTAGAATATATAGTGTTGCCAGCCACGGCGAAAACCATAACGAAAATCATATTACAATTCAGCCCATAGACAACCCACTGCTGAGTCGGGCCTCCTCCAGTTCCATGGAGGGTAATTCGACTACTATGCCACGCTGGCCAAAAGGGTTAGCACAGGGTTTCGTACCTTTTGGAGGCCGGTGGTGGGTCGGGGGACCCGCCACCGACGGAAGCCTCGATGACTGAGGGCGTCCCAGTGTACGGGGACGCCCTCTCTGATAGTCGCCTCGTCGGGGCGTCAAGGTTGACTGCGCTTACGCGAACCGTTGGCGCCCCACGCGTGCTGTGTGAGTATACCGCTGGGGTTTTAGTGGGTATAAGGGTTCTGTCCCGGGAGTCCCACATAATCACCGACCTCTCCCCCGGGGGGCGGTGGTATGCGTAAAGTATTTCCCCCAAAAGGGTTTCGTACCTTTTACCCGGGATGCCCTCCGATTGTCGTAACCACTCTGGGAGTCACAGTAGAATGCGCCCTCGCGAACCTGTGGCGTCGCAAGTACTCTCAAACGAGACCTGTCAGGTTATACCGCTGGGGTTTTAGTGGGTAGTCGAGGGTTCTTGACTCCCACATAAGCGCTGACCCCACCCCCCAGGGGCAGCGGTATGCATTTAACATTTCCACAGCAAAAACAAAAAATAAAATAAAGGGCTGGACTGGGTGCGGAAACTTGGACATTTGCGTCCCGGTCTACCCACTAGACTCAATGGTGTCGTACACACGTATGGAAGAACTTCAAAAAATTCAAAGTCTTTTTCGCCTCTATTGTTTTTGATACACAAAATTGGTCAGGTATTTTTTCTGTGCGCAAATATATATTTTATTGTATTTTTTTTCTCTGATTTAAAATCTACAATCCTTCTTAAAATTTGGCGGTGTGGATTTTATACTGGAATTTACAACAGTCACCGCGCTGCCTATCTTTAGCTCATTTCACAACCAGCTAAAGAGGAGTCCCTGAAGCCATAACCACCACGTCCTTGGTCCTTGAGTGCCTTGATTTACGACACAAAATTGCTATTTCAATTTTCATTATTTGCATACTTATTTTTGTTGCCAAAGGGATTTCAATGACAGCCACAAACAAAGTTAAAAGCTAAGGTGTCGTTGTTATGCGCAAACACGTGCAAAGTATCGCTCTTACGTGAGGTGAATTTAACTGGGCTAAATCAAATCCTCCATATTACAACGTAAACCGGTCTAAGCGTACGTACGTGAATGGTCCCTTTCTGTTACTAGCTCGTGTCTCAAGCAAGTAACAACTGAAATCTCGTTATTTTTCTCTTTTTAGTCTAGAATCGTCCCCGTGGTAACGGATTTAGAATATTGAAATTAAACACTTTGTAACGGATTTATCGCGCGTATTACATTATTTAATTCCCGATGTTTCGAATGCTTTACAGCAGTCGTGGTCGCGGGAGAGACTAGGTGACAGTTGTCTTCAAAAGTACAAAGAAACAGTTAAAATCTACCGCCTATAATTTTGTTTTATTGATAACGTTCCATGTGCACGCAGAAATCGCTCACGGTGTCCAGAGGTCTTGCAGATGAGTATTTTGCTTGAGATTTGATCAATTTAATGACTGGATCCCAGGCAGGTGGTACTTGCCAACCATCCTCTCTATTGAAATTTGGATGTTTTTTAATCTCAATAGCCTCGCGGATCATTCTTGGAATGTAATGATTTTCTTTGGCAAGGATTTGAGGTCAATCAAAGTGAATGTAGTGGTTGGTCTTGTTGGATGTGTGCTCAAAGGATTTAGAATACTCTATTTTACCTTGCGGATGAGCAGACATAAGGAAACGAAACCCTTTGCTAACCCGTCTGGCCAGTGGCGCAGTAGGCTAATTACCCGCCCTGTAATGGGAGGACGCTTGACTCAGCAGTGGGTCATTTATGGGCAGAGTAGTAGTAGTCTCAAACAAGACGTGTGAAGGTATTCTGCTGGGGTTTTAGTGGGTAGTCGAGTGTTCCGGAGTGGCTCATAACCGCTGACCCTACTCCCGAGGGGCAGCGTTATGAATTAAGCATTTCTCCAGCGAAAAAAAAATGCAATGGTGAAAGGATTTTTCAAATCTGTCCAGTAGTTACTGAGCCTATTGCGATGATTTACCCCATAATTGAAAACAATATCATTGTTTTTTACGACAGAGTTAGGAAAACCCGGTTCGATTCAGAGGTTGCGCCAGTGTCCCATCACCGCGGCAAGGAGAACCCTGCTCAGGTACTAAAATAGAAAGAGATCGAACCGTAAATATTTACGTGACACAGCGTAATGATTTCGATTGAGTCGATACTATCGTTCAAATGGGCCGTTAATGACACTAAAACTTTTTATTGTTTGCGTTCCAACTAGAATCTTCTAACGTTTGCAGATACACACTTAACTTTACGGTAGAACAGCTTCTGCTCACTCCGTGCGGTGAGGGATAGTGTAACCACCCCATTCCATCCTGAGGGTTTCGTAAATCGGCAAAAGGAAATGACAAGGCCGGTAACCTAGCTGAAAGAGATGGAGATCCTCATGGATTCCCAGCCGTTGGGACTGGCCTGGTTATGTGGTACTCCGGGGCGCGTAGAGATGGTAAATTGTGCCTCGACCTACCTACTAAAACCGACGGCGATCCTCAACTGTCCGAATCAGGGCCACGGGATTCACTCCCCGATAGGAGAGCATGCTCTGGGACCCTGGGGACCTCAGCCCGCCTCGTGTTGTGGAGTCCCGAGCTCCAAGGCGGGCCCCTGGAGGAGACCCGACTCAACAGTGGGACCTCTATGGGCTGAGTCTATGGCATCGGCGTAATGTTTAGGCCCGCTAACAATACCAAATTTCTTGCATAAAATCTATAAATATCCACCACATCAAATTGGTTTGCCGAAAAACTGTGCCACAAGCCTCCATCGTCAACATAAGTAAACATCAGTTCTACAATAGTGATGTATGGAAATCTACTCGATATTTGATATTTATGATCTCAGCTCCCGTGGCTCGTAGATGTGAAGATATATCGTAGATATATAGAGTTGTTCTTTTTTTTTTTAAATATGTACTATGTATAACCTGTATCGCGGGGGCAGTTTTCAACATATATTTCACGGACACAAGCGACACCCAGACTCAGAGCAAGTGAAACTAACATACAAAAGAGAAATATAATCAAGAATAAAGGAGTAGGCAGAGAAGTGGTTCTTGAGATTAGTGCATTCAAACAAGTCATGTAAAAGTCTACTAATGTCGTCTTTAAGTAGGGCTGCCATCAGCTAAACCAAATGTCGGGGTATTTGTCGTGTTTATCCGACGCCGGATAAACACGACAAATACCCCGACATTTGGGTAAAATATGTCTTTTCCCCGGACACCTACGAAAAAGTATGTTTTGCTACAAAAATAAAAACTTCGTTATATTTTCTAAAATTTTTATTCACATCTACAGATTTTTATTAATTTACTGATTTTGATCAGAGAAGAAACCGTGTGTATATTTAGCAATTTTCTTTCTTTCGTCTATTGCTGCGTAACTAGCGAAAACACTCTCTCTACATTCGAATTGTGAGCTGGTATACAAAAATATTTTTTCCTGACAACGAAAATTTTTCAAAACCCCTGCCGGACGGCACCCGGACGGCCTTCAAACTAGGACAACCCAGGGGAATTCCGGTCGGATGGCAGCCCTATCTATGTGAATTCCTAATCCTATATTCCAGTTTTTAATCGATCGGCAAATTCATTTACATACTTCAATTATCGACAGCGTTATCTATTATTAACGTTCCAGTCTCGTCTAGACTATGTTTAATTCCCATCCAAGCACCAATTAGTTAGAGGGGTAACATTTGATCACCTATCTTTTCCAAATATATCATTACACTCAATTTCAACTCGATTCGATTCAGGTTATAAATTCTCTGTGTGCCATATAATATCGTCCATATCGGTCCTATTACTAATACTACTTAGCTCATAGACGACCCACTGTTGAGTCGGACCTTCTCCAGTTACATGGAGGGTAATTAGTCTACTGTGTCACGATGGACAGAAGAGTTGGCTCAGGGTATCGTATCAAGATTTTCTTATCTTGCGGCTAGGTTTTCGGCCTTATCATTTCCTTCTGTCGGCTCTTACGACACCCTCAGGATGGAATGGGGTAGGGAGACTATGTATTCTAAATCCGTCACGACTCCGACGATCGTTCCTACCTTAGCCAAAATGTGATTGATATAAAAGTCATCCAAATTCTTACAACGTTATAAACCGTAAGTAGTTAACTGAGACGTGAGCACAAAATATCATAAACGTTGCAATTTCAACGCCATAAAAATCAGGAAAATCCCTTAGTCCCCCACGGAAAGCTTTTCGGCAAGACTATATTGAATTATTGAGCTCGTTAAACGCATTTATTGTTTTGGTCATTAAGTTAATATTACGAAAAGTGTGGCTAGGGCAGCGGGTTTTTCTTTTTTCTGACTTACCACTTTTACTTTTTACTTTTCACACATTTAAGACACGTGACTGAAAATTTTTATTGCTTCATATTAGTATCCAGCCATTTGTAAAGTCATATATCGCATTTTATTCGATACAAGTGATATGTATTATTAAAGAAGATAGTTTGGATTTTGGGCCGCCGGTTGTAAGCGGTGTATATTTTACCATTTAACTCACTCGAGCGAAGCCGCGGCGAGTAGCTAGTAAGAAAAAATATACTTGCCTATTAATACAATAATTTATGTATGTATATTGAATATTATAAAATAAAAAATCTATTTATTCAAATCGGCTCGTCTGAACTCTTTTGACACGTCAATACAAATGTCATGTCACATTTACTATTGGTTGCCTTCGTTTATTCAAGTTGGCTTATTAAAGCTCTTTTGACAAGTCTAACAAGCATTATAATAGTAAATATACCACATCAAATTCATTATTTACCATCTACCACCGGTTCGGAATGCACCTCACCAGAGAAGAGCCCTGCAAGAAACTCCGTAGTTGCTCTTCTAAATCGCCTTTTTAGGTACAAGGCCGGGATAAGACAGATTTGTTTTTTTTTTTTTTTTTTTTTTTATGTAAGAGCAGGCAGATGACTGCATTCCGCCTGATGTTAAGTGGAAATGCCGTCCAGAAGTGGGGATACCTAGTGCTAGACTGTAAGTATAGCATTAGCCATCCCCACCCTGCCGGCCCGCAAGATGCCTCTTCACGCTTCGTTTGAAAGACCCCATATTGTAGGTAGGTGGAAATACGTGCGCAGGGAGGGAGTTCCATGCTTTTAGGGTGCGACAAAGGAACGAGTTGCTAAATTTCTTCGTTCGCGATGGAATGGCGGCTACGGTGTAACGGTGGCACTGAAGGCCCGCACGCGTATTACGGCAAAGGAAAGGGGAGGGAGGGATAAGGGAGAAAAGCTCTTCTGAGCACTCCCCGTGGTACAGTCGGTAGAATGCACTCAGAGCAGCAATATTACGACGGAGTTTTAAGGGCTCGAGATTCATGGTTACATTTTCATCACCTATAATGCGAATTGCTCGACGCTGCATCCGATCCAAAGCTTCAAGTAGATACTTAGCGGAGCCGTCCCAGAGGTGTGAGCAATACTCGGCGGAGGACCGCACCTGAGTTTTATACAACAGGTACAGCTGCTCAGCCGAGAAAAAGCGCCGCACCTTGTTCAGGACTCCGAGTTTACGTGAGGCTGTTTTGATCACAGCCTCGATGTAATTTTTAGGATTTAGGTCGCAGCAGATTTCCATACCAAGCAAGGTGATGTTACTCTGCAACGCAAGTGTCGTGCCCAGAAGAGACGGGAGAGGAAGAAATGGTGACTTTTTAGCGGAGAACGCGCATGTTTGAGTTTTTTTGCCATTGAACTCAACCAGGTTGTTAGATCCCCATTCTGTAATGTGGTTCAACGTCTGGTTAAGTTCAATCACCAAATTGACTCGTTTTTCGGCAGTCTCCACTGGCCCTGCCCCCGGATGTCCGAAGTATCCCGCATGAACTGTACTATCATCTGCATAGCAATGAATGTTACCTAATGGAAGCATGTCATTGATATGCAGAAGAAACAGGGTGGGGGATAGCACGGAACCCTGAGGTACACCAGCGTTAACTGGTAGGAGTTGCGATGAGCATCCATCCGAAACAACACGTATTCTACGCCCGTGGAGGAAGCTCGCAATCCACGTGCAGAGCTGAGCAGGCAGACCATATGCCGGAAGCTTGGAAAGAAGGCTTTTGTGCCAAACGCTATCAAAAGCTTTGGCGATATCAAGGCTGATTGCTAGCGTTTCGCCACGCTTGTCCATAGCCTCACCCCAGAGATGTGTGATGTACGCTAGAAGATCACCTGTGGACCGATTCGGCCTGAAGCCATATTGGCGATCGTTTATTACGTGGTGATCTTCTAGGTAATGGATTAGTTGATTATTTATTATTTGTTCCATTGTTTTGCACATCACTGAGGTGATAGCTATTGGCCGGTAGTTGGCCGGGTCGGCGCGATCTCCCTTTTTGGGTATCGGCTGCACAATGGCTTCCTTCCAAGATTCCGGGACACTTCCCAAGCTAAGGGAAAGCCGAAAAAGACGCGTGAGCACAGGATTGTGCTTGTGAGAGCAAGCCCGCGCAATAGTAACAGTATTTAGATCTGCATGCCTGAGCTGACCGTGTAAAGTTTAATTCTAACTGCTCTTAGATATATTCTATACTAGCGACCCGCTCCGGCTTCGCACGGGTGCAATGATGAACCTCTAAATTTATCAGTGTTTCTCTACGATATTGTGGATGTATTAACTTAAAAACCTTCCTCTTGAATCACTCTATCTATCTAAAGAAACCGCTTCAAAATCCGTTGCGTAGTTTCTAAGATTTACGCATACATAGGGACGGACAGACGACAGCGACTTTGTTTTATAATATGTAGTGTTAGACGTATTCTAAATTACCATATTTTCTATTCCATAACATTTGTGTTATCTTACAAACGATGCCGAATGAGTATGTAAATATACATTTAAAAATACGACTGCTCAAAAATGCTCAAACACTTATGGTTTGTTTTGTATAAAACACGAATTATCATAAAATAATCCTCCTTGACTGTGCGGGGGAGCCTCGCATTGGTTAAGGTGGGACTCTAGGGTTGCCAGTGATAGCGATAACTTAGCTCTCCGCGATTGTTACACATTGCAAATAAACACATATAACAAATTTACCGATTAAATTTAATTCCCGATTCTGGGAATTATATTTATGTAAAATATACGCGATAAGTCCGTATAAAAGGGTTTAATTCTATTTCAAATGTCATTTTATACAAAAACGATTGGTTAATTAGTAATTAATATAGTAATTAATATATTAATAATTAATATATTGCTTAACGTAAAGTCTATACCTATCCGTGGGTACCACAGTCTCTTTCTAAAGTCTACGTTTTCCTTACGAACTTATGGTATGGTGTTATTATCTTCAAGACAATTTCAACCTTAAACTTACCCCATTTAGAACTAGAATCTGCAACTTCCTGAAACTAAACTTTGAGGTAGGTATAATGTATTTTTAAACAGAACCCATGCACTATGTATATAACATGTATCATAGGGGCACTTTACATGTGAATTACACGAACACAAATGACACCCAGACTCAGAGCAAGTGCCTCTGGCTTAGTCAAAGACGCTTGCCCGACCCCGGAATCGAACCCGGGGCCCGTTGATCCAAAGGCGGCACATCTAACCCCTAGACCAACGAAGCAGTCAATTATGTTAAAAGATGTCTCTTTGGGAAATAAACCTACACTTTTATATATTTTACTATTTACCTGATTGCTTTCTGCTTCATTATCCAAATAAATAGCCAATATTTATCCCTGGCCCTTGCAAAAAGCAAACTGCTGCTTTTCCCTGAAATAATGATGGCAGTGTTCATGGTTGTAGGCAGGTTCTTCTTTAGGACTACCTCTGGAAGTAACTAAATCTCTACTCAGCCCATAGATGACCCAGTGTTGAGTCGGGCGTCCTGAGGGTAATTGGCCTACTGTGCCACGTTGGCTAGACGGGTTGGGTTGGGTTGGTGTCATATAAAATAAATAAATAAATATTCTTGGATATTTCACACAACGCCATCTCGTCCCAAGCTAAGCAACTTAATGCTTGTGTTATGCTAACGAGATGGATGATAAACTATTTATATACATTTTTTTTTGTAAATACATACATCTTATAGATAAAAAACACCCAGACCCAGAACAAATACTTGTAGGTCGTACAAATATTTCTTCCGTGCGGGGACCGATCCCGCGACATGCCGCGCAGCAGTCGATTGCTCAACCACTGTGCCTTCCCTTGCAGCTAGCTTTTCGGCCTTAACATTTCTTGCAGTTGGCACTTAGGACACGACACCCTCAGGATGGAATGTGGTGGTGACACTGTGTATTCTAAATCCGTCACCACACAGACAAACTAAATCATATTTACATATATTTTCCTTACGGTCGCGGTGTAAGGAAGTGGATGACGAGCAGTTACATCCACTAGCGATGGGTGTCAGCCCTATGGTGTGGCACGTCGCCCGGCCCCGGCGACCTCCGCGACCCATTTGTATAATGAGCGTTAGGGAGGGCCACCATTCGCGACGCGCCGTTTCTTAGCCCAATCACATGGGCGGACGCAACACTAAGAAGAAAAGCTTGTACTTTCCTGCCAATTTCTAGTTGCCTTGCAGGGTTCATTTCAATTTATGGATTAATGGCCCGTCCCTCATACAAACCCTGTGCCAACCCGTCTTGCCAGCTTAGCACAGTAGGCTAATTTCACTCCATGAATTTGGAGGAGGCCTCACTCAGTATATAGTGGGTCATCTATGGGCTGAAACGAAAAAATGTTCCGGTCGGCTCGCTACCACCCTCACATCTAAGTCCTGCGCCAAGCAGTTTTAGGCCCGGATTCCACCAAAGCAGAGAGGAGAGGAGATGTGTTTTGAATAACCAATCAGGTTTCGTTATTCTATTTCCACCGAAGCTACGCGGAGAGGAGATGTGGAAATAACGAAACCTGATTGGTCGAAAATCATATCTCCTCTCATGTCCGCTGTGGTGGAAACCGGGCCTTACTGTGTTTCGTCGTCTGTAGGTGAGAGCCGATGCCTGAAGGGCATTTTTTTGAATTACCCGCTCGGTCTAAGACCCTGGTGATGCTTTCCATCACGCAAGCCTAGGGTCAAAGGCGTTCAAGTTGGTAATAATAAAAAAGTATGGCAAGGTGCCCAACTGTCATAGCCCTCATGATTATTTTGGATGTTGCTCCGTAGCTATACGCGTCTAGGCATTCAAACTCAACTCAACTTAAACTCAAACCATTTATTTCAATTGAACCTATTTACTGGTGTTTTTGAAAAGTCAAAAGTGAAGTTAGGAATCTAGTTGCTTATTCCAAAAAGTAGATCCTATGGAGAAGAACAGGCAAGAAACTCCATGGACACTCTTTATAACATATTTTCTGTTACAAATATCTGATTGGGTTACATTGTATTTTTTTTTAAATATGACGCTGTCTGTGGTGATACAGTAAGGACCTATGGGGCGACGGGACTCTTGATGCTGCAAGAGTCCTCCCAGTTGATCCCACACGCCCCACACTAGCCTACTCAGGGCTGATGTGGATAGTCCATCAAGGATTTTACCCGCGCTTTTTGAGACATGGTGTAAAACTTAAGTGATACAATGTGTATGTTAGGAGATGCTAGATGTACTGGTAAATTTTGATTGACTATTTCAATGAATCCATCTGTTTATTGGTAAGACTGTAATTGTGTTCATATTTCTACAGTTAGCGATAGTATTACCTACTATAGACCGTATTCTGATCAATTTCCTAAAAACACTTATAAGTTAACGTCTTAGGGAACCATATTAGTTCCATTTATCGACTTTCTAGTACAGCCGCATCTTTGCTGCCTGAAAATAGACAATTAAAAAAAACATGCAATTCCATAACCGAATGTCTCTCGAATCGGTTAATAATTAAATATGCAAGCAAGTAAGATTAAAGAGACAATATTTCATACTTACGCCAAACACGCGTCAGAACAGTAAAGTGAATTTATGTTTAATCGCGTTGAGCACATCGTTCCTTTTGGAAGTGGGCGACAACCTCCCCTACGTGCCCCCAGCGACAGAGTGCGAACATCGCACTGAAGTGGCTCGCAGTCCACCAGACACCCACGCACCATATTGACAGCTGGGACGCGACCTATTTATCACCACAGTTTCTAACGTGTATATCGCAGTTGTTTTGTTTAGACGCCATCGCAATGTTGTGTGAATTTACGACTTTTTTACAATCTAAAAAAGGGTATATCTAAGACTACATTTCTATTAAAGGGAATAATATAGTAGCGACTACATTTACAATACTCAAGATAAATATTAATTAAAGTTTATGACTTTTGGTGTTTTTGCCAAACTACGCTGTGGAGTAAACAATTTGAAATAATATTGAAGTGGCAATTAAATGACGTACATTATGTTTATTGATTATCGATGAAAATACGCTATTTCTCAATGTAAACGTCGTGAAAATCGGTGAAGCCGTTTCGAAGATTAGTCCAGACATCATTAAAGGCCGTTCAGGCTTTGGTAAGATACTAATTAGCGATGATCTTGGTCTGTCAGAAATAGATAGTTTAAATTGCCATAGATTAGTAGTACTCGTAAAGTTATAATCTAACTTTTGTTGTGAATAAAATATACGATTTCAAGTAATTTCATTGGACCCTTTTTGAGCATGTTCATGCTTCGTCTACGTAACTTTTCCAAGTAGACTTCAAGTTAAATTCAATACATTAGTATCGCAAATCGCAAGGGACAATATAGGCAATTACTTATACTATGGCTATAAACTGCACGAATAGTTAGGAAATGGTTTAAGTAAGTAGTTAAGTTCATTAAATGATTACTTTTGGGTGCACCTGTAGACGTTACCAGTATTAGGAAAATTATGTAATAAATGTGCCGAATTTCATTAGTTTACGGGTAGTGAAGGGGTCAGAACGACAGTTTCTTTGTTTTGGAACTTGGCTGAACACACTATGCCGCGTGTCTAGACAAGTCAAAATCAAAATGTTTTTTATTCGAATAAATTCTTACGAATGCTTTCAAATAGTCAAAAAAAATACTGCTATAGTCAAAAAAAACTAAATGATAAATTATTCTTATTTTTTTTTTATTTTGATTTAAAAAAAAAAAAAAAAAAGAATAATTTATCATTTAGTTTTTACCACCGGTTCGGAATGCCATCCACAGAGAAGAGCCGGCAAAAAACTCCATGGTTGCTCGTCAGAAATGCTATCGATGTTTTCGTTATGGCTATAGGGGTTATGTTACGCCCTGTATAAAAATATTAAAGATATAATTTATCTCGGGGAACTATGGGAACTCGAGGGAATTTGAACTCGGGGGGTTCAAGTTTCTCGTTATAACGCGCAATACTATATTTTATGTTTAAAATATTTAACAGCGACACAGCATCCATGGCATGACAGAGGAGGAGAATGTGGTGCGGCCGCACCAGGAGATGGCCGTGCTGTCCCTCGAAGAGAAGAAGTACTTACTTGGCGTGGAGAGAGGAGACGTGGCTGGTACGAGGCGAGTACTACAGAGGGCGCGAGACTCAGGTCACATCAACGTGGATTGCGTGGATCCCCTCGGCCGGAGCGCACTACTCATGGCCATCGACAACGAGAACCTGGAGATGGTGGAACTGCTCCTGGAGTTCGGCGTGGAGACACGTGACGCGCTACTGCACGCCATCTCAGAGGAGTTCGTCGAGGCGGTGGAGGCTCTGTTGGACCACGAAGAGCGGACCAAGAAGCCGGGAGAGCCTAATGTAAGTACCGCGTAATAAGAATGCGAAATTAATTGGATATTTATTTACCGCCCGCCATAAAAATCTTCGTAGCTCTACTACTACTACTACTCAGCTCTTACGACACCCTCGGGATGGAATGAGGTGGTGACACGGTGTATTCTAAATTCGTCACCACACGGAATCCGTCACCACAGCTATACCTTCAATTATCCCATTTCAATCAAAACACCCAGTTTGTTTTGGCAACAAAATATACGTATGCTTATTTATATACGAAGTCATCATTAATTCCATCTTGTTAACAAATAAATGTCTCAGAGCTGGGAGGCGCTGCCGCCGGAGACGGCGACCTTCACAGCGGACATCTCACCGCTGATATTGGCGGCACACCGCGATAGCTACGAGATCATTAAGCTGCTGCTTGACCGAGGAGCCAGTCTGCCGGTGCCGCATGATGTCCGCTGTGGCTGCGATGAGTGCGTTCGCTCTCGATCTGATGACTCACTACGTCATTCCCGATCGCGCATCAATGCCTACCGTGCGCTCGCTTCACCGTCCCTAATCGCGCTCTCTTCTAAGGTAATCTTCTCCAAAGTCAAAACAACATTATTTATGTTAAATTATGGTTACATCGATTAACATAGTGCACCGTAACCCCATGCTAACCCAAGTGGTGAATGTATTGTTATTAAAGCTTTGAACATAAGTCCCACCAGCCCTCCCTGGGTTGATGTGTATAGTCCATCAAATATTTTACCCCCAAAAAAAGGCTAATTAGTTCTCCATGAATTATGATGATGTTAATAATAAATAAATAATTATCCTTGGACATTTTACACAACGCCATCTCGTCTCAAGCTAAGCAACTTAATGCTTGTGTTATGGTAACGAGATGGATGATAAACTACTTATATATGTCAACGGAAAACAACAAGAACCGGAAATTTATAAATTTCCTAGGAAATTTATAAACGGCCGTAGGATTCCAAACGAGAGATAAATTGTATTATTTTACGCCCACATTTTCGGAAATTTATAAACTTACTGATCTCACGCGTAAAATAATAAGTAGCAATAACCAAACGCCATGGGCGCTCTGATTGGTTGAATAAGTCACGTGTTCCTTCTCTTTCCTCTCCGCCGCCATTGTTCGATATTGTCTACTTGTGGTAACCTAGACCTGATACAGCTGCATCATCAGGAATCTATAGGATACCCAACTCCTTACCAAATTACAGTAAATGTATCGTGTTTGGACTCATTGTAACGGTAACAATGAAACAGGTATAAAAAAAGTTAGGTACCTGACATTTATGGCTGAGTAGACTCTCAATGTAGTGAACATTGAGAGTGTACTCAGCCATAATGCAGCCCGATATCAGAGTTTTTTTTTAGTTAAATACTTATTTTATTGTGTTTAATTTGTTACATGTTTTTAAACATATTACTTAGCGTCTGTTTGGCAATTCGCCTGAGGCCAACGGATTTTTTTGAAATTAAACTTTATAATGTTTGTTTTTTTTAGCAGAAGGCCGGGTTTATTGTTTTTTTTTAAATAAACATCTTTAATTTTTCATCACACGATTTCTTTTGTTTTATTTTGGTAGAGTGAAGTAGGGGTCATTAGCATATTATGTAAAACAGTAACCCTGTATTATATGTTGGCGACTGGCTGGTATAAGGCCTTCTTTATATTTAAAAATGTATAGTTTTAAGTTTGACAGATTCCATTTTGGTGGTTGGTCTTTGACTGTTGTTTGGCCCGTGTCGTGTATATGTTTTTCTTGGTTACTTATTTTTATTATTATACTACTATTCAGTGATCACCATCGTTTTAATTTCACCATCCATATATACAGTCCACTCGCTCGCTAATATTTTTTTGAGGTACTCACCTAGTTTTAACGTAAAAATACTGTTAGGTACTTATAAATTTATAGTTTGGCAAGTCTAATTGTACCTATGTCTATGGACACAAGCATGCCACTATCAACATCCACCAATCAGAGAACAGCGTGTTATTTGCCGTATCTTATAGAAGCGTAAAATTAAAAGCTCTACTGTGATTGGTCGAACCGTTTAGAATCTTACGAATGGATATCCGTTAGTTTATAAATTTACGACGAGACGTCGTAAGTTTATAAATTTCCGAAAATGTGGGCGTAAAATAATACAATTTATCTCTCGTTTGGAATCCTACGGACGTTTATAAATTTCCTAGGAAATTTATAAATTTCCGGTTCTTGTTGTTTTCCGTTGACATATATATTTTTTTGTAAATATGTATTTATATACGTAGGTACATATTATAGATGTAAATATGTATTTATATACATATTATAGATAGAAAACACCCAGACCATGTAGTTAACTAATACAAGACTTGCTTCAACCTGTTATCGATAATTTCCCAGGATCCGATCCTCACGGCGTTTGAACTGTCGTGGGAGCTTCGTCGGCTGTCGGCGCTGGAACACGAGTTTAAGATCGAGTACCAGGAGTTACGTGTGCAGTGCCAAGAGTTCGCCACGGCGCTACTGGACCACACGCGAACTTCGCACGAACTGCAGGTCACTTTTGTTTTGTAGAACTGTTTACCGGTTACAAAGTCAAGAGTCATCTCAAGGACCGATGAAAGACCATGGCTCTTGTTAGATTACGCTTTGAATGTTCATATGCTGCAATATATTTATGAACAAGACGTGATCTGCAGACCAGTATTTTTTATTTATCCATATCTCTCTTGTTTTTATAATTTCATTAAGTTATTGGGTAATACTCTAACCTGGTTTGGCTAACTACCAATATTCATTTCTGTATTTACGAGGGAGTTCAAAGTACCTACATTTATAAGGTTTTTCAGATAAATTTTTTTTTTGTTTTCTTAGTACGTAGATGTTCTGGTAGAGTAACGAATAACAACCGTACAATAATTACGTTATTTCCTGAATGAATCATAAGATTAAATACACAAAATGTTGCAAGTGACAGTAGTCTTAAGGAGAGAAAGTACAGGTGCTGCTTAATCACGAGACTGGTGCGCCACAAGCCCCGCCCCCCGAACCAGGTCACCCTGAGATGATGCGGCTCTCGCGGCTCAAGCTTGCCATCAAACTGCGACAGAAGAAGGTAACTTTCAGAGTACAGCATCTGAATGGAGTTTGTAAAAGAAGTTCTATACTAGCAATAGGTTGAGTCAATGTATTTTTAGTTTGTAGCGCACCCGAACGTTCAACAACTGCTGGCGTCCATTTGGTATGAGAGCGTCCCGGGCTTCCGACGCAAGAACATGCTACTTCAAGCAGCTGAGATGATGCGAATTGGTGCCATGTTCCCTCTGTATGCGGTTGCGTATATCGCCGCGCCGCACTCCACGGTCGGGCGCACTTTGCGCAAGCCGTTCATCAAGTTCCTGTGCCATTCTGCCAGTTATTTTATGTTCCTATGTAAGTTTCAAATGTTGTTCATCGAACATTTATCATCAAAAACAGGTCTCATAGAAAAACTGTTTCTTTGTACTTTTTAAGACAACTGTCATCAAGTCTCTCCCGCGACCACGACTGCTGCAGAGTATTCAAAACGTCGTGAATTCGTTAAAACGGCGTTAAATTGGCGATAAATCCGTTACAACGTGTTTAATTTCAACGTGTACTATTTACGAAAACTTAAAATATCATTAAGTATTCCAGTTGAGGCCACTTTGAAATCTCTAAGCTTATTCGGATAGAATTAGGCGACTAAGGGAACGGAAGAGGCAAATCATTCATCAGCCGCAAGAGAAGGAAAACTTGATACAAACCCTGTGCCAACCCGTCTTGCCAGCGTGGCACAGTAGGCTAATTGCCTTCCATGAATTTTGAGGAGCCCAGACTCAGTAGTGAGTCAGTAATGGGCAGAAACATAGTTTACTCAGTGCAACACCCATACATTATTTTGGTTATCGCAAATTTAGTAGAAACCTATAAATTTATCGATTGACTTTAATGATTTCATCAACATCATTTTGGTCCATCGATGACGCACTGCTATTAACTAATTTGTTGTTAATGCTATGTGGTCGCTGTTCAGTTCTGCTAATCTTGGCATCGCAACGCATCGAGACCGCGGCAGGGTGGGGTGCGGTGCCCGATAACCATGAGCCGGTATCCCGCCGTGGTTCTATGCCCTCGCTGATAGAGTGGCTCATCTTATCCTGGGTTAGCGGTTCGTATCTACCTTCGATTTGGATTAAGTACATGCACTTCCAATTACCCAAAGAAAAATAGTTTCAGTAAATAAAAAAAAGGGAAAACTTGATCCTTAACGTTGTGTATTTTTGAAATGGTTAGGGAATAATTTCGCAAGAATTGATTTATTTATCAGTATAAAAGTCTATGCATTTATGTGGTTAAATACAATATTTGTTTATTGCGCTATCGTACACAGTAATGCCAATTTAGATTACATAAATAAAAAAATATCACTAGCAATTATTTTACATTAAAAAGTTTATTTTCGTAGGTAATTATCATCTATTCTCCCTCCGTCTTACGAATTGTCGACCAGGTCACGTATCCTGAGTTTGATATTTTATACCCATCCCAAGAAAAGTGCTCAACGCCGCTTAAGACTTGTTTTCACTGCAAAATCATTGATATCCATTTATTTACTAGCTAGTACCTGATATATCCGTCTATAGCACTCCCTTGAAAACCATTACATAAATTACGATTGATCCCCACACTAGGTGTCCCTGTAATGAGGGGATCCTTTACATACACTTAATTCACGGACACAATTGACACTCAAACAGCTACTATATCTGGTAGATGCAAACATGTTTTACAGACCCCATTACCGTAATAAGGATTTAATTGAAACAAAGATATGTGCCAGGCCTGATCTGGAGCGAGGTGAAGCAGCTGTGGGACATGGGGCTGCGGGAGTATGTCCATGACATGTGGAACGTCATTGACTTCGTCACCAACTCGCTGTACGTCGCCACTGTGGCGCTAAGGATCGTCTCGCATTTTCAGGTCAGAATAAGCAACTAGCGAATAATTACGCCACCACAAAAAGTATGAAACTGTCGATAGTACATGTACGTGTACATTTTTCCGTGTGGTGATGGATTTAGAATACAATGTTTCCAACCCACCCAATCTCAGGGGAACGCACGATGCAGACCACCTAGCCGCAAGAGAAGGACGCCCGACTCGGTAGTGGGTTGAAATGATGATGATGATGATTTTCAGAAAAGTACAAACAAGTTTTTTTTGTAAATACATACATATTATAGATAGAAATGACCCCCAGACTCCGAGCCAGTGCCTCTGGTTTAGACAAAGACACTTGCCTGATCCCGAAATCGAACCGGGGACCCGTTGATCCACTATGGGTGTGCTATGGTCTCCATCCGAAGGCTCAAAGTCAAAGGGCAATGGACAGGGCTATGCTCGGATTTTCCTGCGAGATCGCATCAGAAATGAGGAGATACGCAGGAAAACCAGGGTCAGCGACATAGCCCACTGGATTGCTAAACTTAAGTGGCAGTGGGACGAGCCCATAGCTAGCAGGACCGACGCTCGATGGGGCAGTAAAGTCCTCGAGTGGCGACCGCGTTCCGGAAAGCGCAGTTCTGGTAGGCCTCACACGGTAGACCGACGACCTAGTTAAGGTCGCCGGAAAGCGATGGATGCGGGCGGCTCAGGACCAGCCTTCGTGGAAATCCTTGGGGGAGGCCTATGTCCAGTAGTGGAAGTATTTTGGCTGAAATGATGATTCATTACATAATCGGTGTTTCCGCCCCCAGGTCCGGCGGGAAATGGCAATGGGGCTTCAATGGAACCAGCCGCGTGAGAAGTGGGACGCATGGGATCCGATGCTACTATCAGAAGGCCTGTTCTCTGCTGCTAACATATTCAGCAGTCTGAAGCTGGTGTACATCTTCAGCGTCAATCCGCACCTCGGCCCGCTGCAAGTCTCCCTTAGTCGAATGGTTCTTGACATATTGAAGTTCTTCGTGCTGGATATACTTGTCATATTCGCCTTCTCGTGTGGTGAGTGACATGTGTCGATGTCTTATAGGTGACAATAATAAAGTTAAACATTGCATTTCCAATATTCTTAACGTACTTAAGAGCATACACAGTGCTACACTCAGACTTGTGGAATTGCTTTCCACCTTTCAGCTACGAAAATATTCTCCAACTGCGCCCTCCTCCAATCTTCGTTCGTTACCGATTAGCTGCGTATTTTACCTGCTTCGTGCTTCATGCAGGCCTGAACCAGTTGCTGTGGTACTACGCGGACATGGAGAAGAAACGCTGTCCGTCAAATAATACGCCGAGTCCTACAAACGGCACTGTTCACGACCCGGACGCCTGCGTCGTGTGGCGCCGGTTCGCCAAGTGAGCGGTTTTCAACTAATACGCTTCTACCTTCAACTCAAGTTTAATACAGGGTGTCTCAGATCGATCCAACTATTTCAAACAACAGTTAAAAAAATGCTCTTTGTAATTACTTATTTATGTATACAAAGAAGGAAATTTTACTTTTTAAATATTACATTTGATAAATGACGACTGTTTCTTCGACATCGCTCTTCAAATCTTGTGCGGGCGTTATTGAAGATTTTTCTATGAAGTTGTTGAGGAATCAATCTCATCTTCTCTTCAATATTTCTTTTCAAATCTTCCAAACTTTGTGGATTGTTCTCGTGAACAACACTCATAGGATAACTCCACAACAACAAAATCAAGTAGGTTTCAATCAGGGCTCCGTGTAGGCCACTCAATGTCACCTCTTCGAGAAATCATCTTCTCGGGAAACAATTCTTGCAGTGCCGCTCGCGAGCAGTTAGTGGTATACGCCTCTTTGTAATTACATATACAGTTTAGTATAAATAAACAAGTAATTACAAAGAGCATTATTTTAACTGTCGTTTGAAATAGTTGGATCGTTCTGTGACACCCTGAACAATTTACCTATGAATGCTAATATATCTTGATATTTTTCATTTCAGCCTATTTGAGACTATGCAGACGTTGTTTTGGGCAGCCTTTGGGCTAGTGGACTTGGATTCCTTCGAGCTGGACGGTATCAAGATATTCACGCGCTTCTGGGGCATGCTCATGTTCGGCACTTACGCTGTCATCAACGTGATCGTACTCCTCAACTTGCTCATCGCCATGATGAACCATTCCTACCAGTTGATATCTGTGAGTTGTTACACTGTAAATTAATTTCTAGATGTAACTGAGTGGTTTCCTGAACTTTTCTGAATCTATTGTCCACCAGGAACGTGCGGATGTCGAGTGGAAGTTTGCGCGCAGTAAGCTGTGGATCAGCTACTTCGAAGAGGGAGGCACAGCACCTCCCCCCTTCAACGTCATTCCTTCTCCAAAGTCCTTGCTGTACGCCTGGCGTTGGCTGCAGCGTAGGATGTGCGGTCATGCGCGCGCCAAACGGGAGCACATGCGGACCATCAGGGTAAATTTGTTCATTTTTTCCTTATAACATTAAGTTATAACACATATCTCAATGTATGAATATGTTAACAGGTTATTTTTATACATCAGTAGAGCAATTACCCTCCATGGGTCTTAGAGGGCTGACTAGTAGTAGTGGTGGTAGTAAATGAAGTGCATGGATCTCACGGTTAATACATAAAGCCCAATCTACGTACCACAAATCTCTATGCTAATCATAATGTGGGTAATAACAAATATATGTAACAAAATAATTTTAATTTATTTTCCAGAGAAAAGCCAAACAGGCTAACGAAAGGGATTTCCGGTACCAGGTAAGATCAAGATGGTAAAATTTTAATGAAAATTACATTTTTAAAATATGGGCACTGAACAATATTGTGCCTTAGAACTTGTACTTTGATAAGCTTAGAACTGATGCCAGATTTCTAAGGGTCCTTTGACATTTACAGTGGTCCCGGTGCGACAATGTTTGTAATAAACATGTGGTGTTTATTTTTGCAAAGAACATTACAACGCTACACTCAAATGGGATTTTTTGTCCATTAACTAGATTTAGTTTCATGGCATAGAAGTTAATGTTACCATCAAGATTATTAAATTGACGACCACTTCAGAAAAGATGCCCGTTGGCGAGTAAAGCTTGACCCGTCATGGCATAGCAGGCAAAGTTACCTCCATGACATAAAAGGCTTGACTCTGTAGGTCGTTTATGGGCAAATAACTGGTACAAGGTTTTGGATCGGTGCAGGCGATAATGCGCAACCTGGTGCGGCGGTACGTGACCGTGCAGCAGCGGCGTGCGGAGAGCGGAGGCGTCACCGAGGATGACGTCAACGAGATCAAGCAGGACGTCAGTGCCTTCCGCTGCGAGCTGGTTGAGATCCTGCGCAATTCCGGCATGAACACCTCCACCGTCAACGCCGGGGCGCCCGGTGAGTACTCCATCAGCATGCGCCTAATAGCACTATCGAATTGGCACTAAACGCCGTTCTTGCAGGTTCATACAAATTTTAGAAAATTTCCCACTATGCACACTACGTGGCACAACTGTATTATTGCTGGTTGGAGTAAATAGTTATTACTATTGTTCTGGATATTACTTCGTCATAGCATAAGAAATGGAAACATAATATCAAATACCAGTTATATTCTAGTAAAATAATATTGTTCGTGCAGGAGGTGGCGGCGGCAAAAAGAACCGTCAGAAGGAGCGACGGCTTATGAAAGGCTTCAACATAGCACCGAGCGGATCTCTAGCGCCAGTCGATGAGTTTTTGGCATCGCTGCACCACGAGCATGGTGGAGCTCACGGCGCATCGCACCACGCATCTCTGAGCGCCCTTCTCGGGGGTCGGTTGAGGACCAGTCAGTCAAGTCTTTCCGACGCCGGAGGCGGCGGTGTCGGATCAGGGGCGTTGGGTGGGGTGGCACGACGCAAGCCCACTTCACACAAACGGCGATGGGGAACCATCATCGAAGCAGCGAGAGCGGCTCGCGTTTCACGTCTCATCGGGCGCTCACGCTCAGAGGACTCCGTGTGTGACCACGCACGGCAGTCACCCAGGTGCGAACTTAATTTCTTTCATATTCATAGATGATTTTATGCTTGCTAACTGTTGTCATATGTAGTATCAATTGACGATGTTTAGAATGTATACAAACTATTAAGTTCTAATTATAATAGCGCGGCGTGCTTTGTGGTGATCTATGTAGCAGGAGACGTCAGTAGCGACGGATGGCGATGGACGGCGGAACCAGGCCTTGAACTTATAAGAGCTATATTTACAGTGGCAGCGACCACTCGGAGTCAGGCAGTGACTCTCAGAGAAGCCCCGAGCGGGGAATCGCGCGCATCGGTCCGCTGCACCCGCTCACGGCGCTGGCAGCGCTCAAATCCAAGCGCAAGAAGTTCTCGGACTCACGCCGCGCTGGTCCAGAGAGTCGAGCGCAAGCCACAGCCGAGGCCCTGCAGCGGGCCAGTTCAGTCCCTGCTCGATCAGCCCCCGTGGGCCCACCGCCAGCGCGGGCTTCAGCGCCACCGCCTCCAGCTGTTTCCCCCTCCACAACAACGGAGAGCGTGGCTGGTCGTGGTGGCAGTCGGGAGCCCCTGCTGGCCAGCCTCGACGACGATGCGCACAAGGTTATAATTATATTTGCTATAAATAATGGTGTTGCCAGTGATGACAGAGATACATAGACGTGGTCGCTCACTATGGGCTCCATGAAAAGACTTAGGGTCAATCAAAGGCCAATAGGGCTTTACTCGGAGTTTCCCGGCGAGATCGAATCTGAAATGTGGAGATACGCAGGTGAACCAGGGCCACCGACATAGCTCACATCTTTGGAATATTAATAGTTATCTATCTGGCGTTTTACATAATATCTGTATATTAAGATTTACATGGAACAAAATTAGTATGCACTGAGCTGATAAAGATGCCATACCGCAGGAGGCGTGCGATCGTTGCGGGTTCGAAGGAGAGAACGGGGGATCAGCGGGACAGGATGCGGAAGGGGGAGAAACGGGAGGTGGAGGCGAGGGAGGGGGTGAGACTGCTTGTGGGAGGTGCGCGGCGCTGGCCCGGCTGGCCGGGGTCACGCCGTTGCACGGACATGCGCCGCACCACTCCGCCGGCTGGCTCTAGCTACGGGCTCGTCCTTTGCGTATGTATCCTATACTTTATTCTTTAAAAGCACTAACGAATAAACAATTACAGTATTAGGTACCTGATTTGGCTAACTAACAGTAGTTACGCGGAGCGATTGCCGTCTGCCCTCCGCGACCTATCTAGTCTGACCACCGGTAATGACATGGTTAGACCGGCTGTCAGTTTTCACTTTACTGACTATGTATGACGACTGCCATAGATAGTAAAAAGTGCAGCCGGGACTGACGCTTATACGTGCCTCTTATTTTCACATACAATAAATACTTTCTGTGCAAAGCTCTTGGGAGACCTTTATTCTGCAGTGGATATCGGCAGATCACTAAAAAATCTCTCATCTATCATCTGTTTTGTGTTTCATTAGTTCAAATCGTTTCATGCTTACCAAAAACACTACTCTTTGCAGGGAGGGGACTATCTGAAGTACGAAACCTGTTTTCTCTTCGGAAACTATAAATTATCCGTTAAATTTTCCCATAGTTAAATATTAATAGGTTGTCAATTTGACAGACTATACCTTGTTATTATGAAAATTTATCCTAAATTCTTATCTTGGTACTTACCTGCTAGATAAAAGTTATGGCTATCGCAGACTTATTTGTTGTTTAGTGTAGAGATTGCCTGTAACACAGCCTAGTCACACTGTAGAAAGGTATTCGCCTGTTTTCTAGTTAATAATTTATTAGACTATATTAAAAATACACGAACTAAATTATACGGACTAAAATTCCTATGATAAATTTAAATAACGAAGACATATTTTAACAACACCAATTTATATATGTAGTCATAGCAAAGAAATTTAAGTAGACGAGATATTATATTAAGTATTTAGGAAAAGGTATTAGATAAATTTTGTAAACTATTTGAATGAGTTACTAAGTCCGCAGAAGTTTATTTCTACGTGCAATTGAATATAATCTCCAGTTAAGGTATTTTTCAATAATCATATTATAAAGGCCTAGACTGACAGAAAAGATATGTTTGTTTAGGCAAAGAGCTTTTAGCCACATACTAAAAGAAATAGTTGTTTTGTTCAATGATGAACAGAAGCATCAGTACAATAACGACGGTTGTTGTGAATCCTGCACTAGGCATTTTTTTCTATGATGTAACTTTATGACCATATCAATATATATGTCGATAATTTCGTAGAGATTAGCTTCTGCCGATTACCTTACGGTTATTTAAGATGTATAAGTCATAGATATTTAGTAAAAGGTGGCCTTAGTATAATCTCAACTTAGTGAGTTTACCATTACTGTGACACCATTAAGTTAAGTAACGAAATAACAATTAAATCTGGGATATAATGTTTAAGTAAACGGTTACAACTATGTACATACCTAAATAAAATATGCTCTAAATATAAAAAAAGCTAAGTTCTCTAAGAATAAAAAATTAAGTGGATAAATACTTTATTAGTAACAAAGTTTGGCAATTATTCCATTTATTTTGCTTTTCCTAGTTTCTTTGGGGTCGATTACCGACCTATTCCAGTAGGCTTTAAGAGCGATAATCGCCTGAAAATTTGTGAGGTTTACAAATAAAGAGTCTCCTTAGACTCTGAATTACCTGAATAACCTGGTTAGTACAATTTACATACTATACTAAATATCTTATTGTAGAGGCGCGGTACAAGGAATTACCTTGTGTATCCCATCGACTCAACAGTTCATGCTACCGTACATCGCACGTCGTGTCGTGTTAACTGCTGGTATAAAAAGTTATTCAATTTTTTCACGGATGGTTTTTCTTAGAAAAGAGTATTTGTACCGAAACGTCTTAATTTCCGTCCTCACTGATGCATCGACCGCCACAAAGGTAATTTCAGTGATAACAATAGGAATAAAAAATAACATCTAATTATCACTGAAAAATTTGTTACTCAAAAATCAAAATACGCATGTTTCAAGTAAATTCACATCACAAAAAACGTATGGGAATGTATAAAAAAACAATCAAGCATCGTAAATTTATACCATTTTTTATGACGTGTACAAATGATTACCTAATTGCCATTTTTTGCAGACTAGACTAATAAGTCTAGTACTTAATTAAAAATTAAGGGTATCGTATTATATTTTATTAAAACCTTTTATTGGTACGAGGAGGTAAGCGAAGAATATTATACCGATTTCGTATCATGCATATTTATTTTTATCGAAAAATAAAAATCCAGTCGTCCCGCGACCACGGGCACTGCAAAGTATCTGAAACGTTGGGAATAAAATAAAATGATCATAACCGTGAAGAGATAATTTCCTGCAAAAATAAGCTTTTAAGCACGTAATGTGGGTATTATTAAGTAAGTCAAAATGTACTACATACATATTACCTAACAGTTAAATGCCCAGTGTGCGAAAAACGTTGTCCTAACCAAAATGTCATTAAAATTAATAATATTTAGTGCGCGCACTCTATTTAGTCACATATTTAGATAATTGTCAAACTCTGTTTAACTAAATTTAAATTATTTCCAATAAAAGAGCACAGGGCCTGCCGTATAGTTTAAGGTATAGTGTAAAACAAATTGATGTGTTCCATACTGTTTTCCATAATATGTTACTCGACCGCACATTGAAATAGACGTAAGCTTTGAACAATGTGTCACAGGGATTTTTAAATCAAACCTTATATTTACACAGAGTAAGGTTTCCAGCACAAATGAAAAATATATTTAGATAGGTGCCGATAATTTAAGCATTGTTTTACCGTGGTGTGTGATTCGATAGACATAATATGTAATAGGTACGGTAGTTACCTACGTACTTTATTTATCTATCAATATCTATATTTCTACATCCTAACAGATAGATAACTGTAGATAAACAGGGTATAACGAAAACCCTTTAAGGTACATCTATCCAAAGTATTGAAAGGAGCAGTCTTACGAGTATGTTTAAAAGTTGTTTTTATTTTTTAATATCAGGATGATATGACCGTCATTTAGAGCACTCTCATCACAAATAACAAACAAATAAATCAAAAACCTTATGTCTCCGTAAAATTGTGTAAAGCTAAAACAGATAGTTTCTTTATGAATATAGGGTTTTTGTTACATCCTGTATAAAACAGAGGTTGTACGTTGAATGTTTTCATTTCGATAAACGATAGAACCATGACCAATTTCTTGCATTTAACAACTGCGATAAATAATCTCATCTAAAAATATCTTCTCTAAGTAGAAATCTTCAAAATTAAATCAGCTATTTAAAAAGAAACTAATTTTAAGTACCATAGCTTAAGCTTAGATAACTTACCTAATTATTTAGTGAGTCAACGTAGAACTCGAAATATTGTAAATGCTAAAGCTGTTGAAATATGATTTCGCTTTGTCCTATATTGGAATCTAGTTACTAGTAAGGGGTGCGCAGAATCACAGATTCCAAAAGCATAAAATCTGTAACTAATACCTTAAAGCTTTAGGTCCGTATTTGGGTACACAAATATGGACTAAACACTCTTTAAGCTCGTCACTATACCTACTAGAATCGCGTGATTATATTTTATTTAGGTTCAACCGACTTCTGGTGGTTCTTAATTTGAATGTTTTTTTTTAATAGACATTGATGATGACGTCTTCACAGGAACCCAGCTGTTAGGGCCCCAAAATTGCTAATTCACTAGCCAAAATCGACAATGACCGTGCCATTTTGGTAACCTATGAATACTACAGTGTAAGTTGTCACAAAAGCTTTTGAATTTAGCTGATTAGGACTAGCAATTGGATCGTATAGAATGTGCAATTAAAATGAAAATTGCAAGTTTGGGGTTGTATACGTTTTCGATTGATTAAGTGTCATTAAAATAAAAAAAAACTATAGCAAAATCGGTTCATCCGCCCAGGACATTATGATGCTACAGACAAGTCTCTTTTGTCGAGGGTAAATACTTTTCTTAACAGATTATGAAACGTCAGCAGTTTAAAACATATTTAGTGACGTCACATATAGTAAGGTCTTGTACGGTTTTTGAATCAAGGTATAAAATAAATATGTATATTATGAATACTGTGAAATCTGCCACGCCTGGTTACAGCACATATCGTCCAACAGTTTATATTTAATGAAATGTGAATTTTGTTTACATCACAGCGACAGAGCTACATCCGGACGCACTCAAATAATTATGGAACTAATTTTTCTGACAAATTTTAAATGACAATAAAAATACACATTCATTTGGTGAATGCCAAAACATATGATAGAAAATACGCCACCTGTAACTGAGAAAATGTTAAATATTCTCACGATGCAGAAAAACAACTTAGTAATGACGTCATAGGATGGCAAACACACACATAGTAGGCACGCGAACGCGGCTCGCGTTTCTATGTGTTTTTCTTTCTTTCGATGTACTCCTTGGATGTTTTAGTATCACCAAGTAAATACCGGTAGCGACCAGCACGCTACATACTTTACACAATATAATATAAAATCTGAACTATCAACATCAAGAAATATCGCCTACAAATCCGAGAATTACCAAAAAGTCCTACACCGCGATAGCGAAATTTCCAGAGCAATTCGCCGAGTTAAGAACCCCGACTACAGTTATCGGGGGATAGGCGCAGCGAACCCCTGCCGGATATACCACCTTGTCTGGCTGGATGATCATCCCTTTACGCTTAAATAACTACCTAAGGGGGAACGCACGCAAACCATCAGGGTCTTAACGAAAATAAACTACCCAATGTTGAATTGACATTCTTCTTCAGTCCACTACTATTACTGCACTATGGGACAGCCTAATGAGCGCCATAGCGCCATAGTGCCTCAGCTTGCCGGACGTGGCTCCATTTAGTAGAGTACACTTTCATTTAAAAATTAAAAAAAAGTATTACCACAGCTTCTCTTTGTACAGCAGTCTTTCAGATTGGTGGAAATTGATGAGTGATAAACGACGTTTGAATGGAACGCACTAGAACTAACTAAAATAAACATTCGATTTTGATTATATTACCTAACCATGTTTTGACGTCAGTATGAATTGTATTTTTAAGTTTTTATTGTCTTTGATCAAGAATAATGTTCTGATAGGGTATCACGGTCGAAAATACATCGCGGACGTGGCCACAACTGCACTATGTCTTTTTTATATTGGTTTTAGTATTTGTCCGACGCAATAGCCGGAGATCTCTTGGAGCCATTAGATTAGTTGAAGACCCTTAACACGACTCTTTTGGTTCAAGATGTTTTGAGCAGTATAGAATACTGCTTTTAAACGTCGTTTACAAATCGAATTGAAAAAAGTAAATATTTCAATGGTTTTGGTTCCGGATTGGTCCCATAGATTTTATGCCTGTGATCGAACGATTGGATTGGACGGTATAGCTGAAAGAAGGCTACAAATGATTATGCTCTTATTCATCGGGTCATCTATTCAGGTACCGTTGACCTATAAAGTGTATTCTTGATCGAAGGGTATTAGTATGTTACTGTAAGCGTCCGGACGTAGCGACGTCGCTGCCCCAACTATTGTGTACTAGATGTAGACTGGTATGAGCAGCGGCCTTCGTGTTTAGTTGCGCTTGGCCAGCACCAAGCGCGCCGGCACATGATCGATTATATTTTGTAAAGATTGTTATTTATACATTATATTTGTATATAACGGTGCGATATTTAATAAATGAGCACTACTGAGTAATTCTTTCATTCTCCTTTTTTAGTGGGGTAAATGCTTAGTGTATACGGCCAGGGCCTCAGATTCAATAGAGTACCTAAATGGACAATCACCATTGTAGATTTTGACAGTTTTGGTAACCTATTATCGGCCTTATTCATGACGGCTGTCCATGTCCTTGTCATTGGCCAGCCATAGAAATAATGAAGGTTTTAGTTATTATGGCCGTAATATCATGGCGTAATTACCATTGGCTAGTGTCAGTTTAGGACGTAAGTCAAACGTTCTTGACACGAGGACTTGTCTTGAATTTAGGATTATCTTAACTATCACTAATGTTCCTCATCATCAAGAACAGGCAATGAGTTTTACGATGGGTTGGAACCGTTCGAGCCTGTACTCGTCTGGTCTCGGATATCCCTATTCACTTACCCGCAAATGCATTTTAAGATAAAGGCTAGGAATGGCATCGTGTCGCATCAGGGGCGTAGCGTGCCTTGGTGGGGTCCCGAATAAAAAAATATTTGCGGGCCCTTATGAAGGGTAAAGAGTTCTCAGAAAAGAAAAAATATGTGTATATTTGTGTACTATGTCTCGCTTCTATGCTAAATCCCGCAGCCCGCGATAGCCGATATAGGGTGTTGCCAACTATCGAACGAACGCTCCACGCGAGATTTTTTTTTAAGTACATTTGTCATTTCTGAAATAATAAAAAAATTGGGAAGTGTTCATAGAGGCCCGTGGCCCGGGGGCCATGTATAATTGATACGGCATATACGGCGGTAGCTACGCCACTGTGTCAAAGCATTCCATTAAAACTCCACTGCGTCCTTGCTGTTACCAGGACCGAGACGTCACATGAGAACCGAAACGCTCCACGACTCTGGTAGTCCTTGGCCCGTCACTGAAGAAGTTGGAACTAAATTTGGTTTTTGTTAGTAAAAAACGTATTGTTTGTGCTAATTTAATATGTATATTATTTGGTATGTTTACATTTTGAAATATTAACGTGGTAACTCGTTGTCTAACTGTTATACGTAACGTATTTACAAATCGTGGGTATTAACACAAATTTAACTATAATTATTGTCAACTTTAGACAGAATTTTAACTACGTAAAATGCCTTAGTTTGGGAAAATTATAAGTTGAGCGTATAGGGTACTCTCAAGTAAGATGTTGTAAGGGGCAATAAAGCCAGGAACAATTGCCCCATTTTTTTAAATAGCTAGATTGAACTAGAACTCGGTGATTTCTTTTATTATTGAATGCTATAGTCCATCACACGGCCGCTAGGTCGATGGGTGTATAGTCGGCTGCGGGCGGTCGTCGCACGGACAAGGCCACGCGGCCCCCACGCTCGCTTAGCAGCACGCTACAGCCGCGGCCTAACGCTCCCCTTTCCGCAGCCAACGCGATCTGGTTGACGACCCTCCGTTCTACCTCGTGCTTGATGGACCGCGCGCCGTAGTGCACGTCGTATCTACGGGGAATATATTAATTATAGTGCGTTCACAGTTTCCTTACCGCTAGCTGTTAGGTTGGCCGCCTTGAGTGTTTTGTTGTCATATTTAGCTTTTATAACTCCTATAATTTTTATACCATATGACTATGTAGGTAGCTATTTGAAGGGTGAGGTTGCACCCCAAAGATGTATAGAGCCCGTATTCTACAAACCGAGCAATGTGTATGTTTCATGGAAGTCGAAATTTGGTAAATTGTCCCCAAGCACAGAATAATGTAATAACTGTTGCAATCTAAATAATGTAATAACTGCATTATTTTTTTTAGAATACAGGACAAATAATTTATTAAGTATCATCATAATTTTATAGTTATAAGTAGTTATATATTATTATAATTTTCCCTAAATTGGGTAAAAATTTAAATACTGGTAACCTCAGTGCCGAGCGACAGCAAACTCAATGACAAGACTTTCCGTTAAATTTTACTCACCCATCCGCCAAGGCACCCAAGACTCCGCCCTCCCATCTTAACTCCACAGAATGCCTGGCCCTCGCCTTCTCCGCCCAGTGCTTCAGCTCCAAGTTGACCAGGGTAAGCAACTCCTGCCGCGAGAACGGCAGGAAATAGACGATCTCGTTGATCCGGCCTAAGAACTCGTCTCGGCCAAAGTGTCGCTTCAGAATCGGGCGAACCACGCTGTCCTTGAAGTGGCGGGATACCTCAAGGGACTCTTCTGCGTCGTCGTCCCCAGACGCGGCGGTGTTCTCGCCATGAGGTTCTGCTCAAACGTCTTCCTTGTTAATTTCGTTATCTGACTGCTGAGCGAAGTTGCTCTTACCATAGTGTTTAGGGCTTTTTGTAAACAAGACCGATAATGTGAAAATATAATGTGAAAATAGCAACTACAGAGTTTCTTGCCGGCTCTTCTCTGTAGAGCAGCATTCCAAACCGGTGGTAGTTTAGCATGAATGTGGGTGGACGCAAGGGTTGTGGGAAATCAAAAGAGAGGGATGGATTGTAAGAATGAGGAATCGTGTATGAAAGGTGTGACTGTAGATATGACGAGTGATAGGTGTGTATGGAGACTACCACCTAGCGTGGGACAAGGGCCAGACGATATTCGTAATTTGAAATATGACGATTTATAAGAGTTTTGTGATATAACCTAGATCAATAAAGGGGTAGCTCCATCGAGCGGTATGTTCTCCACCACTAGTGGGAGTCCCTCATAACCAGGTCAGCGCTCAGCGACCGGGAATCTACGGCCGGTTTTCCAACTTTAAAGAAAAGTCATCAAGTTAGGTCATGTTACCTTTGCCGTTAACCAGTGGGTCTGGCCTGACCCTCTGCTCCTCCCTGGTCTCGGACTCTCGGCGCAGCTTCAGCCCGTACTGTGCGATCTCGTCGGCCGCCAAATTAGACGTCATCACGAAGATCGCGTTTTTGCACTCGATTAACTTGCCCTTGCCGTCCGTCAAGCGACCCTATACAGTTGAACATTCCATATTTTGTTAAAAATAGCCCTTTTTTATTCAGAATAATTATGACCTCATGTACAGTCCTCGCCAATCTTCATGGCCGCTCTGAATGTAGCCGCATTACGCTGCGCGGGTATGCAGTTTTTCACCTGCAAGCGTCCTCGCTACCCACGTGTTAGTGTGAGTGAGCTACGTTCGTATTGGTTATGAAATGTACGATGCGCAAGTTCGTAACCACAGCTACATTCAGAGCGGCCATAATGATTGGCAAGGACTGTACTACCCCTAATTAGATTTTTATTAGCGACACTATTGGATAGTATAATAATAAACTACAAAACGTTCTTTATTCAAAATCATCACCGTGCTAAATATCCAATTTATACTGATTCTGGAAGAAATTGCTTTAAGCAATAAGACCGCCTTTTGTACTGTATTATGTTCGTGCTTGAAGATTGTTTTATTCCTTAAGTGTACATGTATAATAAACAATAGTTATCTCAACAGAGAGTCAGTCTCCCGAGTACAGATCTTTCCACCTTCAAAAGATGATGAAGTGAATTCAGAAACCCTAAACTGAGATCGTAACATTTCAAGACAAGTCAAATACATTTATTAGTCGAACAAAAACTATACAACATCTTTGAAGTAATTTCCTTGTACACTACCAACAATTCCAAACATAGTTTTATTAAAAAAATATATATATTGAAACAATATAAAGAGTTGGTTTCCATCGTTCACCCTGTTTACTAGATAAATAGAACCTCACCTCATCAAAGAGCTGCAGTAATACGGTAAGTACGTCCGGATGAGCCTTATCAACCTCATCGAACAAGACCACCGCATCCGCTCTCCTGGCCAGCGCTCGGGTCAGTTGGCCACCTTCCTCGTGGCCCACGTATCCTGGAGGCGCACCGATCAGCTTCGCCACTTCATGCTTTTCCTAGAGTACCCAGGAAGCCGTATCACGACTGATCGTATCAAATCGAATACATAGTGTCACCACCCCATTCCATCCTGAGGGTGTCGTAAGAGACGACTAAAGGAATCAAAGATCTACACGGCCTAAGGAGGCATATGGCCAGCGTGGCACTGTAGAAGATTCATGAGCTGAGCCAGAGCTGAAGATACGCTTAGATAGGACCTCGCATAAACCATTTCATGGAGAGAAATAAGGGTTCGCCAGGCAAGTCACACAGCAAATCCGTGTGGTGACGGATTTAGAATACACAGTGCCACCACCCAATTCCATCCTGAGAGTGTCCTTTGTTGTTCGATCTTGTCCCTTCCGCTTCTTTCCGCCACAGATCCGCCCGCCAGAAATACCATCAATTTCATCTGGACGAATGGGTGTCCACCACCGTGCGTTTTTCAAGAAACTTTTTACCGCGCACAACCTCTGTGTGGAATCAATTACCAGCGTATTCCCGAACCAGTACGACATGGCAACCTTCAAGAAACGAGCCTATTCCTTTCTTAAAGGCCGGCAACGCCCTTGCAACCCCTCCGGTGTTGTGGGTGTCCATGGGCGGCGGTGATCACTTACCATCAGGTGACCCGCTTGCTCGTCTGCCTCCCTCTTTCATAAAAAAAAAGGAGAATGTGATACAAAACCCTGCGCCAACCCGCCATGTCCTACCCTCCTTGTAATTGGAGGAGGCCAGACTAAGAAGGGGGTCATCTATGGGCTGAATAGTCGTAGGCAAGTCAGAGACAGTAGCAGTATAAAGAAGAAGAAAATGTGGACGTGCAGAACATGCCAACAATACCTGGTACTCAGACATATCGAGGCGTATGAAGGCGGCAGGGTCGTCAGTGTGCATGTACCGTGCGAGTTGCTTCGCCAACTCAGTCTTTCCTATCCCCGAACTGCCCAAGAAGAGGAACACCAAAGGGTGTTCGTCGTCCGCCCAACCGTTCTCCTTTCTACGCACTGCGGCCGCTACTGTTTCAATCGCCGCTCGTTGGCCTACAAATGAATGGGTAGTTTTAGGGCCTGCGCAGCCCGGGACGGCATGACAAGGGATTTAGTTTTTTGCTAATGGACATTCAAACGTATCGATAAAGAAATACTACATAAAATGCTATTCTTTAAAATGATGCCGTGGCAAAATCCCTTGCCGTGTCGTCCCGGTCTTTCTAGGCCTTTGTATAATGACTCCCATTATCAAACACCTTTTAAACAAAATACTGTATTTTTCAATAGGCCTTGAAATGTGTATGGCGTAAGAAACACTACTTACTACTTTTACTACTAATTATCAACCCATAAATTACCCACTGCTGAGTCGGGCCTCCCCCAAGTACATGGAGGGTAATTAGCCTACTGTGCCACGCTGGCCAGACGGGTTGGCACAGGGTGTAGTTCAAGTTCATCATCAAGTTTTCCTTCTCTTGCGGCTAAGTTTTCGGCGTTGTCATTTCCTATTGTCGACTATTACGACACCCTTAAGATGAAAGGGGGTGGTGACACAATGTATTCTAAATCCGTCACCACACGGAGAGAAAAAACACAAACACAGTTAATATTGTTTGCCATAGATTTTCTTAATTCCTACACAATTCAGAACCAAGACCGGATTAACCATTTTTTGGGGGCCCTTTCCATCCGTTTGAAGATGATCAGTCATAGTTAAACTGGCCCTATATCGACCTAGAATGTTGTACAATGCTATCCATTGATGATTGTACCCAAAACTGACGGACAGAGTATCGAACATAGGCAGCTTTCTTACCAACAATATACTGCTTGAGACGCTGCTCCAGAGGGAATCTCCGTCGCTCCTCCGCAGCAGCGGCGGCGGCCTCCTCCTCCCAACGGCGCGTGTGTTCCAGGATAAGATCCCGCGTGGTCGAGGGATCTCTCGCGTATTGCAACGCCCGTCTGCCCGCATGGTCCCTCGTGGTGGGATCAGTGCCGCCCTCTAGCAGGGCCTTGGTGACGTCAGCCGAGTCCGAAAGCGCCGCGTAGTGCAGCGCCGTCCAGCCGAGGAAGGAGGCGCGGGCGTTCATCGTTGGACAGAACTCGTCCTCCCGCCGTTGGAGGATCTCGAGGGGGTGCTGGCCGGACGCGGACGCGGTCGCCGACGCCCCGGAATACCGTTCCTGGAGGCCAATCCACGCATGTCACGTTAATCTTTTCGCCGATAAATGTACCTGATCCACGTGTACATGTTAAGTTGAAACTTCCAAATGCGAAAAGCGGTTTCGTCTGTTATTCGCATAGACGTGTTGTGTTGCGATAACCGCGGCGAGAGCATTTATACCATAAAGCGGATATGGAGGGTTCTCTTTAACAACAAAAATAACTTACTTTTTCTCCAACCACTGATTCCGAGACCCCGTTCAGCAGTGGGTCATTCAAAGGCTGATATGATGATTGTTATGCGTCATGGGAAACAATTTTACAGGGGCGGTTACGAGTAACCGCTTGACATAAAACGCTGCGTAAGCTTGAGCGCCTCGTTAGTGGCATAACGTCTAAACCTGTAAGTTGGGGCGTGCTCCCAGACGCAACAGCTCGAGCACTGCGGCCGGCTGGTCGTTGGCGGCGGCCACCATGAGCGCGGTCCAGCCGAGCGGGTGGCGCTGGTCCGCTGGGCTCTCGGAACCGCGGCCGCGTCGTTCGCTACTCGCCTCCAACTGCCTGCCATCCCAATCAACATTATCCACTATGAAACTACCTCGATGGTCTAAGGGTTAGATGTGCCACCTTTGGATCAACGGGGTTCGATCCCGGGGCCGGGCAAGAGTCTTTGTGTAAACCAGAGGCACTTGCTCGGAGCCTGGATGTCACATATTACATACCCATACGACTTCAAGCTTCCATTATGTCTATCCAGTACTCAACTTTTTGAAGTGAAAACTTCTTTTCTGTGAAAAACACAGATTTTTCCGCAGTTAGGCTGATCTTTCACGCTCTGTGGTGAAAGGCTCGATCGGGTGAACCCAAGCGAGAAAGATACAGTCAGCTGCTGTTCGCTGTTGTGTCGCTAAACACAGCGACACAACAGCTAAATAAATTCTTATTCCTAAGTTTAAATAAATTCATACGTAGTATGTGTCTTTATTAATTTAATAGTTACAAACATAATAAAAAAACTTTGACAATTATTTGGTTTACATTGTGAGGTTAGTGCAATGATGTTAGAAGTAAAAAGGTGACAGGTAAACAGTAAACAGGTCACCTTTTAATTGTATCATCATTGGGTTAGTGTGTGTAGTTATCGGTTTATCGTGTTAATAATCACTATCACTACATAGTATAAAACAAATTCGCTGTCGTCTGTCCGTCCCTAATGTATGCATAAATCTTTAAAACTACGGAACGGATTTTGAAGCGGTTTTTTTAATAGCTAGAGTGATTCAAGAGGAAGCTTTTTAATTATAATAAATGCATTATATTGTAGAGAAACACTGATAAATTTAGAGGTTCATCATTGCAGACGTGCGAAGCCGGGGCGGGTCGCTAGTACCTATATAATATAATAAATTATTTAAAATATACTATATTGTTTTTTGTAGTTGCCGCGTTTTTTAGTATCCACTTCACCAGGGGTTTTTTTTAAAAGAAACTTTCTATTTTCCAAAAACTTATGCACTGCAGTTAACCTGTTTCGCGGGGGCAGTTTAGAAACACGTAATTCATGAACACAAATGACAGTCATTTGTGTTCGCCATCCAACCCAATGTGTGTGTCATCAAACCCCTAGACCAACAAGGCAGTCAAGTTATCTAAATGCTAACAACTATAGTACACACCGAAATGTTTTAGCTGACTAATAACTATATGAAATGCCCACATTTGTTACACATACTTGCGTAATTCTTCCACATTGCCCAATTGTGCAGCTTTGAAGAATCGCTTTTCTGTAACAAATATAATATTAATTGATTTATTATTACTGTAAACTAACATATCGATCAGAACCAGCTCTTAGAATGTAAGATTTCACTCTATGTTTCACAATATTTTTTTAAATTTCAGTTGGTCATCTGTTCTGAAATAAATGACTGCAATGATATATGACAAGCATCTGGATATGGTATTATGAACTATCATCTGTATCATCATCATTAGCCCTATCCAGTCCATTGCTGGACACAGACTCCCTTTAAGAGTGCTATAGCTCCATCTTCAGCTTAACATTATCATTATGTCTGGAAGAATGCTAATAGCTGCTGATGGCTGTGATCAGCTTTACCTACTGGATGAGAAGGTGAGCGCTGCAAGATCTTGCACTTTAGCCAAAGGGAAGCATGGTTCAGCTCAAGGGGAACTTCACGGCAGGTATAAACCTCAGCTAGGACCACTGTGAGGAGGAATCAGATTCAGGTTGACATACTAATATCATCATAATTGGAACCCACAACCCCACTATTGAGTCTGGCCTTCTCTAAATTTGTGGAGGGAAATTACCCTACTATGCAAGATAGTTTGGCACAGGGTTTGAATCAAGTTTTCTTCTCTTGTGGCTAGGGTACCTAAATTTTGCTTTCTTTTAGTCACCTCTTAAAACATCATCAGGATGGTGTAAGATGATGAAATTTTATATTCTAAATACATCACCACACCAGGTTAAAATCCCTGCATAGAAAATTGCATTGGTTATTTATTTATTTAGAGGTAAATACCATTGAACACATGGTCGGCAGCCAATAGAGCCAGACAAAGCGGACCAGCACCCAAAGCTACACCGGAGACTGTGGATCGTTGATCTCTGTTCTTGCCCCCGTCGCCACTGCCCGCTAACAATAGCCGAGATAAAACTCGTGCCACACCAGTACTGCACTTAAGTGTGCGAAAGCCTGTCACCACAGCTGGACGAATTATTGACATAATTTACTATTTATATCCTAAGGTTAAACACCTTGTAACTTAGGTATATAATAATTAAACTAATGGTCTTTCGGATATTGCATTACAATTTCCAATCAATATTTTTTTTGTGACATTCATATCGGTCTTGTGGGCATGGTCTAGTAAAATATTGTAAGGTGCATCTTTTTATTTTCCAAGTTTTCTACTATTTTCAGAATTTTCAAGTATTTCCACTATTTTTTGACATTTGGTTTTTGACATCGGTTTGTTTTTTTTTTTTTATTCGTTACGTTAATGACATCGGTTTGACTCGAAATTTATTGACACTTGACAGTTTGTCAAGTCGCAATTCGAAGTCCTTCATATTCTGCTTCTTCTTTAAGAACTGTGCATATTTATTCGTGTTTAGACTAAACGAATTTCTCAATTACATAAAGATTATTTAATTTAATGTAACGTTTTTGTTGATTTAAACTAAATTCATCCCTATTGCTTTTATCTTATTACACCTTAAACTGCAATATAACGTCACATTACGTTTAAAAATCCTAATAGATTAAATTATTTAAATTCAATATAATTGCTCACAACGTCACCAACAGTCGGGAATATCATAAAAAATCAAACACGTTATCTGCACTGATTTGATTATAGCGAAACCATCGAAAAAATAAAATTTAGTAACAATACGTGTAAAATATATTAGTTTGCCTATTATTATTTCAGAAATGTGATACGTTAATTACGTTATACAGTTATCCATTTCACTGTATGCCTACATAGATGAATTAGCCTATTACAAAAATAAAAACTCACACACACTGACACAAATTACATAAATAAATAATAGACAGCAATTATTATATACGAGTAGAAAAGTATTTTATCAATTAAATTATTTTATCCAACACTACCAAATCAGAATTGAAAGAAGAAGAAGAAATTGCTTTGGGATAGACGGTTGGGGAGTGAGTGTTCCTGAATCCTGATCATCAGAAATACAAATTTTCCTAGATTCTTCAATATACCTTTTTAATATTATATTAATTACAACCTAGTCTAGTGTATTAATTATGTAGGCAGTGATATTAAATTTTGTTAGAAGTACTATGTGTATAATCCAAATAATAAACTCTTTTAGTAAAATTCACTCGTGCAGATATATGGTAAGGTTTGCTAAAGATTTTGGCGAACACGATACAAACGTAAAGAATGGCTCTAGGAGGTTCAACATATTTGAAAAGTGCTACAATGTTGGAACATTTGCTAGAGGAAATAAACTTTCAAAGAACGAAAGAAATGCGTCAGTTGATGAAAGACGGTGAGCACAACACTTTCTTGACGCGCTGTTTACTTTAGTTGCCGGTATTTATTAGTTGTAGAATAGTTTGCTTTTAAGTAACTATGCTCCCGCTTTATCATAAAATATATGATGACCAGTATCAATTTACCATTCCTTTCTACTTCAGAGTTTAAATAGATTTAAGTAGAATTTCTTACTATCAGATCAGTATTGCCTTGTATTTCTAACCGCCTGCAGTCCCATCAGAATCCATAGTAAAAGGGTACAAATAATTTATTTGTAGCTCGCCAGTGCATGCTTCAAATAAAAATTCAGTATTATATCAAATAGATACAGCTCAAATTGTAAGATATTGTACCATTTGACCACTTAAAAATTATTTATAAATATATTTTTGGCATAGAAACTTGTGAACTGACTGATGATAATAAACTGGAAGTTATACCTATTAGTATTGGTAGTGTACTAAAGGACAACTATTTTTTTATGAAGATCCTGGTGATACAGAGTACTACCATCTTGTAGTTGAGAAAGTAAACCCAGTGTTATTGAAGAGGAAATGATTTTAATATTCTTTATTCGAAATTTTCCTTAAATATTGCTTATAGTTCATACTCATATACATTTATTTATGATGTTGTTTTAGCAAGTTAGTCCATGTGCTGTTGCGAAAGCCTGTCACCACAGCTGCTGAATGAATTAATGACATTAATTTACTATTTATAACCTAAAGTTATAAATCTGTGTAACATAGGTATCTTTTAATGAAACTAATGGCCTTATGCCTATTAAACCTATGCCAACATATCTGGCCAACATGGCACAATATGCTCCATGTAATTGGAGAAAGCCTTACTCAACAGTGGGTCATGTATGGGTTGAGTGGTACTACGCATTATTTTAGGCTCATGATCATGCAGCCTTTAATGATTCAGTGTAATATATCTAAGGCTGAATGGCTTTTTTATTATGAAAATATTATTATTTGCTCCTTAATATAGTTAGTTTATTATTTTTGCTCCCTAATTAATATTTAGAAAATAATAATATACATTGCCTCTGCTGTGTAATAGTTGGACTTATGAATTGTTATTAGTAATTTAATATTTATTTGTGTCATACTTTTAATTTGTTTTTTTTTACATGTGTATTAAATATTATATTTTATTTTCTTATATTGTTTTTTTTATTTCTTATCTAAAGTTAATATTCAAATGAGAAATTGGTCATAGGTATAGTAAATATTGTTTAATGGTGCAGCTGCGCAAGATATTGTC
This sequence comes from Clostera curtula, assembly GCA_905475355.2. Classification (NCBI taxonomy): domain Eukaryota; kingdom Metazoa; phylum Arthropoda; class Insecta; order Lepidoptera; family Notodontidae; genus Clostera; species Clostera curtula. Next base: position 1,630,045 of record FR997802.1, read on the forward strand.
ACATGTATTAAACAATTTATGTTGTCATATCATGTATACAATTAAAACTATAAAGAATATCGAAATTCGCGATGTTTACACATGTGCTGCCACTACACAACATTGGCAAAAATTGCTGAAAATATCATCAGATTGCCAGAATACGAAAAAATAACAAAAAAAGAAGATCGAAAAACACTCACAAGAGTCTCATGGCCAATATAGATGAAAACTAAAACTGAGAATTTGTTTTTAGCAATCCATCTAGTGGCTACATTACAGATACATTTAACTAACGAAATAATTACTGGTTGTCCAGTAATTATTTAGAGTGAGCCGACCAACCCCAAACAGCGGCACCTGTTCACAATCATAACCCGTGTGGCAGCCATCGATCTCCTCAACCATATCAATGGGAAGTGGTTGACTCGCCACACGTCGCTACCACTATCCGAAGTAATGCTTTATGCATACCACCGCCCCCGAGGGAGAGGTCGGTGATTATGTGGGACGCCGACAAGAGTCGTCTACCCACTAAAACCCCAGCGGTATACCCTCACACGGCGCGCTTGGGGCGCCACAAGTTCACGTAAACGCAGTCTAATGTGACGCCCCGGCGTGGTACCCGCTACGCGGGCAAGCGACTGTCAGAGAGGGCGTCCTGATACACTGGGACGCCCTCGGTCATCGAGGCTTTCGTCGGTGGCGGTTCCCCCGACACACCAGCCGGAGCCCCCTTCTGCGACACAACGGCCCCGCAGAAGGAGGCCCGTCAACCCGAGGACGTTGGTGCACCGAAGTGGTCCAGGACTCCGGGTGTCGCTCTTCGTCTCGCCTCTCCCCGTGGGCCTGCCCGGCCCTGGCCGGTATGGCCCCACGGATCATTGAGGCACTCAAGCCCCCTCATTCCTTCCCCTCCATGAAAATGTAGGAGGCTTAACTGACTAGTGGGCCATTATTTATGAAATCATGATGAGATATCAGATAAGGATTTTGAAAATTGATTGGGAATCAAAGATATTACAAATTCGTCTCAATGTTCTCTCAAATGGGTCTTAATCCATCGTTTTTAAAGTAAGTATGAAATTTGGAGGACATATCCCTGTGATTTGGGCTGCCATTCTAATTTTATGTTATGTACTTGCAAAATAAATATCTTGTATTTTAACACACTATCTTCTTCATCGCCTTGTCGTACCAGTATTTACTCGTATTGACTGCCTGGTTGGTCTAGCTAGGCCAACCAGGCAGTCAATACGAGTAAGTCAATACGGGGTAGATGTGCCGCCAGGCACCAGGCAGTCAATACGGGGTACATGTGCCGCCTTTGGATGACGGGTGCAAGCGTCTTTGTGTAAACCAAAAGCACTTGCTCTGAGTCTGGGTGTCATTTGTCTTCGTGAATTTCATGTTTGTAAACTGTCCCTGCATTAGGTTATAACCTGTATCGCACACGTATACGTGTTATTTAATTTTTTATATATTTAAAAAAAAGCTGTCATAACCATCCTGCCCCTGGTCTCTGGCCATCTTACCTACGCACAAGAACACAACGTCACCCAAGTGCGATGTTAATTCGCTGCGGTACTATCTATGTATGGTCCTTCTCCAGTCGGGAGCTCAAGCGGACGGGTGCTTTTTCACTATGCGTTTAGTGTACTGTGTGTGGTGACCATTTTGGAATACACATTGTCACCCTCAATTCTATCCTGAGGGTGTCGGAAGAGGCGACTAAAGGAACGCAAGAGGCAGGTCACCTAGTTGCAGGAGACGGATATTTTGAAACAAACCCTGTGCGAACCCGTCTGACAAACGTGGCACAGTAGGCTATATTCTCCCATGTAAGTGCTCATACACACGAACCGCATGTGGTCAACAACTGCAGCCGTCGACGCGGGTCGACGGCAAACGCCGACGCGTCGACGGCTGCAGTTGTCTGTGCCGTTGACAACATGCCGTTCGTGTGTATGAGCGCTAATTGGAGGAGGCCCTACTCAGCAGTAGGTCTTTGAAGGGCTGAGTAGTAGTAGTAGTTTAGTGATAAATAACTTTATTGTGGTAACTCTTTAAAGTTATTTGTATGTGTCAATAGATGCCGTTAGTGCCTACTACTTTTAAAGAAGCAAAAATTGAATTACATAATTTATAAATTCATTCATCACTATCACTACATAGTACAAAACAAAGTCGCATTCTTCTGTCCGTCCCTATGTATGCATAAATCTTTAAAACTACGCAACGGATTTTGAAGCGGTTTTTTTTAATAGATATAGTGATTCAAGGGGAAGGTTTTTAAGTATAACCCACCCCCGCTTTGCACGGGCGAAGCCGGGGCGGGGCACTAGTTTAAACTATAACTAACTCCATAACAAGCTCCTCTCATTCAGCCGAATTGATCTGGCTAGATTATCTAAAATATATTAATTTGTGTGTGGCGATGTATTTAGAATACATACTGTCAGCACCCCATTCCATTCCGAGGGTTTCGTAAGAGCCAGCTAAAGAAAATTGCAAGGCAATGAACCTTGCCGCAAGAAAAGGAAAACTTGAAACGAAATCCTGTGCCCACCCATCTGGCCAGCGTAGCACTGTACACTATTTTCTCTCCCGTATTTGGAGAAAGCCTGACCCAGCAGTTTGTCTTTAACGGGCCGAGAAGAACACGTATTAAAACTCTAATATTCGAAACCCCTGCACTAGGTATGACCTGTATCACGGGGGCTGCATACAAACATTTAATTCACGAGCACAAATGACACCCAGACTCCGAGCAAGTGCCTCTGGCTTAGACAAAGACACTTGCCCGGCAAATCATGACCCTGTTCGTTTCCAATTTCAATATCGATCGACACTTAACAACACACTTGTCATTGGCTGAATCATCATCTATGAAGTCCTAAATGAAGAAGAAGAATCCAATTAATTGTACGTAATTATTATGTTTTTGTCTAGACTCGGGCTTCGTGGTGCTCCAAGGAACAACATACTGGACAGACTTGTTCGTGCGCAACTTCTTATTTCAAGAGGAACAGTCGATAGACTGTGACGACTTATTGTTCTTCGTACGGAAGAGGCACGTCAAAGGGTCCTCGCGGTATCTGCCGAAGTATGAGGTAAGCAATTTTTTATACACACCTGCAACACTGCTTTGAAGACGTAACTCTAGAAATTATTGTGTTATTGAAAGTTAGACTACCCGATTAGGTGGATTTTTTATGGCTGATCCACGGACGCCAATTAATAGACTATAAAACCATGGGAGTTGTTTGTTTGACGATATAACCGTGTTTCTCTCGTCTGGCGAACTTGCTCTCACTATGCTGTTTCGTGCTTTTTGGAAACAAGACCAATAATTTTATAGAAGCAACTACGGTGTATCCTGCCCTCTCTTTCTCTGTAGAGCAGCTTTGTTTGTTTGTGTATGAAAGGTGTGAATACAGGTATGAAGGTGTGAATGTGGGTATGACGACTGATAGGTGTGTATGTGTGGAGACTACCACCTAGTGTGGGGGCAGGGGCCGTAAGATGATAATGGTATTTATAAATATGACGATTTATAAGAGTTTTGTGATAAAACCTACGTAAATGAAGTTCCTTTGAGTTTAAATTAGTACTACGGGCCAGATGAAAAAACATCGCTAGTTGTATTCGCAACGCTAAAATGTATGGGATGACATTTTACTGTCACGTGACTTATCTCACGTGGGTCGTTTATGGCTGAGTGGTAGTAGAAACTTAGCTCACGTGGCTCATCTATTGGCTGAGCAATTGTTGACATAGTTCGAACTTAGCACGCCAAGATGTCATCAATTTAGTGTGCAACCAAGTAGATAATTTTCCCACAGTGACTTCCACGCTTTGACTGGCTCGTTGGTCTAGGGCTTGGATGTGCTGCTTTTGGATTCCCAGTTCGATGCCGGGGTTGGGTAAATAAATGTCTTCTTGTAAACCAGAGGCACTTGCTCGGAGTCTGGGTGTCATTTGTGTTCGTGAATTACATGTTTGTAAACTACGCCCACGATACAAAAACGATTCTTAAAAAAAAAAGATTAAAACTGGCTAGCTGGTATCCGAATGGCTTTATGGTTAAGCTCTGTAAAGATTTGACCTGTCTGTCTGTGGCACCGTGGCACCTGAACGGAAAAAAGTATTTTAATTTAGTTTAGCGTCGTTTGTAAGGTGGTTAATCGGGAATGTCCTTTGTTATGTTTGAAGAAACCTGATTTCTATTTGTGTGGGTATTTAATAATGTATTTTGTGGCGTAAATTGTATTCTGTTTATGATAATCCTGCCTACCAATAAGCGATAAATAAACTATTTATTCAGAAAGATTTCTGGTCTCATGCACAAAAATTTTCATGAAGATCATCACATGATCAAATGCACAGTTTACGATTCTATAAATGACATACAGACAAACATTCATTTTTAAATGTAAGAAGATGTGAATGTAAGCTTGAACGAAAGAATAACGCTTTCAAGCGAAAACTACCCAACCGATGATCATGAAACTTTGTATACATATTCTTGGAGGTATTAGAAGTAACATAAGCAATTAATAAAAAAAAATATTGTTTAATGAAGCTAAACTACTAATCAATCATTGATGTCAAAATTGGCCGTCCTTAAAAAATATTTGTTCTTATGGCTTCAATGCGAGCGACGCCGCGCGTAAAAGTAACGAACTACGAGCAGCCCCAAATGTCGCAGAAATAATTATCTTAATTTTACTGACATTCGAGACCAATGGCAAAGCGGCCTCAGATGTCACATACCCGTAGCTTAATAGGATACCTTCTTTCCAAGATACCTGCCTCTGCAGTAGGTTGTCCGGTACCTGAGATGTATGATTAAATTACCGATACGTTTCATGTGGTGTCATTATTCAATAGCAGTTAATTTTTCAATAGCCAATTTAACAGTTTAAACGCGGACGACTTAGCTAGTTTAAAATGACACTGAGGTATCTAGTTACTCATCAGTTAGCCATAGTAGTTAGTAATCGATTCGAACATTATCTTCCCTTTTTAAGTCTATTAATAAGTTCCAAAATGGTTGAGACAGAAATCGTGAACTCGATTTTATTCAAATGTGCAGTATATGAAAATGACTTTGTTTCGTCCGAACGGCGATGCAATAACGTTAATATACAAGTCCCTACATTTTACTTATCACAATGTTATCCGCGAAGGATGGCCAACTTTGACATAAAGAATGATTGATATTTGTGGTGAAACACGATAAAGATACCACTGTTTATAGGCTTGTGTGACTGCGTTGCCATGCTGCTACTTATATACTGTTGTAACTATATCTTTAAATAGTGGTCACCCGGCAGTCCCATTTAGACCATAGTTCTTTTAAATTATAGTTCTTTAAATATAGTTCCATTCTCAATTTGACCACAGACTTCGACAATAAACAAAAGAGTATATGTGTGTGTCAAATAGTGCGTGTTATGCTCTTATATTTATATAATGTAATTTTTATGTATAACTAGCGACCCGCCCCGGCTTCGCACGGGTGCAATGATGAACATCAAAATTTATCAGTGTTCCTCTACAATATTATGCATGTATTATACATGTAAACCTTCCTCTTGAATCACTCTATCTAATAACAAAACCGATTCAAAACCCATTGAGTAGTTTTAAAGATTTTAGCATACATAGGGACGGACAGACGACAGCGACTTGGTTTTATAATATGTAGTGATAAAAAAAACCTTCTGCTCTCCTTCCATAGATTGAACTGTGGGTAATTTCATATGCCTCCGTCCATGCAATTTTCGTACAAAGTTATTGCTTGACGTATTATATAATATAGCATAATAGATTTTGAATTCACGGCTCTATGAGCGTTTGACTAAGCATGGTATGATGTTGACAAGGGAATTTATCTACATATCGCTCCCCTGCCAGCGTCATGTTGTGCGAGTGTCCTCTGGTCTACAGACGTCCGTACTGACCATAACCAATTCCCTTAAATGGGCCATAAGCAAATTATCCTAACCGGTTGGGATATTTTTTATATTATCCTTTTTTGTCTTCATGTTTTGATCTGCACTACATAAACAATTTCCTTGTCTGGCAATTCATTATTTAAAGTTGACACGATTACATGATAATACTTTACAGGATAAGAATGATTTTATCTATATAAAACGCGTACTTCTGATAACGTATCTCGCTCACGTCGCTATAGATAAATTTTATGATTTTTCTAGAATAACCATAAGTTCCAAAAAATTCCCAATTCTTCTATGGATCTCATAAGGGTTTCTCCATTATTTAAACAATGTATCAGGACGATTTTGAATAATAGTTTGTAAACCATAAATTCTAGCATGTTACTTCTGTTGTCAGTATTATGTACATTCATAATATTTACTTAAGTATACACAAAATTGAAAAGACTCGAGGTGTTCTTTAAGATATAATATACTCGTAAAAATGTGTTAATGGTATCTAAAATGTTTCCTCCTATCAAAAAATCCACAACTCTCTCCACTTGTACTACTTAGGTAAACTGGTTTGCTTTTGAGTTTATTATGCACGTAACTGCTGACACTTGAGATTTTCCACTTAGTTAATAATTACGGAATGTATTAATTTGTTAGAAAGTTCGTCAATATTATAAGAAAAGGATGCTTTAACAACAGTTAAGTATGTACTTTATTTTAAACAATACAAAAATATTATTCCTTACAGTAAAGACAGCAATAGTAACGATAATTATTATGCTAGACGGTTATTAAGCTATACTGCACAAACGTGCACATCTTCTCACGCTCTACACATTAATCACAGTACATTGTCTAATAAATAGGTTTCTTAAATAATTTCGAGATTGTTCAGTAACCACTTATATAACTATAAAATTTACAAAAAAGAAAAACAAATTCATGTAGCCGTTGTCTGTACATTTACATAATTTATTAGATCGATTATTTTGTTCCTTGCCAAGAAAATGAATTCTTAAAAATATATTCAATAAGAAATGCACACAAGGCCGTCACTCTCCGTCACGGAGATACACAGTTCACGAGAAAATGCATAGTTATGCTCACTTAGCGAATTATCACAAGAAGCGGTCGGTCTTACGCGGTAGGGAGGTGTCCTCGGCACTGCCTAACGCGTCTCGCCCGCGCCACTCGCGCGCCTTCGACGCCGACGGAGGCACTACTCGCTCCGGTGCACTGACCGTCTCGCACCTGTTCGCAGACGGACGTCGAGGTCTTTCGCAAGGACTCGAAGAAACTGCCAATCGGCGACCCAGAGATCGACTGGGAGGAGACCGTGTACCTGAACCTGATCGTGCACCAGTTCGACTACACGCTGACGCTCGCCATCTGCACGCGGACCAGTCCCAAGGAGCTGCAGGTCCTCAAGCGGCACTCGCAGAAGGTGAGCGTCATACGCGCTCGGGCGGCGGCAGCGTCGAGCGCGCGCGTCACTAGCTGAGGCGGCTGAACAGCTTGGTGCGAGGCCACGGCAGCGGCCAGTCGTAGCGGCGAGGCACCGGCCCGCGCACGTTGCGCTCCAGGTACGTGAACAGCCAGTACCACCACTCGCGCTGGATCATGTAGTAGCCGGAGCCCGTTCCGGCGCGGTGCGGCGTGGCCAGCAGCGAGTGGAACGTCCAGAATAGGCGCGTCGTGATGTAGTACGCGATCACCACGTCCACAGTGTAGTGGCCGTGCGCCAGCAGCACGAACGACACGCCCAGCAGCGCCGAGCCCCACAGCGCCCAGTGCAGGGGCCACAGCTTCTTCGGCGAGTACTCCGCCACCACCAGGTAGCTCAGCACCAGCACCATCGTGTGCCCCGAGTATATGTAGTCGCCGCAGTAGGTGTGCTTGCCGTTTATCGATAGCCCGAAACCCGATATTAAGTAGAACATTCTCTCAATGATGAGCAGCGGTGCGGTGGAGTTCGCCTTAGGGCTGCAGAAGTAGGTTTTGCTGGACACGGGCAGCACGGTGACGAACATCGTGACGGAACGGTATAGGTACAGCAGACCGATGATAAAGAACATGCGGCGCGACACGATGAACCGGTGCTTGTGGAACACCACCACCAGCATCGCCACCGTCGTCGACACCATAATCAGGTACTCCGACACGGCCAGGCCCCAGTCCTCCGCGGCTACGTTGTCCAACACTATGTCGTTGAGGGGCGCCGTCGTGTTTCTGTCGGGCAGTCGCTCGTGCACGAGGGACAGCGACATCATGTTTATACAAACGCAAAGAAAAAGGAAAAAGAAGGACAGTATCGTTTTCCATATCTCCTTCGGGTATCGTTCCTCTCGGACGGTGCCGGGTGGTATCTCGACGATGAACTCGCCGGCGTGCGACCGCTGCGGCGAGTGGTCCGGGTCGGGGTCCGACTCGTCGGTGGTGGGCTGTGGCGCGAGGGCCTTGGCGTTGCGCGCCAGCAGCGGTTGTCGTTGCATGAGCTCGGCCTGGCTGGGCATGGTGTGCAGTGCGTCGGCTGGGGGTCGCGGCGGGTTGTTGTTCAGGTCATTCCGCTTGAGGCGCGCCTCGAAGTTGATGCCTCTGATGTCTTCGTGGGCGGTGTGCGCGGCTATGTCCACATCGCTGAGCGCGGGGGGTGAGGGTGGTGCTGCGGGGAGGGGGCGCGGCGATGGTGCTCGCGGCACCAGCGCTAGCTGTTTGGAAGGCTGCTCATTGGCGAGGTACACGCGTACTGACTCGACCAGCGGCTCCGCGAAGTTGATCTGTCTCGGCGGCGAGCGCTCCTTATCTGGGGAGCGCGACGAGATCGTCATCCAATCACCATTCGGTTGGATTGTCCCTGGAAAAGGTAAAAGTTTGTGTTAATTTTGGCCCAAAATGAGTAATTGTGTACATGCGTTAGTTTAAAAGGCTTGGTCTGAAAAGATACTTGGGTCTGCATGCATTTACAAAAGCAGACGTTTCTCCACTTCTGAGGTGTTAAGGTCAGTCCGACGTACTTTAACAGGTGATAAACTCACCAAGGCCGAGCAAGGAACTATCACCAATAAATGATAGGGTACTACTATCATACATGACCTACTGCCGAGTCGGGCGGGCCTCCTTCAATTACATGGAGGGTAACAATACCTACTGTACCACGCTGTCTAGACGGGTTAGCACAGTGTTTCGTATCAAGTTTTCCTTCCCTTCCGACAAAGTTTTGGGGCCTGTCATTTCCTTTTATCGGCTTCTAGGACACCCTCAGGCTGGAATGGGGCGGTGAAATAGTGTATTCTAAATCCGTTAGCACACGGTCAATTGTTAGGGCAACATTGTTTTTGCATTTTTTGGTACAATACATTGTTACTTTGTACCTGTGTATAGTACTATTGTTTAGCCCTAAGAAAAACCACTATGGACAATAATATATGGAGGAATTATTTTATCACACAGCCTATTTGTCCATCGTAAATGTAGACAATACTGACGCTGAAAACTATAAATTAACGTTGCTATGTCAGAAACGATTGATAATGAGCATCTTTATTGATACAATATAATGATTACGATACGATAATCACCTCGTTGTTTCACACGTGGTGATATTAGGAGATATCATAATATTTTCCAATCCCTAAATAGGCGAGTAAGCACGAAAGATTTTTTGTGGCAACTAAGAATGTTTGCGACTATAGCTCCGAAGGTTGAATAAATGTCGGAATTGTTGTCTTTTAAAGTGCATTGTTTTATCGGCAAAAATGGTAACATGAATCATCAAAACAGAAGCGTTGTACCCGTTATTTGTCACTGTTATCGTATTTTCAGTTCATAAACGTCGAGACATGTTTTTATTCTGGAAATGATACCAAAGTACAAACTTCGACTGATCGAGTTATATCGAGATACTTTATAATGTACATCATTATTTAGTTTGAATGAAGCATTTAGACATATCAAATGCATAATTGTTTCGTCACACCGTCTACACGAGAACTTTCAAATCCACAATTGGAATCTTTTTTGCAAAATTACTATATGAATAACTTCAAAGATGTATCATCACTTGTTGCGTAAGTACAATTCTGGAATATGTGGTACTATAGATTTCAATTCCACAAATTATATTTTTTGGAAGCTTAACGTTGTAAGACAACAATGGAGTCGGTTCAAAGACCGGCCGAGGGTTATGATTGAGCGATAGGGCGGCACGGCGCGGCGCCCCCCTCGTCCGCCGTCAGATGATAATAATTAGCTGTTTGTCGGTTGTGCACAGGACGACCCACAAACTGGTTATGTTCATTCGAGACGCGGCCAGCGAGAATCAAGATACAATGTGACGAGACGAAACACAGACGTCGGATTTCTCTTTCGCGGTAGAAACACATACAATTTTGTGTTTAGAATGTTTATCCAAAACTTGCGTAAATTAGCCGACTCACCCGATCAATGTGCAAGTCTCTATTTGACGGGAACGCGGGGAGGCATCGATTCGTCGTCTCGCTGTGACTATGCGCCAGATAGAAAGCAGGAACGCCGGCCTCGCGTCCAGTAAAACACGGAGGCACGTAAACGAGGTCGAAATGGAAAACGTACACACTAACACAACGCACTACACTGCTCTCAAACAAATATATTGACAGGGAGGCACCGCACTAACTTCACGGGTTACGTTCACACAGTTGTATTTGTACGGCGACATAAATATCATAATTTGTTGGAAGCTCCGTAACTGCGAGCGGGCGGATAAAGTGGCGGCCGCGTACTAGAAAAGATAGAACTGGTTGGCTTCGGTCCGGTGGCGATCGGGCGCCTCCGGCAGGGTTCGGGGGAGCTCGGCTCAATGGAAATAATTACGCGCCTGCTGACGTCACCGCGAGACGTTGTCCCATTCGAGCTCAGTACGGGTGCACCCGTAAATAAAATGTGGTGTGACTACGAGTCGGTCCACTTAGCCGGCCGAGTGGGCTACTATGAATGAAATTCACTTTCTTCTGTAGCTGTTTTATGTTAGGCGAGTTCGTAATGGAAGGCTGGTTTGCGTATCGATTTAAGGTACTAATATTTCTATAGAGCGCTCATGGACCCGATCTAGATCCTCAGACGTCGACCTCTTGCTTGACACACTTTCACGTAACACATTTCAAAGAGCGCTGGAAATAGTTCGATGGGGCTTCATTTGATTTTATCAAATACTTTGTCAGCGTTATTTTAAAACGAAACAATTTTTTATACTTGCCTAATTAGCAATTTGAATCCTCTCTTCAAGAAAGAATTGCGAGGAAAATATAATAATCACAAATCAGTCTCCTTAAATAATAGGACGTCATTATCTTAACCCGTAAAAAGCCCACTGCAGTCGGGCTCTAATTATATGAAGGGAAATTCGTCTACTGTGCCACACTAGCGATACGGGTTGACACAGGGATTTGTATCAAGTTTTCCTGGACTTACGGCTAATACGACTTAGGACTTACGGCTGGTAAGTAAAGTGATGCTCAAGAAAATGTTTTCTTTTCGACACCAAAGTAAATGCAGACGTAAAAGAGGAACGACCGTGATATTAAAAATCGAGAATATTCTAAGATTACATTATCCCGAAGCTACATATACGTGTGATTATTTTAATCTTCCCTCATATGCGATGAACCGAATTTCGTAGTTCACTGCTACTTTGATACCGTTTATCTTATTTTTATTATTTATCACATGATAAGAGTTAAGAGAATCAATCGTTCAATAACATAGCAGACATATAAAGCGACATTTTTAAACTAAGGTAAATGTCATAGAAAGTCAAATCTAAATATTGAAATCTCACTGATACGTGAAGAACAAAGCCAACTGCCAAAAGGCTATTCGGTTCGTCGACCATACGAATTTTCTTCGAGCTGTCTCTATATAGAAAAAAACAGCCGTGTTTGTTCGGCACAACAGTACATGATAAACAATTTTACGATATGCCTAATATGCTTCATACATTCTGTTGGGAAATATTAATTGTATATCGTAGGGGAGTGTAGTAAGTAGTATTTGAGCTTACTCGTATTATTGAGTCATGAGTGACCAGATTGTTGACTACCGGCTACCCTTGAGGTTAAGTCGGTGCGATGGTGGATTTTGAATACAATGTGTCACAAACCCATTCCATCCTAAGAAGGAAAGTCGAGACAGTAAATACAGGGTGTAGGTAGAACATTTTGCAAGTTGAGAAGGAAACCTTTACTCCCTAGACTGGCTAACTAACCTAACTAAGATCTCTCTGTTCAAGAGAGATGTGTCTTCTGTTGACTCAAGTCAACCTGGCGGTAAATATAGTAAAAGTGCAATATGCAATAATATACAGCCCACGTAATTGCCAACAAATAGTTTGTATAGCTTGGCAACTAATTGGCTTCTCTGTGTGTTGGCAGGTCTACGCGTCGCCGAGCCGTCGTAAGATGGACACAAAGGGGGACGGCGAAGAGATGACCTATCCCCACATTTGTTTCATGGTCGACAATTTCGATGAGGTCAGTGCCGATTGTTCCTTTTAAGTATATTTGGGGGCGTTCTACTACTAGTACTACTTACCCCATAAATGATCCACTGCTTGTTTGTTCCTCCTCCCATTACATGGAGGGTAATTAGCCACGCATTCAGTGCCACGCTGGCCAGACGGGTTAGCACTGGGTTTCGTTACATGTTTTCCTTCTCTTGCGGCTTTAGCTTTTCGGCCTCGTCATTTCCTTTTCTCGGCTCTTACGACACCCTTAGGATGGAATGGGGTGGTGAAACTGTTCATTCTAAATCCGTCACCACACGGACTATGACTGTAATGATGTCCATCAAATGGGTATATATTTATGTAGCTATGTGACCTCGGCACAAGAGAAGGAAATCTTGACGAAAACCTGTGCTAACCCGTCTGGCCAGCGTGGCACTGAAGGCTAATTATCTGGAGGACGTGACTCAACAGTGGGTCATTTATGGGCTGAGTAGTAGTAGTAGTAAAATAAATAAATAAATATCCTTGGACATTTCACACAACGCCATCTCGTCCCAAGCTAAGCAACTTAATGCTTGTGTTATGGTAACGAGATGGATGATAAACTACATAAATACACTTTTTTTGTAAATACATACTTAATATAGATAGAAAACACCCAGACCCGGAACAAATACTTGTAGGTCATACAAATATTTCTTCCGTGCGGGGATCGAACCCGCGACATGCTAAATCTAATTATTAACGTATTTATTTCTCTTGCCTTTTTCCCCAATTTCATTGGAATCGACATCTTTTAACCTGATTTGGCTAGCTACCTTTATTTAGACAGATCGATTTCTGTCTGCCCTCCGCGTGTCATCTAGTGGGCCAACCACGTGTAACGACTGCCATTGATGGTAGACGCAGCCGGGACTGACGACGTTACGTACCCTGCCTACGTATTAACGTGCAATGACAATAAATAGATAGAACATAAAAAACAAAAATACAAGACAGGAAACGACGAAAGATATAGAAATTTTATAGACATCTACGCAGTTTTTATGTTTATTATCATACTTTTTATGCTAATGACTAATTTTTAAAAGGTTCTAATTTAGTTTTTAATTTCCTGAATAATATTATCTTTACGACGTTAAAAACTGCTAAAAAACGCTAAAAAACTGCCTCGTTAGTCTAGTGGTTAGATGTGCCGCCTTTGGATCAACGGGCCCCGGGTTCCATTCCGGGGTCGGGTAAGTGTCTTTGTCTAAACCAGAGGTACTTGCTCGGAGTCTGGGTGTCATTTGTGCTCGTGAATTACATGTTTGTAAACTGCCCCCGCGATACAAGTATATATAGTGCAGTGGTTTCGATAAAAAAACATTGATTAACTTGAATATAATGAACTCCATTATATTATCGGTTTAATATTACTGATTACTAAACATGTAGTTACGAATCCTCAGTTAATGTATAGATCATTAACTGAGGATTTGTAAGTATATATTTAACTAATTACTTATTGGTATTTACAATTAATGTTGTTTTGTATTGTCTTTTTGGACGTTAAATATAGTAATATAGTCATATATTAACCAGTTTGTTCATTGATTTAGGGTATATATCTTAGCTGAGTACTTTTTTTTTTAAATAACCGACACCCCTGCCTGGATCTGCCCCCACGATACAGGTTACACTTAGTGACGGCGGTATTTTGACAGATGGCAAATGTATGAACACTAGCTTTTGGGCGCGGCTTCGCTCGCGTGGGCTTCTAACCCGTGCTTATCTCGATGCATTTTTTTTTATGAATATAAAAGTGGTTATTGTGACTAAACTATGATAGTTAGATATGTGCTCTCGCGGACTTTTTTTATTAAGGATTTTAATAAGACCTACAAACTCGTAGTACTTCATTTTGTTCTATTGTCAATAGTTTTTGCAGCGCACGCGTAAATAGGTTTTCGATTTTACACCTTGGGTTACAAAATCGCAATTTTCATACGGATCCCTAATTCCTTTGAAAATAAAATATAGCCTATAACCTTCCTCGATAAATGGACTATCTAACACTGAAAGAATTTTTGAAATCGGTAGTAAAGTAAAGTAGTTCCTGAGATTAGCGCGTTCAAACAAACAAACAAACTCTGCAGCTTTATATATTAGTATAGATTAACGTGATAGGTTTTAGTGGGTCGCAACCTACCAACTCCACGCGACCGGGATTCCCACATACCTATAAAAGATTTCCTCCACGATATAATAAAAAAAGTCTGACATTAGCAGGACGAATTGATACAGACAGGATTTCATTAAGTTCTGCTTTCTTCATTGATTCTTATCTAGTTCCCTAGTTTCGTACTAAGCCATCAGGTTGAAATGGGTTGGTTGTAGTAAGTTTTCTAAACCCATCTCCATTTGGCCCATTTATGTTTAACCTTAACCAGTTTAGCAATTGGCTCTAAGTTATTGAGTCTTGCTTGACCTGGCTGATACGCTAGACGCACCGTATACAATTCGCAAAGGCACTAACGCTACTATTGTTTCCAAGCTATTGTGCTCTTTCTGATAGATTTTTCTCTTAGATCAGCGGCTTATTACAGGTGAAAAAGGCCTTATCTACTCCATCTTAAAAAATGTTAGGTGAGTCGGACAATCTTTTTGTTCGTCGCGTTACTCGCTGACACATTTTTTATCAACTCGCTTAATTTTTAAATTTAGATTGCTAAAGTGGTACTAGATAAAGATTCAAGGCTCGCCCGAACAAGGTTGACAAGACAATTAGACAAATAAACTCGATTCACTAAATAAAACTAAAGAAACTTAAGGTTGTAGTGATAAAGTCCATATTACATCATTAGTTGTGGTTTACAAATCACAAACGATGATTCTATAAACACCTACACCATTAGAAGTCATCAGTAACGAGTATATTGGTGCTATACCGCATCTTCGTGTGTAAATGGAGTAGTGAATATCGTTGGATGGCTATATTATTATTTATAACTACACTAGCTGACCCGACATACGTTGTCCTGTCCTAACTATAAACTACAAAGGTTCAAGTTTTCACTTCTGATGAAAATGATGATATACCTAATCGATGTGTTCCGGACACACGCTGCAGTCGATTGCTACGCCAATGCAAAACACCCTATATCTCGGGTTTCAAAATTTTCACCCACAACGACTATAGCGATTTCGTCATTAGCTGGCCCGCGGCGTCAGGAGCGCGATCCAAATGTGCAGGCGGTGTGGTCGTGCCGCGCGCGATCCATGCGCATTATTGGAGCGCGCGCTCCGCTCTAACACGATCCACGCTCCGTGATCCTGGATCCGACCGATCCAAAACGGATCGTCCGGTGTGGACCCAGCTAATTGTTAGCGCATTAAAACGTATTATCCTGAAGGCGTCTTATCAATTTTGATGTCAATTTTGTGATTATTTCGAGAGAAAATATGTAGAAAATTTAAATTATGTTATGTTTATGTTGGGCCCCTAGACCTACAATACCTAACATTGTACAATAAGATTGAAAGGCGCTTTGAATCCAAACGATCAATTATATTGCACAATAATACGAATTGCGCAATGTTTTGGTGTTCAGTCGGAGAATAGTATTGACCCTTCACGATGCCATGGAAAAATATTGTGCAATAAAAATTAAACTCGCTCAAACTTACGTTCAATCATTGCGCAAACTTCAATATTAACCTTAGACAGTCAATAATATTGCACAATGCGTAATATTGCCGCCTTAGTCTATCCAAACGTACCAAAACTCCATATTACATTCAACTTTTAATATTAGGCATGATGGATCTGACCTAACCATGATGTGCACTGAGTAATTCGGTTTTCTTACATACTTTTTGTTAGGAATAATAAATTAATTGATAATTAATTGATAAACATGTATTTTATCTTTAAAATAACTCCGACCGAAGCATCTGTTTTAAACGATGTTTCGTTTTTTTACATCCTCTCTAACGATATTTGCAGCTTGCATTCAGACAATTCTATGACAAACGTCATGAGGTTACATTATTTTTAAGGTTAAATAAGAAATACTTTTTATAGCGGTTTGATATTCTTAAATGTTTGTACAAACTTTGCCGTGGCAATAACAAACACAAAAAAATATAATCATTAATTCATTTTTTAATTAATATATTAAACCTCTTTTACTTTTAACAAAGCGCCATCTATTCAATACTTACTCCAATATTTACAAACCTGATCGCCATTGTTAGAGCTAACATATGATTATGAATGTCAAATAAAAACCAAATAATTTGCATTAAAAAAATATTTAAAATTTTTTTTTTTTGATCGGGATAAAAAGTATCCTATGTCCTTCTCCTGGCTCTAAACTACCTCCCTGCCAATTTTCAGCTAAATCGGTTCAGCCGTTCTTGAGTTATAAGTGGAGTAACTAACACGACTTTCTTTTATATATATAGATATAATACATTAAACATAATAACAAAACGTTAATAACCGAAATAAAAGAGTCCTGACGTAGTAACCATATACATAATAATGTAAACTGGGTTATTAGAGAAGCGTCGTTAGTATTGTAGACGTTTAGATTGCGTTAATTAGCATGAAGCTCATATTTTTTAATATTCCGCTGACCACGCCACAGATTATACTCAATTACAGCTCCTCCATAAACCTTACAAAGAGTAACAAAAAATGCTTCGGAAACTGCAAATGACGGCTGTTAGGACACTAAACATTGATTAGTGCTAGCGACCGGCCACCGAGTCCTCTATTCATCAACAGTTGTGCGCATTTACTAACGATGATTGTCATCACTTAAAATTCCATTGTCCGAGCCGACTGCACTGCTGAGCTTGGGAATTACGTAATATACGGGATCATTGTATTACTATTAGTTAAAACTTCGACAACGTTATTGCTTACTTGTCCTTCGCTTGTATGTAGGAAGTTCTAAATTTTTGTAGGTAAACATCTGTTACGTACGTGCATGATTCTTAGCGATAAGTATCTTGTTTCGGAGGCTCAATAGGCGTAGCACACGTGAATGAGATATTTGTATTTATGTCCTGTCTATAACGGTCGTGTTGGGAGAACTGAAAGTATGAGGGAACTTCCCACTCAGTAGGCTTCTTGACTTACAACCGAATATACAGATGTATGTGTTAGGGAACACGGGTGAAGATTGTAGCACATCCGTATTGTGTTATACAGGGTGGTCAAAAAGTCGTGGATCAAACGAAACCAGCGGCATGTCTAACGAAAGGACTCATCAGTACCAATCTAGTGAAAATTATAAAAAAGATACAGGGTGTAGATTTTTTCGAATTTTATCAAGTTTTAGTAAAAAAAAGTCAATTTCTCATAAAAACACAAAATCAATTGTAACTCTGCAGGGGTTGACCCTAAGGACCTCCCGTAGAACAATTTTTTGCTGCTGATGGCCCCATCTAACCGCTGGTTTCGTTTGATCCACGACTTTTTGACAACCCTGTAGAGTTAGCTTAGCTGATGTGTCTTAGATGTGTGACATCCACCTGTTTGTTTTCCTGAAAAACGAAAAGTGACGAACAAAAAGACTCTACTTTAAAGTGTGTACAAATCGCGAGAGTTTAAAATCATTCGTTTAGTAGTCCGTGTGGTGGATTAAGAATACATAGTGTCACCACCCTATTTCCACCTGAGGGTGTTGTAAGAATCAACAAAAGTGTTATTTACCTCCTATAGATACATGCTGTACCCTAAATTCTATAGTCATCCGAAGTGAGCGTATAGTGCTAATCAAAAATGTAGGAACCTTAAACCTGTTTATTTATTAACTAGCTGTTTACCTGCGGGTCAACAGCTATTTAATAAATAAATAGCTTTAATAAATAACAATAATAATTTAATAAATAGGCAGGTTGTCCGTATGGTGACGGATTTAGAATACATTGTGTCACCACCCCATTCCATGCTGAGCAAAAGGAAATGGCAAGGCCAAAAACCTAGCCGCAAGAGCAGGAAAACCCTTTGCCAACTCGTCTGGCCAGCGCGGCACTGCCATCACTGCGGGCACGAAAATGACGACGCGCGGCATACGCTGGATGTGTGCCCTGCTTTTGATGAGGACAGGGCGATCCTAATCGCGGAAGTTGGAAATGATCTGTCGCTCCCCACCCTGGTCGGGAGAATGGTGGCGAGCGACAGATCATGGACCTAGGTGGCAAAGTTCGTCGAAAAGGTTATGAGAACCAAGGAGGAGGCGGAGCGCGAGCGAGAGCGGGCTGCAGACGCAGCGCCGCAACGCCGCGCCCGAACAGGTCGGCGCCGCCTGGCGCATGACCGCCGCCCCCCCTGATGAGGGTCTCCGGGTGGGGAACTAGGGGAAGTCCTCCGCCCACTGGAGCAAGAGACCCCGAGGGGAAGACGTCCTGCCGAGTGCTCCGGGCAGGACGTAGATAGAGTGACCTAGTCACTCACGAAGAGGAGACACTCAACCGAGAGTACGAGTTCGGAGGAGGAACAACCTCCAGTCTGTGGCGGCAAGAATAGAGCTTTTTAGCAACGTACCCATGCCGCCACAAACAAAGGACACGATTAAGGATCACCCCGGGGATGGCCAGCGCGGCACAGTAGGCTAATTACCCACCCTATGATGGGAGGACGCCCAACTCAACAGTAGGTCATTTATGGGCTGCATAAGACGGCATGAATAGTTATTCAGTCACTTTCACAATTAGTAGGACATTAAACTTTAAGTTAACTTATCTTATTACCTTAGTGTTGTCGTATGAAAATAAGATTACAGTTTTATGTTATTTAAACTGATCTCCTGTCTGGATATAATACTACATCGCAGGGGCTGTTTACAAACATGTAATTCATGAAATCAAATGACACCCAGGCTCATAGAAAGTGCCACTAGTTTACACGAAGACACTTGCCTGGCCCCGGAATATAATAGGGCAAAGAATCTATATGACCAAAATGATTTAGCACTGAAATCTTTAACTGTCTACTACTTGCTTATCTTACTAATATTGTAATTTGGAACTTGTAACTGAAGTTTGATCTGTCTTATGCAGCAATTAGCGTTAAAAAATGTAGAAGCAACTAGTACTGAACGAGGAACTAACCCCAATTTTATCCAACGCGGATAAATAAATATCCCAAAGATATTTTAATGCGGTGTTTCGTTATGGAATTAAATCTATTTGAGGGCAAATTCCAGTTTAACTGACGTTTATAAATAGCTAAGTTATGTGTCAATCAATAAGTAAGTATCCTATGTGTCATAGTAATTTACACTCTTGGGTATCGTGAGTCATCAGAGGAAATCTTGGCAAGCTAGTAGTGTCATTAACGCGATTAATTACTACATTCAATACCTAAGCCTGTTTAAGGCAAGTAAACATTATGTTTATTCAGTGCAACTGCATTTATCATATTAGCAAGACAACCTGAGGGGCTACCATGAAAATGGAAAGTCTATCTATCTATCTGTCTATATAAATAAACATGAGTTGCTGTTCCTTAGTCTCAGTAAAACTCGAGAACGGCTAGACCGATTTGGCTAATGTTTGTCTTGAAATATTCGTGGAAGTACAGGGAAGGTTTAAATATGAAAAAAACTAGAAACAAAACGGTGATATCATGCCAGCAGTTTTTTCGAAGATCAGTTTCGTGGTAGCCCTGCGAAGAAGTCTAGGAAGTTAGGTTGTGTCTAGCTGTGCACTTTTCTAGGTTATCTCTGATGTCTAGGTTATGTATGTTTAGGTATAAATCTCTTTATCGATGTATCCACACAATCTAGCCGCAAGGGAAAGTAAAATTGAGCGCATCATTCTTTACACGCTAATTATGCTAAGCAGTGTAATTTCCCTCTACTAATTAAGGTGTCCAGACTGAGCAGTGGGTTTTTAATTTACGATCCCACTCCTACAATTTACGAAACGTTCTCGCGTTTACTCTAAAAAAATTATGATTTGAATATTTTGTTTCGAAATGCCGTTTATCAGAGTCTTTCCGAGTCTTAGTCCAACTTTAAATTTGGACATCGTTGTCATAAGTTTTAAACGTTCGTTACTCGATATAGATTCGACTAGTATTTCCAATGGTATTTGCCCTGACTAGCTCATCGATACTATACAAATATACATGTATGATTATTTGAAGCGCGTAGAACATGCCCCCGCTAAGTTAATGCAAAATCGATACCTAATATGCTCATGTCATAAAGCCTTATTTCTTAACACGCGATACCCATTACTCGTTAAAAGAACTCGGTTCAGGAAAGCTGTCCGGCAGGAGTGATTCGCATCAGAGCAGTTCAAGGCAGCGTCGGTGACTCAATATACAGTGACGTTACCATACCGGCTTTTGACACACAAAACGTTGGCGTGAGTATAGTCTATGACGTCATGTAAATCGCACGACGCCCAAATTTGATCTTGTCCGACAATATCCAAATAGTGCCGCCTTTGAATTAATACAATTTAGTTAGTTACTCTCTCTCTCTCTACCCTCTACTCCAGTCAAAGGATTGTAGATTGTGAGGACTACAATCCTTTGACTGTTTACATATGGCGTTTCAGAGTCCGACTGTTTCTCACAAAAACCTAGTGTAGTCTACATCTTTAACTATCTCGAAAAATACGAATATCGTGTCAATACTTCTTATTTCTTTCAGATTGACAAAAGTAAGGTCACGAAGTGAAAGCGATAAAGGCAATCATTTCCAAGTATAAATCGAGATGCAAATACCGTGACTAGGTACTGCAAAACCTACAACAATGAGTTCGGTTTTACTATGTTTATTGTGCACCCGTTTTAAATGGTTCCATTTGTAAGATAATATTTAATAAGTATGAAAATGTTTTGAGTTTACGTACACTTAATACACGGTCACATTATCTGTGCACCTCGTTTCGATGTGGCGTCGCAGAGATAATGTGACCGCACTATACGAGATACAAGGTCTATGTGGCTATGCAAGTTAATTAACAAGATTTTTGTATTTTTACGTAGTTTATCCTCATAAATACACAGCCTTTCTGGACTAGCCGGGTAAATGACGAGCAAGTAAATATAAAATTACTTTGCGTTGTTTATTTTTCATTAATATGTTTATTGTTGCAATTTGTAAGTGTCCATTGTGTCCTATACAAAATAAATTATTTGCCTTTGACTTTGAAAGGGGCGCGGAAATATGGAAATTAACACCTCGACCTACCCACTAAAAGCCAGTTCGCAGTGTATACACTCGTCCCGAACTGACACTATCTATCTATATACATATATGTTTAAAAAATAACGTTTGTCCTTTACAGAATCAGAATCTTCAAAGTGTTGTGCATGAGATCGCGAAGGATTCTTAAAAAAAGAGATTTTTGGGACAGATTTATCGCGTGTATATCACATTATTTATTTCCCGACGTTTCGGATGCTTTGCAGCAGTCGTGGTCGCGGGAGAGACTAGATGACAGTTGTCTTCAAAAGGTCAAAGAATCAGTTTAAATCAACCGCCTATAATTTCTGGGTGCACAGGGAACGTTGTCAATTAAACAAATAAGTCGCCTCTAATTGCGTGGAGGGAAATTGGCCTTTTATGGACTACAATAAAATGTATAGCTGCTTTTCAAAACTAGTAATTATATACCAAACGTGTTGAGAGTTGGCAAAATTCAAGGAACTGCAGAATTATCTTATTTATGATGTACTATGTGCACGCATTATATGTGAGTCATTAATAGACGGTGATTCAGAATATTCAATAGCAGAACAGCGAGCTCAGTACGTTAGGAATAATTCAGTATCTGAGATCAGTTTTATGTCAGTTTGCAACAATAACAAAACTATAAAGTTAACTGTAACTTTATATATCGTATAAAGCTCTATAAATTACTTATTTTTCCCACTTGACTAAACAATTATTAAATATATTTTGCGTTTATTACGGATATGGTTATGACGTCTTAAGTTTTCGTCATTTGCCAATTTCTTACCTTTTCCCAATTTCTTACCTTTTCCCATTGTCAGCCACAAGAGCAGGAAACTTGATACAAACTCTGTGCCAATCCGTCATGGCTGCGTGGCACAGTATGCTCTATGAATTTGGAGGAGGCCCGTCTCAGTAGCGGGTAATTTATGAGCTGAAACGACGACAATGAAACGACCTTACTTTATGGTGAAATCTAGAATACTGTGTGAAATATAACACTACAGCCAAGGTACGCCAGTTCGCTGATCCAGTTTCGACCGGCAGAGTAAAACAGTTGTACGTTCCATTACTAGTACCTTTTTATTTTTTTTTCTTTTTGGTTTCGCTGGGGAAATGCGTTACGCATACCACCGCCCCCCGGGGGAGAGGTCGGTGATTATGTGGGACTCCCGGGACAGAACCCGTATACCCACTAAAACCCCAGCGGTATACCCTCACACGGCACGCTTGGGGCGCCAACGGTTCGCGCGAGCGCAGTCAACGTTGACGCCCCGACGAGGTGCAAGCGACTATCAGAGAGGGCGCCCCGGTACACTGGGACGCCCTCAGTCATTGAGGCTTTCGTCGGTGGCGGGTCCCCCGACCCACCACCGGCCTCTATGGCGGGGGAAGGAGGTGGGCGTACAGTCGCCTCCTCCTCCCAGGCCTCCGTCTGCGGCGCGGGTCAGCCAGGACGTCTTCCTCCCTGACCCGCTCCGCGGCCTCCTTCTGCGACATGACGTCCTCGCAGAAGGAGGCCATTGCTTCCCACCCCCCCTCGCTGTCGAGCATCCGTCCGATAAGGCTCGGCAGCGAGAGGTCTCCTCCGACCTGTGCCGCCAGGGCCCGCCTCTCGGTCACCCAGGCGGCACACTCCTCCACCGTGTGGCGCGCCGTGTCGACTGGCGCGCCACACTCGTGGCAGGCCGGCGTCGGCTCCCGGCCCGCGATTTGATGCAGCCATTACTAGTACCTACACCAACTTAACATACTTTTTTTTTTCTTTTTTTATAGTGGGGGAAACCTTTTATAGGTCCCCAGACGAATTGGGACGGGGCTGGGGTATGTGGGAGTCCCCGGTCGCGAGGAGATGGGGAGCTGCGACCGGTATACCACTAAAACCTACCACTGTTGTCAACGCGTGTCATTCTGCCGTTCGGGAAAGTGCGTAGTCTATCCGTGTTGGCAGTGACAGAAGACAGGGGAGCTTGGCTCAAACCCTTGATGTTAAGACCTTTCTGACGCCTGAAACGTTCTTCTACTCTGTCCCTGCCCTACTCCCATTCTCATTGCGCACCGTGTGTGAACACGCCGCAATCCTGTTCGGCCCAAGGGCCTCGGTGCAAAGACCGAACGTCACGGGAACTCCTATCTGCCCCTAAGGGCGGGGGTGTTCCCTGTGCCCCCGCCCGGAACTTAGCATACCTACTTTAGTTCTATGAAATATGTACTATGGCACGCTTGCGGTTTCAAGTGTCCGATCAGCCATAGTAACCGAACAATATTTTTGAAAGATTGTGTGAGGAATTTAAATTTTGTTGCCATTCCTTGGCGCTAAGCGCCAACCCGATGCGGAATAATTAAGGGCTGAAATATGTGGAAGGTATCAAATGTTTTATTTTAAACAAAACCCCTGCACTTGTTGTAATCTGTATCGCGGGGCTATGTCCAAACATGTCATTCACGAACGAATTAACACCCAGACTCGGAGTGTCTCTGGTTTACATAAGGCACATGAATCAAACCGAGAACCCGTAATTAATTAATATAAATTATTTATTTAATTTTAGATTCCTAAAAGGGTTTTCTAATGATTTACTTACTCTATGAGAGGTGTTAAGTCTAACCTCCCTTGAATCCCCTGTATCATCTACATTGTAATATAAGTAAATCCGTTTTGAGAGAACAATGTTTTGCGATTTGCTCTGCATGTAATCGGTATAGTCGATGGTTATCAGTTTTTTGTGTGTAACAGAAATAAATTCCCGACTAATTATTTTGCTATTTAATCGCGTAGTTTCCGTTATGATGTGATGTGCTGTATGAAAAATTAAGTTATCCAAATATTTTTCAACTCATACGGGTAAATTACTACATTGTAGGCAGTTTATAATGATAACTTATATATTGATTTTTTAGGTTTTTGCGATTATTGCACATTAAAATTAAACACGTTTTAACGAATTTATCGTGTGTAAAATTACATTATTTATTTCCCGATGTTTCGAATGCTTTGCAGCAGTCGTGATCACGGGAGAGACTAGACGACAGTGGTTTTTAAAAGTACAATGAAGCAGTTAACGACGAGTTAGACGGTATGTCTATAATTTTGGTTTTATTGATAACGTTCCGTGTGCATGCAGTACTGTTTCTTTGTACTTTTGAAGACTGTTAACTAGCCTCTCGTGACCACGACTGCTGCAAAGCATTCGAAACGTCGGGAATTAAAAAATGTAATATACGCGATAAATCCATTAAAAAGTGTTTAATAACAAGATATAGTTGGTAGCTTTAAATGAGTTTGCCGCATATTTAGCCTACGTCACAGGCCATTTTATGGCAAAAAAAGAACGTTACCATAATGTAAAAAGAACGTTACCATAATTTAATCTGTATGGCCTTGATTTTGGAAGCTAAGCTTGTAACTTACCATTAAGCCTTCAATGTTCTCCAGCTACTTCCAAGTTTTCGAACACCAGGGGACTTAAAATAAGCAGTTGTCTTTGTATTTGGCCAATGCTAATCATTGAAAATCTAGAGTTTCAGCCCATAAATGACCCACTAATGGGTCGGGCCACATCCAAATTCATGAGGGGGAATTAGCCAAGAGGATGGAAATTAGCCAAATCTGTGTGAAAATCTTGAGTAGGTACTATTGTTTTATTATGTGATTGGGAAAATAAGTAGTCATCTAGCAATTTTTGTTATTATATTCTTACCAATAGATAGTCGAATATATACTTTATTCTTTGGTACTACTACTATTGTTACTCAGCCCATATATGAACCCACAACCTCCTCCAGTTACATGGAGGGTAATTGGCCTACTGTGCCACAATGACTAGACGGGTTGGCACAGGGTTTCGTCATTCTGTGGTAGTGCGCTTCTAATTTAATGTACAAAACACCCACGTCTGCTTTAATTCGTAATTAATACTTGTACCGATATTATCTGCAAGGTTACTCGCTCAACTCGTTCGTGATGTGGAATACTAATGATCTAACGTGACGACTTATTTTGTGGGAATAGAGCATTTTTCAACAAACTTATGTCATAATCATTTTACCCAAAAGACGTCCACTGCTGGACATTGGCATCCCCCAAGGATTTCCACAGAGGCCGGTCCTGGGCCACCCGCATCCATTGTTTTCCAGCGACCTTATGTAGAACTATTTAAATATTAACTTCTGCCTGCGACTCCGCTTGCTGAGACCTTGGATTTTCACGTTTTATCATGCAAAAATTCAAAGGACCACGTCTTACTTCGCACATTAATTATTAAGTACGTATTTGTGTGCCGTAACAAATAACTATAAAACTTTTAGTGTTTTTACTTGAAACAGTCTCTGGTCCGATCTCGAGTCCCTAGTGTCTGTCTATTAAAGTTCCTTGGCCTTAAGCGCGATACACGGATTGTTACTGGCAATGGAACGAATGAAAATGAATGAATCGTTTGCTCTCAGGTATTCTGTGACATAGTAGTTCGGGATGGCGAGATGGTCTGCGTGGAACTGGTGGCAAGAGGCCGCGGGAGTACCGCGCAGGCGGTCATCTTCCTCGGCTCCATCAGATACGACATCCTCACCAGAGTATACGATTCTAGGGTAAGTTAATGTTTTTACTGCTGATGCCAACTATCTGGATTAACCCGATAAAATACCAGATTTAAGTTGCTGCGAAATTTTACATACGTAACCTCCTACAATACTTATAGTTTATTAAAAATTAACATCGGTTTCCGAGTGGTGACAGATTTAGGACACATAGTGTCACCACCCCATTCCATCCTGAGGGTGTCGTAAGCGCCGACAAAAGGAAATGACAGAACTGATAACCTAGCCGTAAGAGTAGGAAAACTGGATACGAAATCCTGTGCAAACCCGTCTGACCAGCGTGGCCAGCGTGACCAGCGTGGCACAGTAGGCTAATTATCCTCCATGTAACTAGGGGAGGCCCGATTCAGGAGTGGGTCATATAAGGGCTGAGTAGTAAATTTTAAGGAACCCCATGCACTAGAAAGCCTTAAAATATTCCGATGGCTGCCCAGATTTGCATCAAACTTGAAGCAGAAATGCTTTAATCATATTATGTGCTTTTCACAGACCGTTACGCTTGAAATGCGCGCAAAATATGTTTTGGTACCAGGTTTAGGAATTTTAAAAAGAAAAATGCTGAGATATGATCTGATTTGTCAACAATCACCATTATCATCAGCCCATAAAATGGCCCCCTACTGAGGCGGGCCTCCTACACATTAATGGAGGGTAATTAGCCTACTGTGCCACGCTGGTAAGACGGGCTGGCACAGTTCATATTGTCAACAATATGAACAGTTTAAAAACCTTAGTAATTTTCGTATGTACATTTTAATATTAAATGTAGTTTGGCTATCGACCGACACGTGCATACCAAAGTATACTTTAACACAATATCTATTTAAAAGAGTCACCGCGCGGACTATAAAAAAATCTTTCCTACATTAAAGAAAGTTATAGACAGAAAAACTAACGACAAGCGAAAGAAACTTGATATAAAATGATGTGCTTAGTTGTACAGCCAGCGTTGCTCAACCATGAAATTACACGAAGGAGGGGCTGCGGGAGGTCTTTAATTGACAGATGTTTTTAATTAAAAATAAGAAGTTTATTTTATTAAACTACATATACGAGGGTGAATCAAAAAATTCTTGGAATCAATATTAAAAAATGCAAAGATTTAAATAATAATATTTTATTTTTCTACATAATCTCCCTCCAATGCAATGCATTTAGAATAACGCGTTTCTAACTTCCTTATTCCTTGTGAAAAAAAATTATTTACTTGACTCTCGAAAAAGTCCTCTACGGCAGCTATAACCGCGTCATTATCGTGAAATTTTGTTCCACGAATTTCCTCTTTTAATTTTGGAAATAAGTGAAAATCACTTGGGGCTAAGTCCGGAGAATATGGTGGGTGGTCAAGGAGATTGAAGCCAGCACAGCGGATTGCGTTGAGCGCAACTTCCGATCGATGGGCAGGAGCGTTATCTTGAAGGAACAACACGCCCAACGACAGTTTTCCACGACGTTTTTCTTTAATCGCTTCACGCACTTTCGGGATTAAATTTGCATAATAGGGTCCAGTTATCGTCTGGCCTTTTGGCATGTAATCAATAAAAAGGATTCCTTCACTATCCCAGAACACAGAGGCCATAACTTTGCCAGCGGAAGGAGCAACTCGAAATTTCTTAATGGATGGAGAGGATGGTCGTTTCCAAGACATGCTTTGTCTTTTAGTTTCAGGATCAAAATGGTGGACCCACGTTTCATCCATGGTGACAAGACGACGGCAAAAAATATCCGAATCACGCTGGAACATTTCGAGATTACGCTTGGAAATTTCCAAACGTCGCTTTTTGTTTTCGTCGGTTAACATTCGTGGCACCCATCTTGCAGACACTTTTTTGAACCCCAGTGAATCAATTAAAATGGATTGAACGCTACCAAAAGATATCTTTAGGATCTCAGCTATATGTTTTATAGTCATTCTTCTGTCTTCCAAAACCAGATTCTCAACCTTTTTGACATTTTCTTCTGTAACGGAGGTTGAAGGCCGCCCAGAACGCGGGTCATCTTTACAGCTTGATCTACCTCTTTTAAATTCAGCCACCCAGTACGCAACCGTAGAATAGGGTACAGCATCACCCCCTAATGTCTGCTGAATGTCCAAAAAAATTTCCTTCGTAGACATTTTTTTCAAACTGAGATATTTTATCACCGCACGTAACTCACTTTTATCCATAATTTTGACTTTTTAGCAACTCGTTGCACAAAAAAATTTATTACATGCGAACGAACTGACAAAAACAAGTGACAGTCTGCATAAATATAGTGTGATAGACACTCTTTAATTTGAATATCGAACTTGATCCAAAAATGTTTCATATTTAAGCAATTCTAAGAACTTTTTGATTCACCCTGGTATATAAATTAATAAGAATACTTCTTGTCGTCATATGTTAAGCTACCATGGATCCAGTATGCTACTCTACAGAGAAGAGAACTCGGTTCAAATTATCAAATATGGTTTCAAATACCTGTAAAGTACAGAATTGTGGGAGCGATTCTAATGACGATGATAAGGCCATATCGGTTAATTGTCGCATAATCGTTAGACGGAACCAGCTTTCTCTTGTAAAACAGTCGGTGACGAGTCACCATGTACCGCTTATCATATGTTAGACTGTCACCTTGGGTGTTATACCCGTAGGGAATAAAACGATCAGCTAGACGCGTATTGTAAAGTGAAGTTAAAATATGTACAAGCCTAAATGGAGTGCCTCGGAAACACTTGTTGCTTGGCTGTCGGCCTTGCCTCGGGCGAGCATAACGATCTGAGCAAGCGGTTACCTAATGACTTAAGTACCTTGATAGTGCTCATAAAAGCCATTAACCAGCCAGCGTTTGTTGCTTGAATCCATTAATGACAGGTTTGCGTACACGATATCAACAGCGCGCTGCGATACAATCAATTATTATATGCCTGGTTTGAAGCGATTACTTCTTCAATGTATCCTGATTTGGGTAACTACCACATGGATTCCATTCCACGCTGCCCACTAGGCTACGAGGATTACTGTAAATACATGTCTAGATAATACAAATCGTAGTAATAATCATAAACCAATCAATAGCTTTTCTTTAAAAGCAATCCACCAGCTGGTGGAGAGCTATAAGAACACACAAGGAACCTAAAGAAACATACATTATATTCCATTGAAGCTAGGTGTCTCATTTCAGATGAGGACGAGTTTTATAATTGAATATTGGTTCAGAGAAATGTCAGCGTCTCCTTCAAGATAGAATACAAATTTTCACATGTAAAATAAATAAAATAAGTACGCTCCTTTTGCAAGCTCTGTCGTACTTTGGATTTGGAGATTACAGTTTTTTACCTTAGACACATATTGTTTTAGGATAGTAAGTAGATAGCTAGTTGGTTAATCTTTCGATGAACCCATGTTCATGGAAAACGTAGATATTTCACTTCAAGTTAGAAAAACATTTTATACATATACATAACTGCTTCTTTTGCTTTGCTCTATGCACTTACTTCGGATGGCTATTCGGTTTTTGTTACACCCCGTATATTTATATTTATTCCACCTACTGGCCGCACTTCCGCTATCTCCCTGCGATGCATTTAAATAACTTTAACTTCCCGTTTATACGTCTTATACACATTTATTCGGAACATTTTTTTATTGATGGTGTTAGTGGGTTACCGTACATAAACGCAACCTCTTACGCATGTCGCCCCATTTTATAGGGTTTGCAATCCCTCGCTTCTCAAACGGTTCTCAAACTAGGCGGCCAACCTTATTTCTGAAAATTAATAATAAAGTAATGGGAGAAAATTGCCCTCATTTACACTATGCCAAGAAGCTGGCGTCATATCTACTACACGCTTCTGTCGACTTTTTCCGCGTGTAGGCATATCAATTACAAATGTCAGTTTAACAATGATGTGCAAAAGTCTGCCCGATTTATTGATATTTATGATTATTGTTAAAATCCAGCAAAGCTCAACCTTGAGTCTACATCAAAGCGTTCCAAACTCCGATAAGTGTTCAGTGGGAATAGGACACTAAATAGGTTGAGAATCAATGACCTACAACTGTGAAGCACCACGCGACCCCTGAATGTGGCGCCGGTAGTCTGCCGACTGTTGTGCGCCTTGGGGTTGATTGGCGCCAGGCTCGGCTCGTGTATGTGCATTTGATTGTGATTGCAGCTTTAAAAAACGCAGCGCGGCTTCCATACTTATACAGACTGTCACAAAAAGGATATACTCAGATAACAACTTTTTTTTTTCTTTCAACGTTGGTCGCCAACTGGTGATGCAAAGTGTCATTACAGCAATTACCGTAGAATTAAGCACAGGAAACCCAAGAAATATCGGTGAACACAGTTTACTAAGCTTGATAGTTGGTATGTATGTTCGATGGAACGCAATTGTTTATTAGAATAGTAAGTACAGGAAACGTCAATGTGCAATACTGATAGAATAAAAAACATTGACCTGGTTCTATAGTACCTAGTATACGATTTTTGGTACGTCCTGTATAATTACGGGGAAACTGTCTGTTTCTTATTTTCCTATTATTATGATCTTCGGAGTACAAATTATGGCGTCACTACACTTGGCTATCATATTCCCGTATTTGACATTAGCTGCTATACAAAAATACCAAACACGAATACTAATACTTAGCCCATAAATGTCCCACTGTTGAGTCAGGCCTCCTCCCATTACATGGAGGATAATTAGCCTACTGTGCCACGCTGGCCACACGGGTTGGCACAGGGATGTGTATCAAGTTTTCCTTCTCTTGCGGATAGGTTTTCGAGCTTGTTGTTTCCTTCTGTCGTCTCTTACGACACCCTCAGGATAGGTTGGTGCAATTATGTAAGCTACATCCGAATACGAATAGTGAACTCAATTACAAAAATCCATGTGAAGCAGCATTACAGAAAAATCGAAATAAAAATTCGACCTTCGATGTGTACGTGGTTTGTCTTAACCGGTTATACCACAGGCGTAGATAAAGGACAGAGAGAAAGCTTCTAAGAACAGTGCCATGGTAGGTACACCACTACAAGTATGATGCGCGTGTGTGCGGGGGCACTGGCGGCTCGTCATGTACGGAACGAAACCAGTTTATACTGGTTCGGCCAGTGCCAAAGAAGACTTTTTGAAATTATGTGATTAATAAGTTTATGACTAAAAGTTTGTCTCAAATTATTAAATGACAAATAGATGTAAAGAAAGTTTTGTGTATTTATTTTAATCCTCCTGTGCTGTGGTTATATACCAAGATAATGGGATAGGTAATGTTATGATTCAAACGGACTAATTTAATGTAATGACTTTAACCGGGGAAAAAATAATTGTCTACGCCACAGCTGAGCTGCCTCCCGCCCGCGTGCCGCGCTTCCCCCCGGGCTCGCGATCCTACCGTGGCGGCCGCTCGCCCGCACTGACACCGACGACACCATCGCGTTCGCACGGCTCGATAATACTAAAATACGAAATAAACCAGCATATTTTATAAATTTACAGTCCATTCTTTTATTAACCATAAGGACCCAACCAATGGTCCTTCGCGGAAAAGTATTCGTATTTTTACACTGATTTCTATCGAAGCTAAGGCTCACTGTGGTGGTCTGGACCACAGTTCTTAAATAGTGATAAAAATAAATGGCCTAAAATGCCTAACTACCCCGAGAAGCCAGATCTACCGGAAGTAATTTGTCACTTGAACCAAAACACTGATAATGAGAATACAAATACTAATCTAATTTTATCTCTTATTCAGAAACACTCTAACCTCACACGCCTTATTCACACCGTCGCGTACATTCGTAGATTTATCCATAATTGTAAATACAAAGATGGTAAAAGGACGGGTCACATTACCAGTGAGGAGTTTCAAGATTCATTTAATATTATTATAAGGGAATGTCAGTTAGAAATGTTCAGAGATGACATTGTTATGAAACCAGGCGAACTATTAGTGGTAAAAGGGAGAATTTTGTCATTAACGCCTTTCCTAGACTCGAATAATATAATAAGAGTAGGGGGACGTCTCGACAATTCGCCCTATGACTATAACCAAAAGCATCCCATATTACTATGTAGTAAGCATCACTTAACTAAGTTAATTTTTCATAAACAACATTTGAAACTTTTGCATGCAGGGCCTCAATTGCTTATTGCAGACATCAGGCAAAATTATTGGCCTTTAGGTGGTAGAAACCTTGCTAGACACACCGTCAAGAAATGCGTCAAATGTTTCAGACACAAATGTCAAAATGTACAACCAATGATGGGTCAGCTACCTGAAGTTAGAACTAAACTCGAATTTCCATTCTTGCACAGTTCAGTTGACTATTCCGGGCCAATTATGATAGCTGATAGAAAAGGCCGTGGTTGCAAGTTACTAAAGTCCTACCTATGTATTTTTGTATGTTTGGCAGTCAAGGCAGTCCATCTGGAGCTTGTCACGGATTTGAGCAAGGAAACGTACATAGCTGCGCTACGCCGTTTCATGAGCCGTCGAGGCAAGCCTCAAACTATTTTATCCGATAACGGAACCAATTTTGTCGGTGCATGCAACGAATTGCAAACCTTTCTTAATAATTTAAACGTAGCCACTGATCTGGCCGATGAGGGCATTCGGTTCCATTTTGCACCTGCATATTCACCTCATTTTAACGGAATGGCTGAAGCCGCCGTTCGTTCTACTAAGCATCATTTACGCAGAATATTGAATTTAACTCATTTTACCTACGAAGAAATGTCTACATGCCTCACTCAAATTGAAGCTATTTTAAACTCACGTCCTTTAATTCCTTTATCCACTGAAACCTCAGACATGTCCGTCCTAACGCCTTCTCACTTCCTCATTGGACGAACTCTAACGTCTGTACCATATCCACAGGTTGCTGAGACTGTAAAAATCAGCCTACTACAGCGTCACAAGAGAGTGGAAGCAATTAAGCAACACTTTTGGCAGCGATTTACTAATGATTATATTTCTACACTTCAGCAGAAAACTAAGTGGAGAAAAAACAAGGATGACCTTAAGCTAAACTCTCTTGTCTTGATCAAGGATAAGACTACTCCGCCACTCTTGTGGTCACTAGGAAGAGTGATCCAAGTTTACCCCGGACCAGATGGGATCAACCGAGTAGCAGAGGTGAGGACGAGAAAAGGAACGATACGCAGAGGTTGGAATAATCTTTGCGCCCTGCCCTTGGACCTTTGAAGAACACTTCAACCCCCGGAGCCTGTCTACGCCACAGCTGAGCTGCCTCCCGCCCGCGTGCCGCGCTTCCCCCCGGGCTCGCGATCCTACCGTGGCGGCCGCTCGCCCGCACTGACACCGACGACACCATCGCGTTCGCACGGCTCGATAATACTAAAATACGAAATAAACCAGCATATTTTATAAATTTACAGTCCATTCTTTTATTAACCATAAGGACCCAACCATAATTGTCCCGCCATTTTCACCATATCGACTAACCACTGTGGTATTGCGGTTTTCCCTTGTATGAGAAATGTGTTAGTTTATCACACGTTGGCCTGCTTTGTTTCATATTGAAGTTGTAATCATATCAATAATCAGGAATGATATTTCATTTGACTGTCTATAAATAGGGATAGTTACAAATAGATGACGCAGCTTGAAATTTTAACGCTATGTATGTAAACCTGTATCGTGGGAGCTGTTTACAATCGCGTCGTTCAGTAACACAAATGACACCCAAAGCCAGTGCCAGGGTGTTTAACACCCTTGAGTAAGAGGCGACTAAGGGAACGCAAGACGCAAATCACCTAGCCGCAAGAGAAGGAAAACTTGATATAAAGCCTTTTATTTTGTTTCGCCCTGGGTAAAATCCTTTATGGACTATCCCCGTCGGCCACGGGGATGGCCGAGGGGGGGCGTGTGGGACTCTCCCCCAGAGTGGGGGCCTGCCCACTGAACATCCCAGGGGTGCTTCAACTCGCGTCCTGTTGCGGCATTGTGGGATCTGTACACAGTACCACTTGATATAAAGTCTGTGTCAACCCGTCTTGCCAGCGTTGCACAGTACCTAGGTTATATTCCTCCATGAATTTGTAGGAGGTCCGACTCAGTAGTGGGTCAAACTATGACGACAGCCTATTCAAGTACTTACTAGCTTACTAGTCTACTTTGCAATTTGATATGTTACTCCCATTACTCCTCTTTCCTCCCATAAAGGTAAGGCTCTATTTTTTTTTGGATTGTGTAGGAAAATATTGCGCAGGACCGCGTTGTTTATAGGTAACTCCTATTTTGTTTTGTGGGTTATCTTCATGTATACCCGGTCTTTGGGACTCCGAAGCCCATCCGGTGATGTGAATATACCAACTCATTCAAACCCACGGCGTTCCTCAACCTGTCGGGTCCAAAGCCACGAGATATTGCTACGTATACAGGGTTGATACGACATATGGGATTTTTTTAAACTGCCTTTAAACTTTTAAAACTTTGCCATTTTGTGACCTATCTAGAGGTCAATGAAATTCATTTACAAAGGGTGTTTACGTTTTAATATGATTCATAAGCTATTTAGTCTGTTAGATTTTTTTTTTTCTTATTTTCGGCGCTATTTTTTTTGTACCGTTTCGAATTTATACCCCTCTGTCATATCAACCCTGTATATAGTAGGTAGATGATGATGGAGCGACGGTCTGCGAAAGGTTGCCGACAGCAGCTGGATGCGTCGAGCAGAAGACAGGGCTCAATGGCGCTGTTTAGGGGAGGCCTAAGTCCAGCAGTGGACGAATGTGACTTGCTGATGATGATTATGATATAGTACTCGTACTATTTATTAGTTCAGTGAGATAGCAATTCTTTTTATCGGAGGATACGCGTTCGATGAACTATTGAAAATAATGTTTGTACTCTTCACGTTCAGACGGATTAAGATAATTATTATCAATAGTCTCGCCAATGAATTCCATTACCCTTCCAATCAATGTTTTGAAAGATGTATTTGTGTGTGAAAGATGTATTTTTGTGTAAATGTACCCGTGTGAAACGGGACCGCTTTACTAAGAGCAATTGGATGTATACACGGTACATATACCAAAACAATTTTTTTGGCTGGAATGTGGTTAATCTCTGAAATGGGTTTACCGATTTCACGGGACTTACACAGACAAATAGCTGATGTAAAAAAGAGTAACTTATGCTACTTTTATTGACAACCCCCCTTTCCCGCTTCTCCGGAGCCCATAGTTACTGAGATAACCGCATTGTTAAACCACGCGGCCGAAATCGCGGGATAGCTAGTGTCAAATACATTAGCAAATACGAATAGTGAAGTAAAATTTAAACATGGTTAAAAGATTATTAAAAGCCTATTGCACAAGACATATGAACAATATCTAATCTTTTTAGTGTAATCTAAATTATAATCAGGATTTGGTTTAATGGAAACAGATGACTTGAAACGTGTCAGTAAGTGTTGTACAATATCACCAAATATCCATTCCGCGAATGGATTTCGGTCGTTGGTACTCAGATACCAATCTGATGTTATCGCAAGCTCGTTCCATTAACATACTGTTGCCTCGGCGACGTTAGGCTAGTCATTTGAGAATTGACATCAGTAGCGGGTCATTTATGAGCCGAAATGATGATGAACATTAAAATAACATGTCGTAATTATTTTAAGAATAACACGTTAAGGTCACTTGTCTTGTCCGGTTGAACTAGAATTGAGTATAATTATGTACATTTATTTATGGACATAACATATAACATGTTTGAATAATTAATAGAGTCCTGTATAAATGTGGTTCAGAATATTCTGGAAACGTTAAGTTTGTGTGGAATCATTTTTCGGTCCGTGCGAACTCGTATCTACACAAACAACGGTTACGTAGTCTAAGTAGGATGTAGCGTCGACGGTTTTGTATCACGTTACGCTTGCTGATTTAATAAGGATTCGTTCGTTGCACTTTTGATTGCATTGTAATAATCGAATAATACGAGCCTACTTTCATAACTCTGTCGTCATACAATTGTTATTAGGTTTTGCGTAAAAAAGGACTTCATAATTTTCAAATACTAAGCACTAGGATTTCCGTGTGGCGACCGATTAAGTATACATAGTGTCGCCACCCCATTTCATCCTGAGGGTGTCGTAGGAGCCGACAAAAGGACACGATAATGCCGATAACCTAGTCGCTAGTCCTCCTTGTAGTTGGAGGAGGCCCCACTCAGCAGTGGGTCATGTATGGGCTGAGAAGAAGATGAAGCACAGGGTAGTTGTGAATGGGAGTATTTTTTTAAACGATAGCCTAGGTGTAGCCTGTATCGCGGGGGCAGTTTACAAACATGCAATTCACGAACACAAATAAATAAATAAATAAATATCCTTGGACATTTCACACAACGCCATCTCGTCCCATGCTAAGCAACTTAATGCTTGTGTTATGGTAACGAGATGGATGATAAACTACATAAATACATATTTTTTTTTGTAAATAAATAAATATCCTTGGACATTTCACACAACGCCATCTCGTCCCAAGCTAAGCAATTTAATGCTTGTGTTATGGTAACGAGATGGATGATAAACTACTTATATACATTTTTTTTTGTAAATACATACATATTATAGATAGAAATGACACCCAGACTCCGAGCCAGTGCCTCTGGTTTAGACAAAGACACTTGCCCGACCCCGGAATCGAACCCGGGACCCGTTGATCCAAAGGCGGCACATCTGAACACTAGACCAACGAGGCAGACACAATAACACCCAGATTCAGAGAAAGTGCCTCTGGCTTAGACAAAGACACTTGCCTGACCCCAGAATTGAACCTAGGACCCGTTGATCCAAACTCTTCAAAGTCGGTTATTTCCGTAGCAAACATCGTTATCGACGAAGGTGGCACAGCGTATGTCGTTCGGCCTGCTCGGCGGAAAGACGGCGGCCCGCTGCGAATTCGTTCGCATGAAGGGCCCGAGTGGAAAGGGTCACGCCGAGATGGCGGTGTCGAGGCCACGAGCTGCCGGCCTTGACACGCCCACTTCTGAGCCCGGCCTGGCCGCTACTGACATGTGGGACAGCGATTGCGAGGACGACCCCGAGGAGATGTTCATCTACCGCCACCAGGTATTTCCAAACTTTTTGTTGGAGCCAAGCGCAGTTGTAATGGTGTCGCTACAATTGGCTATTCGTTTTCGCGTATTTTCACATATTTGACTTCTAGCTGACCCCGCAAACGTTGTTTTTCCATATAAATATAGCTATTAACAACTAGGGGTTGATCGTAGAGGGGTGAAAATTTAGGGTCGTATGTAGATATATTTGTATGCTGTACCATAAAAAACCAAAATTTATGTCTAAAAATCACTAAACAATTATATTTGTTGGTCTTGTTCTAACAGATGGCGATATTTGTTGACTGGGTTGAGTAAGTATTCAATAGATGGCGCTGTGTTAAAAGTTAAATTAATGTATGTTAATGTTAAATGTAATATATCAAAAACCTTAACCACAGCAGAACAATAAAATATTCTACAAACGACGCTAGTATAAATAGTATAAAGATGATAGATACTTTTATAAGTAGATTTAGTATTGTTAGACACAGGACCTTTACTTTCCACAATTTGGTCCGTATTAGCAACAAAAGTGTAATGATGTGATAATACAGCCTGTATTTTTTTCATAATCGTCATTCAGGTCAGGTCTCATTATATTTAGGTATGTGGTTGTCCGTATGGTGACAGATTTCGAATACATGGTGTCACAACCCATTCGATCGTCAGGGTGTTTTAAGAGCCGACAAAAGGAAATGATAAGGGCGATACCCCCGCCGCAAGAGAAGGAAAACTTCTGGATGGAACATTTTGAAAAGTCCATAAACATGCAATCGTCTGCGGTGAAGATGTGGAAACGGTATGTGGACGACGTTTTCTGCATAATGAAGGGAGACAAAAAGATAGTAGAGCAGTTCGTGGATCATCTCAACTCGATTCACGCGAACATTAGGTTCACATATGAACTGGAAGTGGAAAGAACTCTGCCATTCCTGGATATCAAAGTGATGGTTAGACCAGATGGCTCGTTGGCGCACTCGGTCTACAGAAAACCCACGCACACGGACAGGTACCTACATGCTACGTCACACCATCACCCGCGCCATTTGCAGTCGGTGGCCAGATCTCTGTTAGACAGAGCTGTAGCCCTCTGTGACCCTGAACATGTGGAGGCTGAAGTAGCCCATGTTCAGGAGGTACTTAAAAGAAATGGCTATAGTGTGACCAAGAGAGGACGAGCAATACGCAGAGGACACAGGAGCAAGTTTGACGTCGAGAGGCAGCCGGCTTTCATGCCCTACGTTAAAGGGGTAACAGATAAGGTGGGGACTGTGTTGAAGGAGTATTCCATCAAAACGGTGTATACCCCCTTATCCAAGTTAACCAGGCATGTGAGGACACCGAAGGATGTCATTCCGTTCCAGACTCCCGGTGTGTACAAGGTGGATTGCAGCTGCGGTAGTTCCTACATCGGTCAAACGAAACGTACCATTGCGGAAAGGATCAAAGAACACATCGCAGCTGTCAAAAATCACCAGGTCCAGAAGTCTGCTATTGCTGAGCATTTGATTGAGGCGGGTTCTGATCACTGGATCGAGCTCCACGATCCGAAAGTCCTCTCCACTGAACGGCATTACTATGCGAGAACGGTTCGTGAAGCGGTTGAAATCAAAAAACACCGTAATTTTAACCGAGAAGATGGTTTCAAGTTGGCGGCATCGTGGAACCCCGTTATAAGCAAATGTTTAGTTCGCGGTGTAGGTACTAAGTGTTCAACCGATACAGTCAGTGTTGTGTGTCGTAGTGACAACCCTACGTGTGTGCAAAACCAAGTGAGGGTAGGAGACCAAAGTACCCTCACTTCCCACCGAAAAAACTTGCGGTCTGCAGTCAGCTCGCGACCACGGCCATTGTAACATGGTCGAAACGTCGAGCAAAAACAGGTATTCATTCTGTGCGCGATAAGTCCCGATAAGTTTTTAATTATGTGTACAAATCGCGAAAGTTTAAAAATAACAAAAGAAGGAAAACTTGATACGAAACTCTGTGCCAACGCGTCTCGCCAGCCAGCGTGGCACAGTAGGCAAATTTACCCTCTATGTAAATGGAGAGACTCGGCAGTGGGTATTATTATTCCGATTTTAAGCTATATTATTGTAAAATTTCAACAATATCCAATGTAATGTAATCCAATGTAGTTTTTACGTGAAAGAGTAACAAAAATACATTCTTTCCAACTTTCGAGTTTATAATATTAGCATACTAACTACATTATGGTATACAGAAATGCATTTTTTTACTATTTATATTGTTATTAAACAATTTAAATTAAAAATTTAAGTAAACCCCCGACACAATAACCCGAAAGTAAAAAATAAAAATAAATACTTTGCGTTGGGGGACCACTCCCACTTATTTATTACCTGACCCCTGGTCCCCCAACGCGAAGTATTTATTTTTATTTTTTACTTTTTAAAGGTTATTGTGTCGGGGGTTTACTTAAATTTTTAATTAAATTTTTATTTTATACTTTTTATAGGTACATACTTATTATAATGTAGATTTTGTTAAATTGCACGTGATGCGCTTTCATTTAAGACCCCACTCGATTATATTTGCAGACATTCGGTTATTCTTCCCCACTTTCATCCCTCATAACTTTTAAACGGCTCACCCGATTTTCATCAAACATGTCTAAGAACACTCGCCCGTAACTCACCTTTCATACAAAAACTTTATTGAAATCGCTTCATCCGTTCGCGAGCTACGGTGCCACAGACAGACAGACCGACAGACAGACAGACAGACACGTGAAACTTATAACACCCCTCTTTTTGCGTCGGGGGTTAAAAATAGCGATGAACACCAGTGCATCACAAATTCAATTGCTAAATATAAATATTTCATTTTTTAACATAAAATTGTAATCATAATATCAAGAGTCACGTTCAGACGGGCGGTTTCCCCCTTAAACTTCAATGTCGAAGTGAAAATTATGCATTTAACTGCTAACTGTCACTTCAGATGTACGCGCCCTTTATTTCACACCCTGTATAGTTTACTAGCTGCGCCCCGCGGTAATACCCGCGTGGGGACGGAATTTATTTTTAGTCAGATTTTTTTTCTCCATACTTGTCACTTATTGTTATGTGACATTAGCCTATGTGTTATTCTGATGTTTATGCTATATTATTGTAAAGTTCCATTTAAACCCATTCAGTAGTTTTTACGTGAAAGAGTAACCAACATCCATCCATCTTACA
The DNA here is from genome assembly GCA_905475355.2 of Clostera curtula. Classification (NCBI taxonomy): domain Eukaryota; kingdom Metazoa; phylum Arthropoda; class Insecta; order Lepidoptera; family Notodontidae; genus Clostera; species Clostera curtula. Next base: position 1,670,533 of record FR997802.1, read on the forward strand.
AACTTACACTTACAAACTTTCGCGTTTATAATATTAGTAGTAAGTAGTATGATGTAAAGTTCAGTCAGTTTGCCTTTTTGTATTCGGTCAGCCATGGCTAGGTCGTTGGCCTCATTCATTTGCCGTCTTCCCGTCTAGCCAAATGATCCACATTATGTGTGTATGGCCTGCGATTTGTATACATTATGTCTATGATCTTTATCCTACACATTGGTATTGTTCTTTAAGTAAGTAGGTAAGTTTTATTTATTTATTTATTCTTCATGTACTTACTAATGGTACATAAGGCGGACTTAATGCCCTGCGCCATTCTCTACCAGTCTACCTTCGGGTTTGTGAGAGAGAATAAAAGGGGTACAAAAGACATAAACACAAGCTAGAATTTTCTTACAAAAATACTATACATATAATATATACTATTAAGGCATATATTTATTTATGTATATATATTAACATAAAATACACATATATATATATAACACAATAAATCTTGATGATGACACAAACATGTAATTCGGAAAGGCGTGAAACAGGGTTGAAAATTAAAATTAAGTTCTAATCGTATACACAAAATTTACGTGATCATTTTAATTAGACATTGAATATAGGGGGAAGTTTGGTGGGACCTGTGGCATAAAATGTTTATGATGTTAGAGGAGACTCAGCAGTGGGTTATTTATACCGTGGTATTACTACCCCGTTATTTGTGTGGTGACAGATTTAGAATATACTGTGTTACCACCCCATTCCATCCTGAGGGCGTCGTAAGAGTCTACAATAGGAATACCGATTCATTTAAAAACAGGTTATAATGTACAAATGATTGAGCGGATTCTTTACAGATTTATCTATGAATAATCAGGACGCGCCTTTGAATAAAAAAAAACTAATTCAAAAGCCGTTCATCCGTTTAGGAGCTATAATGTTACAGGCAGACAGACAAGTCAAACTAATATCACCTCTCTTTTTTTGATGATTCTTTTGATGTATTAAGGTTTCGCGCTTATTACACATTGAAATGAAACACTTAATAATAATAAATATCCTTGGATATTTCACACAACGCCATCTCGTCCCAAGCTAAGCAACTTAATCCTTGTGTTATGGTAACGAGATGGATGATAAACTACTTAGTACTTATATACATTATTTTTTTGTAAATACGTACATATTATAGATAGAAGAACTTTTAACGGATTTATCGCGTGTGTATTTATTTATTTTATTAATTCCTGACGTTTCGAATGCTTAGCTGGAGTCGTGGCCTCGGGATAGACTAGATGACAGTTGTCATCAAAAGTACAAAAAAAACCCGTTAAATCTACCGCCGTTAATTTTGGCCTACCTCTCTTTTTGTCGTGGGTCAAAACATTATAGATAATCGCAAAGACAACATTGTCTTAAAACATGTGTAGCAACATATCGTGACGTCATCGATTTATTTTTACCCCGACCGCATGATGCGATATTATTAAACGCCTCACTAGTAATGTGGCGACAATTAATGGCTGTTTTACAGTTGAATTGTCAAGATCAAAGTGGCAACTGAAAAGTGTGTTGGAGCGATGACGCCTGATCTGACGCCATTCAGCGATAGGTTATTCCCATGGAACGTTATTCTGACGGACATATTACCATCTAAATTGGTCAAGATGGCCTCTAGTAAAATAAATATCTAATTCATGAATTACCATATGCCTTGAGATATAAGTACCATATTCGAATGATTTATTTTGCAAGGTCAAAGTCAAATGTCAAAGTCGTGAAAACGCTGCTCAAAGTATCATACTCATTATAATAATTGAGGTAGCGACGGGTTTATACACATTTCAAAATTCATAAAATCTAACAATATATGTGAAACAGTTAAAATACAAATTCGTGGTATTATTAGAATATTATTAGATATCTATGAACTGCCACAGCTTGGCAGAGATATATAGTGGTTTGAAATAATGAAATAAAGATCATCATCATCATCAGCCCACATTAGTCCACTGCTGGACATAGGCCTCCCCTAAAGAGCGCCATAGCGCCCTGTCTTCAGCTTGACGCATCCAGCTGCTGCCCGCAACCTTTCGCAGATCGTCGCTCCATCTAGCAGAGGGCCGTCCCACACTACGCTTGCCGATTCGCGGTCTCCACTCAAGAACTCGTCTACCCCAGCGGTTGTCGGTTCTTCTACAGATATGACCAGCCCACTGCCACTTCAGTCTGCTAATTCTCTGAGCTATGTCGGTGACTTTGGTTCTCTGCCGGATAATCTCATTACGGAGCCTATCCTTCAGAGAAACTCCAAGCATAGCTCGCTCCATAGCACGCTGAGCGACTTTAAACTGGTGGACTAGTCTCACCGTGAGTGTCCACGTCTCGGCACCGTAGGTCATGACGGGTAGGACGCACTGGTCGAAAACTTTAGTTTTCAAACTCTGCGGGATGGGCGACGAGAAGACCCGACGAAGTTTTCCAAATGCTGCCCAGCCCAGCTGGATCCTCCTCTTGGCCTCCCTGTCGAAGCTGCTTCTACCTAATTGCAAAATGTGCCCGAGGTATGTGTATTCTGAAACAGCTTCAACAAGACGGCCATTCACAACGATAGGTCTCGGATGAATGTGATCATTCATCATGATTTTGGTTTTATCCAAATTCATGCCGAGACCACCCGTCGCGAGGCTGATGCTAAGCTGGTCAGCATCTGTAGCAGCTCCTCCAGCGATTCCGCCATTAGGACTATGTCATCTGCAAATCTCAAGTGTGAGATGTACTGGCCATTTATGTTAATGCCCTTGTCTTTCCAGTCCAGCGTCTTAAACACATCCTCCAAAGCGCTTGCGAACAGTTTCGGGGATATGACATCCCCCTGTCTCACTCCTCGGCACAGTTGGATAGGTTTAGTACGCTGGTCCTGTACTTGGACACACATAGAGGCCTCATCGTACAGACATCTCAACACTTGGATGTAACGATAGTCCACTTGGCATCGCTGAAGGGATTCAAGAACAGCCCAGGCTTCGACGGAGTCAAAAGCTTTCTCATAGTCCACAAAAGCTAGACACAGGGGCCGATTATACTCTTCGGACTTCTGTATAATTTGCCTCACTGTGTGGATGTGGTCTATGGTGCTATAACCCCTACGAAACCCGGCCTGTTCCGGAGGCTGAAATTCATCGAGCCTTATGGCGAGACGGTTCGCAATGACTCTTGAAAACAACTTATAGACGTGGCTCAGGAGTGAGATGGGCCTGTAATTTTTAAGAAGGGTGGTATCACCCTTCTTAAAAAACAGTACCACCAAACTCCTGCTCCACGCCTTAGGAGTTCTCCCGCAGTGAATGACGGAGTTAAAGAGTTTTTGTAGTTCCTGTATGACAGGAATCCCTCCTGCCTTCAGAAGTTCTGAAGTAACTCCGTCTTCACCGGGGGCCTTTCCATTTTTAAGATGTTTAAGAGCCAGCACGATTTCGTCTTGGCTGATATCGGGCAGTTCGTCGGTGTAGTGGCGGACCAGGGTGGCTCTTCCATCCTGGATAGAACGTTGAGGGCGAGTAGCATGTGCAGCATAAAGCCGGCCATAGAAATCTTCGATCTCGGCAAGAATCTCCGGCTTAGACAAAACGGTTCTGCCATCGCGTGTTGTGAGCTTCGCCAGGTGGCTCCTCCCAAGCTGCTTAATGAACACCTTGGACCCTCGGTTTCGCTCAATTGCCTCTAATATGAGGCGGGTATTGGAGCTCCGAAGGTCACGTCGTGTCATTTTAGCTATAAGCCGGTTGAGATTTGCCTTGTCTGACGAAGTGGCATGTGTAGCTTCCCGTCTTTTTGCCATAAGCCGCAGAGTCTCGTCCGAGAGTCTAGACTTCGTGCCTTTACGCTGCGTTCTATAAAATTTTATGCCCTCACCCCTTAGTGTATCCAGGATGTTTTGCAGGGTCTCGTCGATGTCATCGGTAGGCTCTATGGCAGCAAATCTAGCCTCCAGTATGTTCTGGAACGATTCGGTTCCTGCCACGATTTAGAGTAGGTCCGGTCGGAGCGTGGACTTCATCAGACGGTTTCTTTCAAGCTTTAAGTCGATATTCAGAGAGCCTCGGACAAGTCGGTGATCAGATCCTGTATTAAACCTGTTGATCACCGAGACGTCTCTGAATATGTGCTTCCTGTCCGTCATGATGAAGTCGATCTCGTTTTTGGTCACAGTATCGGGGCTTTGCCAAATCCACTTCCTGTGGGGCTTCTTCTTGAAGAAAGAGTTCATCAAGTAGAGCCCCTCTTTCTCTAGGAAGTCGACAAGCATTTGCCCCCTGTGATTCCTACTTCCATAACCATGGGGTCCCACTCGAGATTCACCACCAATCTGAGCACCTACCTTGCCGTTAAAGTCCCCCATAACAATGTTAAAGTGGGCCTTGGTGGTGTTGTGTAAGGCCCTTGAGATGTCCTCAAACATATTCTCAACTTCATCATCCGAATGTGCCGAGGTCGGTGCGTAAACCTGTATGATCTTCATGCTATATCGTTTCGATAGCCGAAGAATCAGGTACGCTACCCTCGTCGACACACTGGAGATTTCTTCAACATTGTTAGAGAGGGCTTTATTGACAAGAAACCCTATGCCACCCTGCGATTTCTGCTGTCCTTCGCGGAAGTACAAAAGGTGGCCAGATTCTAGGGTAATGGTGTCCTCCCCCTCTCTACGGACTTCACAAAGACCCAGAACATGCCACCTGATGTTCTCCAGCTCCACTTCCAACTGCGCTAGATGCTCGTCAAGCCTTAGAGTACGTCCGTTGTACGTAGCCAGGGTCAGGTGTTTCAGGTAGCCAGATGTAACCCGGGGATTCTTCGCACCCCTTGCCCCGCCGTTACCGTGGCCGCTACCTGGATGACCAGGAATAGCGGGGCTGCCGGGAACTGGGAGCCATCTTTTTGTTTTGTCTATCATTAAGGGGGATTGCCCATAATCCCCACGCTGGGCATGCGGGTTGGGGATCGCAGTTAAAAAAAAAAAAATAAGGAGTTGGACCAGACGTTGCTGCTGCCCAACGTCTGTAATTAGTTTTTCCCTTAGTCGCCTTTTACGACACCCATGGGAGGAGATGGGGTGGTGATATTCTTAATCCGTCACCACACGGAATAAAGATATATTTATATAATAAATTGAAATTAAACACTTTTTAACAGATTTATTGCGTGTATATTGATGTATACAAGTATATCAATAAAACAAATTATAAGCGGTAGATTTAACTTTAATATGTACTGTATTTTTTAAGGCAACTGTCATCTAGTCTCTCCCGTTACCACGACTGCTGCAAAGCATTCGAAACTTCGGGAATTAAATAATGTTTATAAGGTTTAAAATATAATCTGTATCGAGATGCATACAGGTCCGAAAGTTACGACGGTGAAGCCGCGCTGAATCTTTTTTTTTTTATGAGTATTTTGTCTACAAACCGATGTGAATTAGCCGACAGTAGCGGCTGCTGAGTCACTTAGAGGTAATAATAGACAATAAGTGGCTATCTAAGTGGCTGTGCGCACTTTATCGATTTGACCTCCGATCCGTTCACCGAAGCCTCACAATCTCGTGATTTAGCAATTGTTTCAAACTACGAGGGTGAATCAAAAAGTTCTTAGAAGTGCATATATATGAAACCTTTTTGGATCAAGTTCGATATTCAAATTAAAGAGTGTCTATCACACTATATTTATGCAGACTGTCACTTGTTTTTGTCAGTTCGTTCGCATGTAATAATTTTTTTTGTGCAACGAGTTGCTAAAAAGTCAAAATTATGGATAAAAGTGAGTTACGTGCGGTGATAAAATATCTCAGTTTGAAAAAAATGTCTACGAAGGAAATTTTTTTGGACATTCAGCAGACATTAGGGGGTGATGCTGTACCCTATTCTACGGTTGCGTACTGGGTGGCTGAATTTAAAAGAGGTAGATCAAGCTGTAAAGATGACCCGCGTTCTGGGCGGCCTTCAACCTCCGTTACAGAAGAAAATGTCAAAAAGGTTGAGAATCTGGTTTTGGAAGACAGAAGAATGACTATAAAACATATAGCTGAGATCCTAAAGATATCTTTTGGTAGCGTTCAATCCATTTTAATTGATTCACTGGGGTTCAAAAAAGTGTCTGCAAGATGGGTGCCACGAATGTTAACCGACGAAAACAAAAAGCGACGTTTGGAAATTTCCAAGCGTAATCTCGAAATGTTCCAGCGTGATTCGGATAATTTTTGCCGTCGTCTTGTCACCATGGATGAAACGTGGGTCCACCATTTTGATCCTGAAACTAAAAGACAAAGCATGTCTTGGAAACGACCATCCTCTCCATCCATTAAGAAATTTCGAGTTGCTCCTTCCGCTGGCAAAGTTATGGCCTCTGTGTTCTGGGATAGAGAAGGAATCCTTTTTATTGATTACATGCCAAAAGGCCAGACGATAACTGGACCCTATTATGCAAATTTAATCCCGAAAGTGCGTGAAGCGATTAAAGAAAAACGTCGTGGAAAACTGTCGTTGGGCGTGTTGTTCCTTCAAGATAACGCTCCTGCCCATCGATCGGAAGTTGCGCTCAACGCAATCCGCTGTGCTGGCTTCAATCTCCTTGACCACCCACCATATTCTCCGGACTTAGCCCCAAGTGATTTTCACTTATTTCCAAAATTAAAAGAGGAAATTCGTGGAACAAAATTTCACGATAATGACGCGGTTATAGCTGCCGTAGAGGACTTTTTCGAGAGTCAAGAAAATAATTTTTTTTCACAAGGAATAAGGAAGTTAGAAACGCGTTATTCTAAATGCATTGCATTGGAGGGAGATTATGTAGAAAAATAAAATATTATTATTTAAATCTTTGCATTTTTTAATATTGATTCCAAGAATTTTTTGATTCACCCTCGTACGTAAATTTTGTCACTGCTCGCGCGGACGCCTGGCTGCGTGGTTACACGGATCTTTTGATTCCATTTTATTCTACTAATAGGTACTACTACTACTATAGACTGGGAGAGAATGCCTTTTGGCATAAGTCCGCCTATGTAAATACATTTGCATGAAGAATTTAATAAATAGATATGATCCACTGTTGAGACGGGCCTCCTCCAGGTACATGGACGGTAAGTAGCCTACTTGTGCCTCGCTGGCCCGATGGGTTGCCACAGGGTTTTGTATAAATTTTTCCTTCTCTTATGGGTAGGTTGTCGGCCTTGCCATTTCCTTTTGTCGGCTCTTGCGACACCCTCAGGATGGAATGGTGAGGTGACACTATGTGTTCTAAATCAGTTACCAATAGGGAGAGAATTAATATTCGAGAGAATTATATATTTATATAGAGAATTATAGGGGATTCTTTTATAATTAGACATTTGAAAATTAAAATTCCGGAAAACGAATTCCGAAAAATGATGGATGCGGGCAGGCGGCCCGGGACCGGTCTTTGTCCAGCTGTGGACGCCTTTTGGCTAAAATGATGATGATGATGATGATATGAAAATTTCTACCCAGAGTTTTACCGAAGATACTGTGTAATAATAACATATGACAAGAAAACTGATCGGCAACCTAAAACCTAGCCGTAAGAGAGAAAAAACCTTAAAACGATACCCTGAGCGTCTTGCCCAACAATACAAACATGTAATTCACGAACCCGAATTACACCCAGACTCAGAGCAAGTGCCTCTAGTTTAGACAAAGACACTTGCCCGACCCCGGAATCAGTGGCATAGCGTGCCTTGGTGGGGCCCCGTATAAAAAATTATTGCGGGCCCGTATGAAAGGTAAAGATTGATTTTTTTAATAACAATAAAAACCGATGTAGGGTGTTGCCAACTTTCGAACGCACGCGAGAAAAAATAGAAATTACTATTTTATTATAAAAATAGAAATTATTATTTTACTTTTGCAATTTAGAAATAATAAAAAAATTGGGAAGTTTTTATTAATTTTTGCTTACGCACGTCGGGGGCACCCGTAGCCCGGGGGCCCTGTATAATTGATACGGCGGTAGCTACGCCCCTTATTTTTTTTTTTTTTTTGTTTTCGCTGGGGAAATGCTTTATGCATACCACCGCACCCCGGGGGAAAGGTCGGTGATTATGTGGGACTCCGACAAGGGTCGTCTACCCAAGAGTCGTTTACCCACTAATACCCCAGCGGCATACCCTCACACGACGCGCTTGGGGCGCCACAAGTTCGCGTAAACGCATTCTACTGTGACGTCCCGGCGTGGTGCCCGCAACGCGGGCAAGCGACTATCAGAGAGCGTCCCGGTACACTGGGACGCCCTCAGTCATCGAGGCTTTCGTCGGTGGTGGCTCCCCCGAACCACCACCGGCCTCCTAGACGAGGGCAGAAGGGGCCCGCACCGTCACGAACCGCCCTCCACCCCCGCCTCCGTCCGCGGCGCGGGTCACCCGGAGCTCCCTCCCTTGCGACCCGCCCCGCTGCGGTAGCTACGCCCCTGCCCGGAATAGAACACGGGACCCGGTGCTCCAAAGACGGTACATACAAACCCTAGACCAACGAGGCATTCAATTTATGGAGTAGTCAAACGCTTGAGCGTTACTTATGTTCACATAACTGTATCTGTGTATGCAATTGAGTTTGAACGAGAAATGAACGTTTTTCTTTATCGTGTTTGTCTGGCAGCGTCGTCTCAGCGACCCGAGCGCGAACATAAACAACTTTGTTCGCGGCGGGTGGCGCACGAGAGACAATAAGGACAAGAGCCGCTCTGAGAACGAAGGCCTGGACTCCCTGGTCAACGGGATCGCAGAAGTCGAGGCTGGTGACTTGCGCGACGGTTGGTACCATACAATTTTCATGCTTTTTTTTCTCTTGCATGCGTAGTAATTTATGTATAAACCTTTAAGGACTTGAAGAGCTGTTTTCTTGAGAGAACGTTGTAAATAAACATAGGATTTTTATGCAAAATTGAATACAGCTTGTGGTATCAGTGTAAACATAACTTTCTACATCACACAGTCAATTGTGTAATTGTTATGTTTTGGATTTCCCGGCGACCGCTGTAACGATGACGGAAAGTCGTGGACGATAACGTTATGCTAGTAAACACACTATTGTATATTTCAATAACATTTTACCCCCAACAAAACTTTCCTGACTACGTTGAATCGAACCAGGGAACCTTGATCTAAAGGCGGCGCATATTTCCATACCCAAGGCCAAAAATTTATGTTAATGACAAAAAAACTTCAACCTTCTGTCAAAAAAATAAATAAATCCATAGTGTTAAAATCGCTAAAATCATTAATGCTGTAGTAATGTATGTTCTTCTTTAATAAGCTATCGAATCGTTTCGATTATCTAATCGAATTAAATGTTGCTTCCCACAGCGGCAATATTGTACAATGTTATTCAGGCGGACAACTCCGTCAGGAAGGTCGTGGTATATAAGTTGTTCCTAAAAAACAGTCGATAGGCCTTATGATAGTATATCCCCGCTTTTCTTGGGACTAATTTTAAATATCGAATGTTCCTATTTTGTAATCATATTGGAATCTGAAGAGCCTATTGCCATCTGCGTCTGGGTGAGTACGAGGCCGCGCCCACGCCATTGATTGGAATGCAACATTCACGTGGACTCGTGAACTCGTCCAACCACATCGCCGAGTTAAGTCACAGTAAACATAAACAGTAGTTGCACTTGGCCCAAATCCAGAAATAATTAGGGTTGTCAATTAAATTTAACCAAAACTATTTTAAACAGTGGACAATGTATCCACGAGAACCTTTTGAGTGTAAAATTTAAGATATCTCTGCACGGAATCATACAAGGCTATATTTCTATTAGGCTTGTATGATTCCTAGCTTGGCTATAGGCTAGCTATTCTGTAATTGTAACAACTATCCACCCACATCTATAATCAGCAGTATGTTTTAAACTTTCGCGTTTTTAAACATTATGAACAAAATGATTTCTTAGGATTTCGCGATTATTACACATTGAAATTAAACACTTTTTAACGGATTTATCGCGTGTATATTACATTATTTAATTCTCGACGTTTCGAACTCGCTCGACCAAGTCTGCAGTTTGTGAGCACACATTCAACAAAACCAACCACTACATTCACTTTGATAGACCTCAAATCCTTGCCAAGGAAAATCATTACATTCCAAGAATGATCCGCGAGGCTATTGAGATTAAAAAACATCCAAATTTCAATAGAGAGGATGGTTGGCAAGTCCCACCTGCCTGGGATCCAGTCATTAAATTGATCAAATCTCAAGCAAAATACTCATCTGCAAGACCTCTGGACACCGTGAGCGATTTCTGCGTGCACATGGAACTTTATCAATAAAACAAAATTATAGGCGGTAGATTTTAACTGTTTCTTTGTACTTTTGAAGACAACTGTCATCTAGTCTCTCCCGCGACCACGACTGCTGCAAAGCATTCGAAACGTCGGGAATTAAATAATGTAATATACACGCGATAAATCGGTAACTAAGAAATGGGTGATAAAGGTGATAATCCATTTTGAGGATTTCGTAAGAGCTGACAAAGGAAATGACAAGGCCGATAACCTAGCTGCAAGAGAAGGAAACCTTGATCCAAACCCTGCCAACCCACCTGGACAGCGTAATTACCCTCCGTCCTTGTCTCTGAAGGAGGCCCGACTCAGTAGTGGATCATTTAGAGGCGAAGTCTTTAATAGACTTTAACACTGGATTAAGGCACTTTTTCAACAAAACAAAATGTGGTTCAGCCACACCGACTCATAAAAACCTTAGAAATTAATAGAGAATCGTCCACTACGTCCGTTACATTTTAAACCAAAATTCACTTAATACGAGGATTCTTAACTTCTTAACGCTTAGGTGGCACGTGCGTGCATCGAATTGAAGTTACCTTACTGTTTGTCAAGCCAGATTATGTGTAGATTTTGTAATAAACGGGATAAAGACCGGTACTTCTACTTGCCGCTAAGGTCAACGGCACTATTTTGCTTTACATGACTGATGGTCAGTAGACGCTGTAGACAGCGGAGTTCTACACAATACTGAAGTTACTGGTTGCAGATATGGTTGCCTTAACATTGAACAGTTGACACCGTTACAGAAGGCTAATATACAGGGTACTATGCTTCTGTATCACAAATCGGTTTATCCATTCAAGAGCTACGCGGTCCTGCAGCTGAGCACGTGAAACTCATAACACCATGTTTGTTGTTAGGGGTTAAACGAATATCAGGACTACGCAAAGGCTCCCTCAATGAACTTGGAGGAGGCCCCACTCAGTAGTGGGTCATTTATGGGCTGTAATGATGATGATGATATATGTTAGGTTCCAAATGGTCTTATTTAAATGTTATAAATATCAGTACAGTAGTTTGGTATAACACTTGAAATGATTGATCACAAATATTTGTATGCACAAACCATCTAAAAATTAAATGGATTCGCAAAACTGTGTGCAACCGACAAAAAAATGGGAAGCGAATAACATAACAAATATTTGAAAACTGGCACCGTCTTAAATTGACACTGATCCTATTATGAATTAAGGATATTCCCAAGGCTTCAAATGTTAGTTTAATAGTTATTTTTCGCGTTTTATTCTTGTTTCCGATCCGATTCCGATTTCCGAATCCTTGTGCTGTGCCCTAGTTTAAAAAGGAAACTGACCAAAGACTATACGCTCTAGTCATACAGGTAACATTGTGATTTTTTAATTGGAATTCAGGTGATGTCGATGATTAAGCAAGTATGGCGGCGTAGTGTATATATTAGTTCGATTTTGGAATTAGCCAAGAGTTCATTACACGGGTCAATGACCTGGAATGTTAGTATGTTGAATTTGGTTATGGTCCGACCACCTGATGGTACCTGTGTACTAGACATTAATTATTAGCTTTGACCTATTGGCGGTAACTTGGTGATGTATAAGTAGACATTTATCCCTTAACCTATCTGATCATTTGTAGTATTTGGCCTCTTTCTTGCTTTCGAGTAATAAATACGTAATCTGAAAAGCTGGTCTAACTTTATATGTAACTAGCTTTTGAGCGCAATTCGCCCGCGTGGGCTTTGAAACCGTGCTTATCTCTATGCATATTTTTTATGAACATAAAATCGGTTATTATTACTAAACTATGATAGTTAGATATGTGCACTCGCGGATTTTTATACGACCTACAAACCCGTAGTACATCATTTTGTTCTATTGCCAATAGTTTTTGCAGCGCACGCATAAATAGGTTCTCGATTTTACACCTTGGTTTACATAATCGCAATTTTCATACGGATCCCTAATTCTTTTGAAAATAAAATATAGCCTATAACCTTCCTCGATAAATGGACTATCTAACACTGAAAGATTTTTTGAAATCGGTCCAGTAGTTCCTGAGATTAGCGCGTTCAAACAAACAAACAAACTCTGCAGCTTTATATATTAGTATAGATTGCCGGCACAGTGGGGACTGTATATGTCGCGGAGGGCAGACGACAGTCGCACCGTATAAAAATCAAAATGACAAAAAAAATATATCATAAAAAAATAAAATTCGAGATTAATTATTTTACCATCGGTTCGCAAAGTAATTCCACTGAGAACTCTTCTCAAGAAAATCGGAAAGAAACACCATGTGTGCTCTTTTAAATAAAAAGGCTACTATGGTGGTGGTACAAACTACAAATAAGTCTGACAGACACGCTTAAACATGTAGCTTACGAATACTGGTAGTTCGGAACCAGCTAGCCGAAGCTACACTGGTGCCGACACCCCAATGAAACAAGGAAAAGCTCGAGGGAGAAGTATCTGATGTACTGGTAAACTTCCATTTTCGATTAGCGAAATGGCTTCGCTCCGTTTTTTTAGCCGGCTTACAATGCCTTGATGGATTAACGCCTGTAATATTTTCAGAGCAAGACCGTGTGGATAATACGTAATTTATTTCGTAGGCGCTTAAGCAGAGGTATAAACATCTCGGAGAACATTTACAAGTACATAGATATAAACCTAGAAATTTAATGATACCTTTTATATTATACAAATAAAATGTGACTGAAGAGGCGCGCCAGGGAACTTAAAGGTGACAATACATTTGGTCAGCGTTGCGTTGAGTAACAGTTTCTTTATAGGGAACGCCTCAGAATTAATACGCTGAACGAAAACTTTCTATCGTATTCCAAAGGCCGGTAAGGTCCAGGAGTTGCAAGCGCCACCTTTCAACTCAAGGGTTGGGCAAGTATCATTATCATTATGTGAACCAGAGTGACTCGCTCTTGGTCAGGGTGTTATTTAATGTTCAAGTTATAAATCATGCAGGATTATAGATTGCACTCCTATTTCTTGTTCGTAGAATTACTTTATAAATAAGTGTTTTGTAACGCCTATAGGTGTATGTAGCCGGATTTATATTTGTTTGACGTGTTGCATCAGAGATATCGGTTTCATTTAATTAATACGCTGAGATTCTGACTATTCTCGTGCAATCACACGTGACGCCACCTGTCAAAGTACATATGTATAATGAAACCATTACCTCTATAATGCGATGCGACACGCCACAACACGTCAGATAAATATAAATACGGCTTTATTTTACGCTTCATGCATGATCGGTGTCCTTGCTTAATCTATGTGTGAGATTTTGTGTAAATTCACTCCTTAGTTTTTATTTTCTGAGACGTGGCGAGTTTTAATAGTAAACGCAGGGTAACAATTATACAGGGCGGTGTTATTTACGCGTTTGTACTAACTATCCATAAATAAAATATTATTGTTCTATACTTTTATGAAAAACACCATCCTCCATACATTTAGGGAAAATGATCACACTAAATACTCCCCTTACGCGTGTTGCGCATCTCTGCATGTGTGCCATTTTGTGAGGCCGTTCGTCGTCTTCTTCATTGGAATAACGTAGCTTTTATGGTATACTTTTACAACTTCTTCTTTTTTGATTTTGGTATTATAAGTACTGCATACACCTGTGACATCTACGTAATTGCAAGAAATGACTATTGCTAAGCCCTGGGATATCTTAACGCCTTATTGCCTGCATATGTGCTATGTATCTTTCGCTTAGTGCTCTGTTGTTAGTGCTGTGACTGTTTGTCCGTAGAACGCCCGGAGGAAGCCCGTCTAACTGCGCACGTCCCGCCTTAGTCGTCATTAACTGTTAGTCGAGAACCGAAAGTTGTGCAGGGTTTGCCTTTCCAACCATTCATTGAACTTTATTAAATTTGATGCGTTTGAAAAGTGTTAACTTCTTTCAATAGCGCTTTCAAATCGTTGCATAACTGGTTACGCGACTATGCAAGAAATCGATGCATCCGATAGTCGCAATTTTGAAAGTTTTGAAGTTACATGTGGAATGTTACTGTATCCATCTTAAATCGAATGGTAAATTAGTGTTTCGAAGTTTCGTGTCGCCAGGATATTAGCAGAGGCAACAGTTGACGTTGCGGTGTACCATGCTGGGTACGCGTCACTAGCTGTGAACGGCGAACGGAATACGCGTTTTTGGACTTTAATACGTAGATATTGCTTGGTACCATTAAAGTTGGCACGTGTCAAGGTTGCGATGGTTGTGGTTTAAAACAGTTCAGAGCTAGTCGCGACGTCCAGTATAGGCAACACCGAGGCGTGGACGGGTGGCGTCTGAACGGGGCGCTTGTTGTCCGTAGAGAGGCGGCGGGCTTCCTCCGCGCGGTGGCGGCCCGCGCCCCCCATGCGAGACGTGTACGCGCGCGCACCCGACGACGTGTCGCCCGCGTGCCTGCACACGGTCACGCCGCGGCGGCGCCGCCCGGCGAAGGCCCCTCCCGGGCCGCCGCCGCTAAGGCCGCTGCAGTCCACGCGCCGGCGCTCCGACCAGTGCGAGCTCGCGACCGACGCGGTCGCAGACTGCTCGCCCACGGCGTCGCCGCCCGTCGGGCCCCGACCGCCGCTCGACCAGTGCTCGGTGGTGCACGGCGAGGAGGAACTGCCGTGCGAGTGGACGGGCGATGCGGACTCCGAGGACCAGCGGTGCGGGTCTCCGGGCCCGGCGTCGGACGGCGCGCGCGCCTACGTGACGCTCCCCCGGCGGAGACGCGGCGTGGCGGCCGCCCTGTTCCGCCACTCGCGGCTGCCGCCTCGCCGCACCACTCCCGACGGCACCGACATTTACTATTGGTGTGACCTGCCGCGACACAACGGTACATACGCGCCATTCATTGAGTCTTCAATCGAACTACCAACTTCAATCTCTTTCCAAAAACCCTCGCCGTCCAGTAAATTCTGGTCGTTGGGTACATATTTCACAGTGGTACATTGTTTTATTTATCGGTATACGAGTTTAATGGTGTTTGTAGAGTTGGACGACGGCGCGTACAACCCTCTGTGGGCGATGCGAGGCTTCTCGCAGACGTACCACCTGTGGAAGGAGGGCAAGCGGCAGCAGTCCGTGCCGCTGAACGCGTACCTGACCTACGTTACGCTGCCATGGTGGACCATCGCCAAAGGTCAGTGCAACAAGTGTATTGACACTGTATATCGCATTTTTTAAATACATATTGACAGTCCTTTGCCCATCGCATCCACTGGCTCCCAGCGATCCTGAGAATTGATCCGTCCTAGTAGGTCGACATACTCTTAAGATTTTTGTTCTACTTGCAGATTTAACGTTTCCATTACTCGGAGCGACAACTTACGTGAATTCCGTAACAAAGTGTTTCTCTTTGTATTCCAATACCCGAAATGTCATTTACCCTGGTGAGATAAGGAATTCCGACTAAGTAAGGATGATGTCAAAAAGTTTGTTACGCAGGCCACATTGACATAAGATAAGATAGCCCGTAAATTACCCACTGCTGAGTCGGGCCTCCTCCCATCGCAGGTAACGTAGCAGGGAAGGTAGGTTAGCCTGACGGGAGGGCACAGGGTTTCAGGTCAAGTTTTCCTTCTCTGGCGGCTAGGATTTCGGCTGTCGCCTCTTACGATACCCTCGGGATAGAAGGGATTAAGGATTTTTTATTTCGGAGGTAGACCTGCATACATTCTTGCCGTATTTATTAAACAAGAAACGTTTTCTCTCTTACAGATATCTTGGATCACCGTGAAGAGCCAGTATTGACTTTCTGAAAAAGGCCCACGCGCGCTCGCCACAAGCCAATCCCACACGAGCTACGGGACTGTGGATTATTATTTATTTATTTATTAAAATTAGCCAGTTCACAAGACAGCTGGGCAGGTATTCTGATAATACATAATAAATACAACGCTCAACGTGGCGGTGTAGCTCTTTTGGTACAGGTATTTTTTTTAACCAAAGTCGTATTATAAAGTTAGTTATTCGATATCATCTTAGTATTTTGATATTACATAGGGAATTGAAGATAAATAATTATGTTATCTAACCGAAATATCCCACAGAATTGCGAAACTGAAGGCAGAGAAGTCCTCGTAGTGGCGACCGCGTTCTGAAAAGCGCGCTGGTAGGCCTCCCACATGCTGGACCGATGGCCTGGTTACGGTCGCCGGAAAACGGTGATGCAGTGCGGGCGGCTCAGGACCGGCCATTGTGGAAATCCTTGGAAAGGCCTATGTCCAGCAGTGGAAGTCATTTGGCGGAAATGATGACGAGGATAAACGAATTATACGTCCAAGAAGGCGTAAAGTAAGGGCACATTTGATGCAATCGTGAAATAGCATTCAATGACTTTGACATTTAATATTGCTTTATTGGTGACACGTTGTTGGTAACCACTTTTCGCAAGTTGAGCCTTTTGATGAACGAAATAGAATTTCAATTGTCTCGTTTAGACAAAAACACCCAACCTAGCTGTCTTGTGAGCTGTGCCCCAAAACTGCTATTTTCTGTAGAAGTGGCCATCTGCTAAAGTCAAAAGCGTGCGATATGTCGTTTTTTTGTTGAAAAAACGGAATCTAGGTATACATATGTATCGGGGCAGCTTACAAGCATAAGCATGTAATTCACGAACACAAATGACACCCAGAGTCAGAGCAAGGGCCTATGGTTTTCACAAATACACTTGCCCGGCCCCGGAATCGAACCCGGATCCCTTGATCCAATGCCGGTACATCCAACCCCTTAACCTGCTATATTACTATAGTATTAGTGTATAGCAGGTAAGATAAGAAAAGCACGGTGATCGTCAATTTTCACTCTATAGAATTAGCTGGTTTGGGGCCCCGGCTAATGTTAGTAAAAACATAGCAACGCCTACCTCCGACCTACAAGTCGTGATATGTACATAACTTAACGTATATATATGCCTTATCCAGGCTGATAATATTAAATTATAACGATATTTCATTACCCAATATGATAGCATGATTTTCGATTTAAAATTAACAAATTGCCTTTTATACGACAAAAATTATTTAAAGTCTGCAAGGTTGAATAATCGAGACATCAAAAGCGCCAAAAGTGTTTGTGTATACAATTTTGAATTTTATCTTGAGTGTCTTGAACCATCTGTAGATGACAAGTTTTATAATACTTTTAGGTAATAACAACAAATTTAAAACGGACGATATTTTTTCTATAAACAAAATTAAATAACTTAATCTACAGCAAATTATATAAGTTTATTATTTTACAGGAGTTGTCGCTTATGTAATTTAATATTAATACATAATTATATTGAAGTGGTAGGCATTGGTCTTACAAAAAATGCTTCCTATTTTTAAACGACTGTGACGTATGATTGTCATAAGCACAAACCCAAGATTCCAACAAGTAAGAAATCTTGTTACTCGTTCAATTTGAGTAAGCTTAATTTTGCGTTGCTACTTTTGATATATTATTTATGAATGTCAGATTAAATGATCCAATTCATACATAACAACATTCATCATTTAAAAAAATTCAAGGTCTATTGAAACTGGTTTGGAAGAGTGATATATACTTTAGAGTATTTTAATTGCCTGTTTGAAAATTACAATAAGTGACAATTGTCTTTGTTGATAATAAATTTCTATAAACCTAAACCTAAGATTAAACAGATTTCTGAGAACAAGGTCGCGAAAAAGTAGATGCGACACTTTCCTATTCCAAATACAATTCATTAAAGACAACTACACTTTGAAAAGTTGCCCATTACCCGCAAAATGTTTTGATGATAATTTATAACTGCGCGCTTTGATTGTACTTTTACGCTTTAGATAAAATATATCTGATTTCCAATGTTTAATAATAATATTTTCTAGTCATTATTTATTATGGAAGGCGTCAACAGATTGCGTTATTTGAAAGGAATTGATCTCGATTTGAGCTTTTGTATTTTAGTCTCATAAATGTCTTGATTTGATGGGCCGTAAATAACTGGTTTGATTTATTTTGGTAATTGAATTGTAATGAGTGCTTGTTGGTGCTGCCACAAGCACTCATTACAATTTATCCCTATTTAAACTTATACGAAAATGTTGTAATTATACATATATGTGCATTTTAATTAATAAACAGACGTTACACCTATGTTATTTTTGATACAATAGACGAAACTATATAACTATACGATGGTGTATGTATCTGAAGTTAAAACAAAATAATAATCTAATTCTTCTTCGCTTTTTCCAATTTTATTGTGGCCGTGTTTAACCTGATTTGGCGAGCTGCCAGTATTCACATGGTTAGACCAGCTGTCAGTTTTCACGCTACTGACTACGTGTGACGACTGCCATAGATAATGGAATAGCAGCCGGGACCGACGGCTTAACGCGCTTCCCGAAGCACGGATCAACTGCTAATCTAACAAAGTAATCTATTGCCATACTAAAATTAATCGAAATTGCAATCCATCAGGCAGTTTAGGTGTAACAGACAGACTGTTAGTACTTTCACATTTTGTCACAGCAACTTTAATACTTCGTATGAGTAAATAGGAAAAATTAACCTAGCGAGTTTATTATTATTATTAGGGATTTGTTTAAACAGGCCATGGCAAAGTTAAAATCATTTTTCATTGAAGGACTGGCTGTTGGTTATCTTTATTGTGAATAAATAATTTAAATATGGACCGCTAATTTTAGTTTGGTTGGATATTTTTATTTATTTATTTTAATACTTCATGCAAACATATTTACACAGGCGGACTTAATGCCAAGAGGCATTCTCTCCCAGTCAATCCTTGGGTGGTGCAGAGAGTTCTAAAATTTATTTTGCATGCTTTTGCCCATTCGATGGCCTACCCGAGGGTATACAATTGTCGTGCGTCCCACCAAGTTATCCGTGAAACGGCACATAATTGAACTACAGGAGCTGTCATCTTTGGCTTGTACACTTATTTGTTACCAAGCTGTAATATTCCCCGGAACTATTGGCTAGTTTTTGTTTATTACATAACAATACACTGTATGGTTCCCCCAAGTTGACCATGATTCAATGGTAGCCTCGGAGTAGTCACAGGTGATGGATGATGGGTCAGAGACACCGCGATATTTTTGCGAAACCTACATAATGATATTATTATTTCATATCTGTTATAAGTTATCTAACGGCAATTTTATATTTAGACGATGAAAAGCCAGCCCAAAATTACGTAGCGGCAAAATGCAAAAAGAGGCGTTTTTTTTTCTTTTTTCTAAATGCCTACATCCAACCTAGAGGCAGGCCTCCAAATGATATAGAGATACTTAATGTTTTTGGCTTCGATAGTTTTAAAGATTTTGTGTGGTTAATAAGACGATATGACATGTATGTATGTAATTGATAAACTTTTCTAAATACTCTTATATTTTATTGTAGTTACGATGACTGAATAAAGTTACTGGCAAGCAAATGGTGTTTTATTACTTTTGCGTAGAAGTTTGACTAAAACGTTCTTAGTAATTACTATTTCTCAGCCCATAAATTACCCACTGCTCAGTCGGACCTCCTCCAACTACATTGAAGGGTAATTAGGCTACTGTGCCACGCTGGCCAGACGGGTTGGCATAGGGTTTTGTGTCGAGTTTCCATTCTCGTGCGGCTAGTTAATGGGCCTTGGCATGTCCTTTTGTAGACACTTACGACACCCTCAGGATGAAAGAGGGTAGGAAGGATGAAAGGGGCTTAGTAAAATCATGATGGTAAATTTTTGAAAACATCAAAAAACTATCTCACACTTTTACGAACTTAACCCGCCTCGGCATAGATTAAAATCTGCTTAAGAAGAAGCATCGGATGTATGTTTTTTATATCATTTAATTTCGAATGTTTTTCAGCAATGGTGGTCACGGGATATAATTTCCGTGACCACGACTGCTGCTTAACGGACAGTTATCTTCAAACGTACGAAGAAACGGTTAAATAAAAAAAAAACCACCGCCTTTAGTTTTATTGATAACTTTTCCAGTGTACGTAGAAATCGCTCACGCTGTCTTTGGTTTAATTATATGAAGAGTATTAAGTTAATTATCTTATTAAACTTGATCGTGTACAGCCTAGTGGTAGATAATTTTGTGAACTTCAAAAGATGTACAAAACCTGTCATTAGGTCAATCACACAAAGAAATGCTTTATGTCCGGAGGTCTTGCATAATACCTTTTTAACATAAGGCATGTATAAACTGTTTTGAATAATTAAGCGTTGTACCATATTATACTTGTAACATATTTATACCAATGATAGTGCATCCGTTTAGCGGTTTAGGTGCGAATGCGTTACAGAGTGCAGTGTAAGCTATGTGTGTATATAGTCATCGTCTGCTTGCACAAGTCGCTAATGGCAAGCGTAATAAAGTGAAACATTTAAAGTCTCATATATTTGAGATAATTTTAACAAATTGGAAGCACATATACACATTAATCATGAACTACGCACATAATTAAGTAGGTTAATAGCCTCAATCGAGTATCATAATGTTTTTCTCTTAGTACAAAGATATCATCGCATTCTGATTTATCTATTAATATTAGATGAGCTTAATTATTGATGTTCATTTGGAATATACTATGGGTACTTATACTGCTTACGTTGAAGTTTGTAAGCGTGACGCGAAAATTGCTGCAGATATTGTTGCAAATTTGGTGGCGAGACGACTTTTATATTTATTTACTTACTGATACATTTATTTATTAACTTTTGAGCGATGGTGGTCGGCTTTTAATCCTAGAAGAACGGCGGGCGAGCTAATGGTACTTACTACAGTTGATACTAGGTATGATCTGATCATACCTGGTATCACCTGTAGAAAATCTATGTAGATTTCGCCTATTGGTGGATTTAGAATACGTAGTGTCGCCGCCCCATTTCATCCTGAGGGTGTGTGAAAACCTACACGCAAGGAAAAGAAATCTTGATACGAAACCCTATACCAACCCGTCTAGCCAGCGAGGCACAGTAGGCTAATTACCGTCCATGTAGTTGGTGGACGCCCGATTCAGCAGTGGGTCACATCTTCTTCCACTGTAACATCTTCTTACTTCTCAGCCATAAAGGCTGAGAAGTAAGAAGATGTTACAGAGGACTTAAAAACATTATACAAAACCCTCAATTTCCAGAACGGAAAGGATTTCAGGATGTCCCAAGTTATGAAGCATCAGTTAAATATGTACTTCAAAATAGTTAGTTACTTGCATTGTCTAGTATTGTCCTTAAATCTCAAGTTTGAATCGTTATTTCGAAATGTAGGATGCGTCCAATTAATTATGTAAGGCACTAATATCCCTCGTTATCCCGGGCGCGTGGGTGCACAAGGTATGCGCGTGCGCGGGTAATGTCTCGGAAGTCGTCACTTGTCGCGTGCACCCGCGTCGTCCGCCTGTTCGCGCCTCGTAGCTGTCCTCATCAATCCTGCCCATCTTTATAAGGTTAGTGCTCTTGATACTCTGTTTAAAATTATTATTTCCAGATAGCCAAAATTTAGAGTTTTCTGTTGATTCGTAGCGCAATGTCCCATCCTTTTTAAAGAGGAGAAACTATTTTGACAGTCCACGGTTATCCGCGTGTTTCATTCACGGGAAGCCTTGGCCGAGTTATGATTTGGTGGACTTGGAGTCACCTATGGCAATAGCCCCTGAGGACTTCTTAGTTCCTCTACTTATTTTAAGTAGGGAAAGTTGTCTGCTACTCTGGCTAGAGGCATTAGTGAACAGTGATGATAGCAAGTGTCCTTGCCTTATGGCCAGATTATCTGGCAAATCAGTTACCCCGCTACAACAAGGTAGAATCCGCGCGATAGACGTGTCCGCGCGTTATGTCGAAGCTTCACTAACTGGACAAAAGCGTGACAAAATTTAGGTCAGCTGTGTTATGAATACTATACGTAATTTACGGGAGTAATTAACACGCTGAATAGATGTCCTGACCTTTCTAACAAAAAGGAACGGTGAGAGCCGTTAATTCGTCAACCCAGAGACATAGGTTTCCATGAAAGTATCTAACTGTAATCATAATCATTAGTAAAAAGCCCTCCACTACTGGAATTGCATAACGACCTATATCCACAAGGTATCCAGGTAGGTGATCGTATATGGTAAACGATGATCACAAATGACAACCTGTGGGGCATACTGCGCATAGATTGAATAAATCACGACTAATTTGAAAATGGGACGGCAGCGCCAAATATTTATTTACTTAATTATCTAGTCCACGGTATTCCTATCCTTCAGAATCAGTTGATAGATGTAATAAATAGAAACAGTTCTGTGTTTAAAAAAATGTTAGTATCTAGAAGCACGAGGGATATGTATCGACGTTTCTCTGAAGCAGATTTTTATCACAAACCTTGGGGACAATAAGCTCAGTAGTCTGAGTTCCATGAGGTTTCTTAAGAGGGTTAAGCTTATTTCTCTAGTTATACTCCTTAAGTCACCAGCTGGTGATAAATTAAAAAAAAACGTACAATCGCTGAGGTTTGCAAAGTGTATCAATGGTACTATCGATTTCTTTATGTCTATAGGGTTTTGTTACACCCTGTGTAACTAAATTGCTGTCCGAGGCCTGAAATCTATTTACCAAGAACTGACATGTTTTAAATGATAACAGGCCGGCTTCCATCGGGTCGCCGGTCACGGGGTGACGTGATAGCTAGGGTTCGCGACAGTCTGATAGCGGACAGCTTGTGTACCACGCCTGCTGCGGCACTGGTAAGTGAAACGCATTACTAAATTTAAAAAACTGTTTTAAAAAACATATGGTGCATATTTTGGTTACGTCAGATAACTCATGTGTCCGAGATGTAGGAGTGTATCAAAGTATTTTGTCTAATCCATTGTCGACATCTGCGAAACAATGCTTGCACTAATAAAAATATCCAAAGAATCTGTGTAGATTTAATTTTAGGATACGATGGTTCTGACATAATCGCCAACAGATTCAAAGACCCTAAATTTATAAGAATAAAAAAAGGTGTCTACGTCTATGACTATCTACTCGTACAACACTACACTTCGCAGTCATTATCAAGTATTTGCTTAGAAATTAATTTAAGTGTATTATTAATTGTAAGTGACAAGGGAAACTAGTGGAAAAATTTCGCTTAAATACCTATATCATTGTAATGAGCATTAAAACCACATTTGATTCTATAACGTAAAACCATTGTTCCAGAACACGAAAGGAGCTATGAAGTGGCTGTTACTGGCGTGCCTGTGCGCTGGCGCATGGGCCTGTGAGTTGTCCCCGGGCCAAGGTGCTGGCCCCAAGTCCCCCGGGGACAACTTCTACCGACTGCTCGTCAATGGTGAAGTCGAAAGATATGCGCCCGGGCAAAGATACGTCCGTAAGTACCAAAAAAGGTTGCAATAAATTATAATGGTGATGATGATTTATATTCTGATGATAACCTATTTAATACTAGTTTATAAATTGGAAAAGGGGAGAAGGCTGGTTTACCAAACAGAAAAAAGAAGAAGATGGGGCAGGACTAGAGGTTTATCCTGTACACTGTAATAACAATCCTATAAACGTAACGAAACATCGATAATGCTCATAATACAAATAAAAAAATAAAGTTTTTTTTATTAACCTTTTGTGTTGATGAAAATTTTATAAAGAAATAAGCACAGAGGCCCCAGTAAAACATTACGGAACCCGGTTCACTGATTGGAGCTTGTAGTAGATATAGTCTAATAACTACAGTTAGAGAACTACAGCTTGGTTTTCACTGGAACCATATTATTATTTTCTCACACGTAATGCAAGTTGAAAAAATAGGTATTTAAAACATAGAACTGCTTCTATTACTTAGCTCTAAGCTATACTTCTGATGACTATATTAGTTATGCGGATTAAGGATGTAGAAAATCGATCTGCAATCATAGTATGAAAAACATTACGTACCTATTTATTTTATTGCATATAATTTAAACAATACAATGTCTGCTATCTTTAGCGATAACAATATGGCAATCGCAAATTCCACAGGAAATACGAGCAATTCATAATATATAAAGAAACTTAAACTGCATAATACGCAATATAACTATTCATTAAATTGCGAACATGCCAAGTTTAGCTTTGTATTAAAATTCGGTAGGTAATAATTTCACACAAAGACGGACTTTATAGAGTATTTTTAAAAGATTAGTGTCCGTCCGACTGCGTATTTGTGCGTTGCCCCGTTGGCCTTGAACGAATAAACCGGTGTTGATATTTTTTCCTAAACTACCGTGTTATGAGTAAAGCGCGGTTTTCTATCAGTAAAAAGCTCTATCTTTTAGAGTAAACTGCAGTTTACTCAACTCTAGTTACACGCTAGTAACTACGTGCAACGTTTAGATGGCACAATAGAGACGAGTGTAGACGCCTTTACGTGCCCTCCGAAGCATGGAGGAACATGTAAGACATTACAAATGATGAACACCCACCCATCCAGGGGATCCAGACGGTGGTTAGTCTGCTGTTCGCATTTACATAATTTTTCTTTTTTACAGTGACATTAGTCGGGTCCCGGACTCATGACAACTTGCAGCAGTTCACGCGATTCCAACTGGTAATAGACCCCTTGGACCCTGCAACTCCTCGGACGCCTCGCAAACAGGGCGAGTTCCAGCTGTTCGCTGACACGCTGTCCAAGTTCGACGAAGAGTGCACTAACTCCGTGGTGGAGGCCGACGACCTCCCCAAGACCGAGGTGCAGGTCATGTGGAAAGCACCGCCCACTGGCTCTGGATGCGTTCTGCTGAAGTACGTCCAAAACGACCTATGTATGCTATAAAAGCCTTTTGTAGAGCCTTTTGTAGAATTAGAGTCAAGATCAATTTCACATCTGTTTTGGTAACCTACTTAAACTTTAGTGTCAATTAGGAATCTATGCCACATGCCTTTGAGATAAGAACTTGGCAAGAACTTTTGAATTTAGCTTCTTATGAAATCTAATATAAAAATGAATATTTTTCTGTATGTCCTTTAGAGAAACGTAAACTATGCTTTTGATCATGTGATGATCTTCAGCAAGGTGTTGCGCATGAGCCCACGAAGGTGTCCGAAAAAAAGTGTAATGTCTTTTCTTCAAATTTATTTTAGTTAGTTGCGTACCAATGCGCACAGGGTACAGCTAGTAGAAAATAACAATTCCATGTTGGGGAAGGTTCCGTTTTGTAAATATGTTTCGATTTTATAGTGCTTGTTTTGTTATAATTGATTCCCGACAAAAATTGCCGTGTATTAAGAGTCTTTTCAATTTTCGAATTATATTTTAGCTCAGAAACGTATGGATCGATTCTTCTATAAATTTATTTTACAGCAAGTTTTTAGCGGAGTAAAATTTTACGTTTGTAGTTGTAGTCGCATGTTCCTTTGAATTTTTTTTTAAATATACTTGAGTAGCGTTCAAGTTTCTCTCTTTGCCCTAGGGCCATGGTCTACGAGAACAACAGCCGTTGGTTTGCGGAAGACGGGCAGTTGACGAAGCGAGTCTGTGAAGATACCTCACTGCAGGCCAGTGATTGCTGCGCTTGCGACGACGCCAAGTACAAGGTACGTAGTATATGTATACATTTATTCACCACTAGCTGACCTGGCGAAATTAGTACCGCCAATTAAAATTTACGGAACTTATCTAATATAAATAAAACAATCGAACTAGGCAATAGTCAAGTTTAGGCGCAAAATAAGTTTCTGAACGCGAAAATGAAATTAGTAGTTGTTTTTACTACATTCTTTACAATTTATTTAAATGTTCTCGACGTTTTGTGCGTGTAATTAATGTCATTTAAATTTCGGTTCGGTTCGGATCGTGTTTGAAAAAGCATTTCCTGCAATGTGCAATGATCGTGAATACCTACACATCATTAAAAAAATATATAAACATATATGTTTTATAATAATTATCCTTATCCTAATTGGACTGAAATCAGTGCACAAAAAAATTGCAACACACTTTTTACAATTGATTTGAATGATTTGATATTAACCAGCCTTCGATCGCCACAAGGTTGCGTAAACAGCATCTAATACTGTGCGCAACTTTAAGAAACACGTGTACGCAGGGTACACTTTACCAAGTTTAAAAGCTGCATAATCAAACACTACTGCACAGCCACACGTAACACCTATACCCAGAGCAAGTATTCTTGGCTTACACAAAACATTTGCCCGCCTCCAGAAGCGAACCTGGGACCCGTGATCTAATGGCTAAAACTAAAATCATTCCAGTGATGTTATAAGTGTTATAACTACATACTACTATTGCCGGGACAAGGGCCGAAGGATGATGTTGACGAATAATAAGAATATTGTGATAAGCCTCCGTATATTACGGCCGGCGTATCTTGGCGAGTGTGAACATAGGCTCTGCGAACTTTTGTGCATGTACACTCGTGAAGAAAACTGTTATTATCATTTTTTTATTCTATATTAAAGGTACCAATTAATACAAATTAAATAAATATAAAGAAAAATGATAATAACAGTTTTCTTCACAAGTGCATATGCGCTAAAGTTCGCAGCCTATGTTCAGACTCGCCAAGATACGCCGGCCGTATTATAAATAAAATTCCGTTTGACTTTAAGTGTGAAGGTGAGAGAGGAGGCCTCACGTACATAAAGATTTCAAGACAAGTTTAATTTCTTTTTATCACAGATGGTGTTCGAGGGGCTATGGTCCCCGCAAACGCATCCTAAAGACTTCCCGGTCCAGGCTATGTGGTTGACGCACTTTTCTGACGTCATAGGTGCCACGCATCCCAAGAACTTCAAGTTCTGGGGAGAAGGCGAATATGCCACGGATGGATTCAGGTCAGTGTACCTTTTTTGTATTCAGATATCCTGTTGGATGTCATTGCAGACATGTGATCTACTGCTACTAAAATGAAACTAACACTAACAATTTGGTGGTGATATAAAGTAACTCTGATTGACAAACATCTGATTGTCTATTCAGGTCTTTGGCAGAATGGGGTTCGGTGGAGCTAATGGAGAGAGAGTTGCGGCAACAGGGCGGTGTCTTGCGATCCATTGTGAAGGCACAGGGTCTATGGCATCCGCGGGTTAACTCTAACACTACGGCGGCCTTCACCGTCGATAGGAAACGACACTTTCTGTCTTTAGCTTCCATGTTTGGTGAGTATTGTTGTGTTCCAGACCGTTACATCAAGATCAGGGAATAATTTATAAGGCTAGAATTGGTTCTCGCGTTAGAACATTTTCGACTGGGTTTATGAAGCCTTTTTGCCAGTTTAGATGGTTTGTATTATATTTTTTTATTTTATTTATTTAATTCTTCATGCAAATGTATTTACATAGGCGGACTTAATGCCAAAAGGCATTATCTCCCAGTCAACGTTTAGGTGGTGCAGAGAGGGGCTTACGGTAAATGCACTGGCAGATTACGAAAGTATGGTATAAATGTACCATAACCTAATATCATAAATTCACTTAAAAATTAAATAAAATACCTATATAGACATACTTAAGCAACATACTCGTACATATATTTTTCCGTAATGGTATTAACTATATTTCATAATTGTGAGAGATGCGAGTGTCGTAACGAGGATTGTGATAGCTTGAAAACATACAAAAAAAAACTGTTATTAAACATAGTTCACCCGCATGTTTCGGTCAGCACGTTGACTTTAGAGAGATATATAAAAAGTAGTATACCTAACCCGTCTTGCCAGCGTGCCACAGTAGGCTAATTTCCCTCCGTGAACTTGGAGGAGGCCCGACTCAGTAGTGGGTAATTTATGGGCTGCGGATTAGAAACACAAATTAACTATCTAAAAACTACACATTTACATCCCAGGACCGTCTCCTGACTGGGTAGTGGGCGTGACGGGGCTAGACTTGTGTCGCAAGGACTGCACCTGGGCGGAGTCGCAGGTCGTAGACTTGTTCCCTTACGACGCGGGTACTGACAATGGAGTTTCTTACATGGTGAGTGCAGAACAATTTACTACTTTATCAAACCTGGGAGACTAGGCAAGTGTGTTTCGAAACGCACGCTTTGGTAGAATGGAAAGACACGACGTGTCACGTTTGTATATCAATGTGTCAAGTGTTAAATTCAAATAATTTATTTTGATTCGGTCACGATAATAATAATATTTTTTTACTATAATAATAATATGAAAAAATATATTATAACGTAATACAATTGTTTTAGATATAAAACATACAGTAGTCCTATTTGAGAATATACCTGACGATGGATACTTACAAACTGTCAACATATTATTATTCATAACATTTACATAATTAATCATTCGACTATTAATTCCCATTCGTTCGTTCGTTTTATTTACTTCGTTTACATAATAAACACAGATAAGTTGATATAAGTAAGTGATGTTGTATCATCACCTTGGTATGTTCTTGGGATGAAGTATCACCTTTCGCATTAAGAGTATCCGACAGAACCACATAGACAGATAACAATGTGGTTGCAAGAGCTGTAAACCTTGTTACCGTTTAGTCTACATATGCACAGTAGGCTAAATTGAAAAATAAAAAAGAAAAGCCAAAATTGGATATACAAAACTTTAATTTACATATTATGTACATATTAAGTGTAATGTACTATTTATAAAGTATATTTTAGTCGCCGAATGCAGAGACTTTACCCCGGGAGAAAATGTACCGGATTACCCCAATGTACCCCGAAGACCCTCGGGCGCCCTTCTACAACCCCGGGGCAAAGGAAGTGCCACCAATGGCCCGTTTATACCTCACCCGGGACAAACTCATCTCGAGGTCATGCGACGAGGAAGTTCTACAGTCTTTGGTCGCAGAAGAGGCTGAGAACACTCAAACGGTGAACAGGCGTAAGTGATTAAAACACTTTTGTCCCGAGATTGGAAACTAGAGCTATATGGACATGTTTGCCGAATGATGTAATATAAAGAGCATTCGGTCTGTTTCCAAATGCTTACCAACGTTCTATTCGTTATGGTGTTTCTGCAAATTGGACTCTAAACTGAAGGAATTAATTTGTTAATCAAATCAATGTTATTTCTAAGGGAATTTGGTTTTAATTCATTCTAGCCTATTCAATTCTATATTATATTATTGAAAGTGTTTAATCATTTTGTGTTAATCATGTTTAAAGATCAAGGAGGTTTAAGGGTAATTTTTAACACAAATAGACTTTGGATCACGGGGTCCCGGGTTCGACTACGGGGCCGGGCAAGTGTCTTTCTGTAAATCAGAGGCACTTGCTCTGAGTCGTGAATTTCGTGTTAGTAAACAAACTACACCTAGTGCAGGGGTTTCGTTAAAAAAAGCAAATCATATGAAATTTCCTAAAAATCGTGTTCCATTGATGTATCTACTTGTCAGCTATGATTTGTTTAAGTTATTTATTGACACAGTATAAAATCGTGGGTATCTGAGCCGAACACAATTGCTGTGCAATAAAGTGAGTTAATGTTGTCTCCGGTCATACAGCGGAGTGTGGCGTTACCGAGTGGGGCGCATGGTCGGAGTGCTCGGTGACCTGCGGCAAAGGCCTGCGAATGCGCACGCGCTCCTACCTGATGCCCCAGAAGGCGCAGATGTTCTCGTGCGACCGACAGCTCGTCTCCAAGGAGATGTGTGTTGCCGCTGTTGCTGAGTGCGAGTGAGTAGCTATATTTGTAAATCATCATCATTTTACCCGTGGGGGGACCGGTCTGAATATTCCCTTCACATATACACTTCCTCACCGCACGCTGGGAAATAACAGCAATAGTCAACAAATCCCAGCACGCTTGGTGGTAGGATCGAATGGTCCGCCCGGCTAGCTACCACCCTCAAATCTACGTCTGGCGCCAGTTTTACTGTATTTCATCGTGTGTATATAAGAACCGGTCCCAACCAGGGCATTTCCTGGAATTGCCTGCTCCATCTTAACCCCGGCCGTTGCTTTCCATCACGCAAGCCTAGGGTCAAAGGCACTACGAAAAATCTCCCAGAGTTGGCATTTGAAGGAAAAAAAGTGTTTGACGTGCCATGCTATCATATCAAATGTGCCTCCTCTTATACAGTTCCAAACCATTCTGAGGATATAATGGGGTGGTAACCTCACACGAGCAGTACTATATCAAGAGATATCTAAACAATATTATTTTGAATTTGCTGTCACAACATAAATAATAATAATAATTACTTGAGACGGCGCGCATTGTTAGGCGGTTCCTCTCTTTGCAGCATTAACCACTAGGCGGCTCGAAAAATAATTTCCGCCCCTAGGGCTTTTATGTTTTTTATATAATATTTAAAAAAATGTTTTTCTATTTTTTATAAATATTATGTAAAAGAAATATGAATAAAGAATATACAAAAAATAATAACCCCATCATCACCCTATTCCATGCTGAGGGTGTCGTAAGAGGCGACAAAAGAAAAGGTCAAGGCCGAAACCTAGCCGCTAGAGAAGGAAAACTTGAAACGAAACCCTGTGCCAACCCGCCTGGCCAGCGCGACATACTCGGTGTATTACCCTCCGTGTGAATGGAGGAGGCCCGACTCAGCAGTGGGTCATTTATGGGCTGAGTATTAGCTGTCATAAAACCTCTTTATCGCTTTCGGTCATAATATTCTAAATTCCTTTATCCAGAGGCGATGTCAACGCGGACCAAGAAAAGTCAGACAACGACGCGACGCCTACTGAGGAGGTGGAGGAAGTCTGCAAGACCGCGGAGTGGGGAACTTGGAGCGAGTGCTCTGTCACTTGTGGCATTGGGATATCCGTGAGGCGTCGCCACTTCATCAACCATATGGGGCTAAAGAAATGCCCTCTGGTGCAAGTCGGTGAGTCACCGTTTGTGTTTATTCACGATATATTGCACATTACCACCCTCTTTTCCGTTGCAACAAGTGGGAGGCAATCGAGCAAGTGACTCATGATGGTAAGTGGTGGTAAGAGGCGACTAAAGAATTTGGAAGAGGCCCGATTCATAGTGGGCCATTAAAGGGCTGAAACAATGACTTGTGAAGCTACCATTGTTCTCACACGCCATTATATGTTGACAGAGGAGACGCGCAAATGTATGGAGCCCCAATGCTCGGACCAAGAAACCGACATATCAGACCCTACATGCCCAACCACGGATTGGTCGGCATGGTCGCCTTGCTCGGCCACGTGTGGGCGCGGGGTTCGATTCCGGACTCGGCTATTGTTGGTGCCGGCTGAGCGGCAGCAGCAGTGCTCGGCGCGCGTAGAGCTCATGCAACAGAGGCCGTGCAGCGAGCGGGACGACTGTGCCATCGACATGCTCACTGCTAAACGTAAGTATTCCTATCATTCCATTTAGTCGACGTCCACCATTGCCTGTTAAGGACCATGGCGACACCGACAGAGGCTTACATTGACCAATCACCATCAGTTTAGCCAAAAAAAGTCCGCTGCTGGACTCAGGCGATATCCACAGAGGCCGGAGCTGCTCCCGAAATCCGATATTGATTGTTTAAATAAATCAAATTATTAATATTCCGATATTAAAAAGCTTCTGCTCGCGACTTGGTCTACTTATATATTATAGCCAATGTCTTATTCTGACATATGAGCTATAGTAAATTAAGTCTAAGGGTCAGTGCCGACCAACGGAGTGGCGGCGAAGAGACTAATTCAGTAACAATTTAAATTCAACCTAAAACTCTTCAGAATACATATGTATTTATCGCGACGGCGAGCGACGCGCGGCATGCGAATTCTAAATACATATGTATTCTGAAGCGTTTTACGTTGAATTTAAATTGTTACTGAATTAGTGTCTTCGCCGTGACTCCGTTAGTCGGCGCTGACCCATATTGTGAAGTTTGTAGAGTAAGAGTGTGAAGTATGTAACTGTAGCGACTACTAGCATGCTATATACTTTGCACAATTTACCTGAAAAATCTGATATAATAACGTCAACAAATATCGCCCACAAGTGCGAGAATTACGAGAAAGTCCTAGAACGCGATAGCGAAGTTTACAGAACAGTTCGCACGTTTAAGATATCCCCGATTACTGTCAGTGACGATAGGCGCCGCGGCCCCCTGTCAGACATACCACCTTGTGTGGCTGGATGATCATACCTTTGCGTCTAAATAGTTAGTTACAAATTAGTTACACTTTGTCAGGTATCTGCATGGAGGCTCCCGAGCGAGGGCCGTGTCGCGGGCTGTACCAGCGCTGGGCCTTCGTTGCCATGAAGGGCATGTGCATTCCCTTCGAGTATGGCGGCTGTCGCGGCACACAGAACAACTTCATCTCGCAGGAAGACTGTCTCAATACTTGCAGCGTTCTCCTGGGTGAGTATAATAAATACAGGGCATTTAGTGTCTTTTCTTATTAATGACGAAAAAAATGTAGTATCCGTCTCTTTTATTTATTGGTGTGATAGAAAGAATGTGTAACTTTGATTTTCTTTAGCACTATATCGAAATGTTTGTGTGTATTTGCATCTAGAGCACTCGTCAATACTTACGGCAATGAGAACGGAAGAACGTCTGAAAATTAAGAAAAGTATTGGTGGGAGAGATTTTCTTCTCCGCCAGTTAGGAGTCTAACGTAGCTTAAATTGTTTTTCGGTTGATATCACTTTGAACAATAATAACATAATCTCACTCGCCTTTTTCTCAATTTCATTGGGGTCGTATTACATACAAATGATGGTCATGACAGGTGATCCGTGAGGTGACGGATTAACAATACATAGTGTCACCATCCCATTCTATCCTGGGGATGTCGTAAGAGTCAAGAAGTAAAAGCGAGAGTTGGAAAACTTGATACGAAACCAATCCGCCTGGCCCGTAGGCTAATAAGCTTACCGTGCCACTTTTGACACGCAATTAGGTTCGAGCGTAATTACAAATTTGTATGAGCTGAGTATTCGTAGTAGGAGAAGTTCATGATGGACACCCATTCAACAGGGCTAGGCGTTGTAGTGTCAATATACTAGTATTTATGTTATTTTAAATATATGAAATAGGACGGCCAACAAAAAAAAAACCCTGTGAGTTTCTTGTCTGATCTTCTCAGCAATGGTCGCGTTCCGAAATGGTAGTAAACTGTCTAATGTTGTACTATATAAATGTTATCAATAATATGTTGACCAATTGTTAGTGTCCATCGAGACCTAAACAACATAAATGATTTGAATTGAAGAGACCGCCATGAAATAATGAAAGCTAAAATTTTAATGATATTAAAATAAGGTCGAAGTGTCTTGTGACATGGCAACAGACATGTCATGTCGAAAATGACCTTGAATCGCAAATAGTACTAGACAATAAACAGCTTTTGGTAAATGGGCCGCGGCCGGGTGGGCTGGCTCAGGTGATGTAATAGCGGTTGGACAATGTCGCCCCACGAGTGGCCTTGGGTGCCACCCTATTGTGACGTCACGTCGTCAGCTCATATGTCTCAACATTGGGACAGATTTACGGGAGTAGTAAATGTGAGGGTTCGACCTGATCAGGTCTGATAGGATGGAGAAACTGATCCGGGAGTCGAATGTCAGGGGGCGCCTTTAACTTTTAGCGGTAAAAGGCTGTTTTAACAGAGTTCAAAGAAGGAGGTTCTCAAACTAATTTCTTTTTAAAAACCGATTCGGAAATTGATTTTTAGGTCATCAATTTTATCGAAAGTGGTTCAGTAGTTTGCTTTATAAAACTTGAAATAGGTGAACAAACGAATAAACCATTTGTCAGAAGGCAAATTTGGGCATTTTTATACGACTTAGGCGGCACCTAGACCTACAATAACATTGTACAATACTTTTATTGTACATTAAGATTGAAAGGCGCTTTGAATCCAAACGATGAATTATATTGCACAATAATACGAATTGCGCAATGTTTTCGTGTTCAGTTGGAGAATAATATTGACCCTTCACGATGCTTTGGAAAAATATTGTGCAATAAAAATTAAACTCGCTCAAACTTTCGTTCAATCATTGCGCAATCTTCAATATTAACATTAGATTATATTGCACAATATAATTGATCGTCTAGGGGCCGCCTTACAAGTACAAATATTAAAAACAAATACATTTTTTTAATAAAAAATTAAAACCGGCTTCAGAAACAACTACCAAAAGCAGATACTGTACAGGTGTACGTAATTAATCATCTGCCATATGTATTTATTTTTCTTCTCTTCTACTACTACTACTCAGCCCATAAATGACCCATTTGTGAGTCGGGCCTCCTCAAGTTACGTGCAGGGTAATTACCCTACTGTGCCACGCTGGCCAGACGGGTTGGCTTAGGGATTCGTATTAAGTTTTCCTTCTCTTGCAGCCAGCCTTGTCATTTCCTTAAGATGGAATTCCTCTTCTTTAACGCAGATGTAATTAGCAAAACCAGTCCAAAAACCGCGTATCAGCAATAGGCTTGTATAAAAATGTAGAATCATGTAATTGGGTTAGGGCACGAACTGCGTGCGACCTTGTCCCGCCCGGTTTGACGTCAAATCCGCACATGACGCCATGCAGATTGACACGTCAACGTGGATTTATGGACTTATAATTGGGTGTCAGGGTAAACAGTGCCAGTCATTTGTCATTATGCTACTCATGGAGCTTTATACTGGCTCAGGGTCAAGAGGACTGGTAATCTGATATAAGTACATAATTTGTAACAAAACTAATCCTTTTAAGATTAGTGTTTCATTACGAGTCAATTAACTGCCGTCTTTTGGCTGAAATGATGGAGTTGTGACCACCAAATCACACAGAGTTCATTGGAAATTAGCCTTGGGCTAGATTTTCTGACCATCTATTATTGGTTTTGGATGCCATTTATGAATAATCAACATTTCAGCCAAAAGACGTCTACTGCTGGACATAGGCCTCCCCCAAGGATCTCCACAAAGGCCGGTCCTGGGCAGCCAGCATCCACTGCTTTCCGGCGACCTTGACCAGGTCGTCGGTCCACCGTGTGGGAGGCCTACCCGCATTGCGCCTTCCGGAACGCGGTCGCCACTCGAGGACTTTTCTGCCCCATTGGGCGTCGGTCCTGCGCGCTATGTGCCCTGCCCACTGCCACTTAAGTTTGGCAATCCGGTGGGCTATGTTGGTGACCCTGGCTTTCCTGCGTATCTCCCCATTTCTGATTCCATCTCGCAGAGAAACTCCGAGCATAGCCCTCTCCATTGCCCTTTGGGTGACTTTGAGCCTTCTGATGGAACCCATAGTGAGCGACCACGTCTCTGTTCCATATGTCATCACAGGCAACACACATTGGTTGAAGACTTTTGTCTTCAGACACTGCGGTATTGTGAACAATACTAAATATAAATAAATATCCTTGGACATTTCACACAACGCCATCTCGTCCCAAGCTAAGCAACTTAATGCTTGTGTTATGGTAACGAGATGGATGATAAACTACTTATATAATTTTTTTTTTGTAAATACATACATTTTATAGATAGAAATGACACCCAGACTCCGAGCCAGTGCCTCTGGTTTAGACAAAGACACTTGCCCGACCCGGGAATCGAACCCGGGACCCGTTGATCCAAAGGCGGCACATCTAACCACTAGACCAACGAGGCAGTCAAATACTAGTACCTACATAAATACAGCATTAGGTAATACCGCACAGAAACGCGATTATTTCCAAAGCTCGTACCGCTTATACAGCTCGTACCGATTGAAATCCCCAATAACAGTCCCCACGCCCCCCGGCAGGCATGCCACCCCATCTAGACGATCATCCTTTTACATTTAAAACAACTTTGAGAATATAGTCTGTTTACCAGCTCTATAATGCGTGTGCTGTGTAAATTAATATCTACTATCTACTATTCAGCTATAAATAACCCACTGCTGAGTTGGGCTTCCTCCAATTTTATAGAGAGTAATTAGCCTATTTGTGGTGTAGGGTTAAGGATACATAGTGTCACCACCCCATTCCATCCTGAGGGTGTCGTAAGAGCCTACAGAAGAAAATGACAAGTCCGGTAGCCCAGTCACAGGAGAAGGAAAACGTATTATGAAACCCGGTGCCAGCGTGGCGCGTTAGGCTAATTACTCTCCAAATGAACATCTGTAACGATATTTGTATGTACTTTCAGAATTATTTCCACAACATAGCAACAAAATGTACCTAAAAAGTATACGGGTAGGAATGTTCTATCGATGCAAAAATCCGTACCATGTTTGAATTTCAAAATAGATTCATCAGATTGTGTTCCATACTGTCAGTTTTACCAATAACTCAAAGCCAAAATAGCGGAGCATAAACAAGGTAATTGAGATGAAAGTATTTAATAAACGTTCAACAGGTAGGTAAGTAAATAATCTGACGCGTTCCCGTTAGTACTGAATTGTTATTGATGAGTTCATCTCCGGACGGCCGCTGGCAGTGAGCCAATTCGACGGTGCAACGGCCAACCAGGGGCTTAACTATTACACCCCACTTTAAATAATTATCTCCGAGTGGTGACGGATTTATAATACCTTGTGTCACCACCCTATTACATCCTAAGGGTGTCATAAGAGTGGACAATGGGAAATGACAAGGCCAAAACCGAACGACAAGAGAAGGAAAACCTGATACGAAACCCTGTGCCTTCTGGTCAGCTTGGCACAGTGGGCTGATTACCCTCCATGTGATTGGAGGAGGCCCGACTGAGTAGTGGGTCGTGTATGGGCTGCGTAGTTGTAGTAGGAATCGAGCGATGGAATGTTGTAAAAGTTTACTATGGTTCTTGTTCTTCTCCATAAAATTTGTAGCTAACGGCGAATAGAGTAGAATCTGGTATCATATTTGAGTCGCGGGTAAATTCTAGTTATAAATAACGTGATTATGGATGCAAAGTGTAGGCAAGAAAATATATTTATCCAGTGATATTTTTTATTGAGTTTTCAGACACGCTTTCATACTTCACGGTTTTAAATAGCTTTTCCACTCGTGAAAGCTATTTAAAACACCGTGAATCACGTATTTACTGGGATCATTGATTCATCGTATATCTACGTTACTAAGAATGCTACATTACTACATTAATTATTAATGTAGCATTCTTAGTAACGTTCAACGTTCCGTGTACCCAAATAAACCTTGCTCTGGTCCTGCTCAATCATTCGCTGGAAATCCCGAAAATCGATACAGTCTAAATAAACCGTCTTAATTGTTTCACGCTAATAATTCTGACGATGTAGGCCAGGATTCGTGATGTGCTGGCACAGCCCAAGTCTACTTGTGGTTGCTACTCGTTACGCGACTTCAAAAAAGGAGAAAGAAGCTATGTCCAGCAGTGAACCTCTTTTGACTGAAATGACGATGATGATTGTGCATGATCATTGATGGTAATGATGGCGCCTAAGTAAAACTTGACACACACCCTGTACCCTTCATGTAGTTGGAGGAGGCTTGACTCAGCAGTGGGTATTTTATGAGCCGAGTATAATATACAAGTCCTCTAAGGTAGCGACAATATGTATTTTAAACGCAATGCGAGCAATGTGTCTATCCAGACCAAGTCACAGCATAACGGGACACCAGTAGATGGAGCCCTAATAAGCATCCCAAATTAGATCTATGTCTATTTCAAATCTGACCCCGTGACCTCGCCAATTCCCTACAGACAGTGACGTCAGCGTGACGTCACGGCATGATGTCAGGCGCTCTGACCGTGATCCAGAGTTCCTTACGACTTAGTTTATGGCTTGGAAAGGCAATAAGAACGAGAAAGGCTGAACAATCTACCTACGTTAACTACGGAGTGTAAAAAAATCCCTTTATCCGTAATGAAAGGATAGATAAGACAACAGATCGATTCTCTAAAAAAGAATTGTTTAAAAAAAACCGACAAAAGTAAAAAACGTGGCCGAAGACCTAGCAACAGAAGGGAAACTTGATACGAAACCTTATGCCAACCCGTCTGGTCAGCGTGGCACAGTAGGCTAATTGCCTTCTATGTAATGGGAGGGAGCCCGACACAGCAATAAGTCATATACGGGTGGTAGTAGTAGTAGTAGAACAACATTTCAGGAAAGCTAAGCATTTTTTTCTTTCTTGAAATCCCCAGCTGATGTTCAAAGTACCTATCCTAAAAATAAGCCTAGAGACAACACACGGAACACGGCATACTAAGCTTGTGGGACCATCGATTTGTAATAAAAGTGGGTCCATTTTAATGTTGATATCTCACTCGAGCTTAAGAGAGAAACACAATTTAAACATAGGAGTTCTTCTCTTCATAATCAAAACTCATTTAATCAATTTGGCTCATTTGAGATCTTCTGACAAGTCAAACAATGTAATAACAATGTAACATCTACATTTAAAAAGTAGGTACTATTTCCTACCGGTTCGGAAAGTAGCTCTACAGGGAGATATATTAGCTATGCATTAGGGTTTTTGTTCCTGCCTGTATAGACGAGTTTTCTTTAGATAAAGAAAAGATTTTTACTAACGGCATCAGGTAGCAGATGCCGTTCTTCATGGCTATTATTTTACTTCCAGACTCATATCTCTATAACAAACATTGGTACAGCTGTTTTTATTCACACCAAACTTAATATAAACACTCACTGTATCTTTCGCATTACTTTAATATCATTTTTATAATGATAATGATGATGATAAACGAGTTTCTGTTAGGCTAGGCAAGATCATTACATTTCTTTAAGAATCTCGTCAGAGAGCAGATCTCGTAAAATTATTGTTTTTCTCCTTAGGATTACTATTTTAAATTACTATTTTATTACTTCTGTATATTGTGTATGGATTAATCACCATTTATGTATGTTATTATTTTTAACGTTTTATTTTTGTTTTTCTTATAAGTTTGGATCGTTTTCGTTTTTATTGAATTCAAAATCAAAATCCATTTGATCAAATTGGCTCATTAGACTTCTACTGGCAAATAAATTGAAATTATTCTCCATCTTTAGTCCTAAGATCCTAAATCGCCGATAGCGATAAGGCCGTTTTACATTCAGGATGTTTTATTGTTAATATATATAGCTAAAATAGCAAATAAAGTTTATACTTCTTAGTCCAGGGGCATTGTTAAAAAAAAGTGCGATAACGTTATGCAATTTGCAGGCGCCGCCGGCGCAGCCCCACCGAGTCTACCCGTTCCTGCCGTCAGCACCAACTACCCTGGGCTTAGAGTCAGCTCCATAGTACCAGCACAGAATGGTAATATCCAAACTACTCAGGTTACCTCCCGATTTCAGCTGGGCCGTATCCACTTAATGGCTTTTTGACTTTAGAACAGGGCCCACGGAAATCAAGGGGCTCTTCTATATAGAGACAGTTAGTGTTGCCCAAATGCAAGAACAAGACGAGACTTCGCCAGTCTTGGTCTTGGTCTTGCGCCAATACACCTGGTCTTGGTCTTGGTCTTGGTCTTGCGCTCCCAGTCTTGGTCTTGGTCTTGGTCTTGCAGCAAGAGTCTTGCAAGTCTTGCAATTACCTATTAGTCTATTACTATTTATTAAAGTGTAACGTTATTGTTACATATCTCAATTTCTAATTAATAATATAATAATAATAAACATTAAATCAGAATTAAATCAGTTAAATTTCTTTTCATTTCATTCCATATAAGTAATCAATATTATAATTTAAACTTACTAGAATGAATTAATATGACATCTACTACCTATCCTTACCATTTTATCCTAATCATAATACTACTTGCGTGATCAGTATAATGTATTCATTTTCATTCTAAGCACTCTGAAACTTATTTATTCTTTGGAACACCTGTAGGTACTCTACTAGGAAATTATTTTGCATGAGTATACCTACGCCCTATGGCGGCAATCAAATAGTGTCAAATGTTATGATTTGGCGTGGCGGCAACGATTGTTTTAGATTTCAAAAGAAGCCGCCGGCGCGTGTATCATAACCATGTTGTACTTCCGAAAAGCGGCAAATTTCTTTGAGAAGTAAGTACAAAACCTTTGATGCCGCATTATCAAAGTGCCGATGGTTAAAACATAACTATGCATGCACTCAGTTTGATTTTAATAGATATTTTTTTATTCGCTATGTTTATGGTATTAGTCGTAATGCGCATAGGTCCAGTTTTTCATATTCTTTGATACAGTTTTTTGCGTCTCATAGAATTCCTAAGCGTACCTACCTATACACCGAACTGTTACACCTAACTACTCAGTGAAATAGCGCTAAGTCCTAGCTGCAAGACCCAAGAGTCTTGCAGGCTATGTCTTGTTCTTGCTCAAGTCTTGCACGGTCAGTCTTGGTCTTGGTCTTGCTAAAAATACGCGGTCTTGTTCTTGGTCTTGGTCTTGCAAAAACGCAAGAACAAGACCAAGACTGCAAGACCAAGACTGAATTTGGGTAACACTAGAGACAGTGTACAATATTGTTAATGCCCATTAAGGCGCAGTGCTGGTAGGCCTCCCACACGGTGGACCGACGACCTGGTTAAGGACCTGGAAAGCAGTGGATGCGGGCGGCCCAGGACCGGCCTTTGTGGAGATCCTTGGGGGAGGTCTATGTCCAGCAGTGGACGTCTTTTGGCTGAATGATGATGATGATTAAACAGCTATTTGACACCCTCTATGTAACTGGAGGAGGTCCGACTCAATAGTGGGTAATGTATGGGCTGAGTATCACTACATAGTATAAAACAAAGTCGCTGTTGTCTGTCCGTCCCTATGTATGCTTAAATCTTTAAAACTACGCAACGGATTTTGAAGCGGTTTTTTTTTAATAGATAGAGTGATTCTAAAGGAAGGTTTATATGTATAACCTACCCCCGCTTTGCACGGGTGAAGCCGGGGCGGGCCACTAGTTAATAATATTATAATGACACGAAAAGTACATTACAATAAAGTACTTTCCGTGTGGTGACGGATTTAGAATACACAATGTCACCTCCCCAAAATATCATCGTGAGGGTATGGTAACAGGCGACTAAAGGGACGCAGGAGGCAGATCACCTAGCCGCAAGAGAGGGTCACCTTGATACGAACCGAAGACCCCATGCGCCAACACGTCTTGCCAGCATGGGCCGGTAGGATAAGTTCCTTCCTTGGTTTGGGGGAGGTCCGACTTAGCAGTGGGCTATTTGTGTGAAATGGTGGTGGATATATGATCTCTAGTAGTACGCGTGCTGGCCCATGGACCGAGTGAGCAACAATATGAACGCGTAGTTTAACTTTATAGCCCAGAGCTGTGAAGTGCGATGTCGTAAATCTAATCAAGCTTTAGTCAATTTCTACTTGAGGAATTTGTCGTTATTTTTATATGTAAATATTCCAACAACAGGATTTTTTTTCTATGGCTATCTGCCATACTTCGACAATATTTGCCAGTGTCGTGTGATAGCTGCTCATGTGTTGTATGTAGAGTTAACTAATTTTGAATTTACAATAATTAATGGGAGATCCTTTGAGGGGCGAGACCAATAGAGAGAATTGATTGAGAAAAAGTAGAAAGAAATATAGATAGATAGATATACTCTTTATTGTACACGTGAAAAAAGACAGAACACAAAAAAATACAACGCTTTGTAAAAAGGGCGGTCTTATCGCTAAATGCGATTTCTTACAGACAACCTTCGGATGGAAATTAATTAGAATTTAAGAAAGGGTAGTAAAAGGTACAATAATACTTAAACGATTAATTATATAATGTTATTAAGCAATATGGAAAGGAGAAAAGAAATAGTTGATAGAATGAATACTCTATAGTGTGTAAATGATTGTAAGTAATCTGACTGAAATCTGAAATGTCTGGTTGACATGGATTGTACATTGGCGGACTTAATGCCTACGGGCATTCTATATCAGTCAAAAAAAAAGTCTAACAGTCATTTATTATGTATAGTTCCTTAAAAAATAGAGTATAGACGCCACGGCTGTCGTAAAGCATACCACCATATATAACAGGATGAATATTCCTTGGCCCAAACTTTATCCGGCTCGAAGGACCAATTTTAGGGAGGATATAGTGAAAATT
The DNA here is from genome assembly GCA_905475355.2 of Clostera curtula. Taxonomy (NCBI): domain Eukaryota; kingdom Metazoa; phylum Arthropoda; class Insecta; order Lepidoptera; family Notodontidae; genus Clostera; species Clostera curtula. The sequence continues at coordinate 1,712,805 of FR997802.1, forward strand.
CCGTTTTTAATACAATATGGCGTTCTCCATTGGGAGCGGCGAAAAATACGTCCTTTTTCATAGATGACTTAAACTAGAAATGTCAAAATAGAGCTCTACGCTAGCGCCATAGCATATTTAACTGCTTCAATAGAGATTGCGAACCACCTTCTACACCGTCAAGAATGACCTAAAATCTTCGCAGGTGTGAACACATCAGCAAATGGCGATTGTCAGCTAAGTGCCTGGAGCGAGTGGACCAAATGCTCGGTGAGCTGCGGCACGGGATACCAGGAGCGAACCAGGAGCGTGCTGGTGAGTGACTGGGATCTACGATTGATGAAGTCGGTAACACTGACTTACGATTATGTAGACTGTTAGATAGGTCTATTTATTACCTGTCTATTTATTTTTTATTGACAGGTTATTAGGTTCAGTTCATTTACGCTGGCTATGTTCCATTTTTTAAAGAAAGAAAGATAACTTTTTATTGCGCACACTTAAGGTGGCAAACAAGAATATACGTCGATGTGTCTATATAGCTGCATCTCAGCATAATACTACAGTTTCCTTTGGTATGCACTCACATGTTACGACGTCCATTGACGAAGCCGCGTCATGAAATAACATTGCATCAACTAGGCACTGGAAATTGATAAGATTACCACTATTAGCAAAACATGTCAGTCCACTAACCTCGCCTCATCAATAATAGATCCCTTATTGGCTATGCAAGGAAATTTACCTAGCTAACTAGGCTATTCCGTATAGTTACGGATTTAAAATACTAAACGTCACCAACCCATACATACGTTGGTACATCTATAAATATATAGATGCGGCTAAAGGAGCTCAAGAGGCACATCACCTAGCCGCAAGAGAAGGAAACCTTGATACAAACCTTGTGCCAACCCGTCTTGCAAGCGAGGCACAGTAAGCTCCTTCTATAAATTTTGGAGGAGGCCCGACTCAGTAGTGGGTAATTTATCGGCTGAAATGATGATGACGAATGATAGCTACACTATTTACATTTGAGTCACCTCGTTTAACACCCACAAGACTGAAAGGGTTGCTGTATTTTAAATATGTAACCACATTTCCTAGCTTCCGAATTATTTGTGTCCTGTGTTATTATAAGTCTCTGTATGTATGTCTGAGACATTATATCTGGATCAACCAATGTAGGATTCGTTTATTTTAGGGGTATTGGTCGTCTACTTAAAGTTAGGGCAAGAAGATGCGGGCTAAGGCCCCCGAAGCCTGTCGGGTAGTTAAACCCGTGCCCCTAGTTTGGGCAGTTGAGGATCGCCGTCGGTTTTTAGTGGGTAAATGTACTTTCCGCGTCTCGGAGTCCTAAATAACTCGGCCAGATTTGATCAAAAACACAACTTACAGGTTTAATTCAATTCTAAAATTCCTTAATTGTTTATGTCGTAAAAACCCGTTCATCCTTGTCTACACGTTTTGTTTGCCTGTCGTTTTAAAAGTCATTTGCATGTTTAAAAAGTAAACATAAACACTTCGTTTACAACAAACCTTTAGCTTGATTTTTAAGTCAATATTCCACTGACCTTCAGCAGTTAAAAAGGCATGCATATGCATTAACATTATTATGACTGTAAATAAAAAAAGATAAAGTTTTTTTAGGATTTCGCGATTATTACAGTATATTTTTTTGTGTCGATATATTTAACATTTATTTAATTAGTTTATGTAGGTATAACTAGTTTTACAAATCGAAGTTACAATTATAATTGTACAATTTGAGTCTATGGGCTCAGTAGTAGCAGGTATTTTCAATAATCAAATCAACATTTCGGCCAAAAGATATCATTACGGCTTTGTAAATAAGTAATTGTAAAATTGGGTTCATAACGACTACTCCGCGATTAGAACACGTTATTTTTACTTATTTTCGAGTTAACGTGTAATCATGACTTGGCTGATCTTGACTTGGGCCAATCGGTCTAGAATGGCTGCATACCATACGTTGTATTAAGTATTATTTTATTCAATAAAACAACCAGCGTGGATTGGCGGTTAGCTCAGTATTTCGGAAATCTAATACAGTCCTCGCCAATCTTTATCAATCTATAGCCCCTCTGAATGTAGCCGTGGGTACGAACTTGCGCATCGTACATTTCATAACCAATACGAACGTAGCTCACTCACACTAAAACGCGGGTGGCGAGGAAGCTTGCGGGTGAAAAACGGCGCGCGCGGGCGTGCCCTGCCTCCCCGCCCCACGTACGTCCCGCTGATAAGTACCTGATTTTGTGTTGTGCGCAGGGTAATGCGGCTACATTCAGAGCGGCCATAAAGATTGGCGAGGACTGTATTAGATTTCCGAAATGCTGAGCTAACCGCCAATCCACTATGGTTGTTGTAGTGAGTAAAATAAAAGCGCAGTGAGCAGTTATTTAACTTGTGTTTTTATTGTACAGGCGCAGCCGGGTCCCAACGGTACACCCTGTCCAAGGTCGCTGCTGAGACGCCGCAGGTGCTACCGGAGGTGCTAATCAGCCTCACACGACCTCCGTGAACAGGAATGGCGCACAACTTATCTACATGGCATTTACACAGCATTTACATTGAAGATTATCGTTATGCATTGTATAGACAAAGATTTTATTTACCAAAACAAAAACATTAGTATGTAGGGGGGTAAAACAACGTTATTCCGCCGGTTCCAGGATCAAAGGAAAACAAATCTTTTGTTCTTATCGTTGTATGGCTTAATAACGTGTTCTTTATACATGAAACAATAATTTTGTAGGTTTAGTGCAAATACCTCTTGCGGCTTATAACGACTTTTTGCCATCACAAAATCGACAAACGATGCGAAGTCGGTGCTTTTCTGAATCTGTATTTGTATTTGGGTGCTTTATCTAGGTAGCAACACTAACAGGACTCAAATTTAAATCGATTTTCCATTCGAAATATACAGATTGCCTGTTCCCGAATAGTAAACAGATTATGACATTAAGTTAAAATTGTGTTTAAAATTAGGTAAATTGATGTAAAATGTTTACAGTTTATCATAAATGTGCTAATGACGGATTGTTTATACAATTTGTTATTTCTTAAATACAAACCATTGACCTGAACTCAATAATGTGTGTTTTTTGTATAAATTGAAATCCTGAATTATCTAACAGGTTTAAATAACCGAATGTCTGCAAATATAATCGAGTGGGGTCTCAAATGAAAGCGCATCACGTGCAACCACTCCCACTTATTTATTACCTGACCCCTGGTCCCCCAACGCGAAGTATTTATTTTTATTTTTAACTTTTTAAAGGTTATTGTGTCGGGGGTTTATTTAAATTTTTAATTTAATTTTTATTTTATACTTTTTATAGGTACATACTTATTATAATGTAGATTTTGTTAAATTGCACGTGATGCGCTTTCATTTGAGACCCCACTCGATTATATTTGCAGACATTCGGTTACTCTTCCCCACTTTCACCCCTCATAACTTTTAAACGCCTCACCCGATTTTCATCAAACATGTCTAAGAACACTCGCCCGTAACTCACCTTTCATACAAAAAAAAACTTTAAACCTATTCTACACGGTTGGGTCCAACCACCAACAGAGGTCACCTTGGTTGAGTTGGAGCAAAAAGCAACCGTGTAGAAGTTGGTTGATGTCAATATTTGGTTGACCAACCGAGTGGACTTCCAACCACCTTGATCGTGAGCGCATCCCTCACTACCAAGGACCAATAGAGGACATTGGGTTGAAGAGCGACCGTGTGGATGCTTGTTGGCCTGCGACCGTACGTAGTTGCGGCCAGTGTTGCCATATAAACAGATTTATCTGTATCTTTATAAATATAATTCAACTGATCATGAACGTAGAAAGAACAGCGGACGGAATCCCGTAGGTATACCATTATTAAGAAGCATAATTGTAAATTAATATTATAATACTCCTGAAAATAAAATGAAGTAAAATTATATATTTAAGTGGCTTAGGAGTCGAATGATCGAATTTTTAGTAATTATTATTTATTTTATTTTATTGGACAACAAAACAGGTAACAGTTAATAACTAAACTTAATATCTAATAAACGAATCTATCCTAGGTTGGAACCCCTAATAATGTTGACACATCATGTCGTAAAGTTACATATTAAACAAAGTACAAAGCAACTATTATTATACTTTATCATAGAATCTGAAAATGTCTAAAATTTATCTTCAAGTTCTAAATCTGTCCGAAAAGCATCTTTTGAACCGTATTATGGAAATGTGAATGTAGGTATGACGACTGATAGGTGTGTGTGGAGACTACCACCTAGTGTGGGACAGGGGCCGTAAGATGATAATGGTGTTTATAAATATGACGATTTATAAGAGTTTTGTGATGAAACCTACGTAAATAAAGTTCCTTTTGAGTTTGAGTTTGAGCATTTTAGTATGGCGAGAAGATTTCTAGATTTGGGTGAGTTTAACATAGATAATTATCATTCATTATAATTGAAACTGAATCTACTAAACCGCTAGAAAATTCCACCAGCCACTAAAAGCAATATTTCGCCACTAAAAGGGGAGTCGAAACCACGAGTTTTAGTGGAAAATACCACTAAGTTGGCAACACTGCTGACGAGTTGTCTCAACTACACATCGTGTAGATTGAAAACCAACTTTGGTTGGAACAACCAAGGTGACCTCTGTTGGTGGTTGGACCCAACCGTGTAGAATAGGTTTTATTGAAATCGCTTCATCCGTTCGCGAGCTACGGTGCCGCAGACAGACACGTGAAACTTATAACACCCCTCTTTTTGCGTCGGGGGTTAAAAAACCCATTTCGCAGGTAAATTTTGAAATATTTCTGGACATCAGACAAACAACTATATTTTATTTACGACAAAAGTGAATAGACTAGCTTACTGCAGTAAATAGATAAATAAACACATAATACTGTTTACGCATTCTTATTTACAACTTTAAATTAAAATTATATTCCATATTTGGACCTCCGCCATGACGTATTTTTCGTGGAAGGATATTTTCTCTCAATGTGCTAAGCTCGCAAAGGGATTCAAATCAACACCATACCAATTATAATATCAATTATCCAGAGAAAAGGAATCATCTGGTAATATTTTCTACCTATATCTTCTGAATGGGATGGTTCGGTGGAACCACTATACTTCTATACTATTTATACTTATACTTACTTACTTACTTATTACTTACTAATAAATAAAATTGGAGTCATCATCATCAGAGTCTGTTTGTTCCGGCTAATCTCTGGTTCGGCTGGACCGATTGTGACGGGACTTCACTTATAGGTAGCTGATAATATAAGGAGTAACTTAGGCTATTTTTTAGACTAGCTTCGCCCCGCGGCGCGGCGTCACCCGCGGTACTACAATAAGTAAGCGCGGGTGAAACCGCTTGGCGCAGCTAGTTCTTCATATAAAGTCAAAGACAAAATACGTACAAAGACACGTTGATTGTTGATTTTGAGGGGTTTAGTTATATTTTTTTTTATTGTAAATACATTGTTCAGGGAGCTACGCTAGAAAACGCACGTTACATTTGCTAAAACATTGCGTTGGTGCTTATAGATTACACTGAATGCCAATTTGGTTTGTTCGAAATAAGGTAGTTTACCATCTGTTGAAATACATTCCACGGAAAAAAAAATCGTTCAGGAAGTTTCTCCGATCACAATGCCGAGTCAAGGTCACGCTTTTTGCATAATGCGCCATTTTCACAGATAGTTGATACCCAATTTCACGATGCCTGGTTCTGGCTGATAAGCAATCTGAATTGGCATGCCTCGACCTTCCTGGTCAGTCACAATACCGCGGAAACATGCCTCATTACCAGTCTATCATCTGTGTAGATTAAATCCCGGTAACATTGATTACCTATATGGAGATGGTCTAACAAAAACCTATCGAAATGAGAGTCGAGGTCGTTCTGAAATTCTATGCATAATTCGTTTTTTTTTTGTGTAGGTATTGTAGTCGATGTTTTTCTGATCCTATATTTTACCACGAAGGTTTCGTGGGATATGCAATTTTATTTTATACTAGTAGCCCGCCCCGGCTTCGCCCGTGCAAAGCGTGGGTGGGTTATACATATAAACCTTCCTCTTGAATAACTCTATCTATAAAAAAAAACCGCTTCAAAATCCGTTGCGTAGTTTTAAAGATTTAAGCATACATAAGCACGGACAGACGCAGCGACTTTGTTATAAACTATGTAGTGATTCTATGATCTTAGCTAAGTGTGTTCATCAGAAATATCGACACTTCTGTTCTGGTTGTAGGGTTTTTGTGACACACTAAAAGCACGAAATTCTCTACTCAAGCCAACTGCCTTGCTTCTGTAGTGAACGCATGCTACATACTATACACTGTTTACCCGAAAAATCTGAACTAATTACATCAAGAAATATCGCCTGCAAATGCGATAATTACGAAAAAGTCTCATACCGCGATAGTAAAATTTCAAGAGCAATTCGCAAGGTAAGATATCCCCGACTACAACTATCCGGGGGATAGGCGCTGCGACCCCTAGCCAGACATACCACCTCGTCTGGCTGGATGATCATCCCTTTGCGCCTAAACTTTTATGTCTTTCTAGCTTGACAGTGGCTTGGAAGGGGAATAGAGACTTGACCCTTGAAGTTAAATTGACTAAGGAGCGCTTTATATCTTTGGCCTCGTTGATAGAGCAAGGGTGTCCCGAACCCGTTCCTCTGGCCGGTGGTAGATACCATGAAATATAGGCTCTGTTCATCAAGGCAGAAATCGTTGTCAAATCCAGGATTTCACATTTTGTCACACCCTGTACAGACACAACTGAATCGAGAATCCACCAAGGGAATAGTGGTAAATTAGGCTTTGCTGGCTAGGCCAAATTCCATAGCAATTAAATTCTCTGCCCGCGGTCACGGGATAGTATGCGTCTATTGTGCAAAGTACCTCTATCGATATTTTTGTTGTGAATCACAGATATAATCTATATAAATATCCTAAATATCCTTGGACATTTCACACAACGCCATCTCGTCCCAAGCTAAGCAACTTAATGCTTGTACTTTGTTAATTGTGTTAATGCCCAATATACTACTATGGTGTTTATGTGTATCAATGTCTTTTCATGCAAAAATTTCATTTTCATTCATTCATCTTCATGTTTTGTATTAATTAGTTATTATTTTGTATAATTTTTGAGCCGTAGTGGCTGTAATAAACGATTAATAAACGTTTCTTTCTAACGGGTATGATTGGGAATTGGATCAGAATAGGTTCTGCTAATCGCAGAGGTAGGAATTATACACGCTTTTGACACAAGAACTTTTTAATTTAGGAAGTTAATACTAGGAATTACAGTAGCAGACGAACACTTCAATAGGAAATAGATGTATTAAATCTGTCTACCCACGTGATGCCATAAGGCACGGACATACACGGCCAGTAAACGCATTCGTCACGGCCGCTTAACACAAGGACAAGCAGTTAAATGAGTGTATTATTTCACGTCTTTGCGGCAGACGCCGCACCTTGACCTTCGCACAAGACTAGACTAGCCAAACGGTTTCTGGAAACGGGATACGCCTCGATTTGGACAACTTCGACGTTGACATAATGACAAGGGGCTTAGAGAATTTTTGTTAAAGAAACATCTTGACCTAAAATCTATGCTCCACAATAGTCGTTTTCTGGATTACTTTGGCGCAGAGGTGATGCGTAATTCACACAATCGAAACTAGTACCAGTAAAATTTATGTTTATTATCTAAGTATGTTTAATATCAATGTGTAATAATCTCGAAAACCTAATATATCCTATTATACTAAATGATTTTTTGTTCTAAAGTTTGTAATTTTTAAATAATCAAATACAATAAAATATTTGTACCATTTATGTGTTTAAATACAGTTAGCTATTTTTAATTGGCTTTTAAAGCGATTAAAAGCAAAACAGTAGGCTGGCAATCATTTTCTTTTTTTTAAGAAACGAATCTCTCCCTTGCTCCAGGCATAGCCAGTACCGCGGGGCTGTTTACCAAAGACACTTGCTCGACCCGGAATCGAAGCAGGACCCATGATCCAAAAGCGGCACATCTAACCCCTAGACCAACGAGGCGTAGTCTAATAATGAGTTATTATTAACAATATTGCGAAGTCTCGAGTTTCGCAAACGAGTGGTGACTGCAACAGCACAATCAAACCAGATTCTTTTCCTATGTTCCGACGTGCCTCGCGTACTAATAGGAATATTTAACGTTTTATTTTGCTTTTTTGTTACGACTTCTTGTTTTGCTCAAGCGCAATTTATGCGTAGCACATAGCGCATAAACACGTAACGTGGAACAGAATAACGATTGGCTTTATCTTTTTTTTTATCCGTGACTTGACCGCCTTTGACCGTAGGCTTGCATGATGGAAAGCAACGCCAGAGTCTAAGATGGTGCAGGCAATTCAAGGAAAGCCCCGGGCACCGGCTCTCACATACACACCACGGAACACAGTTAAACTGCTTGCTGACTTAAATGTGAGGGTGGTAGTTAGCCGGGCGGACCATTAGATCCTACCACCAAGCGTGCTGGGTTTTGTCGACTTTTACAACACATGTTTTTCCCCAGCAGCGTGCGTGCGGTGGGGAAGTCTAATATTCTGGCCCCTCCCCACACGGGTAAGATGACATATTGATACCTACGCATTCATTAAATTGAAGTCTACTACTATACTACTCAGCTCAAATATGATCCACCGAGTGCATTTGGAATTCGCACTAAGTTTCACATTTTTACGCGAAATATGTTCCAGATTTTTTCTTAAATAGCATGGTTTAACAGACATTTAGAATAAAAATGCATTTATAAAAAGCTATTATTCTGAAGTTACATACATACACTGCCCGTGTGGTGACGGAATTAAAATACATAGTGTCACCACACCACAACATTCCATCCTGAGGGTGTGGTAAGTGCCGACAGAATGAAATGATAAGGCCGAAAACCTAGCTCACGTGAACGAAAATTTGATACCAAAGCCAATCCGTCTGGCCAGCGTGGCACAGTAGGCTGATTAGTTACATGGAGGGTATGTAACTAAAGGAGGCCCGACTCACCAGTGGGTCATTTACGGGCTGACTAGTAGCAGTGCCTAAACTATCAAATTTGGAGTTTAACAGAGTGAATAAAACATGACACTTAATCAGTGGCGGATTTACAGTTGCCGCCCATAGGCTATTCAATTTTTTTAGACGCGCTTTGATATTGCGACTGGCTTCCACTCTTTTTCCCCCTCAACTGTGCTGCCACCTTGTCGTGGTGAGGGGGCTTGAGTGCCTCAATAATCCGTGGGGCCATACCGGCCAGGGCTTCCCATGCCGGGCGGGCCCACGGGGAGAGGTGAGACGAAGAGCGGCACCCAGCGCCGCAGTGGACTGGGGCTCCAAGGACTCCTCTGTCCTCAGAGTTGCCCTTCGAGTCCTGGACCGCTGAGATGCACCAACGCCCTCGGGTTGTCGCTAACCGTAGGGCTGACGGGCCTCCTTCTGCGAGGCCGTTATGTGGCAGAAGGGGGCTACGGGGCGGGTCGTATGGAGGGAGCTCGGGCTGACCCGCGCCGCGGACGGAGGCAGGGGTGGAGAGGGGTCGCGACGATGCGAACCCCTTCTGCCCTCGCCTGAGAGGCCGGTGGTGGGTCGGGGGAACTGCAATCGACGAAAGCCTCGATGACTGAGGGCGTCCCAGTGTACCGGGACGCCCTCTCTGACAGTCGCTTGCCCGTTGCGGGCACCACGCCGGGACACAGTAGAATGCGTTTACGCGAACTTGTGGCGCCCCAAGCGCGCCGTGTGAGGGTATACCGCTGGGGTTTTAGTGGGTAGACGACTCTTGGGTAGACGACCCTTGTCGGTGTCCCACATAATCACCGACCTCTCCCCGGGGGGCGGTGGTATGCATAAAGCATTTCCCCAGCGACAACAAAAAAAAGGCGTCCCGTCTTTCGACGACCTTTTTTTTTAGACGTCCTAAATCTGCCACCCCTTAAAATATGCCGCCCTTAGGCTCCAGCCTACTCAGCCTATTGGTAAATCCGCCACTGCACTTAATTTATTCATCCATTGAACACGATTTATGTGGGAAGGCGTAATGGATGTAGTCCGATTAATTGTTTGGTCAGACGAGAAAATACCACCGCAATTACGAAGCATTAACACGAACGTAGGTTGTTGTTTTATAAATATCGATGGCAATGCCACGCTAAACACGCGGAGCGGAGGTGGCAGGATTGTTCTCTATCGACCAAAATTGTAAGCGAATTCAAAAAAGGCAAGCGCGATACATAATCAGCAGGAAACTGTTTGAAAAGTCACAAAATACATACGAATTGAAACCTCCTTTATGAAGACGCTTGCAAAAGAGAGAGTCTTCATGTTATGAAAAGAAAAAAAAGTAAGTACTTATTGAATTTAAACTCATTAGGTTTTGCGACTAACCTGCACTGTCAAACCAGAATGTTTCGGAAACGTTCTGCTAGAAGAGTACTTAAAGTTATTAAGTACAAAACAAAAAAGACGCATTGAAATGTATAATGCAAGTAGCCGATATCTTTGTTCGTGACCAAGGCGCGTAATGCGTAACAAAACGTTTGATGAAAATCGTTCTTAAACCTTTATTGAAATTATCTAGGCCATACGTATAACCTATAAAGTATTTGTTGGTTATATCACAGATAAAATAATAATCAGTAATATCTTTATTATTGTAAATATTCACGCGTAACTACCTATTACGTGCCGCGTACTCACTTATGGTCGCAATTTAGGTTAGCTTAGTTTGTACAACAAACCTAAGTAAAATTTAATTTGATAGTAGTGGCCAGCATGCTACATACTTTACTTACACAATTTCCACGAAAAATCTGAACTATCAACATAAAAAATATCGCGTATACTAACACGAGAATGACCAAACATACCTATATGTGCCTATATATATGCGATAGCGCAGTTTACAGAGAAATCCGCAAGGATAGGAAAACAGAGAGGTCCTCGAGTAGCGACCGCGTTCCGGAAAACGCAGTGCTGGTAGGCCTTCACGATGGACCGACGACTTGGTTAAGGTCGCCAGAAAGCGATGGACACCGGCGGCTCAGGACCAGCCTTCGTGGAAATCCTTGGGGGAGGCCTATGTCCAGCAGTGGACGTCTTATAACTGAAATGATGATGATGACGAATAAATTCCCGACGACAGTTATCGGGGGACACAGCGGACATACACGTACACTGTCTGTCAGCATGACCATTCCTTCGCGCCTAAAGCATTATCTATACTAATATATAAAGCTGCAGAGTTTGTTTGTTTGTGTGTTTGTTTGTTTGTTTGTTTGAACGCGCTAATCTCGGGAACTACTGGTCCGATTTCAAAAAATCTTTCAGTGTTAGATAGTCCATTTATCGAGGAAGGTTATAGGCTATATTTTATTTTCAAAAGAATTAGGGATCCGTATGCAAATTGCGATTTTGTAAACCAAGGTGTAAAATCGAAAACCTATTTATGCGTGCGCTGCAAAAACTATTGACAATAGAACAAAATGATGTACTACGGGTTTGTAGGTATTATAAAGATCTACAAAAAAGTCCATACGAGAGCACATATCTAACTATCATAGTTTAGTCACAATAACCGATTTTAGTTTCATAAAAATATGCACGGGTTCGAAGCCCACGCGGGCGATAAATATAGGTATTATTTTATATAACTACTTTACTTAGGTACTTTAATCATTATACATACTATATTTAGCGTTATATTGAATGAACCCTTTATGGTAAATGTCATAGATTATACATTTATTTAACAGTGACTTTGTTTACTGTAGTATGTCCTGTTTGGAAAAATAATAAAATGAAAAACATGGTATACCTATTTTTCGGAACCGTTCCGCCTTTACTTGGTAAGTGTGTTTCATTTCATAAATGTAGGACACAACATGTCACCTTTCCAATAACACCTAGGTATTTCATTTCTTGATTACACACGTGACACGAATCGATGTTATTGGGTCCCGCGGTAGTCATGTGACACCACTTACAGAGTTGAACTTAATTTTGTTATTATTAGAATATTGGTCTTTGTAGATAATATTATCTAATATTTTGTAGGTACCGACGTGTTCAATTTCCAAAACGTGCTTCTTTCAACAGTGATTGTACCTCAATTGTTGAGATAAAAATCCTTCTAATCTTATCAGAGTAGGTATTACGAGTAATTTCAACTTACTTTTATTAATGAAACTAGCGACCCGCCCCAGTTTCGCACGGATGCAATTATGAACATCTACATTTATCAGTGTTTCTCTACAATATTATGCATGTATTACTTCCTCTTGGATCACACTATCTATTACAAAAAACCGCTTCTAAATCCGTTGCGTAGTTTTAAAGATTTAAGCATACATAGGGACGGACAGACGACAGCGACTTTGTTTTATACTATGTAGTGATATGTACCTACACATCTTATCCCAAAATCTATAATATTAGTGTAATTTCGGAATTGCATAGATACCTACTGATTCGGTCCAGTCCAGGTCCAGTATGTACAGTAGCTGGTGGCAAAGACAAAAGATCAGTGGTGGGGGAAAGTTCGCACATAATCAACCGTGTGAGTCTCGCATCCCTTCGCCGCCAATGAGATACAAATATAGTCTACTGCACAGTCCAGGTCAAAGTTCAAGTTTTTTGCCGGCAATTATAACAATGCTTTTATGCGTTAGGTAGATTTTAACTTCCATTAAGTAGGCAGTTAAGGTTAGCTGTGGAAAAGACAAGAATCCCTATTAACTATTGCCAACTAAAATTCGTGCATTAGATCATTTATTCATAATTAAGCCAAGCCTATTCGAACCGCAATATATCTCTCTCATGGCATAATAGATGGCGTTGCGTGCAATAAGGTAGTAAATCTGTCTATAAAAATATCACTACGCTAACACTAAGGTGCGGCAAATGACTCAGAAAGTACTTGCTGTCAAGTTCAATGGCAAATTAGCATGATGATGATGGTCGGTTTTAATAGTCGATCATTTGATTCACAATCAAACAAAAGTTTCCAACAAACGTAATGTGTTGTGAATGATCTATTCTATTCATTCACGGCACGTTCGTCATCATTCCCAAAGAGACTTCACAATTTATTTTTGTTACAATAGAAAGTGTTCATAATCTATTTGAAGAAAATCACTAAACACGCGGAAGATTCTGCACTATTTTGTGACGGCAGTTTCTTTAAATAAAATTATTAACTGCCATTTGTCAAACATCGTCAACGTTCAAGAAAACATAATGTTACTAAAAATGCTCACTTTTTCCCACTGCAAAGGAGAGTTTATGCTAGATAGATAACTGTTATATTTCTAAAGCTGCGTATGCGCTTTTATTTATTAGACACCAATCTGAATCTGAGTATACTTTAGATCCCTACTATGTACCTACCCTCACGTAATTCTAATTCACCGCGATTTTAACGTCAGAGGTACAATGCCTATCAAAAAACTGTTAGACCGAACCGATAAATAGGTAGGAAGACAATAATAGTACAGAAACGCGTGCTATGCGTGCCTCTGTTGTAAATATTATAGCAATAGAAATAGAGTTAGATCGATTACAAGCAAATTATTTGAACATTTCGGTTTAAATTTGTACATTCCATGACGCTTGAAGCGTTCCATTCCTAAAACTGTAACATCATATAGATATACAGTATTCATGCAGAACATTATACATATATGATGTCACCACCCCATTCTATTGTGAGGGTGTAAGAGCCGAGAAATGAAATGACAAGGCCCATAATCGGTTAGATTTCGTGCAAGAGAAGGAAAACTTAACACAAGAACCCGTGCCAACCGGTGTGGCCAGGGTGGCAAAGTAGGCTTATTGTAATTACACTCTATATAACTGGAGGAGGCTCGACTCGACTCGCAGTGAGTCAGTTAAGGGCAGTAAAGTTAAAAAAAAATAAAAAAAAAATTATTAACAAGTTCTTCAATTTAGTAAATGTCCAAATAATATTAATAAAATTAAAGCGTGCCTTGAATCTGTATAAGTCTCAGAAAATATCAAATTACATAAGTACACTTAAAATATCTCAAAGTTTTATTAGTCCTAACCAACATATCACTAATTTATAATAGCAATAGCACAAGTGTACGTTTGATAATTGGCCTTGTGTATCCGTTACACATGAGAGAACTAATCAAATCTCGTAACACAGTCGGTCGTTCCACGTCACTGAGTCATACTAGGAATTAAATTCAATCTAATGTGGAAAAAGATGTTTTCATCCTTAAAAGTATTACTTCTATCGATAGAAACAGTCCATTAGTCTTACTCCTACTAAAAACTAGTAGTGATAGGTGTGTGTGGAGACTAGGTACCTAGTGTGGGACAAGGGCCGTAAGATGATAATGGATATTATAAATATTACGATTTAAAAGAGTTTTGTGATAAAACCTACGTAAATAAAGTTCCTTTAGAGTTTGAGTAAGAAGTTAAATCACACATTACAGTTATTTTTTCTTTAAATAAAAAACGAAACTTCGAAACTAAACGATATATTAATTTAGTTCACAAATATGAAATATACGAACACAAATAACACCCACATTCAGAGCAAGTGCCTCTGGTTTACACAAAGACACTTGACCGACTCCGGAATCGAACCGGGAACCCGTGATCCAAATCATTTATTTATTTGATTAAATTGTTCCGTGTGGTGACGGATTTAGAATACATAGTGTCGCGACTTGAAACCGTATGCTAATCCATGTGACCAGCGTGGCACAGTAGGCGAGTTACCCTCCATTTGAATGGTACTGGATTTGGATGGGTCATCATCATAATTTCAGCCAAAAGACGTCCACTGCCAGACATAGGCCTCCCCAAGGATTTCCACAAAGGCCGGTACTGGGCCGCCCGCATCCATCGTTTTCCGGCGACTTTAACCAGGTCATCGGTCCACCGTGTGGGCGGCCTACCACACTGCGCTTTCCGGAACGCGGTCGCCACTCGAGGAATTTTCTGCCCCATCGGGCGTCGGTCGGGTCGGATGCGTACTTTATTAGAAATTAGCAGATTTGGGGTCCTATAGCCGCATGCTTAAGCGACACTCCAGTGGTATGAAACACATCGTGGAATTTATAATCAGCAATATAATCATATGATTAGTAAACTGCTTACCTACGTCGTCCATGTAGCTATGGTTTACAAATATTGTACCCTATAAATAACCGTGATATTCAGGCTATTAGAATATCGATACGAAACATAATGAGCCCTTTCAAGTTCGAAAATTGCTTAAAAAGTATCCACTAAGTATAATTTATTCAACTGAATTATTAAGCAACTAGACGCAACTTTATTTCCTTAGTGTCGACGCTCATAAATAGTTAGCTAAGCAACCAAGAGGGTTTAGCTGCGTATAAAGTGAGTCGGCTCGATGGACATAAATATAAAAAGTATTATCAAAACACGAAAATATCACTACATATTATAAAACAAAGTCGCTGTCGTCTGTCGGTCCCTATGTATGCTTAAATCTTTAAAACAACGCAACGGATTTTGAAGCGGGTTTTTAATAGATAGAGTCATTCAAGAGGAAGCACTGATAAATTTAGAGGTTCATCATTGCACCCGTGCGAAGCCGGGGCGAGTCACTAGTTATATATATATATAAATGAATGTTTGTCTGTATGTCCTTTATAGAATCGTAAACTATGCATTTGATCATGTGTTGATCTTCAGCAAAGTTGAAGATCGTGAGCCCTGAAAGGTTTCTGAACGATTAACGTAAACGCACCTAATAACGACCCATTAAAATCCGCGCCCATTACCGCCCTATTCAGAAAACTAGATTTTTAATGTGATGTATTAAAGGTAAACAAGTGGTTGCTTTAGAAAAAAAATAGATGTATTTGTATTGCAAATGTTCATATCTTGTTTGTGTACGTAACTTAACGATTTAAAGAATAATTGGCCAATTCGTCGGTGAACGCCGGTGATAGTGCATTTTCCATAGAGTGGCGTTCCCGACGACGTAAGTACTCTTGTTTCTTTCTTAGCAAAATATTATATCTTCAAGCATTTTAATGTTACTTCTAGTTCTTTTGATGCATTTATCATACTTTCAGAAACACAAATAATAATAAATTTTACTGAGATACTATTACATATTGCTTAAAATTCAAAATTAAAAATAGGCGGTAATAGGAACAAAAATCACAATTTTATTCCCATTACCGACCCAGTTGTTAAACATGTCGCTGATAAGTACATTTCGTAACTTTTTTGTGCCATGATTTTTGTTAAAATGCTTCAATTAAAAGGCAGGACGATACACTAACTCAGTTCCTTAGTATGTTAACTTGTATTTGAGCTATTAACGCCATATATTTAAGAGCATTAGTATCCATAAAAATATAAATGTTCTTCTAAATATTTAGTAAATATTTTGACGAATAAAGGAGGTATAATTTTTCTAATATTGTATAATTTTATAGTTAAAATATTATTATTATTAAAGATTTATAATAACCGCACCATTTAAAATCATACAAATGTCCAAAAACCACAAGTATTTAGGGTCGGTAATTGGTTATACGATTTCCTTTAATAATACCTATTACCGATCTACTTGTACATTTACAACGAACACCCTTACTACCTATTTATTTTCAAGTTATCATAAAGTTACCTAATTAACATTATAGTATTCCTTAGTAAACATACATATTTTACATAAAAATTTAAAATACCGTAAGCTTTATTATACAGTAATACATAACTCAATGCAAAAATCGCCTTTTAGAGATGTTATTTTCTATACCGGAGATCAAGATCTAAAACATTATCTCCGAAACCATCAACATCAACTCCGAAACCATGGACACCAACTCCGAAACCATCAACATCAACTCCGAAACCATCAACGCCAACTCCGAAACCATCAACATCAACCCCGAAACCATCAACATCATAAATTCAAAGTACATGCGTGAATTTGAGCTCTGAATCTCTTTATAGTACTATTATTAATATATCAGAATATTGTAAAACTCCCCTAAAATCTACTACAATCAGTAAAAACATTCCAAAAGACGAGACATGATCTTGGATTTTATTCTGAGAGTCTGTTGAATCAATTTCTTAATCTTATTTTATTTTTAATTGTTAATCTATTTTGATTCTGATTTGACATGACTGCCAGACTTAAAATTATATAGTATTTTTATATTTCTATGTTACATTTTGTTAATAATAGATACCAAATGCCGCATTGATTATATATTATAGTACAATCAATGCTGGCCTTTTGTAATTTGTTATACATAATTGGTATAAAGAAGATTTTTTTGACTGATTTAACGCTGTTATGTATATAATATGATAGGAACACAAATAATTTGTTATGTGTTGATAACATTTCGTACTGTATTGGAGCATTTAAATAAATAGTTGAACTATTCTAAATACTAACTATACACGAGCATTTTTATTTAACTTTAACGGTTTCATTTATTTAGTGGTCGGTATTAGGTGTCACATAAACGGTATTAGGCACACACCCTATATTTTGGATCGGTAATAGGGACATGGCCCTTTTTTCTTTTAAGTTGTATTTAATTTTTAAGTAATTATTAGTATAACTATTTCTATATAAGAATAGAAAAATGGATAATTTCAGTACTTGAAAAACTATTTTGATTGGCACCACATATTATGAAAGTGCTTATTTTTTGGACATCAATCCGAACTCGGCTTAAACTGGCGGTAATGGGTGCGTTTACGTTAAATATTTTTGTAATGTCTTTCCTTCAAATTTATTTTCGTTACTGGCGTAGCAACGCGTGCAGGGTACAGCTAATAACCAATACAAATATGTAATTAGAATAGAACACACACACTATACATACGCACAATAGAATACTACACACTTACATTAAAACACAGTAGAGAAGGAACTTGAACAATTTAATGAGACTTATATTAAACGTTGGTGTCAAGTTATGTCGGAACTGTCTTCAAAGCGTTATTTTAATTTATTGGTAATTTTAACACAATTACATAATTGATTATTGACGACGATTTTTATACCAAATCACTGAACCGATACCGATACTAATCTGGAACCATAAAAATATTGTTTTTAATCTGTTTAAACAGGATAAAACAAAAACCCTATAGCAGCTACGAAAGGATCGATAGTACTAGCGCCACGGATGCTCTCTCTAAAGTTTCAGGAAAATGTAATGCAAAGTACTCGCCAATCTTTATGGCCGCTCTGAATGTAGCCATGGGTACGAACTTGCACATCGTACATTTCCATAACCAAATAACCAATACGAACTCACTCACACTAACACGCGGGTGGCGAGGAGGCTTGCGGGTACAAAAAGGCGCGCGGGGGCGTGCCCTGCCTCCCCGCCCCGCGTGCGTCCCGCTGATACCTGATTTTGTGTTGTGCGCAGCGTAATGCGGCTACATTCAGAGCGGCCATAAAGATTGGCGAGGACTGTACCTTTCATATAATAATTATGAGACACCAGCTGACGACATACCCGTGTAATGTGTAATCATAACTCAAAATATCGGTACAGACAACCAAAGAAACAAAATGGAATTCTAATTACTAAGTACGTGTACATTTTTTTTTTAATTTACTATTATTAAAAAAAGCCGTGCGCAATATAGGTTTAACCTAGTGCAGAGGGCACTAGGTTAAACGTATATCGTTAAACGTATATCGCGCGCGGGGGCAGTTTACAAACATGAAATTCACGAATACAAATGATACCCAGACTCAGGGCACTTACACAAATACACATGTCTCCGAAATCGAACACGGGACCCCGTGATCCAAGGCGGCGCATCCAACCATAGACCAACAAGGCAGTTAACCGACAGAAACTTATTACTTTATAGGATTTAAAAGCTACTATTGATCGGCCAGTAGACAATAAGCCAGGCTCTAACTGTTTACAGCTAGCCTGTGTTAGTGACCCAATGTAGGTAAGGGTAGTTGACCTATATTGCGAACGGACACCACCCAGACAGAACCTTGAGCTAGTTCTGGTAATGTCAAACCAAATAATTGGTGCGAACTACATTATCACGTGTCGCGTCAGTTGCCCTACAAATTTTATGAGGTGTACTAATCAAGTCAAATCTATGTATATATCTATATAACTAACAATGAATTGCTGTTCGTAAGTCTCGCTAAAACTCGAGAACGGCTGGACCGATTTGGCTAATTTTGGTCTTGAAGAGAGCAGAAAATATTAAAATTTTCTGCTTTCTGCAAAATTTACACACGTAAAAATGTGTTTTCACCTGTGTAGGTTTGCACATAATAAAGTTGACACACAAGTTTAATAAAGTTGAGACATTCTGGATTTATCATTCAGGTTTTTTTTTTTATTGATTCTGAGGCGGTAGGTACGAAGTTCGCCGGGTCAGCTAATCAAAAATATAATCTAATCAAGTTGGCTTATTACAAGCTATTTGACACGTCAATATACATATAACACTTTAGAATTTACCATTTACCACAATAGCAATAATTCTTCTACTAACTTTTCAGCCCATAAATTTCCCACTGCTGAGTCGAGCCTCCAACTACATGGAGTGTAATTAGCCTACTGTGCCACGTTGGCCAGACGGGTTGGCACAGGGTTTAGTACCACGTTTTCCTTCCCTTGTGGCTAGGTTTTCGATTGCTTCATGAGGGTGTTGTAAGAGCCCACAAAAGGACATGACAAGGCCGATCACCTAGCCTTAAGAGAAGAAAAACTTGATACGAAACCCTGTGCCAACCCGACTGGCTAGCACAGTAGGCTAATTACCAACTCAGCAGTATTTATACAGGGTTGATACGACACAATACCGTCCACAATACCGCAGTGTCTGAAGACAAAAGTCTTCAACCAATGTGTGTTGCCAGTGATGATATATGGAACTGAGACGTGGTCGCTCACTATGGGCTCCATCAGAAGGCTCAAAGTCACCCAAAGGGCAATGGAGAGGGCTATGCTCGGAGTCTCCCTGCGAGATCGAATCAGAAATGAGGAGATACGCAGGAAAACCAGGGTCACCGACATAGCCCACCGGATTGTCAAACTTAAGTGGCAGTGGGCAGGGCACATAGCTCGCAGGACCGACGTCCGATGGGGCAGAAAAGTCCTCGAGTGGCGACCGCGTTCCGGAAGGCGCAGTGCTGGTAGGCCTCCCACACGGTGGACCGACGACCTGGTTAAGATCGCCGGAAAGCGGTGGATGCGGGCGGCCCAGGACCGGCCTTTGTGGAAATCCTTGGGGGAGGCCTATGTCCAGCAGTGGACGTCTTTTGGCTGAAATGATGATGATGATGATACGACATAGGGGCATTTTTAGTAACTGCCTATACTAGGTATCATTTACAGGCTCTACACCAAATATCAATTAAATTGGAGCAATAGTTTAGCCGCAAATTATTTTTTAAATTTTTGCCTCGTTTGAACATGATGTATCTTTCCTAACAGATGTTTATGCCTAACGCATCGTTTATTAACCTTAGGGGCTGTCCATTATTCACGTGATGTTTTTTTAACATTTTTTAACCCCTCCTTCCCACTTGGTGATACCTGGTGAGGTTTAAGACTACCCCTCCACCCCCCCATGAAAAATCACGTATATTTGTGTTTGTATTAGTTGTCATATCCACTCTGTATATGTATACGGGCTGAGTAGTATTCATCATGCTAGTAGGTTATTACAAATAAAAGCTAGTATTCGCGTACAAAAATTACAATACAGGTACTTTACCTTATACCACTTTGCCATATCGGGTAAGCGTAGTAGTTTTGCCTTTATCTGATGTTAATTAGTTACGGGTAGTATTTACAGAAGGCCTAAGGCTTACGCAAAAATGACGATAAGTATTTACGCTATTATTATCAGCGGTACTTTTTAAAACTTTGCACTAAGCCTTTTATTTTTTTAAATTATAAAGGGTGCACCAAAATCTATTAGCTTAAAGAATGGATCATTATACTCGTACTACTGATACAGATTTCGTATGCAAAATTTTAAGGAAAAATAAGCAATTTTAATTCTTTACATTTTGCTCACCAGCTATTGGCAAAAGCACAAGGAAGCGAAGAAACATAATGGAACACAAATAACCAACTTAGGATACGGATGATAATAACTGTTGCTATTTAGTTCGTTTTCACTGGAGTAGTAAAATCTTTGTAGTAAAATTAATATGCACAAAAACGTCGTACTTCAAGATAAAAAATACTATGGGAATGGTTAGGTAGGGTGTAATAAAAAGCCTATAGCTTTCGGTTAGCTATTTATGTAAGGGAAATTTAACTAACTAAAAGAAGCAGCTCTGTGTTTAAAATGTATTTTACAATATTTTGGATATCGATTTTTATGGCAAAACATTGTTTCCAGTGAAGAACAACCATCTAGCTATCGTTAATAATATCCTACAAGCTTAATAATCTGAGTTCTATTATGGGTTTTCCTTGCTTGGTTTTGAAGGTATAACAAATTTGGCAAACCATTGGCGCGCACGATTTTTCTGAAATGGATATTTATATGAAATACTGGAGAAATTATGGCTTTTTGAAATATCTTCTCTCAGCTAGCAGTAGTCTTCTCGACCCTTTCGTTGTGGTTGTAATGTTTTTATCTCACCATAAAATTTATTTACTTTGGAAATCCATAGATACCAGGCCCATGGGGGCTAACCATCATTATATATGTGTATGTGTGTAGTGTTTATCGCTTTCGTTCAGGCAAAATGTAATGATATTAACCAAAATAATATCGGGAAAATCATAGAATAATGTTGTCTTAGTTCATTGACCTCCGACGATCGCTATCTTTATCTATGCATTAGGATCTGGAAATAAACTGACTTAATAATTATAAATGTACCGAGTAACATTGTCGAGATAAGACTTTGCAATTACAACTACGCAGCCTACTAGTTTTGATCTTAAATAAATATTTCTTTGCTATTTATAGCGTTTGTATTATTAAAACGAGTTTAAGAAAAGTGAACTGACATTTTTTTTTTATAAGAAAGGTTTCCTTTTCATTAAATCAGGTAATAATATTATTTTACTTAAATAGACGTAAGGTTTCATAATACGTCCAAATAATTGGTAGGTATAGCTATTCAAGGCGGAAACGCAGACAACTTGCCATCTTACATTCTCACACTCTTCAATCTACTGTCTAGAAGTAAAATTAGGTCTATTTTAGATATTAATTAATTGTTGATTGATTTGATGAGAACTGCTTAATTAAATATCTTTCACATTGTGACATATTCTGAACGACTCTTTCGAAACGCAAAAACAAGAGAATCATATAAGTAGATTGTTTCAGCATACAGCTTAATTTTCTTTCTTGCTATGAAATTATAGTCATTATTTCCGAATGACCGTATTTTCTAATGATGACCCACTGCTGAGTCGAGCCTCCTCCAGTTACATGGAGAGTATTTATTAGCCTTTTTCTTTTATTTTTGACCTGCAGTAAAATCCTTTATGGATAATTCCTGCCAGCCTGGGGATGGCCAACAGGGGGTGTGTGGGAGTCCCCTCCGCCTCTATGAGGAGACGGAGTCATACCCACTATTCGTCCCCGGGGTGTACCGTCCCGCGCTTGCTGCCCCGTGGGCCCTGACTGTATCTCCACGAGAGGGTAATTATTAGCCTACTGTGTCACGCTGACCAGACTGGTTGGCACAGGGTATCGTATGAAGTTTTCATTATCTTGCGACTAGGTTATCGGCGTTGTCATTTCCTTTTGTCGGCTCTTAGGACACCCGCAGGATGGAACGGCAGTGGTGACACCATGTATTCTAAATCGGTCACAACACGGACCAATTATTGTATGACAATTAGAATTTATTACACGGATATACCACAATAGGGCAATTTACCAAAAGCAAAATTAATATTTTCATACTCATCGCTAAATTGTTTGAAAAGACCCACTTGTCTAAATAATGTACCTAAAAGTATGTGCCATTATAAGGTCCACTGAAATTAAGTTGGTTGTTTAAACTTGGTAGGTACGGTAAGAAAATAAAAAATGGAAACAGACATTGTAATCCATAATGTAGCTGCCATCCCCATCATTCGACTGGCCGATTCATGAGATTTGATCGACCTTAATGCCCTCATTGCGTGTGTTTGTTTTAGGAGCTTGCAGCGGGACTCGCCTTGACCCGTTTACCTTATAAATGTTGTGTATTTTGATGAATATTCTTGATGTTTTGCTTTAACTTTATTCCTAGATCCAGGCGGCCCTGAGATAAATTTGCAATGAATAGCAGGAGGCCTGGTCCACTACATAGTTGGGCCTCTTCCAAATTTCTGGAGGGAAATGAGCCTACTACCGTTGGCGGGACGAGTTGGTACAGGGTTTAGTAGTTTCAGTGGGAAATTGGGTGGTGACACTATGTATTCTAAACCCGTCACCACACGGAGTGAGATATAGATGGATATACTTTACACCAATTAAGCAAAAGGTGCCAAAATGGGAGAAGGTCTGATGGAGGATGTCTTCAGCCGATAGTGTGGATTTCCTCTCTGTTCTCCGCCAATGAAACACGAACATCGACTACTACGCATTCAAGGTGATTGTTCAGGTTATTTAGCGGCCATTGTAACGACGTAATTTATGGCATTTTATCCAACTTCTACCAACACTCGCCCCATTTGGGATGAAGTTTTCAAAATTGGTGCTCTTAGAGTTATACGTATAGTTTCGAGTCCTGCTTCTAGTACTATTACTGTTAGAAATAATACTATGCAGTAAATAGACATTTGAAAGTAAAACTTTAAATCTACGAGCTAATATAAATTGCCTTCACATATGAAGCTTCTTCGCTTCTTCTTCATGTCAAAAACCGCGTAAAAATTTACTGCTTGGAATTCGTTTCCGTATCTTTGATTATGGTATCTTAATATTCTAGCTCCCAAAATATAATTGACATTCTAAAAACCAGTAGTAAATCCTAATTTTTTAATATCTGCTTTTTAACCTCTGTTTCTCGACTACAGCTGAACTTATTGTTTTTTTTTTTTTTTTTTTTTTTTTTACTAAATACTTGAATGCCTTTGACCCTAGGCTTGCGTGATCGAAAGCAACGCCAGGGTCTAAGATGGGACAGGCAATTCAAGGAAATGCCCTGTCGGGCACCGTCTCTCACATACACACGACGGAACACAGTAAAACTTCATTCAATCTGTCTATTTTAAAAGGTTTAAACGATTTCCAAACGCTCTTACCTTTTTGACTGAGCTGACTTTTAATCCTGGCGAGTTCCCTGGAGCGACTCCTGCTCCTACGGTTGCCCGCCATCCGTCGCGGTGACCGCGCCATCGGCCCGGTTTAACAGCCCCACCACAAACCACGTACAACTACATTACAACTCACACGTAGTGAAACAGCTGACAGTCACTGCACTGTTGGTAAACACACGTGTACAAACAAACACAACAACTCACGAGGAGAACTTTCGAAATAAAGCACTCGCAGTTATTTTTGCATTACGCGTTTGGTTATGTTACAAATATTTTATTCGTAAATACGTTTAGCGAATGGCACAGCCGTCACATAGAAGGCACTATGGGTTACTGAGCGAGGCGGTGGGCGAGTCGCGGCCACGCGTTGCCAAGGTTGGGCGCACCTGGCTCGTTACATCACTGATAGTGATAACACTCGTCGGCACTTCTTTTGTGGCGAAAGCCTTTCACTTTTGCGGATTTAACTGCACTTAACTTTAGTGCTTGCCGAGCTGTGGCTAACGTCAGACGTTCACCAAGCCGAACGTGCACCGTTTCCGGATAGCACCTATGCTTACCTTGTGTAGGTAATTAGCCGGTTGTGGCAGAGTTCTTCAGTCCCTTTACTAAACTAAACATTCATGAGCACAGGACACGTACGTTGTAAGAAAAATTACAATGTTTACAACAAACTACCCACATGTAGGCGAGTTAAGTGTAGCTTCCTCAGATGTCATATTTTATATGTTACCAGTTGTTACGTTATTGTTTTCATGTTTATTATGGCATCGTCATTATTTCCGATGAGTTTATGTAGATACAGCGACTCGGATCAGGTACAAGTGGCGTGTCACCTCACATACTTCTACTCAGCCTACAGATGACCTACTGCTGAGTCGGGCCTCCACTTGTTAGATGGAGGGTAATTAGCTTACTGAGCCACGCTGGGGGATGGTGCAGGGTCTCGTATCAAGTTTTCCTTCTCTTGCGGGTAGGTTATCGACCTTGTCATTTCTTTGGCCGGCTCTTATGACGCCCGCTCGATGAAATGACGTGGTGTATGTATTCATTAGACTAAACAATAAATAAATATCTGAGTTGAGGTATTTACAATTGTTTTACGCGTACTAATATCGAACGTACAGATATCGAGAGCAATGGACGTACGTTTGCGTAAGTAAAACATGACAAAAGTGTTCCATATAGGATTGATTACATTTTACTTGGATTTTTCTTAATCCCCTCGCTTTTCTTTGTTGAACAGCGCCGCACACAAATAGAAACTTCAGACTTCGCGGTAGGATACGGTAAAAAAAAAATTATAGAGTAGGTAGGTACCTAATATTTTGTTGATGGTGTTGTTGATATTGCATTTCTAGAATACTGCTTTAGCTACTTCATCACTATTACTTCAAGCTATCATCTTATAAATAGAATGGCGTATATTTTTGTTCAACGCTACGCGATTCTTGAACGTCGGTATCTATGCTACACATGAACGATGTTTAATGTGTAGTTATTCTGATAGAGCAGTAGTAAAAAATAACATTGTTTGTCCACCATTAAATCGTCACCATAATCTAATGGTATTTCATAACTGGTCATCTTTTTCCGTGTGGTGCCAGATTTAGAATACATGTCGCCACACCATTCCATCCTGAAGGTGTCGTAAGAGCCGGCAAAAGGGAACGACAAGGCCGTAAGAGAAGGATAACTTGATATGGAACCCTGTGCCACAGTAGGACAAATAAATAAATAAATATCCTTGGACATTTCACACAACGCCATCTCGTCCCAAGTTAAGCAACTTAATGCTTGTGTTATGGTAACGAGATGGATGATAAACTACTTATATACATTTTTTTTTTGTAAATACATACATATTATAGATAGAAATGACACCCAGACTCCGAGCCAGTGCCTCTGGTTTAGACAAAGACACTGGCCCGACCCCGGAATCGAACCCGGGACCCGTTGATCCAAAGGCGGCAATTCTGAGCACTAGACTAGACCCTCCAAGTAACTGTGGGAGGTCCGACTCGGCAGTGGGTCATACACGGGCTGGTAGTAGGTAGTAGTAGTCATCCATAAGAATGTGTGCCATAGACAATAATTCCAGGCTTTGGATCTAATCGCAGAAAATCACGTCACTAATTTGAATTCGTGTAATTATGAAGTCATTCTTGGTATATGCCATGAATTATCGGCAATTAATAGATGCCTGCACGAGTTTCATTAGAGGCCGTGGAATATTTGTTAAGTCTGAAATGAGGCTTTGTTATTTTAAGGCCATGTCGGGGTTTTTAAACGCGCTACCTCGGTAGGTACCTACCTACTCCAAATAGTTTGTAATACATGAGTTTGCATTGCGCGTGCATTGGAAGAGAACTACACTCAGCATTGGGTGGTGAAAGGTTGACAAAGAAGAAGAGTTTATGTATTAACTTTGATCGCCCTTAATTTAAATCCAAGTAGGTACCTACTCGTAAAACTATTTACAGCTACGAGTACCTACGCTTAATTTTGTTGCCTAAATATGTTCAAATGTAAATCGAAATCATTTACCAAGATTTTTTTTTACACATTGCTCATGTTATACATTCACTTAAATCCGCGTCACCGCGTCCTGAATAACCATACTACATACGCGCAACATCCTCCCACGACACCCCGGAGTACTGACCAATTTCCGGCTATTTGTAACACTAGATTCCAGAGATTTTATGGTCTACTTTCACTAGCTCAGGGCTTCAAATTTGCTCTTTCACAATCGGCAATAACCGTGCCATTGATGGACGATTTTGACAGTTTCGTAACCTAATACTAGTTATAGTTCAGTAGATTTTTTTCTCGTCTCCGCCTTATGAAAAATCCCTTTATGAGGCATGGGTTAGTGTACCTATAGAGAGTAGGTAGATTGTCCGTGTGGTGACAGATTTAGAATACATAGTGTCACCATCCCAATTTATCCTGAGGGTGTCGTAAAAGGCGACTAAAGGTTCGCAAAAGGCATCTAGCCGCAAGAGGAGGAAATCTTGACACAAACCCTATACCAGCGTGGCACAGTAGGCTATTTGCCCTCCAAGTAATTGAAAGAGGCCCGACTCAGCAGTGGATTTTTATTAGAAGTAGACTCAGTAAAATCTGTACAAATATAACATACAAATATAAAAAAATAACACCCATTTGCACATTACAACATCGGCATATGGCAGATGACGTCTGCATCTTTCACGGTATGTTTTTTAACATCTTCATCGCGAGGGAAGCTGCAGTAATATTGTTGATGAATTGTTAAGGTTATTTATTACCTATAGAATTATTACGGCACAAGCTAAAGTTATTTTAGGGATAATAACTTAGTGTAAGTATTGATTCGTGAAAAAATCGTCATGTGAAAAGTTGACACAAATTTGTCAAACTGTACCATCACCGTGCATTTGATTCATCATAATTACAGCCAAACGACGTCCACTGCTGGACATAGGCCGCCTCCAAGGATTTCCACGAAAGCCGGTCCTAATCCGCCATCAACCAGCATTGATTTCAACTCTGTTCAATTAGCAGACTTGGGATCCAGGACACATTGTTAATACCAACGGTGAATTGAAATAAAACACGTCTAAGGGAACGAGAACAAACAATAATTTATTTCATTTAGATTAACATTTTCACTTAATAAAACGTATTCGCGTTCGAAATGTGGTGCACTTGTGTAAACTCAGCGCTGGCTGCAATGTCGACATGTCATTATGATCGTAATGCCTTCAAAGTATTCGCTAGCTTGGTCCCATACATACGTAATCAGAAAGATCTTCCAAAATTACATTTGATAGTGATATAGATTTAAAATGCCGCTATTCTTAGTTAGTTATTATTAGTATGTTTAGTACAGAATCTCGACTTTAAATGTGAAAATTTGGCATTATTTTTACCTTCCCGTAATAAATAGTAAATAAAAATTGTGAATGAAGTAATCCAAGCTGTATCGACTTATAGTCTGCATTGTAGCTAAAATAAACAAAAGTACCATAGGGTATATATGTTATCCAAGACAAATGGCAACATAAGGTAAAAAAAAAGTTTATGTAAACGGTTATAGTAATTTGGCGTTTAAAAGAAAGCCAAGGCCACTCACTGAGTTTCTTCCGCCAGGTCTTTCCGGTTGGCGCCGCATTTCGACCTGGTAGTAGTTTGAATAAAATGATGTATTCGTTGACGATTGTGAACGCCATAGTCTGTTTATACTATAACTATTGTGACGCGTATACCTACTATCGCAATGTCATTTCTACAGTATTAAATATAACCAAGTGAATGGTATAGGCCACACAAAATTTACTACATTCTTGGCACTCGGGCGCCTGGAGACATAAAATTGGAAAATATCATAACATAGAAGATTTTTCTTCAACGTACCGTACCAAATATGAAACTATGAATAGCCGAGATTATGACTAAATATTGCGATTCTAAAATACATTGAACATTGAATTGCGTATTAACTACACATCCCAATGCTTACAGGGCCCATGAGACAGTCCGAACAGGCATGACAACAAGGCACCGCTTTCCGTACAACCAAATATTATTGACGAACAACAATTAACAATAATAAATAATTACATATCACTTACACAATACAATCAGCATCAGTTTCGAAAATATATTCAATAGGCTCGTGTAAATAGGTTGTAAATGTTACATTTCACACTGTCGCATAGTAAGTATCACATTTGTTTTTTTTTTAATAAATTACTTGGGTGTGGATAGCTAGAAAATGTTGTGGCAAACTAAAACGCATTTTGTTATTAACACTAAAATGTTACGTTTAAAATCGGGTCAGTTAATATAATACTTGGTACAGTACGCACTAAGTAGTACATCACTAATTTAGTTTTAAATTGTTAAATATTATTTGCCATTCCATCGCCAGAAACACATGGTACATGAAATTTAATGTAAAATATGTTGGTGACTTGGACAAGAGTTAGCGGTCTTGCCCAATCCCTGAGTATGCGATAAAGCATTGTTTCCCAATTAATGGTACGCGTACCCCCAGGGGTACGTGTAGTTGCATCAAGGGGTACGTGCGGCTATCAGTAAAAACAATAACAATTTCCAAAATATTATTTTATTACGATCATATCGTAAAAGCACGGAGCACCGAGCACTATGACGGACCGTGCGCTATCCCGCGCCTCCCGCGTCATTCGGTTTTTTAAAAGAACACCAATTGGATTGGTCAAAATGTGTGGGAGTCAGTACTGATGGTGCCAGAGCAATGACTGGTCGTTTTTCAGGACTTGTAAAGCGGATACAAGATATAGCCCCAGAAGCAAAATGGACGCATTGTGGAATTCATCGAGCTTAGCTTATTATTACTCTTATTATTACTCTCAAAAATGCTGTAAAAATTGTTAACTTAATCAAGGCTCGTGTCACAAACTCTAAATTTTTTGCAGCTATTTGCAAAGAGTTTGGCAGTGAACACGACACCCTGTTGTTACATACTGAAGTGCGTTGGTTGTCCAGAGGAAGAGTTGTTTCGAGAATGTTTGAGTTAAGACATGAAATTAGTTATTTTTGGTCGACGATGATTACAAACAGATGCTGACTGACTCTTTGTGGGTGCAAAAATGGGCTTACTTGTCAGATATCTTCACAAAATTAAATGAGTTGAATTTGGGGCTACAAGGCCGTGATACAACCATAATCACTATGCAGGAGAAAGTTGAGTCCACTATAAAAAAACTATCCCTCTGGACATCTTTGATTGACAAGTGTAAATATGACCAGTTTCCGAATCTTAAACTTTTTTTGGATACAACTTCTTCGACAGTAAATGAAGATTTAAAATCGGACATAAAATGCCACTTGCAAAATCTATCGGCGGCTTTATGCAGTTACTTCCCAGAAATATCGCCGCAATGGAACTGGGTAAACAATCCTTTCGCGAACCATTCCGTCGACCACCTACCCATCCTCTGATCAAGAGTAATTAATAGACATCTCATGCAACAGCAGACACAAGAGTTCTTTTGCAGAGCAAACACTGGGTGACTTTTGGGCTAATTTAAAAGATATTTATTTTATCAGCGAATCAGCAATAAAATATTTACTGCCATTTCGCACAACCTACCTTTGCGAAAGCGGATTTTCGGCCACGACGAACATAAATACTAAACATCGTCACAGACTTCAACTTGAAGACGATTTAAGACTGAAGCTGACTGAAGGACAACCAGATTTTCAAGAGCTGTGCAAAGAAAAACCTGCACATTTGTCACATTAGAGTCTTCGCCAATACATCATATTATTTTGATTTTCAATATTGTACTGTAATTTGAAACTAATAAATGTTATTTAAACTGACTTATTTTTTTCAAATATCACTAGCGATGCCCCGCGGTGTTACCCGCGGTTTAAGTAGCTTATCTGTTAATACAGGGTGTCAATTACCTGTATACCAAATTTCATCATAATTTGTCCAGGCGTTTGAGCGTGAAGAAGTAATAAACATACACGCACTCACAAACTTTCGCATTTATAATATTAGTGTTATTGCTACAATAAGGGGTACGCAGGTTTGAGGTCTTTTTTGAAGTGGTACGCAGCAAAAACTAATTGGGAACCACTGCGATAAAGAATATAACAAATACCCTCAGGCCATAACTATTGAAAGATTGCTAGTTTTCACATATTTGTAAAGTACTTCGAAAATATTACTAATTAACAGACAATAATATAGAAACATGATTTATCTGATGGAATCATAAAAAAAGAACCGGCCTACAATATTCTCACACCTCAGTGCAAATAGACGAAACATTTAAAATGTCTATAACAATAATTGGTGCCACTTTTCAATTAATCGCGTGAAACACAAGCGTAAGCTAATCTACGAATATTAAATCGCGAATAAAATTGTATAGACTAGAAACGTAGACAACAATGTTGTTTTTTTTTATCAAAAAATGTGTACCAGAGATTCTTTAAGTGCCTCCTATATCAAAAATATTACTTAGATTTAGGGTTAGATGAAGTTCCATGCGTCCGAAATTTAACTCACTAAGTAGGTATATTAAGGGTTATATTATAAGACAATATAGTATATTATATAAAGATTATTTATACGTATTTAACCTGTATTATGTACATTAAACATTTTAAATACTTTAAGTTGACGCTTGTTTCAGTCAGGCGACTGAAGATCTTCACACTTTATACGTATTACGTGAATACATAAATACATATTTCATTCATACTTATTACGTCAACTAAGTATAGGACGTAAATATTTCGATTGTATCAAAAGGTTTTGTCTCATTTTATAATTCTAATGTGTTCGCGTCCTTATGTAACATGTTACATCGTCGAGGTACATGAACATTTTAATAGATATAGTTTAAAAAAAAGAGACATTTAAAAAACTGTAAAGGTAAGAACTAAGTATTCAAATATTTTAAGTTAAGACTCAACATCCTTTTGATATTAAAAATAACAATAATTATTTTAAATGTCCAATAAAAACCAACGCCATAGAACCTATTATTAGATTAGATAATAAATTATATGATGTCACAAAACCACTTTACAAAATAATATCATAAAAAAATGCGTGTTATTTTTGGCGGTAAAAAGTTTCCGCCCTAAAAGCGGTGATTATTTTTCCTCTAGGCAGCACTAAAATTCATTCTCCTTTTCCACATTCAATACTAACTAGCTTTGTTACTACGAAAAACAAAACTCAAGGGGCTGCCTCACATCACAAAATCTTAATTAATTTATGTCAGCTCATTTCATTTTTAATGATTAAGATAAATTAAATGACTTTTTGAATTGCAGTTATGTTTAGAATATCCAAAGAATATTTCCTTTTAAATGGTATTTTATAACGATTGGTTGTTCAATATAACAAATACCTAATTTTAAGTCATCCGTATCCATGCGAATTCGATAGAGACGTAATTTAAAGTTGTACTTATAATATGTACGATATATATTTCGACAAATTAATAACCTTGTAACAACAACGTAGTGAAAAAACACAATAGTCATCAAAATATAATGTATATCATGTTCAAACTGTGTTATCGGTCAACAGTGTAACATAATACTTGCATGTTATCGATTAAAATGTAGCGTAGTAGTAATAAAAATAAAATACCAGAAAAATCTTTGTTCGACAAGTAATATTTTATCACTAAGCTCGAGCTGAATTTTGTTGATAGATTAAAACGATACATTTTCTTCACACAATCCTAAATTATAGTTATTCCGTATTAAAAAGTAAGCGAACACAGATGATGCTTAATATAATATTATAGTGAAGTACAAAATTAATGCTCTCTCTCTCGCTTTGCAAAAAAGCAACCCAAAACCCAATATCAGTCAATAACAATTTTAGAAATCTTATAATGTAATCGTAGTGTGAATGATGACTAACACGATTTATTATTTAATAGGTGTCCAAAATGCAAATAATATTACAACAGTACGACTGAAATCGTCATAAATACAACATTGTACTTAATAAATCACAAACATTTATCAGCGACAGAAAATATCTCAAAAGCAAATAAAGTATTTTCCTAAGGAAAAGTACGTCGCGTTGGTGTGTTCTATACTGCGCCGCGTGATTTCGTCTCTTAGCATAGAGTGAATACATCTGGACGGCGATGGCGACGTGAGTCCACCGCTCAAGATCGCACAGGCCTCGGTTGACTTGTATCGTACGCCCGGATAACGTCTGCCTGCGACACGCTGCCACCTTCCTCTTGTGAGAACGCAAATCCATCTGTACATAAAGAATGCAACACAAGTAGAATGTATTTTCACAAAACGAGACTGATAATTACTGTTAGAAGTACTTGTATAGAGAAATTGTGTTTGTACATTTGTAAAGAAATTGTATTACTAAGTAACAAGTGCAGAAAATTTGTTTGCTAAAAATAAATCTGTGCAATTCAAAAAGTGGATAGTCGTCCACTAGTTAGCGTCCATTTGAAGTCTAACAAATAAACATATTTGAGCTAGGTGAGTGTGAATTATGAAACGCGTTTGCTGTGCTTATTTTGGTGTGGTGATGTAGCATTGCCAGATTTCACTTTCAATTTCAAGACGACATACCGTTAACCTTAAAAATAATAAATTGTAAAAATCTTAAACATTACGAAACACATTCATATTTGCGCTTGGATAATCAGCATGTCTTATCTATAATCCACAGCTAATTGGTGTTTTTTTTAAATTTAATACAGTAAGTTACCGCCAATTATTTTACCGCGTAAATTCTCGTGACATTTAGTGTACCTGGTAATACTAGAGGCGATCGGTACTCACGTGACAGCTCGAGCTCCATGGTGGCGCGTGTGGCGGACCGTCGACTGAACACGTTGCGAACGTTGTGTAGCAACCGCGCCGTCTCGGTGAGGCTGCCACACAGAGCCGTGACAACAACGGTGCGCGCTCACCGTGCATTCATAGTACGGCGCATAAATATGCGCGGTCCAATTGAGAACAAACCTTTTGCAAATCTTATTACACCCATTTCCATTGTGCGTTTATTTGTTCCCAATCACACATAATTTGCAAGAGTATTTTAAACACACAGTTTGTTCAATAAAGTTAAATGAGTGTGTTAAAAAGCGTAAGTGTTTGAAGCTCAATCGCGTTTACAATCGTCATGGCTCGACCGCGCGAGAATTTGTTTGTTATATTTGTAACTTTAGAGTTGGTTATTTTAAAATGTTTAGGCAAAACCATAGGCGATTGTATAACAATATATGAGAAAAAAGCCGGGGCTCCATTGTAAATGGAACGACAAAATGTGATTCAAACTATTGATCAAATTATTTTGACGTTTTGTCGTGTCTCATTTCACACTGTATTGACTGTTCCATAGATTGCGAAACGGATACTAAAATACTGTTATTTTTTAAATCTTACATTTGATGATAGTTCCACCAACAATGTGCCCAAAGCGTCATGCAAAGCCATGCGCGTCATGCATTATCCTGTACTTACACTGGGCCATTCTGAGGAGCGCGTGCCGAGTGTCCACCGCGCTGCGCCCGCGCCGAGCAACAACCACCATTGTTAATCACACAGGAACAATCCAATTGGCCGGTCTCAGATTTTTTTTTATTTCTTCTACGGTCAACTTGATGCTAATATTATATTTCTAGAAACTAGGTGTATATTACTACATATTTATAATTTCGTATATTTGTGCTGTTGAAATTTTAATACACTTTGACCCTCAGCAAAACATCATCATGTTTGGCTAGGTCTTAATCCATTCTATTCTAAAGTCCATTTAAAAAAATGAAACACGTAAAGCACGTTATAAACAAACAATTGCCTTTACTGTAAAGTTAAAAATTAATTCTTAATTTTTATTAACTCATGATTTGGCCTGGATTATTCTAA
Source organism: Clostera curtula (assembly GCA_905475355.2). Lineage (NCBI taxonomy): Eukaryota > Metazoa > Arthropoda > Insecta > Lepidoptera > Notodontidae > Clostera > Clostera curtula. The sequence goes on from FR997802.1 coordinate 1,747,558, forward strand.
CAGTGCTATATTTAGATAGACCTCTCATCTTGATAACAGAACAACTAGAGACCGGCCACAAAGATTGGCATCAAAATAGCACCATCACACGATGAATATTTAATAACATTTATGTATTAGTTTGCTAACTACGCTTATTAACTACGCGAATCAAATCTTGACGGTTTCAATAATAAACTATAGCTTTTATATAAGATAAGTTAAGCTACAAAGTATATGTACCTAATAGCATGTTTTCTCTCATAAATGCCATAGTGATTTCACTATTATTTCTTTGTAACAGTCAATGAGCGTAACAAGCAATACAAGAACAATTTTCGAGCCGACACCAATAGTTTAATGGAGCCTAACCCCTGTGAAATCACAATTAAAATATCATTAAGATAACTCAAAATACACGTGATCTAATACTAAACAATGTTAATTGTACAAACAACATACAAGATAGCAATAAATCTGGGCCAAATTTGTAGTCCACAATGACCCTACTATGCACCTTCAAGTATTTACTTCATGACTATGACTAACTACTTCCACTTAGGACTAACGTTGAATATTATGTTCGAATTCTAGACTACTTTTATTTATATTACGACGGCTTTAATGATATTTCCTGGATTCGCACTACATACAGCAAATTATACGTTTCTGTTATATTGATCTCAATATAGCCTACATATAATATTACGGGAATTAAAATGAAACCGCTGGAAGTGGCCGGTTTTCGGAAGGCCGATAACGACATCTTTGTGGGGTGTTGTGCCTGTGCGTGATTAAGGTTACCAGAGCACTAAACTGGATTTTGCTTGCTTGCTGGCTCTGCTCTGTGGAACGGTGTTCCGAACCGGGGGAAAAGACTAAATGCTTAATTATTTCTTGAGTTGTTGTTTTTTGTTAATATTATTTGACTATTTGAAAGCATTCCTTTGAATTTATTCGAATAATAAAACATTTTGATTTTGATAATCTTAGAGGAAGCTTTTTTCATTGACCTTCCATCAGCTGTCGCTTTCGCTTTATACAGGGTTGGCAACACGTTAGCGACTCCTCCGGTGTTACAAACGTCCATAAACAGCGATAACCGGTTAATACCTCTAGCGTAGCCTTAGAGGTATACAAATATCAGGGACTAAGGATTATCAGGATTAACTATAAAAGGTCCGAACAACGGCCCTAGGATACACGATAATTCAATACGAAGCAACTAAACACATATTCTCAATTGATATTTAACACTTTTAAACGGATTTATCGCGTGTATTTTGTGTCTTATTTAATTCCTATTTATTGTTAATAATCACATTATATAATTATGAAATAACGTTATATCCGTTAAAAATTGTTTATTAACAATGTGTAATCATCGCGAAAACCTAAGACATCGTTATATTTCTAATGGTTAATGATCCCTGACTTATGTGTTATGAAGACAAGATAGGCAATTGTGATTACTTCTTACATAATCGATTATATAATCGAAATATCAACTAACAACTTTTGAAAACACCGAAGGCCCAAATTAAAGGCATGTTAGTCACGGTTGGGTAAGTAGGTTATTACCAGTTAAAGCATCTTGTGCACATATAATATGCCGAATATTGGTAAAGGATTTTTTTTTCTGGGACAATTTTCATAAAATTGAAATAATAATAATACAGGGTTTGTTGTTACCGTGCATTTGATATTCTTTCACTTTGGATAGTGCAAATAATATTTCAGTGTTGCTTTTAAACTACCGCGTTTTGAATTGTTTTTATTTTACAACCAAGGCCGCTTTGACACGGTCGAAGCCTCGCGAGAATCTGCGAAATGCAGTAAGTGATTAATATCGTTGAGACCCGGTTGTAAATTAATAACAATATGAACGTGGAATAATGATTTGTGGTATTTAACAACCAGTGGTTATTCGCGCCTTATTCAAACACAACATGGCGAATAATCAGTGACAATGAGATTCCCCAATTTTCTTATTAAAAATGTAAGATTTGGTAACGGCTACAATATCAGTTGAGTAATTACCTAAAATTTAAGGTTAAAAAGGTATTTTTGCCAAAATAGGTAGTTCCTAACAGCTGACATTTTATTATTAAAATGTACAGTAACAAATTTTCCGCAATTGGGTATTTCAAGGACCTAAGTGTAAAGTCAATGTAAAATGTAAAGCAAACAATAAGTAGCGTAGGGTAATTTGTACACATATTGACAAACACAAAACATTTTTACAAACAATTCCATTTATTAAATATCTATTTACAATATACTTTTCACAAAATAGGAACAACAATAAATATGAGATTTAGGAATTCGACATGCAGTTTTGAGTTGCAACAGTCTGGTTTGGTTTTATGTCAGCATCATTGTGTTTCAGAACATAATAAAGAGTTTTCGCATCACTAAACCTATGGAAATTTACTTGAGGAGAATTACACGTGATGTGTGAAAATGTATTAATAAAGTTTTTATTGGCTGTTTAACTGTAAATCAGATAGATACAGATTAATAGGTTTCAAACTAGTTAAGAATGTAGACTATTACTGTATTTTGACATTAACAAATTACTTAAACCCACAGAAATTGAGGAATAATACTCAGTGGATGCGTGTAATATTTTGAATAAGTCACTGCGTGCTATTGAAAGAGCTAAGCTTTGAGTTCAGAATCGAACCAGATACCCGAATAAAAAGGCATCATATCTTCGGAGAAATGATGACCATTGGGGAAAATCGGTTTTAGAGTGGAGACTACGTATGGGCAAAGCCCTCCCGCGATATAGGGCGACGATTTGTGCATGGATGCGAAAAACTAAAGGTCGAGGCCGGTAGCGAATTTTGGGAAAGACCTATGTCTATGTCGTATGGGAGGGACAACAGTGGACTTTGTTAGCCTGACAAATTATGATAAATATTTGTAAACCACAGTCGGTATACGATAAATAGTCAGAGTTTGGATCCTGTTTCGTATAGAAATTTAATAAATGAAAAATTATAGAATGAATCACAGACGTGCAAATATTTGTTGTCGAATGTCCTGAGGGAGTTGTAAGAGGCGACTATAGAAACGTCAGAGGCATAAAACCTGGCTAACGTGGTGCAGTAGGCTGATTTCCCTCTTCTCCCTTTAAATTTAAGGGCTGGATTCTATTACTATACTATTATTATATTCTAGAAGAATTTTAACACAGAAACGATTTCCCCAGATAATGTCCTAACAGATCAAGTTAAAGAAATTATTGCACGTTTCGTACTATTGTGCGAATACTTAAAATAATGTTACCTTTATTAAAATTTAAAATAATGTTTCATTAACTGAAAATTTGCATTATATGTATTAATGAAACCAGACGGTAGCAACATCCGCTTATACAACAAATATACATCTCACGAACGATGTTTCTTACTTGCCTCATGCAAAAACTGGTTATTAACAAACTACGTGCGAGATGAATAATCATAAGTTTTATATACAAGAAATGTCAATATACAGTGTCGTCATTATATACCATCTTGGGGTGTCGTTAGAGAAAGTAAAAGGACACGAGAACCCAGCCGCAAGAGAAGAAAAAGATGCCAACCTATCTGGCCGACGTGGCACAGACGCCTAATTTTCGTCTATGTGATTGCAGGGTCCGGGCAATCAGTAGATCTTTAATGAAGTTACAATATACAATGAACACGCATATTCTTAAAACACTAGAAACGTACAACATTGGTGTAACCAATCATAATCGCCAAAAAATACTTGAAGCGAAACCCTGTGCCAACCCGTCTGGCCACCGTGACACAGTAGGCTAATTACCCTGCCTGTGATGGGAGGAGGCCCGAATCAGCAGTGGGTCAGTAGTAGTAGTGGTAAGTCCGTTGTGGAATCGTAGCTACTGAACGTAAGAATCTATCCAGATTTGCTATTTAAAAAAAATAAAGTATTCGCTAGTTTGATCTTTACAGAGATTAAATTCAATCATTGCAATGACACATCTCATTGTTCAGAGTTTTTTTTTGAGCTTTTGTTTTTTTTTTATGTGAAGTCACATATTTACTCATCTGTCTTGCCTTATAAATGTTTTACCTCTTTGTATCTGTATAGATTTTTTGTTACGAAACTTTGTTCAAGAAACGATTGTATGCCAATAAGACCCACTGCTGAATATATTAGATTTAACGCCTGTTACGACCTCCTGACAAATACTATCTAGGGGTTTTATATTGGATGTTAATGAAAGTAACGTATTGTATTTTTTATAAAGACCTCCACTCAGACTTAGAAAACATAGACAGTGTATAAATTTAAATTCCGGTAATAGCGTAGAAATATTATTGAGAGAAACAACATAACAGGCTCTACTTTATAATAGATAAATATCATTGTAGCAAAATATATCAGATTATATTAAATATATTTGTGTAAATATATTTAATCACCGTTTTCAGAGAACATTTGTAAGAAACAACGTCGTCGATAGTTTAATTTCTAATTACATATTTTAATTCTGAACTATTCAATAAATAAAACACCGCGAAATGTTTAGCCACAAACTAAGTCCAATAAATTATTCTGTCACTAAAAGCAAGATAATTATATTAATTGAAACTCCTTTGATTTCTTAATAATAATAATAAATGCACAAAGGGTATTTTGCCCTATTAATATCAATTAACATTATTAACAAAATACAATTAAGCCTCGTCAACTATTTAGTATTTAGGAAATATTTACTTTTGCTTCAGTTGGATCCTTGGATAGTTTTTTGCGTCTGTTTTTATTAAACAATTTTTGGAAGGGGTTTTAACTATTTGTTAATGGAATTCTAAATTTCGTTTTAGTTTTTTTTTTAATCTTTATAGTCTAGGCTTTATAGTTCGTTTAGTTTATAGCTTCGTTTTAATACTGACAATAAAACCGGAAACTTTCCATAGAAAACCCGGTGCTGAGAAAGAAATATTCATACGAAATTACGAACAAACTTTTGTTATTAAAATATGTATTTATGACAACAAAACGCATATACTTGGAGTTGATAATATTACATATTATACAAAAAGATTTTCATAAACAGTAGCCTAATGACATTCGGAAAAAAAACTGGTTTGGCCGCAAATGCGCAGAAGTCATTATAAGGCTGAAGAAGATTACAACGATGAACGTAGAGAGAGAAGATATTATAACAATTTACAACTGTCTTTAAAAAAAATGTACGTTAAATGCTTTTAGTAAATGCTTAGTTATTAGTAGTAGAGAATCGTTTACTTTGAATATTATAAAAAAATATTACGGAGGTAATTATAAATATTTATTGGAACTGTCATAGAAACGTAATTTAATTGAAAAGGTACATAAATATACCTTAGCATCAGTAGAAAGGTTGTCTGAAAGATATCTCCTAGTGCGATAAGACCACCTATTGTACATTATTTTTTTGTATTTGTCTGATTATCTGCATTATGCTTTTATATTATTGTTGTAGAATAAAGAGTATTCTATTCTACATTGGGAATATTTTTTAATGCATTTATTATATCAGTGTATTCATTACACCCATACATTCATTTTTAACGTAATGTTATTTTACAAGTAAATTCGTTAGTCAAATTCAATTTCTCTTTTAGTTTTGACGAATTATAGCGCCGATATCTAGCCTAAACGTTTATATATCTTTTGCAAAATATAATACTGTGGGATATGAAATTATTTGACTTCTATTCTAATGAGAATCCACTTTACACATAATAATCAATTTAGGTTAACTCTCTTAAATCGTAGGTATATAATTGTTCTACATCATGTACGCTTTTATTATTTAACAAAGTGTAATATAATGTAAGTGAATATGCTGTCAAAACAAAACACACCATTAATTGGGTGTCAACGTTCTGTGAGCATAACATTCTGAGAAAATTACCAAGCTATCTACTTAAAGACCCATATAAAATGGCATCGAATTTAAAAATCACGACAGTATATTAGCTAATTAGTCTTTTGAAGACGGAGTATATTCGATATTAAAAAATCTTATTTACTTTATTGTAAAACACACATAAAATCTTTTATTTGTGGCACACACATATACAACAAGTTCTATGACTACCGCGATATATATATAGGAATTTATAGAATATTGGGGCTTCAAGACTTATAAATGTAGGATTGCATCGGTCAGGAATGGCTAGCAAAATGTATGCCAGATAATAGCCAAATACTGTAGATTAAAACGATGAGGTTTTAACATCCGATGATAATGAGACTTTAGCCTAAGACCACATAAGATAGGTAAGTCATAAATTATTATAGATAGATATTAAAAAATTAACTACCTAATAAAACTAGCGCACTCTCAAGTGCATAGAGTATAAAAATAAATAAATACCGTGTAATTACACTTTTTCTCCTTAACATATACGCCACGTACAACCACCTCGGAAACGAGAAGTCAACGTTAATACATTGGTAACATCACAATAGACAAGCTATACATCACAAAGACAGACCAACATAATCGATCACAATACATAATTAATGGATTAGCGCACCCAACTTTCCTCTTCATTTCTGGTTACAACATGACATTATCATTAGCTATATCTAAGAAAAGAGTTATAGTTTCAGACATGTCCTTTATGCTGAGATGAACACTCTTTACAATCTAATAGCTTGGAAGCGCCTGTCCGGTTGCTGGGTACCCTAGTCCGTTAATTGAAATGTACAATAGAAACTATCACTTTCATTATTTTATAAATATGTACAAAAATAGAAGACTTCGCTAGGTAGGTCTGCGACACATGGGAAGCGACTAGACCGACGAAATGGGTCGGGGATGGGAAGTCAGAGGTCGTCTAGCAGGGGCGGACCGAGTGTTTCTGAAGTCTAGGCTAATTCTACTAGAGCCTGTCAAAATTATCAGCTAGTTGTCATTGGCATTATTGTACAATACTGTTAGTGGGATCGGCCCCGAGCAATCATTATGCCAATCCGGCCCTGTCCTCTAGCGTATCGGAGCGAGGGTGAACGTGATGGGCAGCGGTCGTCAAACAATGTGCGAGTCGCGCGTACGTGGGTTGCGCACCCGGCGGGGGGCCACGCGGGGGAGGGCGCAGGCGGCGGGGGGAGGGGCCTCTGGCGCCACGCCGCGTCGCCGCCACCGCAGCCCAACGGGCGAGCCGCCGCGCTTGCTGCCCGCCATAACCATACGCCGTGAGGGATTCATCCAATGACGACCAATGCACGCCAAAATATCGACAGTCAAACGTTTTTATGAAAATGCTGAGCCAGTGGCTCGTCTCTTAACTCATTAGCTAAAGATATGCTTAAGTTGCCGATTTTAGCATGTATTTCAGTCATATATGTATACGTTGGATGAGTTCCGCAAGGCATCAAACAATGTGACAAGACGCTCGCGCTGCCGGCTAGTGGGATGAGCAATAGCTGCAAAAATCATCCCTAGCTACGTGCTTTGAATTCGACTTTACATAAACCAATATACAGCTAAGATAGGAGGCTGAAACGTAGCGTATAAAATTGGCAGGGAGCCCGCAGCGCGAGCTCATGGACGTATAGTGCAAGGGGGGACTGCAAAGCAAACTAAATAAATCAATAGAAATGGATATGCCAATATTTGCGTGCGCAGTATACACAATAATGTGCTAACCATAGACGGATAATTAAGTTATTTTTCGAATACAAACTTATACATTAATTATTACGAACTTGATTAAAAAAAATCCGTCGCACTGTCACAAAGATTCAAACTTAATTATCCATCAAAATTTGTACAGCGAGCAGATATATATTTACTTTCCAAATAATATACAATTTCTTTTGCGTAATATATTTATACTGCTGACTGTACAATAAAATTGCATAAAACCAAATGAAAATACAAATATTATGTTGATATATAGAGGGCGCGTATATAATTTGCCCTATTTACAAATAATGTGTATACAAAAATGTCTGTGCAGAAGTGAGTGCAAACATGATAGATTAGATAAATAATTTATTTTCTGAACGCAATAGAAAACATGTACCTATATACTGACGCGAATTATTATTTATGCTGTCACATCCTAGCAAAAAAAAACTACGACGAAACTAGTATCTGTTACATTAACTAATATCTGTTACACGATATATACGGATTGAGGTTGTAATTTAGTTTCATAATTGCAGATATTTCCTAATTGTAATAATATGGACGATAGGCTTTGACGTACGTTTTCCCAAAAGCATTTCACACAACAATAACGTTCCTGGACTTCGCACACATCACCAGGAAGATTTCTAAAGATTCCCATAATACGGTGATCTTTTGAATAAAAGTATATCCAACTCTACATCCTAATAAAGACTATTTTAGTACCGATGTCAGCATTAGCCGACTAATCACCGCACGCAGGCATGTTCTGTCCCTTTAGTTGAACAAAATCTGTTCACGTAAGCAGTGTAATCGTGTTAGCCCAGAAATCCAAGAACACGTCTAGAAAAAGCATCGGCTGCCCTTAGGTAGCTTTTAGGCAAGCTTCGCGAATATGCTAATTTTAAATTAGGAAAGGGGTTTTTGTGCCCGATCCTGAGTAAGTAAGTGGTAAGTATATATTTTTGAAGATACATAAAACCTTTAAGGTTCTTTTATGACATTTTACAATCGAAAATAAATGGTATAGGAATTACAAATATTTATGTTCCACAGACTGGGAATGTACAGGGCACTTGCTACAAAGGCATGAATGCCATAATTAAATCTGCAAACATCTGAAGAGGTTCAACTATTATGGGCATTAAATCAAAATATATTCAATCTGTGGTGATGGTGCGAAGTTTGTAAGCATGCGATAAGTTAAATCAAACACAATCTCAATTTAAATAGCTCATTCCACAACGATGCAGGGTAATACTGGACACACGCATTCTCATATGAATCAAACATTCAGCTCGCGTTGCTGGTTATTCAGACATTAGTATATTGTGGAATTCTAGTACTCTAATGACGTTTTTCTAATTGACTTAGCGTCCACTGTGCGAGTCTTACATGTATTGTTTTAATAGTAATCAGGCTGTATTGTTTAAAGTTAAGAGTGTCTAATGTGTTAATTAATAATTAACCATTTAATTAATCTAGTTTGGATGTGTAGAAAAAGAGCTTACTTAATTGTAGAAAGTTCCTTTTTCTTACTATGGTTGATAATATTATTAAATAAATCAGATGCTAATACGACGATGAACTATTAAATAAGTAATATAACTTATAGATTAAATCAGTATGAAATCAATGATTGGCGAATTAATCTGTTAAGAAGATCACAAACAATGGTACATTTTGTATTCACACACGAGACCTATTTAAACTAAGTAACTTCGTACGAACTAAGTAAAAATAAACAATTTTACACTCGTGGACTAATTGAATAGCGTTTTTTAAAACAGTTCCTTTGTCAGTATTCTCCTTAACGATAGTAGCCGCTATATCAACTTGCCAATAAGAATAACGATCGTTGAGATGAATCAATTTCTGGTGTAGGCAAGTTGGTTCTTTTACTCCTCTTAACATTACTGCCCATAATGAATGAAAATGATTTCATTTATCAGAACGAACGACATTCTACAAATAATACGTTTATGCTCCAGACACACTGGCGAACACGCGGCACGGGAATCCTTTTTGAACTGTATGATTTACATAGTGTAAAGGACTAGAAGATTGCAATCGGAGTAATTAGTCAAAGTCAAACCATTTATCTTGTTTAGGATACAAAGTGAGACCATTTAACACCGGTTCTGCGGCCGAAAGAAGGCACGATGAGGAGAGATGTACACTTGGAGTTAGTACGTGTGATAGAAGCACAAACGAGAATTTTATCGGAAGAACCAAAGTAGCCTAGCTCAATGAATGCATTTATCAGTGGTTGCAATGGTAGTCAGTCAGTCTGCAGAAAAAAAGGCCGTTAGGGCAGAAAGGCCTGGGTGATTAGATGAACCGACAAAGACATTTCTGGAAGGTTTTGTGAACCTGCTAAGACCTCAGTGGTTTATAGATAGAGTTTTATCGGTGTATATTTAAAGAGTTATTCTATGTAGTGACGGCTTTGGAATGTATAGTGTCGCCACCCCATTTTATCCTGAGGGTATCGTTAGAGTCGACAAAAGGAAATGAAGAGAGAGTAAGAGAAGGAAAACTTGATACGAAACCCTGTGCCAACCCATCTGGAAAGCGTGGCACAGTAGGCTAATTACCCTCCATGTAGTTGTATTCTACATACTATACATAGGCCCAACTTAGCAGTGGGTAATTTATGGGCTTCGAGACGTAATATTTAAAGCGTTAGTGCGCCTTGCGAATTACATATTGCAATATTGTCGATTATACGTTTAAGAGATTTTCGTAAATAATTTAATAAGTGTAACGTTTAAATAATAAGAAAAATCTCGTTCGTTCTTACTCATTCAAAGGACAATGGCAAAACCATAAATAATAGATTCTCACTTGTTGATGGTAAATTGTAAAAGAAATGGTTGTAACTATTTTTAATCATATCAGTAATATTTTCTTTATCTTTGTAAAACGAGTACGACGTACGAGGATATCTTCGCTAGTAATTAGTTAATTAATAACAAGTTTTGCCACTATACTTCGTCAATTGTACGTGTAGCTGTCATTTTCAGATGTGGAAATGAAATTTGGCATTAGGACTAGTACTCACGAGGGTCGCGGCTGCTCCAACAACGCGGCAGGGTCACGTTGCTTGATCTCGCTCTCGCGAACTGCTTCTGTCATGCTTTTGAACATTGTATTGTGGACACTGGAACGAATATAAACGCATTGAGCATTCAAACTCAAACTCAAAAGGAACTTTATTAACGTAGGTTTTATCGCAAAACTCGTCATATTTAAAATTACCGTTATCATCTTACAACCCTTGGCCCACGCTAGGTGGTAGTCTCCATACGCACCTATCAGTCGTTTCCCCTCTTCATAAGCTAAAGTCAAGTGTATTATAGGTCTCCTTCAGACAACGCTAAGACAGACATCGTTCTATACTGATAGATATAAGTCAGTTGCCACAATTTGCCAACAATTGATACATGTCACCACAATCCCATCATAATGGAGGGAAATATTCTTCTTTGGCGTCTAGGTAAACTTTCTTCTCATTTCTTAAGTCCCTTAAGTCAGCTATTACGAAACCCTCAGGGTGGAATGGAGTGGTGACATCTATATTGGTTTAGGGATAGGATGTACCGCTTTTGGGCCTTTGGTACTCATTCGATTACGAGGTCGGGCTAGGGTCTTTGTGTAAACCAGATGCACTTGCTCTGAGTGTCACTTGTGTTCGTGAATTACATGTTTGTAAACAGCCCCGCGATATAGGTTATACCGAGTGCAGGGTTTTATGTTTTTTAAAACAATTAAACACTAGCAATCAATTAATTATCAACAATACAAATTTACATGTTGTATCTACCTTTAAAGATACCTTTAAATGCGTCTATATTACGTTTATCTACACAAATTTATAAGTCAAATTGTATACCTTTAAGCAATTAAAGAATATATTTACCTGTTTAAATATTAATACATTGTAATATAGAAAATCTATCAACCTAGACTAGAAATTACCTCTACATAAACATTATCAAATAAAAAATATCTTAACTTTATACAAACTTTTGCTTCGGTTTTTGAACAGCTTCGATAGGATATTACGGACGGCCGCCGATCACAATATATATAATACCTTATATAAACAAAATCCATAAAGTATAATACTTTCAACAGTATCTTTTCTTAGCTTGTACCTTAGAAACTTCGTTAATACTCTCCTCATCGTGTTTCAAAATAGGAAATCAAAAAGCGCCATCTCTTGGTTCCTTGGTTACCTTTATTTGGGGACTTGTTATAACATCGTTTTCTAATTATTTACGCGTTGGTATTCTGTGATACAGGTACCGTACTGGCACGGCATACTTTTACTATTAAATCATTGGAGTTCTGGTGTCTGTGGCCAATAGACAAATCATCATTACATAGTATAAAACATAGTCGCTGTCGTCTGTCCGTCCCTATGTATGCTTAAATCTTTAAAACTAGGCCATTGATTCCGAAGCGTTTTTTTTTAAATAGATAGAGTGATTTAAGAGGAATGTTTATATGTTCATCATTGCACCCGTGCGAAGCCGGGGCGGGTCGCTGGTAGTGAATAAAAAAATAAAACAAATGTTTTTTATGTAAATATCCACTTCTTTCGTAAATTATAGGTTCGATTCCGGGGTCGGGCAAGTCTTTGTCTAAGCAAGAGACACTGGCTCGGAGTCTGGGTGTCATTTGTGTTCGTGAATTACACACAGTGACACAGGTTAAAACAAGTGCAGGGGTTTCGTTAAAAAAATACCTTACCATTTTAGGGTAAATACAATTTGTAATAAGAAGAGTAATGATTTTAAAAGAATTTTCATACGTCGAGTCTTATGGACGCGATTCAAATGCGCGTGTTTATTATACCGTTTGCGCATGTAAACAGCATCTTTAAATGGGCGGGTAACATGCACCGTGTGCAAACACTCTAAATATCAGGATTTTGGGGATATAATGCAATGTATAATTAATAATATAATGTCAAAATAAACCTGCTTAAAAAAATTTAGATGTCAATCAAATCCTTTCAATAGTCAATAAATCTATTATTGTGAACATTGAAAACTCTTACCTCAATTTTAGAAATTAATTATATAATAAGGGATTTTAAAATAGAAGTCATCGAAACAGGCTAACAATAAAATAACTCTTTCTGCACGTGCATACATGCCAACTGTAAGAAAACTCGGAAAACCAAACGTTTCGGGTTAAGTTTGCCCATGTACATGAAAATTGTTCTTAAAATAGTCACTTAATAGGCTTGTGTTGCTTTTTTGTCCTTACTGTGGACAGCATAACCAATTAAAAAAAAACATATACAACAAAAAGTTATTCAATCTGTATACTCACACAGTGAGAAGTAGGTCAGGGATAAGTGAGGCAATAGGGATAAGCACGAGGCCGAGCCAGAACAGCAGTGAGCTGAAGAGCATTCGGTCCATGCCTTGCATCACTGCACCGATCAACACCAGCGGGTAGATGTTACTGCAACAAACACAGACTCACTACCAACTAACTAATCCTGAGGTCTAGCTGATGACATTTTATTTTTATTTTTTAGGACATCCAGTAGTTATTACATTTACATACAGGCATAATACATATTGTCAAAGTCATTACATCTAAATGCACATGCCACAGCATGCACTTAAACATGTTAAGTAAACACCAATATGATTAATAAAAAAGAAATTAATAAATGTACAGTCTATATCCACAGGTGTATACTAGTTTTCAGACCATAAAAGACCCACTGCTGCTAGCAGCTCTGTTTTACCTGTTTTTTAGCCAGAACAATGAAAAGCACTTATTTTCTGTAAGTTAATGTTTCATCATCACCAGACTATAAACCAACCAACACGTGCCGGTTAACCTAATTTAATCAACTTAAACTCAACTTTTATACGGGGTACAACAAAATCCCAGTTCTTATTTGGATTTCATCTTGAAATAAGCCATCATTTCAGTTAAAAGACGTCCACAAATGGACATAGGCCTCCCCCAAAAATGTTCACGGAGCACCTGAGCAATCTGTCGTTTCTAGGTCCTTCCTTAACCAGGTCGTCGGCCCACCGTGTGGATGGCCTGCCAGCACTGCGATTTCCGGAACGGGAATAATCATGCTACTAATAAAAAATATGTACCTGTAGATGAGTATGAAGAGGAACCACATGGCGACTGAGCCCCATATGGCAACGTGCGTGACCCATGTCCACGAGTGCGTCGCGAGACCAGCTTTCAGACACACCGTCAATACTACGTACTGAGGAAACAACCACGTATTGGAAACTAGCATAAGCCCGCAGTTTAAACCTATTTAGGTAGATTTCAAGCTACTTAAGTTTCCATCTATTTATTAATGAATTTCTCCAATAGTTTAATAGTTATCTAAATAAAAAAATAAAAAACTTTTTTCACCACAAACTTTTTTGTAACCTCAAACTGTCCGTTGAGAACCACTTTTTTTAACCACAATCTGTCAGTTAAAATCTGTCGTCTCAAGCAAAACTCACGGTATACACGATGTTGCCCATGACAAGGTACCCGCCTTCCTTCCCGGAGGGCCACAGCACGTGATGCTCCACCATGAGAACGGGCAGCCAGAAGAGAAGTACGGAGTGCAGTAACGCGTTCACTGCCCACACCCAGAAGACGCGCACGTTGAACAGGAGGCCTTGTTGCGACGGCAGATACAGTACTGGATGCTGTGGGAAACCCTCATTTTCAAGGCCGGATCTAATGAATGTATTTTGGCATGCATCCCAGGGCCCATATAGTTTGTCGCCGAGCATGGCGGAGATCAACCCGGCAGTTGAGGAACGCCGTTAGTTTAGTAGTCGGGGCTCAATTAGCATCTATCTGCGTCTCGGAGTCCCACATACCCGGCTAGTATCCATGAGGATTTCCAACCAAAAAACGGGCCCACATAGTGTATAGTGTACAATACTGTTACGGACTATTGTTAAGCTCTATAAGATCAACTCATATTAAGTTTTGATAAATAAAATAATCATCATCATCATCATCAGCCCACATTAGTCCACTTCTGGACATAGGCCTCCCCTAAAGAGCGCCATAGCGCCCTGTCTTCAGCTTGACGCATCCAGCTGCTGCCCGCAACCTTTCGCAGATCGTCGCTCCATCTAGCAGAGGGCCGTCCCACGCTACACTTGCTAATTCGTGGTCTCCACTCAAGAACTCTTCTACCCCAGCGGTTGTCGGTTCTTCTACAGATATGACCAGCCCACTGCCACTTCAGTCTGCTAATTCTCTGAGCTATGTCTGTGACTTTGGTTCTCTGTCGGATAATCTCATTACGGAGCCTATCCTTCAGAGAAACTCCAAGCATAGCTCGCTCCATAGCACGCTGAGCGAGTTTAAACTGGTGGACTAGTCTAACCGTGAGTGAGAGGACAAATAAAATAGTATTAAATTAAATTTCCACATCTGACAGTATTTTCAGTATAGATTGGTAAAGCGCAATGGCTGTTTGTGATGTCTGCGCAGCTAGAATTGTCTGGTAGTGGCCTACATCAAAGCTATTACACTGTTGCATACCTTGTATTTGATCTCTCATAGGCTGGAACCGGACACACTCCACTAATACGTGATATACATATTCCTTGGTGCCACTGGATAATGTGCTAGCTTGGGTGGGACCCAAAATGTTCTTCATGCTCAAAGGAATATTAAATATTACCCTAAGCATGATGTCAGGCGAACACAGCTTGTCGAAGAGCCCGATGGCAAAGGGTGGAAGGGCTGTGAACATCACGTTGTAGAAGCCGATGGTCCAGCGCTCGAACAGGATCTGACCTGACCTACAGACAAACGACTGTTTGAAAAAAAAAACTCAATTTTGATGACATGTATAGGTAGGTTTTATCAGTGGAAACTTATAAACCCCCGACATTTATTTTATGAGTAATATTTAAATATGTACTAGCTGTAAGCGTCCCAGATAGTAACAAAATAAAATAAAGTTTTATATCGTGATCATGACAGCCCATAAATGACCCACTACTGGGTCGGGCGTCCTCCAAATTCATGGAGGGAAAATAGCCTACTGTGCCACGCTGGCAAGACGGGTTGGCACAGGGTTTGTATCAAGTATTACTTGGAAAAAAAATTCAAATATTAAAAATACATTTTTCGTTATATTTTAGCAGGTCCACAAAGTCCGTGTGGTTACAGATTTAGTATACATAGTGTCACCAGCCCATTCCATCCTGAGGGTGGCGTAAGAGTCGACAAAGGGAAATGACCAGGCTGAAAACCAAGACGCAAGAGAAGGAAAACTTAATACGAAAACCTGTGTCAACCCATCTGGCCTGTGCCACGCCGGCTATCAAAAAATCCAGTTAAACAAAAAAAAAACCATTCGACTACTTAAACTTTGTACTCACCACGCAGAGTATATGGCGAACCACAGCTCGATGACGTACAAGCAAATGTTCTTGTAGAAGGAGTAGAGGATGAGCTTACTGATCCGGGAGTAGTTCCAGGCGCCGTGTACCAGTAGCAGCCGCAACAGGAAACGGAACTGCCGACACATTATTTGCTGCTTTTACCAATGGTAAAACTTAGGATAATAGTTTGTTATGGTCTAGCTCTGATCTTTCAGCCATCAGCTGAAAATCCGTGTGGTGACGGATTTAGAATACATATAGTGTCACCACCCCATTTGATCCTGAGGGTGTCGTAAGAGGCGACTAATGGAACACAAGAGGCCTCATACAAATTCATGGGGAAATCAGCATATTGTGTCACACTGGCAAGACGAGTTTGTATCTGTAAAATGCAGTTTACTTGGAAACCATCTCATATTGAACTTAATTTAATATTTGAAACATCATATTGATATCACTACATAGTATAAAACAAAGTCGCTGTCGCTGTCCGTCCCTATGTATGCTTAAATCTATAAAACTACGCAACGGATTTTGAAGCGGCTTTTTTTTAATAGATAGAGTGATTCAAGAGGCATATTTATATGTGTAATAGATGCATAATATTGTAGAGAAACACTGATAAATTTAGATGTTCATCATTGCACCCGTGCAAAGCCGGGGCGGGTCGCTAGTTAATAATATAATGAAAAGTGTAAACTATTAAAAAGTATATACACCAGTATTAAGATTTCCTTATTTCGCAGATCTGATTTGGCTTTTGAGTTGCTTTAGTCGCCTCTTACGACACCCACAGAATGGTATGGGTTGAAGACATTGTGTATTCTAAGTCCATCACCACACGGAAGGTAGCGGGTACTTATAGTGCGCTTCTAGAAAGGGACTAAGGTATAAGCAAACGTTCCAGAAAGAGACGTATAGAAAGGGGATATGGCAGGAGTGTGTACCAGGGATACATTCGAGCAGTGAGTGGTGCATAAAGGAAGCGCGTCACACGTACCTGCGCTATGCTGTAGTCGGAGGCACAGACGGCCTGCAGCCCCTCGACGCCGGAGATGCCCACGCCCACGGACGCGCGTTGGATCATGGCCACGTCGTTGGCGCCGTCGCCGATGGCGAGGGTCACGGCGCCCGTCGCGGTCGACACCAATTCCACTACCTGGCAAGGGGAACACATTCCAACTTTGATGGTCAACTCACCACTACGACTACTACTCAGCCCAAATGATTCGGGCCTCCTCCAGTTACAAGTTTTTTTTTAATTATTTTATTTGTAAGAAACGAAACACCTGAATTAGTTATAACCTGTATCGCGGGAGCTGTTCCAACGCAACACAATTTCGTTAATATATCTACTAGCAGACCCGGCCACGCGTTGCTGTGGCTAAGGTTTTTGTTGTATTGCATTTAAAAACATACATTAATTTAACTTTTAGCGCCATCTATTGAATACCTACTCAATCTAGCTTAGAGATATCGCCATCTGTCAGAATCGTTTTGAGCTATAATCGTTTTTAACATATAATTGGGACTGCCAAATAATAGACAAATAATTTGCAATAAAATAATATAAATACTAACTTAAGATGTACATGGAACCAACAACAGAGCTGGTGCGGCTTGTGAAGCGGCTGAAAAAGCTAAAGCATACAAATACAGGGGTCTACGCTCCGAATATGAATTTGTCCCATTCGGTGTCGAGACCCTTGGTCCGTGGGGTCCTAGCGCTATAAGCCTTTTTAAGGAAATAGCAAAAAGGTTAGTCGACATCACAGGAGACCGAAGAGCTGGAAGCTACCTCGGACAAAGAATCAGTCTAGCGATTCAAAGGGGGAACGCTGCCAGTATCTTCGGAACCTTGCCTAAAGGGACTCCTTTAAATAATATATTTTAGTATTTAAGTTTCAGGTTTATTGGTATTTTTAGTCTTGTTTTATTACTTAAGTTAGTGTTTATGTAAGTACAAATAATATAAATTATATATTGACGTGCTGAGATGCCATTTAGGCTCAGCTTGAACAAGTAATTGGCGTTTTTTATACTCTAGTACCATATCTATCTGGTTTATGTGGCGTACATTGCGCCTTTGCACCATAAATCCGCTATTATATACTGTTAGAATTTCGTATACCAACCTCTGCCTTCTGTATGGGCGAGACCCTGCAGCAAACGACGACCTTGCACGATATACACAGGTCCAAGAAGTCATTCTTCAGGTCACATCCCATAGCGTACTTGAGCGTCTTGCCATCGATAACCAGAGCCACATCGTTTTGCTTGCGCAGGTTTTCCCCGAAATCCGCCGCGTGCCGCGAAATACTCTCTCGGGCGGCCTATAACAGTTTTTTACACATAACCTCCAACACTAACAACCAATTGTTAAAAAAGTTAAGTTAAGTTTAGACAATCCCCCCGTAAATAACGTCAGTTGGTCACACATGTGGAATCCCCGCTTCTGGTGTGACGTCCGTCACATGTTATTTAATTAAGTAAAATTCATCCTCAGAGTGCTGGTGCCAAAACAAAAATGACAAGGCCAAAAAGCTAGCCGCAAGAGAAGGAAAACTTTGTAAAATATTGATAAATATTTCAGGGCTAAAATTTTATAAAACGTAAAATTCTTTTTAAAAACTTCTCTACACCTTTCATCCACTTTGTATAGTCATAGTAACGTTATAGACGAGCCGAACATAAAGTCGTTATAGCCAAAGCCAGTTTTCGATGTCATCATCTCTTTTCTCCTAGTGGTTATAGGTATGCAAATTATTTAGCCGTAACTCAGTGTTACGTAAAATTATTTAGCCCGTGTCCGTGTGGTGACGCATTTAGAACACATAGTGTCACCACCCCATTTCATCCTAAGGGTGTCGTAAGAGTCGGTAATAGGAAATGATAAGGCCGAAAACCTAGCCGCAAGAGAAGGAAAACTTGATACTAAACCCTGTGCCAACCCGCCTGGCCAGCGTCGCACAGTAGGCTATTACCCTCCATGTAGTTGGACCAGGCGGGACTCAATAGTGGGTAATTCATAGGCTGAGAAGTACAAGTAGAAGTACTCACGTCAAGGCTGTCGTCGTTGAGTATAATGAGCGGCATCCCGGCGTGGATGAGCCGCGCAGAGTGCGCTATGTTGATGGCCGTCTCCTGCTTGTCGCCCGTCAGAACCCACACGTGGATGTTGGCCTTTAGTAGTGCCGATATCGTCTCGGGCACACCGTCCTGTTGCAGAATTTTACGCCCTTAAGCCTCCCTTATTGGGACGTGTGTCGGGTCATCTCCTTCCTTGACTTCACGCGAACTAAATTAGAATATGTATATCTATACCTACGCCTTGCTTTAAACACTTGAGTGTATATACTTTTCCAATAAGTAAATGTCGTGTGGTATATATTTAGCTCTTTTGTGCTTTGTATAATATCTAAACTCTATTGCTTCAAATGTTAATATGTTATTACTGACTAGCTGTTACCCGCGACTTCATCCGCGTTGACTTTCTATTGAGTTAGTTCCTCTGTTTGCGAGTAGATGTCGCTACTATAATGTCTAGTTCTTCTTAGATTTTTAAATGTATATCTCTCAAAAAAAAACCTAATGGATTTACATAAACCTCGGAAAAATATGCACGTATAATGGCGAGGTACGCTCTTTTTTATATTAGCTTGCAAATTATGCTAGTTATAACCACTCTAACTATTACAGTTCACAACAACACACTTCAGCCCCACAGTTAAGAAATATCAGATTTAATTTAAATCCTAATTCTGGAGTTTTGTCCTATATATATTATATATAAATAAATAAATATCCTTGGACATTTCACACAACGCCATCTCGTCCCAAGCTAAGCAACTTAATGCTTGTGTTATGGTAACGAGATGGATGATAAACTACTTATATACATTTTTTTTGTAAATACATACATATTATAGATAGAAATGACACTCAGACTCCGAGCCAGTGCCTCTGGTTTAGACAAAGACACTTGCCCGACCCCGGAATCGAACCCGGGACCCGTTGATCCAAAGGCGGCACATCTAACCACTAGACCAACGAGGCAGTCAAATAATTATTGTAGTTATTATTTCTTGTATAAAAAATATACACTCTTAATTCATTCAGAAGATTGCACTGTTACAAGTGGATGTCGCAAAAGGCAACCCAGATCTTACCTGCTTCTCCCTTATTTGCTTTAGCGTAAAAAGTAACACATAGTCTTACCAATGTGAAAAAAGGCGAGGAAGTATTTTTTCGTCGGAAATCCTCGACGAAAAAATACTGGTCTGGAATGGTGGGTCTGGAAAAATAAGGCCGTTTGGGGACTGGCCGGGCCAAGTGGGAGTCCGGGGCGCGTTGAGAACCTACAACATTTTGTACCGAAGTGAATACTAACTTGGAGTTTGTCTTCGATAGCCGTGGCGCCGAGCAGTCGTAAATTAGTCTCGATAAGCTGAGCAGCTTCTTCCAACTTCTCTTCTCGGTTCTGTATCGCTATACTGGCCTGGTGGTACGTGCTCGACCATGCCTGTACACAACATTTCAAAAATAAATCAACTATAGAAATAACGTTTAGCTATAGCTTATGGAAAAAATGTTTAGCTATAGCTTATGGAAAAAATGTTTAGCTATAGCTTATGGAAAAAATGTTTAGCTATAGCTTATGGAAAAAATGTTTAGCTATAGCTTATGGAAAAAATGTTTAGCTATAGCTTATGGAAAAAATGTTTAGCTATAGCTTATGGAAAAAATGTTTAGCTATAGCTTATGGAAAAAATGTTTAGCTATAGCTTATGGAAAAAATGTTTAGCTATAGCTTATGGAAAAAATGTTTAGCTATAGCTTATGGTTTTCAGGTCGGCTCTTACGACACCCTCAGCATGGGGTATGGCGTATTTAGAATTATGTATTCGTATTTAGAATTATGTATACGAGGCTTGGACGTGCCGCCTTTAGATCACGAGGTCCCGGGTTTGATTCCGGGGCCGGGCAAGTGTCTTTGTGTAAACCAGAGGCACTTGCTCTGAGTCTGGGTGTTATTTGTGTTCGTGAATTTCATGTTTGTAAACTGCCCCCGCGATACAGGTTACACATACATACTAGAGCAGGGATATCTTTTTTTTAAAAAAAACCCTGTTCTTAAAACAAGGCAACGAACATCTGAAACGAAACCCTGCCAGCCTATCTGGCCAGCGTGGCACAGTAGGCTAAGTGCCCTCCCTCCTATGATGGGAGGAGGCCCGACTCAGCAGTGGATCATTCATCGGCTGAGTAGTAGTAATTCTAAATCCGTCACCACACGGAATTTTATTCTACAGAGTGTGTCAACATTTTGTTTCTTACGGTTGTTCCTCACTTTCCCGCTTACCTTGTATTCCTCCTCAGTAATGTCAGCGACGGCGAAGACGAGTGTGCGCAGTCCCTCCGCCGCGAACAGTTCCAAATGAGCGAGCGTAGCGTCCGCGTATCGCGCGTGTTCGCCGTCCGCTAGACGCGGGTAGATCACAGAGTCCGCGCCCTTACAGTACAACTTTATTTGGCCTGAGAACAGAACATTCTAGAACTATTACAGAAAAAAACGATAGTAGAATTATTTTGTACTTGCAGTTTGGGTCATAAATAATCGGAGCGAAGCGAAGTATTCTGCTCTCTCTTCCACTCACAGGCCTTATGGGCAGGCATAGTGATGCGCATTATGGTTCTCGATAAGCGTTATCGATGGTGTATTTAGTTTTGTAATTTTGTTGGTTGGTGATAAAAATTTAAGAAAAGAATAGATAATAACAACGTATTTATTAAAATAAGAACGATAATGATTAAAATAATCGATTTGTGTAGATATACCTGTAGGCGTGCGCACAATGACGGACATTCGCTTGCGCGTGGACGTGAAGTCGATGACGTTCAGCACCGCGAATTCCCGCATCTCGCCCGCTGCGCGGAGTTGCACCACGCGCGGGGTGCGGGTCTCGAACACGAAGCCGAAGCTCGCCGCGCCCAACACTAGGGCGCGTTCATCTGCAACACACCATGCCATTGCTGTTATATTTCTTTATAATAACCCACGTGGACACGGGTTTAGAATGCACGAGTGTCGCCAATTTCGTAAAGGGCAACTACAAGAACGCAAGTGGCAGACAGCACTGCCTTGTTGGATGGCCCGCCTTTGGGTCACCGGCCCTGGTTCGATTCCGGGGGCGGTCACTTGTGTAAACCCGAGGCCCTTGATCTGAGTCTGGGTGACATAAGCGGTAGTGAAACTATTTATTCTAAGCCCGTCACAACACTGATTATTTCCAAAAGCACCAATCGCATACGTCTTTCTATTCTACCAAAGCGAGCGTTTGCGAAAGCCATTTGGCTAGCCACCCTGGTGATGAAACGTCAATAGCTGACGGTGACGGTAACTTATATCATTCGCCTTGCTTGACATCAGTCCAGCAGACCAGCGCGAGGTACTAGGCACACGCTGAGCTGGACACCGATTGTTAATGCCAAATTAACATGTTTATATTTCGTATTTTATTATATCAATTCAGAGTCAGTCAGAATGTTACGGTCCGCGCCAATCTTTATGTAAACGCATTACGCTGCCCAGAACACAAAATCAGGTATCAGCGGGACTTACGCGGGGTGGCGCCCCCGTTGAAGCAGGGCACCCCCGCCGTTTCCCACCCGCAAGCGCCCTCGTATCCGGTGCGTTAGTGCGAGTGACCTACGTTCGTATTGGTAAAAAAATTTACGATGCGAAAGTACCACGGCTACATTCAGACCGGCCATAAAGATTGGCGCGCTCTGTATCTCAGTTCAGATTTTTCATACGGACGCCATCTTTGTTACTCACTGTAAACTTATTGTCTTGTCAAGAACGAATTGTCAATATGTCAGATATTCATATTGTCAAAAAAACCCTTTTTAGTCGGTCTCTCCAGAGCTCAGGGTTTATAAGATATTCAATGTGTTTGAAAATTATTAAACGATCTAAGAAGAATTATAAGAATTTAATTCCATTCGTCAGAAGACATAAAGCCGCAAGACAATTCAGGCAGCACGATAAACGAGTTCAGACAGGGTCATGGTGTTCGAGTTGCAACGAGGATCGCCTATGTTTCTTCCTTCTTCTATGTTTGCCTGTATGTCCTTTATAGAATCGTAAATTATGCATGTGATGATCTTCAGCAAAGTGCTGTGCATGAGTCCACGAAGGGTTATGCACAAAAATAAAGAAAAATTATACATTTTTTCTCTTTTTTTTTTGGCGTAGCAACACCCACAGCTAGTTCTGTATAAAAAAGTACCGGATTTGTTTACCTGGCGAAGCCGCATGGTAGTTGATCTTGTTTTGTACGCGCTCCGGGATGACAGTATGGCAAATTCCCAGCATGGTAAGGAACTCTCGCACCACGTCGGCGCTTGGGTGCTTCCGAGCGAGATTTTGGTACAGGAGCGTGTCTTCTAGCTTCTCGCCTTCTTTCGGTCGGTTGTAAATCACCTGTAACATTTCATTACTAGTATGCTGTAGCCCCTGCCTACGGCATCGTACGTCGCCTCGTTTTTATTTTTGTTGTAAAAAAAACCCTTTTTTTATAGTGGGGGAAACCTTTTAGGTTCCCAACCGGAGGACGGGGCTCGGGAATGTAGGAGTCCCCGGCCGCGATATAGAATTACCCTGTATCGCGGGGGCAGTTCACAAACATGTAATTCACGAACACAAATGGCACCCAGACACAGAGTACGTGCCTCTGGTTTAGACAAAGACACTAGCCCGACCCCGGCATTGAACCCGGGACCCTTTGATCTAAAGGCGGCAAATATAATCGAAATCGGTTCGTCGTCGTCGTCATCGTTCCAGCCCATAAATTACCCACAACTGGGTCGGGCCTCCTCCAAATTCATGGCGGGAAATTAGGAAAAGCAATCGTATGCTGAAATATTTTTTAAATGGATGGACCGCCCGGCACGTCCTTACCAAGCTTATTTGTTACAAACATAAAAATCTATCTTTTTATAATATTACTATACTAATATGGTCCGTGTGGTGACGGATTTAGAATATATAGTGTCACCACCCACTACACCGTGGAGGTGTCGTCACAAGAGAAGGAACACTTGATTTGAAACCTTGTGCCAACCCGTCTGGCCAGCGCGGCACAGTAGGCTAATTACCCTCCATGTAATTGGAGGAGGCCCGACTCAGCAGTGGGTCATTATAGACTGAATAGGTAAATATATACTAAATGCCAATATCGGCCTGAAAATACCAACCTCCGCAATGGAGCACTTGCGAAACTCCATGATGTTGCAGGTGAGGGTGCCAGTTTTGTCGCTGAAGATGTACCGCACCATGCCCAGCTCCTCGTTCAGGTTCGACGTCCGCGCCATGGCCGGCGTGTCAGTCTCCGCGTGGTACATCTCGCTATCCATGGCTATAAATTTCGCCTGAAACACACCTCAGAGTCACATTACGTACAGTCCTCGCCAATCTTTATGGCCGCTCTGAATGTAGCCGTAGGTACGAACTTGCGCATCGTACATTTCATAACCAATACGAACGTAGCACACTCACACTAACGCACGGAACCGAGGACGCTTGCGGGTGGAAGACGGCGAGTGCGGGCGTGCCCTGCCTCCATCCCCCGCGCACGTCCCGCTGATATCTAATTTTGTGTTCTGCGCAGCGTAATGCGGCTAGGCGAGGAGCGGCCATAAAGTTTGGGGAGGACTGTAGTCTTCGTCTTCTTTCTGGTCGTACCCCATAGACGGCCCGACTCTAAGCTAATTTGGCTAACTACCAATATCGCTCTATGATGACCTTCGACGACCAATTTTAATTTTTTAATTTGTCCGCTATCCATTCTATTAAGACAACCGGCAATTGTTTGGTTAGACCAGCTGTCAGTTTTTACGCGACTGACTACGTGTATCAGTAGGTAATTGGAGAAGGCCTGACTCCGCAGTGGGTCATGTATGACCAAGGTAGTAGTAGTTACGTCATGCTTTAATTGCATATTTGTTATAAATTGTTTCTTTTTTGGTCGTCGGCCAGTATGCTGTAGGGCAGGCCCTATGCTCTGCCTTAGTGATACAAAAATGTACATAAAAAGATGTACTTACTTGGAAAAATCTAACTATTTCTGCCGTAACTTGTAACGATATGGGTATAAGATTGTTGTATAATATCAAAAATGTCAAAAAGTTATATACAAAATTCGTGTTCTGCGCATCTGCAACAAGAGATTGAGAAACATTTTAGGATCACTCAATTTATTTCTTATGCTGGATACTGATTTGTACCGTTTGCTTGTAACGTAACAAACGAGGCGTATCTGTTCGTAACTGCGATACACCAAAGATCGGCTCGGCTCGGAATTTTCGCATTGTAACGCGTTAAATTACACTCAAAAGATACAAGTCAGTCACCACAATTAAATTTAGCACAAAAACAGCTATAAAATATATAAATACGTAGCTATAACTAAAATAATTTTATCAAAATCACTCAGTCGGCTGGCCTGCCACACAGGGTTAGAAAGATAGCCTAATGAAGTGTCAGAATTCTCTTAAAAAAGCCTTGAGTAATAGTAGGTATCTAACAAAAATTAAAGCCTCAAAAGTCTCACCTCCCAAGCCTATGTACCAGTCGTTGTGATTCCGCATCCAGAACTCGTTGAAACCTGCGCTGAGCAGCGATAGGGTCAGCAAAATTATGAACAGCATCAGAATGTGCGTGTTCGTTTCACGGTCTATCGACGAACGTTTCAAAGGCGCTGCAATAAAACAAACAAGATATTTCTTTGCGATTGTCAATTGTTTTTTTTTCTAGGCTACATTAGTTGCCTTTTCTTCGTTACTAATTTCATTGTAACGACTGCCTTAGTTGTTCGAATGAGCTGGAAATGCGCCGAAGCAGTGGTGACACGTAAGTATAATGGACACTCTCTAAAAACCAGCTGAGCTAGACGTTGTTTAACATGTAGTAGTAGATTGATTGATCATCTTTTCACCCAAAAGAAGTCTGCTGGACAGGCCTCACTTAACCACAAAGGCCGAATATAAGCCGCCCGCTGGCTAGGCCCTAACCAGGCACGTCGGTATTAATAATATGACTGCAATACCATACGCCAAAAAACAAGTTAAAGTGTTCATCATCATCATCATCATCATTTCAGCCAAAAGACGTCCACTGCTGGACATAGGCCTCCCCCAAAGATTTCCACAAAGGCCGGTCCTGGGCCGCCCGCATCCATCGTTTTCCGGCGACTTTAATCAGGTCATCGGTCCACCGTGTGGGAGGCCTACCAGCACTGCGCTTTCCGGAACGCGGTCGCCATTCCAGGACTTTTCTGTCCCATCGGGCGTCGGTCCTGCGCGCTATGTGCCCTGCCCACTGCCACTTAAAGTGTTGGTTGTAGGCAATATTGTGGATATGATTTTATTCCACTTATATTATCAACTAAATATTTACGATCTAAAAATAATAATATTAACCAGTACTATTTTCGGTTTAGTAAAAAATAATAAATAAATAAACCGAATAAAACAATTGACGGGTCAGATAGAAACTCACCTTTAGTTGAGTTCTTCATGAGTTTGGTCTCATGTCCCGTGTAGACGACAACACCGTACACATAGGCAGTGTTACGCAGCATAGCGCCTCGGAGCAACATCTGTTCCAGACCAAGAGGGGTCGTTCTGCCGACACATTCGTAAGATATTATTAACGAAACCCCTGCTCTAGGTGTCAAATGTATCGGCGGGGCTATTTACAAACAAGTAAATCACGAACACAAATGAGACCCAGACTCAGAGCAAGTGCCTCTTGTTTAGAATAAGACACTTGCCCAACCGTGGTATGTACTGAAGATGATGAACTATGAATAATTTAGTCCACACAATACTCGACGTAGTTGGTCCGGATTGACGAGACTTAGCAAGTCATGTTTCGGACAACATAATAGTCCTTCTGAGATTCTGAGTCAAGTGGCCCGCCAGATGGTGTGATTTAAAACCACTACATTATTGTTTGTGGGGTTACCCAAACTCAGATCTCGGAATCTCAGAATGATATAAATAACATATTTAAAAATATTTGATGATTCTGTCGATGTCATCATTGCTTTTGATTTCATGACCAGATTTCTTTTTTCAAGTCTTTTCAACCCGTCTTGGTTATATTTGAAGTACATTTACTCAGCCGTTCGGCGATTGATTACCGTCAATATACTATTTGTTTTAAATTTTAGCTAATTAAAACGACTAAGTGCGGCGAGCAGTTTCTCCCATATGTAATAGTGTGATGGGCCAGATTTCGATCCACCCCATCGTGATTCACAAATATACAAACAACAAAACGGAATATGCTATATCAATACTATGTAATAGCTATTTATTTTATATAGGTACATATAATTAGTATTAATTATGTTAAACTGACAAGTACATACTAGGAATGGCTAAAACAGGTACAGACTTGTTCGTTCTAAACTATACTTATGTCTCCAATTCATATTCATCACGCCATGATTCCCACATAAATAATTAAGTCCAATACATATTTATTTACAGGAATGTATAAAACTATACTTTAAAGTTCAACCAAATACCTAAAATGTACGGTTTAAATAAAAGAATAATACAATGAAAACATAAAGGTAAACAAGTGAAGCACGGGTAACACCGGAGGCCCGGCGAACTCGGGGAGCTCGGGGAGCTCGGGAATCAGGGTAAAAAGGCGGAGCTACTTTCGACGGAGAGGGGGGGACTTTTGGTGTTTATAAAAGGGGTCGCGGGCAACAACAGTTAGTTAGTTAACAATTTTCTTCGTCGCGGATCGTTACGCTGGTCTTTTGTAGCCGCAACTCTGGACCCTGGAGTGCTGGCTGGCTACTCGGTTTAGGACAGTACTGTGAATTAGCCTAGTATTTGATTCGCGGATCGTAACTCTTGTCGGATGTGTGCTAGTCGGTTTAGTGCTTAATCTAGTTAGAACCTAGATTTCAGTGTTAATATAAGCGTTCATAGGGCTCCGCGAGTGCAGTGCTTGTGTTAGTGCTAAGCTTTTGGATTACGGTTTGGATATATGGATTCGGGATCCTGATCTGGCAGCAGAACTTGGTGAGGACTTTCCAATTAGAGTGCATAACGTGATAGATCGAGGAATTATCGTAAAGACTAGAAAGAGGCCTAGTAAACTACTTTACTGAGTCATTTCAGACATATTTGTATTTATTTTTACGAGGATACGTATTTGTACACTGAGATATTACGATGTGCATTCATAATAGTTAGTTTATGGCTTGTAGACTACTATTTTTACGTTATTTCGGGATTTACTGTGTCATCTAATGCCTATGTTTTAACTAAGATCTATTTAGTATCCTAGACTTTCTCAGAGTACTACTTAAAACCTAGCGAGACATTTATCTATAGGTATATGTAAGGCGTCGAAACCTTAACATTAACTTATCTAAGCTTAGTCAAAGTTTCAAGGTTAAAACATTGAAATAATTACTTAACATTTGAACATCTTAAGCAATATCATCAACATCTTAAGCAATATGATACTACCTATTTGATGTGGTTGTGCACTTAGTTACCTGTCAGTACTGGGAAGTCAGTGGACTGTTCATAGAGAGAGAAATCTAGACTTAGAGATCAGTCTAATTATTAAATGCTCATGAGGAAAGCAACCACCTGTTCAGTCAAATACCTGCTTAGCAAGAGTGCTTATGTGAGAGTATTAGAGAAGAAATCACACCATCAATCTGCAGTATCTGATTGTTCATCTACTACTAAAAACCTAATACTTATTGTACCTACTGAATAGTCTCTGGGTTGTCATGCTGTGGGTTGGCTGGGATGCATAACCATATTCAATGCAGTAGTGTGCTGTATTTCATGCTAGAGTCAAAGCATCATCATCATCATTAGAATAATTCGTTGTACTGAGACGATATCAACAAATATATCTTCATTTTGTAGTACAATGAGTTGAGTCCTCTCTTTTGTAATGGAGTAATAGATTTTACATTTGCTATATCTTGCATTATTTGTAAGAATTGAAAGTCAGACCTTTCAATAATAAACCCCTGAGTAGAAGTAACCACAGAGTTTCTTACTGGCTCTTCTCTGTGGATGGACTTTGTGAACCAGTGGTAATGTTAGATTTTATATTAGAGTAATTATTAAAGTAGTTTTAAAGAGAAATGAAACTACATAATTTGTGGAATATTCAACACAATTCTCCACAAATTGCGGGATGGAGAGTGTCCAAGTCAGGCTAGTCGAAGCTCACAGGTTAAGGCGGGGAATTGGGGCCTTTTCCCTTAGTCCCGCTGCAAATATAATAATAAGTAGTTTCTTGATCTCTAGTGTTATACTCCAGATAGAATTATTTGTCTTGTTATGACTCTTGGTTTGATTTACTGGCATACTACCATGTCTTTACCATGATCTCTATAGAATAAAATATAGAAGGTATTTTAATTTAATGTAACACTAAGCTTCAGGTAATTTAATAAATACATTATTAGGTTAAGATTTATTAGCCTTAGATATTATTTCAACCAAACATACAACTACCTAGGTCAATAGGGTAGCTGGGTCATATAGGTTACCTAGGTCAA
This sequence comes from Clostera curtula, assembly GCA_905475355.2. NCBI lineage: Eukaryota > Metazoa > Arthropoda > Insecta > Lepidoptera > Notodontidae > Clostera > Clostera curtula. The sequence continues at coordinate 1,777,206 of FR997802.1, forward strand.
ATAGATTAGCTAGGTCATATAGGTTAGCTAGGCTCATATAGGTTACCTAAGTCAAATAGGTTACCTAGGTCAAATAGGTTACCTAGGTCATATAGATTAGCTATGTCATATAGGGTATCTAGATCATATAGGTTATCTAGGTCATATAGGGTCTTCAGGTAATAGGAATATGTAGGAAACCTTCTGTAGGTATCATTGTTTCACTAACACTTAGATATCATTTAATCATACTATATGTTTTCCACCATATGTTACTTAGGTCATATATTGCAGTAGGGACAGTTAGGGAAACCTTTTGTAATATATATACCAATCCATCACTAAACATTCTTAGGTTATAATGCGGCACAACATAAGGGTCCTCACTACTAGACAATCACTGGCCAATCTAATGTTAAAGTCAATCTAATTCTAAAATTCAATCTAATTTTAAATCTATTATAAATTTCAATCTAATTTTAAGTTAATTTAAATCTTAAGTTAATTTCAATCTAATCTTAAGTTCTTATTAATGTTAAGTTTATTATTATTAAGTTCTTTATTAAGGTATATATTATATTATTAATATATTATTTTATCTATTTAATATGTTATATATCATTTAAGTAAACTATATCGTTAAGATAGGTTTTATCTATATTTATTTTAAGTTGGTGAACCAAACGGTTGGTTCACCAACAGCGCGTTACAATTTGGTGCCGTGACCAGGATTCATGGTATCCAGATTGTATTATTCGACAACCTTTGACATAGATTTATTTATATATTTTAGTATAAATATGTAGTGTACCAGAGTATACTGGTCACTCGTTACAATTTGGTGCCGTGACCAGGATATTTTACCTGGCATGGTGGGACATTATTTGTATTATGTTATAGCTCATAGTCACAATATAGTCATCTGCAACATAACTAAGATGGTTTTACCAGGCATGACGGGTTAATAATTCTATCATTTTATAACTTAGTCACTTTCAGTTTACCAGGATAGTTAGCTTATTATGAAAAGGCTTTATTCCATCATCTTATAACTTATAGGCACATTGTAGACACCTACTTGGCATGGCCAGGCATTATTTATATTAGTTTTGACTCATACTCGCCTAACAGAACATTTAACCTGAAATAGTAAAGCATTCTTTTCGTCATATAATAATTTGTAGTCCTTTATATTCGTTTTAACCATCTAAAACATGACTGGTATATGATAAGCATAGCAAATCAAAACACTGTATTTCGCGTCAATTATAGCTGACTAGCTGACCCGGCGAACTTTGTTCCGCATTATAAATATTTAAAACAAAAAGAAAGTTGGACATAGAATACCTGAGATTTTTATCCCGTCCGTATAAAACCTACTTTAACAAAACGCAACTGACAGCGAAACGTTATGTTGTCTATAGTTTAATATGGCCGAAAATTTTACAATTAGAAATTTTGATTTCGACTTGTTTATATTGTTGTAATTCACATAATATCTTTATAACTTGTAGCCTATGTGTTATTCTGGTGTATAAGCTATATTATTGTAAAGTTTCATTAAAATCCATTCAGTAGTTTTTACGTGAAGGAGTAACAAACATCCATCCATCCATCCATACTTACAAACTTTCATGTTTATAATATTAGTAAGACTAGGTTTTCGAAACTTCTTGATTTCCATTATATCTTTACACTATTTAAATTCATTTGTTTAATATATGTTAGTTCTTAGTTTCATTTAACTAAAGTGACCGTCAGGTCACAATTTGTTGTCGTGGAATGGAAAAGTGATTGGATTGGTATCTATAGGTTATCTTTTGTTTATTATTTTCACTGGTAGTTCATACTTTTACATTTTACGGATTCAATACGTAGAATTTTATGATTACACTGGGTTGGGGGATGGATTTCGTGGCTTTCTTTCGATACAGACACTTGTTTTGCACATATTTTAACATAGTATCTTCTATTTGTTATTTTCATTGAATAATTTCTTAATTTCGCGCTTAATTTCAACGACATGTAATTTTAGCCACATCTAATTCTAGGCACATCTGAAAGAAAGGGAAACAATTAGTTTAATAATTTACTAGTAGTTATTTACGAGAACGATGAAACCTTTTCCGTTACAGATTTTGAACTGATAAACAAAGTAAAAGTGTTGTAGTCATACTTAACGGTAACATTACGATTTCATTTGATTCGATTATTAGTATCGATTACAAAAGCAAAACAAAAATAAAAGATCTTCGCGTCTTTCACAATATTGCAATTATTAAAACAAATGTTTTATCATATTCTAATAGGTTATCAATATTTCAGTTTGTTTATATTTGTTATAGATTTCGAATAGTTCTAAAATTATGTTATTTAATATTTTAAGTCCTCGATTAAATCGAATCGATTACGTTAAATGAATGAAGCTACACTGTAATTTTGTTTTCTCTGTTTCGTCTCTCACTATTACGTTCGGATATGCACAATGACAACTTTGTGAATATTTTGAATTACATAGTTAAACTTGTTTTATGTTCGTAAGGTAGAATTTTAGCTATTTATATTTATTTTAGCTGTAAATAATCTGTAGTTGATATATTTTCGTTTAAAAGGAAGTGTCGTAATTTAAGATTATCAGAGTTTGTAGCGTGGAATTACAAAAGGAATGAAGGACCTAGCGCGATGAAGGATTTGAAACTGACTGCTGGACTGAACTAAACTGACTGATTGACTGCACTCCTGCGCAGCGCGGTCAAGGCGGAAACTATGAATATATACGGAGTTATTATCTACGTAATGTAATAGTTCATAGGATGTAATTCGAATTATTTTAGGAATGCGGTACATACAATATTTGATATATTGCTACTAAAGTTTACAAATCTGGGGGGATGGTTTTTAATTTAGAAGTTATTTTTTTTATTATCAGGAATATGTCGCGTCTACATATTTGTTTCTTCAAACTAGATGTATGTATTTATGTTTGTTTAAATTGACTTCTTCTTGTGTTGTATTTAAGAACGGCATCTTCTATTTAATTATAGACTTTAGCTATAAGAAAGTAGTTGAGTTTCATTCACGATAGTTAGAAAAATGGAGGGATGACAGTTTATTTTAAACGATACTATTTCCGTTTCGTGTATTATTAGATATTAGATAAAGTGATAGATAGAGGAGGATATAGATTTAAGATAGGTTATATTTATTGGTGGTTGTGCGTTTTTAAGGTATTCATTTCTTACGTCCTTCTTTTTAAACTTACGAGTAGGCTAGGTAAATTAAATTGTTTGTCTGTCTTTCACCGATAGTCTGTTAGTGTGACCAAGTACGTTTCAACATTTTTGTGGTAATATTTTATAAGTTCTTCTACACTGAAGTAAATACGTATATTACATAAATCTAGGAAATATTTTAATCATGTTAGTCTACGGCTATGGTAATGGTGTATGTTTGTTTGTTGTCTTAAACTGCCCATTTTTACGAAGTTTATTGTTGTGACTATTACGTAAACCCAGAATAGGCTATCATTAGTAGGAGCAAACGTAGGTAATTTTTATAAGCCAAGGCGGGTAAAGCTAAATATCAAATGGGTACGGATAAATTTGTTGTAGAATGGTAATTTATTTCCTACTATTTAGAAGAATTTTATCATAATCGAATTTCGTTCGTAAATTAAAGAAACCTAGAACCTTAGTAAAGTGAAATAAGTGACTTTTAAATAGGCCTCAAAATTATAATATCGATCAATATGGTGTATTACTAATTGACAATAATTTTATTAATTTATTTATCTATCGACGCGCACTACACTCGTGTTTGGATGGGACGCGCACTGCTTTGTTGTATGGACCGAAACTTATTATTTATCATTGATCATATACACCTATTACACGTAACCAAACCATAGCGGCGGCTAATTCGTTGGCAGCGACATCTATTGAGAATTGTGGAAACTTATTGACTAATTTAATTACACTGAACAATATCTTTCGTTGCTGAATTGTTGAATTAGATTCTTTAGATAATACACAGTTACAAGTAATAAAGTTATCTAATAGCTATGCGATGATTTGACGAATGATTAGGGACGGAAAATTCCTAGTTTCTCAAAGGATAGATGAAGGAACAAAATAAATTGCATACATACTCAATATTAATAGTTGTAGTATCTAACATCATCAGTGGTCTGGTCAACCAGGCTACTATTTTAAAATGTTGCACCGTTTGTGTTCCTTAGGTTAGAATGTTAGTGATTTATGTTTAGATCGTAAGGTTGTTTAGACTTCCTTAGGTATATAGATCTTGTAATTGCGTGTTAGATGTACATATTACTTAAGTATGTAGCTAGGTAACGGGAAGTCATTAGGAATAGGTACACATTATTTTTTAAGAACGTGTTACTATAGTAAAGTACGATCGACGAATATTAGTAATAAGGTTTTCAGGAATTATAGGTTAGCGGTACATTGAACGTGAGTATTGGATGGGTGAGCAGATATTCCGATGGTACGTACGTACTTTTAGAATTAATGTTTTTCAATTGATGTATATTATTTGTGTTATAAAAATATTTATTTATTGATATTTATGATGTTAAGGTTTTGACATTTAAAATATTTTCTCGGACCTATAAACTGATAATTTAGTAATTAAATTAAAAATAAATCTGAGTACATTTTGAGCAAAATTAAATAATAATACGAATAAAATACTTTGAGTTATACATTGGTTGGTTTCGTTAATTTCGGGTGTATAGGAAACTGTTATAAATTACACAATAAAAAAAAAATGCTTTAATTGAACCTACCATCATAGTGATAATTTAAGGTTAAATCGACAGCGTAAATGACAATGAATGTTGGGTTTTGGAAGGATGAATGTCCGTTTAAATTTAGAAAAGCGTGATGAATGTTGTTGATGGACACGAGTTGATGGGAAAGTATTTAATTTATCTTATGGACGGTCGATGTAACTTTAGCTAAATCCAGATGGAAACAGTTTGTTGATTTCCGAATGATTAAGATACACTCACTACCACAAAAGGGTTATTGCGATTGAGCTTGGTGTTAGGTTAGGTCAGAAGACACGTCATCGAATTTCCGATTTCGTAGTAACTCTTCACGCTACATGCCGCTAACAAAGATATTTCCCCACACTACACATACGCCAACTTGTTATCATGTCATGATATGGGAATGGAATCGAATGAGATTGTGCGGTATTCAAATAATTAATTACTGAAGGTATAGGATTCGTTTGGGTTGAACGGGTGGTGTGTTCGTGCCGTACTGGTCGTACTGAGATGTTACGTAAAGGTCGGGGCGGCATGCTGTATCATTAGGATTGACCTGCTTCGCAACCAGGTTCCCTAGGCTATATATCCAAGCGGTCTTGCTGGATGGGTTAGTTATTTCATACTGCATGATTGTTGAACGTCGAGACCTATGCTTATGTTATGGCTGGTTCAAGAGGTTTAAATTTACACTTTCAGTAACACACAACACATTACATTTAAATGCGCATCCAAAGTTCGGATATTGACAAACTAGGTTTATTCTAAAAATTAAAGCTTTAGAATACTTAGTAGAATTACTTGAATTCATTTGAGCGAAACGGGAACGGGTCTTGTTTAATATATCGTAGAGTCAAGAGAAGGGGAATGATTGGCGAAGCGAACCTATGTCTAGCTTATTTGAGATAAACAAAAACGGGCGAATGTATATTGATAACTAAATTATCGGGATCTTATATTTGTGAATGTAAGGGGTTTGAGGGGAAATCTATTCCAGTTAAGAGTCTTACTTTCATAAGATTTCGGGGGATGCTGTGATGGGCCAGATTTCGATCCACCCCATCGTGATTCACAAATATACAAACAACAAAACGGAATATGCTATATCAATACTATGTAATAGCTATTTATTTTATATAGGTACATATAATTAGTATTAATTATGTTAAACTGACAAGTACATACTAGGAATGGCTAAAACAGGTACAGACTTGTTCGTTCTAAACTATACTTATGTATCCAATTCATATTCATCACGCCATGATTCATAAATAATTAAGTCCAATACATATTTATTTACAGGAATGTATAAAACTATACTTTAAAGTTCAACCAAATACCTAAAATGTACGGTTTAAATAAAAGAATAATACAATGAAAACATAAAGGTAAACAAGTGAAGCACGGGTAACACCGGAGGCCCGGCGAACTCGGGGAGCTCGGGGAGCTCGGGAATCAGGGTAAAAAGGCGGAGCTACTTTCGACGGAGAGGGGGGGACTTTTGGTGTTTATAAAAGGGGTCGCGGGCAACAACAGTTAGTTAGTTAACAATTTTCTTCGTCGCGGATCGTTACGCTGGTCTTTTGTAGCCGCAACTCTGGACCCTGGAGTGCTGGCTGGCTACTCGGTTTAGGACAGTACTGTGAATTAGCCTAGTATTTGATTCGCGGATCGTAACTCTTGTCGGATGTGTGCTAGTCGGTTTAGTGCTTAATCTAGTTAGAACCTAGATTTCAGTGTTAATATAAGCGTTCATAGGGCTCCGCGAGTGCAGTGCTTGTGTTAGTGCTAAGCTTTTGGATTACGGTTTGGATATATGGATTCGGGATCCTGATCTGGCAGCAGAACTTGGTGAGGACTTTCCAATTAGAGTGCATAACGTGATAGATCGAGGAATTATCGTAAAGACTAGAAAGAGGCCTAGTAAACTACTTTACTGAGTCATTTCAGACATATTTGTATTTATTTTTACGAGGATACGTATTTGTACACTGAGATATTACGATGTGCATTCATAATAGTTAGTTTATGGCTTGTAGACTACTATTTTTACGTTATTTCGGGATTTACTGTGTCATCTAATGCCTATGTTTTAACTAAGATCTATTTAGTATCCTAGACTTTCTCAGAGTACTACTTAAAACCTAGCGAGACATTTATCTATAGGTATATGTAAGGCGTCGAAACCTTAACATTAACTTATCTAAGCTTAGTCAAAGTTTCAAGGTTAAAACATTGAAATAATTACTTAACATTTGAACATCTTAAGCAATATCATCAACATCTTAAGCAATATGATACTACCTATTTGATGTGGTTGTGCACTTAGTTACCTGTCAGTACTGGGAAGTCAGTGGACTGTTCATAGAGAGAGAAATCTAGACTTAGAGATCAGTCTAATTATTAAATGCTCATGAGGAAAGCAACCACCTGTTCAGTCAAATACCTGCTTAGCAAGAGTGCTTATGTGAGAGTATTAGAGAAGAAATCACACCATCAATCTGCAGTATCTGATTGTTCATCTACTACTAAAAACCTAATACTTATTGTACCTACTGAATAGTCTCTGGGTTGTCATGCTGTGGGTTGGCTGGGATGCATAACCATATTCAATGCAGTAGTGTGCTGTATTTCATGCTAGAGTCAAAGCATCATCATCATCATTAGAATAATTCGTTGTACTGAGACGATATCAACAAATATATCTTCATTTTGTAGTACAATGAGTTGAGTCCTCTCTTTTGTAATGGAGTAATAGATTTTACATTTGCTATATCTTGCATTATTTGTAAGAATTGAAAGTCAGACCTTTCAATAATAAACCCCTGAGTAGAAGTAACCACAGAGTTTCTTACTGGCTCTTCTCTGTGGATGGACTTTGTGAACCAGTGGTAATGTTAGATTTTATATTAGAGTAATTATTAAAGTAGTTTTAAAGAGAAATGAAACTACATAATTTGTGGAATATTCAACACAATTCTCCACAAATTGCGGGATGGAGAGTGTCCAAGTCAGGCTAGTCGAAGCTCACAGGTTAAGGCGGGGAATTGGGGCCTTTTCCCTTAGTCCCGCTGCAAATATAATAATAAGTAGTTTCTTGATCTCTAGTGTTATACTCCAGATAGAATTATTTGTCTTGTTATGACTCTTGGTTTGATTTACTGGCATACTACCATGTCTTTACCATGATCTCTATAGAATAAAATATAGAAGGTATTTTAATTTAATGTAACACTAAGCTTCAGGTAATTTAATAAATACATTATTAGGTTAAGATTTATTAGCCTTAGATATTATTTCAACCAAACATACAACTACCTAGGTCAATAGGGTAGCTGGGTCATATAGGTTACCTAGGTCAAATAGATTAGCTAGGTCATATAGGTTAGCTAGGCTCATATAGGTTACCTAGGTCATATAGATTAGCTATGTCATATAGGGTATCTAGATCATATAGGTTATCTAGGTCATATAGGGTCTTCAGGTAATAGGAATATGTAGGAAACCTTCTGTAGGTATCATTGTTTCACTAACACTTAGATATCATTTAATCATACTATATGTTTTCCACCATATGTTACTTAGGTCATATATTGCAGTAGGGACAGTTAGGGAAACCTTTTGTAATATATATACCAATCCATCACTAAACATTCTTAGGTTATAATGCGGCACAACATAAGGGTCCTCACTACTAGACAATCACTGGCCAATCTAATGTTAAAGTCAATCTAATTCTAAAATTCAATCTAATTTTAAATCTATTATAAATTTCAATCTAATTTTAAGTTCAATCTAGTTTTAAATCTAATATTAAGTTCTTATTGATGTTAAGTTTATTATTATTAAGTTCTTTAAGGTATATATTGTATTATTTATATATTATTTTATCTATTTATTATGTTATATATCATTTAAGTAAACTATATCGTTAAGTTAGGTTATATCTTTATTTATTAAATAGTTATATTTATGTATTATATTTATTTATAAGTTGGTGAACCAAACGGTTGGTTCACCAACAGCGCGTTACAATAGACATTCCTCGATTACGCACGAAACGGTTGGCGAAGATCCACTCTCTGCCGAGGTCAGTATTTCTGGAACGTAGGCAAATGTGTACCATCATAGGCCTCATCGTCGCCTTCCGTCAATCGAGAATGAAGTCTAACGTAAACCTATTTTATACATAAAAAAAATGAAATAAGCAAAAAAGGAAAAGACTCACTTGGTGTTGGTATCGCGGAGTAGTCCATTGAACTCGTATAGATGCCTGTTGGGCTGCTCGCACTGGAGTGTGGCTTCCAGCTGGGTGAGCGCGACCGTATTGTCTAGGGGCGCAGTGTCAGGGTGTGCTTGCCGGATCTTCAAGTTCGTCTCTCCGTCCAAGTTAGACGTCTCGATAAACGATATTCCTTGGGGTTCGCTGTGAGGCAAATACAATTTTTGTAGCTTATGAATGATGAAATAGGAATATTACACCTCCCCACCGAACGCTGAGAAAAAACGCGTGTTGTAAGAGTCAATAAAACCCAGCACGGTTGGTGGTGGGATCTAACGGTCCGCCCGGCTAGCTACCACCCTCACATCTAAGCCAAGCAGTTTTACTGTGTTCCATCTTGTGTATGTGAGTGCCGTTGCCCGACAGGGTATTTCCTTGAATTGCCTGCTCCATCTTAGACCCTGGGCGTTGCTTTCCATCACGCAAGCCTAGTGTCAAAAGCATTCAAGTCGTAGATAAAAAAAAATTGAAAAATAAACAAATATTGATCGCAACGCTCGCCAGCGGCAGAGTGCTAATCGCAAGTGGTCGAGCTCAGCGTGGTTTCATTATGAGGACCTAACGTTATGGAATGAGCCCCTTACCAAGGTTTTTCTTGGTGTTCTTCGAGATGAGCGTGAATGGGTGTTTACATAGGGCTTGTTATTTAAATAAGCAGAACTAAGGAAGAAACTACGATATAAATTCTACTATCTTACTAATATTAAAAACGTGAAAGCTTGTTGTATGTTTGTTACTCTTTCACGAAAAAACTAATGAATGGATTTTGATGAAACTTTACAATAATTAGCTTATACATCAGAATAACACATAAGCTAATATTTATGTTTCTTGTATTTTTTTTGCCAAATACCCGTGCGAAGCCGGGACCGCTAGTAGGTTATATTCGCCAGCGCGTACTTCAAAAGAATTTATAAAAATAGCAAACCCAGCATTTTGATGTGCCTTAAAAGTTGATTTAATATTATTTCCTAGCTCCTTCATTTTACAATTCCTAACTAAAAAGCATTAAATCTATCCTATTCATTATGTTGGAAAAATTAACACGTTTTCAAAAACATATTAGCATTGATTGGTTTGAATCCTAAACCGACGTTCTCAAACTCAAAAGGAACTTTATTTACATAGGTTTTATTACAAAACTCCTATAAATCGTCATATTCAAAGTTACCATTCATATATCCTTTATGGCCTATCCCCGTTAGCCTGGGATTGGCCAACTGGGGGTGTGTGGGTGTCCCCTCCGCCTCTGTGAGGAGACGTAGGCATACCCACTAAACGTCCCCGGGGTGTACCTTCCCGCGCTGTATCTTAGACTCACCTAGAGGAGATCAACACGAGATCAGACGGGAAGAACTGGTTATTGAGGACCTTACAGATGTCGCCCACCAGCAGCTGCTCCCAGCGGATGGTGTGCCACCGCCCCTCTCGTAGCACGTCCACTTTCCGTCGATTCGTCTCATCATCCGCACGGTGTCGTTTCTGGGACCGACGAAACTTAAGTTGTATAGCGGAAGTGGGCATGGTACATAGCTTGCAAGACTGACAGCCAATAGGGCAGAAATGTCTCAGCCCATAAATGACCCACTACTGGGTCGGATTCCTCCAAATTAATGGAGGAAATTAAACAAACTTTAACCGGTTTTATCGCGTGTATATAACAATATTTAATTCCCAACGTTTCTAATGCTTCTGCGAGCACAGGGAACGTTATCAATAAAACAAAATTATAGGCGGTATATTTTAACTGTTTCTTTGTACTTTTGAAGACAACTGTCATCTACGCTCTCCCGCGACCACCCCTGCTGCAAAGCATACAAAACGTCGGGAATCAAATAATGTAATATACACGCGATAAATCCGTTAAAAAGTGTTTAATTTCAATGTGTATTAATCGCGAAAACTTAAGAAATCATAATGGAGAGAATTTAACCTACTGTACCACGCTGGCAAGACGGGTTGACACAGGGTTAGGTGATCTGCCTCTTGCATTCTTTTAGTCGCCTCTTACGACATCAAGCATCAAGCAGGGACTTAATTGTTAATTTGAATTGAATTTGAAAGTATTAATTTTAAAAGGAAAACAAAATTAGATTATAAAAGAATTTTATTCATTACGCGAGATACTCACAGAGCATTTGCTTAAAATATGAAATGTTGAACAGGACAGACCCAATTATGATAATTTTTATTTTACTCATTAGCGAGTGACTGTAGTGCTTTTCTGTTTCTCGCGGCCTTATACGTCTCTTAAAGATTAAAGTAAAAAAAACCGTATCATTTAATGAACTCTTTTCCCCGACAGATTGCCATAGGAAAATAAACATTTAAACAAACGTACATGAGTCAATTCGAATACCAAACAGAATTTTGACTTTGATTTGATTCATGGTGTCAAAATTTAAGATATGACATAGAAAAAGAAAAAAAAAAAGATTTGAAATCCATTGTATGTCGTTTCAGCCCATGAATGACCCACTACTGAGTCGGAACTCCTCCAAATTCATGGGGGTAAATTAGCCTACTGTGTCACGCTGGCAAGACGGGTTGGCACAGGGTTTGTATCAAGTTTTCCTTCTCTTGCGGCTAGGTGATTTGCCTCTTTTGTTCCCTTAGTCGCCTCTTACGACACCCTCGGGATGGTATAGGTTGGTGACACTGCGTATTACATATCACATATACACATATCACCTAAATTAATTCGCGTCTTCCACATAAATATTGAAAAGATTATATTGTCTCACACAATTATAAAACAGACTACAATCGGCGGTCTTATCGCTATAGGCGAGTTCTTCCAGACAGATTACATACATAATGAGAAAGATACTCACAAAATCCTCAACGATTTCCTTGATAGCGCTGACACTTAGTATGAGTATGAGAGGCGTGAGGGTCGTCCAACGGCCAGTAGGAGAAACGTCGGGGATCTGTTGCAGCAGCGCGATCAACAAGAAGAAGCAGTTGGAATACCGACGAAATTGCTCGAAGAGAAACAGAGGGATGAACGACGGAACACTGCGGACAACACATGTTCATTAGGACCTTATATGTTTGATAGAAATGCTTTTCTTAAACTTAATTAACGGTGAAAATTTGGCATAGTTTTTAATTGCTATAACTGTAAGTTTAACAGCGCAAAAAAGAACATTAAAAGTATTTTGTACTTCAGGAACATTAGCCAATTTGAGGAAAATTGCGCGGACGGAGGAGTATAAAATTTCCCCCACTTACAGTTCATATAGAAAAGGATTGCTGAATGCCAATATTTTTTTTAATTATGCTTAAAAATACACTATTTCAATAAAAATAACCTTTGCCGCACTACCATGTATATGACACAGACGCTAAAACACTCTTTTGTTTATTGTTAGTCTGTCAGGTGTTTAAATTGAGAATAGAACTATAATTTAAATTAAATAAGGGCTATTACAGGCTAATACTTCGATCGCGACCACTAGTAAGGCCTTAAAGTTGACGAAAATTAAATACCGACGAAGGTCATTGAAAAAAATCCAGTTAGTAACAAAACTAATTGGTAGGAGCAAAACGCACGCGCCACGGCATGTCCTCATTAATTATGGCCCACCCATAGGTGCGGTCTAGAAAAAAACAATTTTCACATTGTTTTGACGGCAATCGCATTACGGAAGCACTGACTTATTCGCTGTGAAGTTTATTACACTGAGTGAGCAGAAATAAACGGTAGGTCATCGCAGGCGTGACGGTTTTAATGTAAGTAATAATTAAATTATTACTGCATTCTGCACGTAAAAGGCACTTTTTTGACAAATATGATTCTTTACAATACAGATAGACATTGTATAGATACAAAGTATATGTATAAGGAATGTTTGCTTGTTTGTGACATATGTAGACATAACATCGAACGTTCTAGATCAGTGTTTCTCAACTTCGGGTCAAGCCCCACAGGGGGGCAGTTTAATAGTTAAGTGGGGCAATGTAAAAATGGACATTTCTAACAATTAATAAAACACATTATCGTCGCTACCATGTTTTTGACACACACGCTTATACTCTTTTGTTTACTTTTAGTCTGTCGTGAAATTAAGAAAACAACTATATTTATAAAGCTATAGAATTTAAAGTAATGATGGTCGAATTTCGACTGCTGGGCGACCACTAGTTATAATAACTAGCTGACTCAGTCGACCTCACTTCGCTGTGGCTTAAACGTTGGCTGAATAATCCCTCGTTCTCCTAAATCTTTTAATCGTCAAGATCTTGAAGAGTTGGTATTTAAGTTAGGGCTGAAAACCACGCAAGTGAAGTAGCAGATTGAAGGCATTATGTCATAGGATAGGGAGACGGCGAAATATGGAGATTTGATCAAATCCGTAACATACATTTTCAAATCACGAAGATGCTAAAATAATAACACAAAGAAAGTGCATATTATGATTTGTGGCTAGGCTATTATTTAACTTCATTAGCTTATTAACATCTTCCGTGATTTGATCATCCTTATTATAAACTTTACATAAAAGTAAATTCACACTTAATACGCCAGAATACCGCCCCTTACCCTAATTAAGATATGTATATACTACGAAAGAACAGGTATTTTTCTGTTTAGTGTGCAATTAATAATTGTTACTATGTTACGATTGTACCGTAACCTTTAACATAGAAACCCCGAACCTTGACATAACTAAGTATCTATTGGAAATTAAATACCTAAGCGCCTTAAGCAATCGATCGATGAACGCGATGGCCATCGAATCTATTTATAACGTACACTCTTTCTTTACACAGTAGTCCATTTCTCACAATTAAGTGAATATAAAAGACTTAGTGTAGATATGTTTTGAATATATCTTTTGAATTAATTCATAATAAGTTTATTCGCAACAAAACATACATTACATAGTAGGACGGATGATGTGTACGAGAGAAATTGTTAGACGTACACATTAGCGTTGTCGTCACAAATTGGCCCCATCTCGGCTTAATGCCAGCTTGATAGCCAGCGCTGGTCCTCCATTAGAACCACTGCCGCACAGAGAAATACTTTATAACTTACTATATGTATCATCACTATCACTACATAGTATAAAACAAAAGTCGCTGTCGTCTGTCCGTCCCTATGTATGCTTAAATCTTTAAAGCTACGCTACGGATTTTGAAGCGGCTTTTTAATAGATAGTGATTCAAGAGGAAGGTACGTAAAAATAAAAAAAAACATGTATTGCATAATATTGTAGAGAAACACTGATAAATTTAGATGTTCATCATTGCACCCGTGCGAAGCCGGGGCGGGTCGCTAGTAATATTATAATCCAGAAAGTGTCTAGTGTCTGTAGAATAACTATTTACAATAAAAACCTCATCATCATCATTGATGATCCCCACTCCAGACCACTGCTGGACATAGGTCTCCTATAAGTCTTCAGTTTGACGCATCCAGCTGCTGCCCGCAACCTGTCGCAGATCGGCGCTCCATCCAGCAGAGGCCCGTCCTACACTACGCTTGCCGATTTGCGGTCTCCACTCAAGAAAATCAATTTTGCAAAATTAATATCGTGTATCTCGGTTTTATGTATTTTTTATGTTTGTTACCGCATAACTCCCGTCTTTTACCAACCGACCTGGAAAGTACTATTTGAAGTACCGACTTCAAATAGTACTTTCCACCCAGCTTAAATTGACACCGATGTCAATTATCATATACCTCTACAGTACAGAGGTTAGACCATATATAAGTATGCCTAGGGCATCGACTTCAAATGCCTATCTTTCGATTTTTAGTGCAGGTTTGAAGTAAAAAGATTTGTTGTTAAAATGTTTTTATTTGTGTCATTTTTTTATTCAGGTGACCGAAGTATAGAAGCACAGTTCGAATTAACCGATTTTCTGTCCGTTTTGAATATTATATATTTACGTTTACCGTGTCTCTCTTCCTAATAAAGGCTGTCTGGAAGAAGTCGCCTAGTGCAATAAGACCCCCTATTGTATTGTACATTTCTTTTTTGTATTTTGACTGATACCGTGTTAACCTTTACAATATAGAGCATTTTACTTTATTCTAGTTCCTACCATACTCCATAATAATTTAGGTACCGAAAATATATTTACCGATACATACAGTGTCTTCCAATATCTTCTGTCAGCGGATCATTCACGCAATCTTCAATGAAATTCAATTCATCTTTGCTATAGCTTTCCTTTCAGTTTTTTGTATCGCTATTTAGATAGATTTTAGTTATTATTTATTTAATAACTTTAAAGAAGTTCGTGTGGCGACGGATTTTAGAATACATATTGTCATCACCACATTCCATCCTGGAGGTGTCTTATGAGTCGACAATAGGAAATGACAAAGCTTTTGGCCGTAGCCATAGCCGCAAGATAGCCAGTCAGGAAAGCGTGGCACAGTAGGCTAATTACCCTCTACTATGTAATTGGAGGAGGCCCGAAACAGTAGTGGGTCATACATGAAAAAAAAACATACTACGGAATAACGCTCTACTAAGGAACGCTGCACTGATGCCCATTCATGATGTGCGAAGCTGTATTTTGAGCAGAAGTTGCTTCAGCATAGAAGAGGAACATGACGACGGGAAAGCGGAGAACAGAAGAGTACAAATTTATTATGACATTATAAACAGACAATACGAATATGGATTAGTTCGCATGTATAAAAATATACGCTTTAGAAACTTAATAATAATATAAGCTTTTTATTATAATGAAGTGTAATTTTGTCCGTGCGTTGTCATATCACAGATTTTAATAATCAAAATATGTAAATGTTTTCCAAATTGAGCACATGACGCGACGAGGACAGTAGGTGGGTCAGTATGTATTCGTGTTTATGACATCAGTGTCACAGTATATAGAGATAATACAGAAGCCTGAATTTTCATTGGAACCAATTGGCAGAAAAATAAATTTGCATAAATACGGCGACATACGCATAACTGCAGATTGTATTACATTAAAAAATATAAATAATCGCCGCGATTTTTAACTTAGCAACTTCTATTTGGATTTTAGGGGCGGGAATCTTTAAATTAATACGTGAAACAAAAAGGATATTAAGGATGAGTGCAGAATGCTATTTTTTATATTATGTACAAAAAATCATTGAATCAATAAAAATATCATTAGACCCAGTACCATGTATTAGGTACATACACTACCATGTATTTCTCTTTTGTTTATTTTTTAAAAACTGTGGTCGAATAGTACTACTATATTTATAGAAATACACGTAACACTAGTCTTTAAATGTATAACAATTGTGAATATTATGACTGTAATATTACAACACTGTGAGCATATTAATGCCCAGTAAGCCGCACCAAGCCAGGTAAGTTACATTACTGTATGCATTCTATATGCACTGTGACACCATTATGGTTTATGGGCAGGTAGCCAAACGACGAATCCGGCGAGTGTTAATAATGCAATGTATTAAAGGAAATATTATTGTCTCGACTTCTAAACAAACTAACGTACAAGCAACCTGGTGGAAGCTCGGGGAGCTGGCGGCAATCGCTCCGTGTAAACCGTGTTCTGTCTTTGGTCGCCTTGATGGTCTAGGGTATCCCCAGTTCGATTCCAGGGTCGGGTAAATGTCTTTGTGTAGACCGAGGCACTTGCTCGGAGTCTGGGTATCATTAGTATTCGTGAATTGCATGTTTGTAAACTGTCCCCGCGATACAAGCGAAGGGGTTTCCTTTTTTTTAAGAAAAAAAAACTGGTATTTAGCCAAATCAGGTTGGACTGGTGTCGACCGCGATAGTATTATAATTTAAAAAGCTCACTAACATGATAATAGACACGCAGGTCCAATAGTACCGAGGGGAACTAAAGGGTATTTTTTTCTGAGCCTCGACCCTCTAACTTATCGCATAATAATTATGTATTTGCCATCGATACACCATAAAGAAAAATCAACGTTCGTTTCCTACAACCTGATTCAATAAAAAAAACCCTTGATATTGATTCTACATTTCGGCCCATAAATGACCCACTACTGTTTGGGCCTCTGCCAACTACGTGGAGGGTAATCAGCCATCCGTGCCACGCTGGCCAGACAATTTGGCATAGGGTTTCATATCAATTTTTCCTTCCCTTGCGGCGGTCATAAGTCTGTTGTTCCTTTTGTCGGTTCTTACGACACCCTCAGGATGGACGCTATGGGGCGGTGACGCTATGTAATCTAAATCCGTCACCACACGGAGAATGTATACTGACTATGAAAAATATTTAATTGTAATTAACTAAGTACTGTTCTGCGGGACCCTTGCAGGGTATCGTGTTGAAACTGAATAAATGTAACATTTAAGTATTTAGACATGATTTGCAATAAAACAGTAGAGTTGATAATTTTTGAGGTAGTCGACATAATTATCATTTTGGACAAGGTACGTGTTTTCGTTATAGTGTGTGTAAATTAAAGTATTTAACTTCATTAACACACACATGCTCACCGGCGCTCACTCGGACAGGTTATCAGTTTGAACAAAAGAAAATTTATACGAATGTATCACTCCAAGTGTAATTACCCTAAGCAATATATCAAAAGCTACAATTTCCCTTAGCAATATATCAAAAGCTATAATTTCGACGAACTTTTGTAATAAATGCAACCAGTACAACCAACAAGTCTAGTGGATAGATGTACCGCCTTTGGATCAACGGGTCCCGGGTTCGATTCCGGGCTCAGGCAAGTATCTTTGTCTAAACCAGAGGCACTGGATCGGAGTCTGGGTGTCATTTCTATCTATAATATGTATGTATTTAGTATTTAAGTATTTATGTATATAAGTAGTTTATCATCCATCTCGTTACATGCATACAACACAAGCATTAAGTTGCTTAGCTTGGGACGAGATGGCGTTGTGTGAAATGTCCAAGGATGTCCAAGGATATATGTGTATTTTATTCGTTGCATGTATTACATAATGGATAATACATGGATAGAAAAAGGGCATAAGCAGAACTAAGAACATATAGGTGTACAAATACATAATATTATATTAATAATGGTAACGGATTTATAGTGTCACCACCCGACTCCACTTTAAGGGTGTCGTAAGAGACGATAAAAGGAAATATCAAGGACGATAACCTAGCCGCAAGAGAAGGGAAACTTGAAAATCCTGTGCCAACCCGTCTAGCCAGCGGCAGCGTGGCATGGCTCCATGTAGTTGGAGGAGGCCCGACTCAGCAGTGGGTGGAGAAGTAGTAGTAGGTAGTAGATCAGTGGTATACGGAGCAATCCTCATCCGCTAAAAACCCAGGTTTGTCCCAACCTGCTGGGACATTTTTGTGGGGATTATGGTTCATCACCACAGCAATGGCCGAACTAGGCCAGTCGAGCCGCGGAAATAACGTATCATCAATATAGAAAAGTATCATCTTGGTTAAAGATATTAACGTGGTTGAATCGCAAATTAAAAAATATATACATGTAAAACGAAACATATACATGTAAAAGGAAACATAGACCTGCCAAGGTGGGAAATTTAAAGCCTTATCCAAAGTTTTATTCAAAATTAGAGCATACGCTACGTTAATCCAGTCACTTGCGAGAGGCCAATCATAACTGTGCCATTTTGGTTGCTACGGAGTATAATACAATTATTTAGACATTTGAGGGAAACTAAATTGGCTTAACAAAACATACAAGTGTGTGTACCTATTACCGTACTGGTAACTACATACTTTGATAACACCGGTCGGTGGTATAAAACAGAGATTGTCAAAGTGTTTTAGATTTGGGCCATACATATCAATCGGACTATCGGTAATCATTCATTCTTAGGTCCTGTTGGGTTCCGCGTGAGTTGGTCTATTAGGATCAGCTCTATTAGGGGAAACGCGGTGTTGGCAGTTGAATGAATCACTTTTTACAAGGTTGGGAACACTTTAGTGTCACCTTTGTTGTTAAAAACCTCCATAGGCGACGGTAACTGCTTGCCATGAGGCAGGCCGTAAGCTTGAACGCCACCCTAGTTATAATAAAAATATGGCAGAATGGCAGACGGGCCTCACTAAAGTGCGTGCCCTCGGGAACATGATGGAGAGCAGATATTCTAAATGTCAATGAACAAGCCATCCAGCCTGCCAGAAAAATATTAAAACCAATGAAATAAGTGCCTTCTGTAGATTTTATATACATATTTGTACACATACAAATAGTAATACTGACGGGAAAATACAATATGACTATTGGTAATTCCAAAACACATGACTTATCAGGTTAATTAACAATAAATGTTCACTAAATTGTCCTGGGGCTTCAGCAAAGCTTAGTCATCGTATCAACAACGACAATTTATTTATAAAACATAATTTCCATTACTTACTCTCGGCTTTGCAGCAATAATATCATACCATTGATAATTCTAATTTAATATCAAACACCAAAAAGGATTTTTAAAAAATCCTTTCAATAGTATTTAATTCATATATGTACATACGAGTATATATATATATTGAACTAAAAAAAGTTTGAGAATCTCAAAAAATATATGTGTTTATGACTGCGTTGTAGACTTAACGCCCACAAATATTGTAGAAGCCATATCTACGGTAGATAAACAACACATGGCATGCAAAGGACACACCACTAAAACGTATATTTATTTTGTTATATAGGTACAAGATTGTATTGTACGAGTATATATCTAGGACTGTAAGTAGTCTATATAACTTTAGAATTCTACTACTCTACTCATACATGACCCACTGCTGCGTAGGGCCTCCTCCAATTATGTGGAGAGTAATAAGCCTACTGTGCCACGCTGGCCAGACGGGTTGGCGCAGGATTTCGTGTCAAGTTTTCCTTCTCTTGCGGCTAGACTTTCGGCCTGGGTGGTGACACCATTGTATTCTTAATCCGCCACCATGCGGACTTTATACGTCAAAACAATGTTATATTTGCACGCGAATTAGGTGAATGTGAAGTCTACATTAGCATTGTAGAAACTCTAAATCGAAGTCTGATACATTTTCATCATAGCCAACGCCTGGAAGCACGGTAACCATTTTCAGGCGCGAGGACCGTGGAATTATATTAGTTCTACATTGTCATGTCATGTTCCACTAAATATAAAGCCAGTAATATACCTACGTTTGCCCACCATTGCCGAGTGAACGCCAATACCAACGTATAGACGGTATATTTGCATTGTCTGGCCATCGCTCGGTGTCGCTCGCCTAGTTAGCCGAGTAAAGGCAAGCGCCAACGTGTATAGAACTCTTTTGGCGTAGCTTGTCACCACTCGCGCTCGCTCGCGACCACTTGCCTCACTTCGGAGCGCTGTCGGTTTTTCTGCACAGATCAAAGGCGCTCGCGCGCACTAGGCCAATAGTGTCCACACGTTTGCCAGCGCGCCATTTCGCGGTTGGCGTCGGACGAGTTCGGTCGTGTGTACGTGTACAAAATGTCACTCTCAACAAATCAACCAAAAAATGTATCCAAATTTTTGGAATTTTACCAGAATTAAGAGGGTTTTCGATACACTTGCCCAACGTGTAGGCAGTAGCACTTGCCTTGTATTAAATTGCCTACGCTCGCGTTGGCCTAAGCTCGGCCAGCGTGTATTGCTGGCATAATAATATATGTGTGTAGGTGCTGTTGCATATTATGCATGTGTGTATTTGACAGCAACTTGTGCATTCAATGAGGTCATCAGTCATTATCATTCCAACCAATTAATGGCCCGCGTGTGTGTAGTCCCTAGGGCATAGAGCAAAGCGAAAGGAGTAGTTCTGTGTTTAAATTATTTATATATTTTGACGTACGAGGGAGAAACAGACTTTTTGTGCCGCAATTTTTATAAATAATGTTCTAGCTGTTGTCAATATTATCAATATTATCTTACAAGCTTCATAATGTGTGTTCCACAAACGTTTTAAAAACTTCTGTGCTCTTAAAGTTAGTTAAGACGCTTTCATTACCAGCTGGTGACCAAAACATAACGAAAAAAATGAAACCTATTTTTCCCTAAAACGTACACAGTATATTTATCAGTAGGTATATGGCTAAAGGCTTTTTGTTACACCCCACTATATTTTTATAGACATCCAGGGATCTCGGTTATGGGACTCTATACACATGAGATTAAGGTTGTTAATTGATATTTACCTGTACTTTGCGGTGGATATCCTATTACAGAGAAACTTCAAGGGCTGTGGTTTGTTCAAGATGATGATACGACTTTGTTCGCCGGGTGGAGCGTCTGTCACTCCTGATGTTGTGACTTCGTCTTCATCTGAAATGGAATACGCAATCATAAAGTACGGTCTGACCAGGCGAGGCCACTACGTAATACACTACCGGCGAATTTCAGTGATCGTATTGCTGATATAGTTCGTGATGAAGGTTAGACTAAAGGCGCCACAGAGATATAGGTGAAATTGTAGACGTTTTGTTTAAATCGACATTATTTATGGTAAGCAGCACTTCACTCCAATTGATCTTAGGTCTGGTTCAAATGTATTTCAGTATTCAGTTAAAAAAACTACATACGAAGAACTATATGTATAGCTAATTTGGTCATGTTTGAGCAATGTGTCGAAGGAAACGTCTTACTATTTTTATGCTTCACTCAGCGACACCTAACACTAAATCTGTTTACGATTTTCTTAGCACAGCAACATGATCGATGACGAAATTTTTATTTTAGAAGCAACTCGTAAGAAAATGTCACGATTGTCGCTGTAATAACGAGGTAAAGGCCATGTGCATTGAATTCTGCTTCTAAGAGTGTATTCATATTAAATAATAACGATCAGGCGACACCTAACATGCCTTAATGTAATCAATCAAGCGTCAAAAGAAACCTTATGCCTTAACTTTAGCTACGTTTTACGACCTCATTATTAAGTTATAGCAGGTTCTCTCAAATTGGTAACCTGCTATCCCATGCTGCACCGGTGGTCTAGTACAATATTGGTAGTTTTCAGCTTCTTCCCTAAACAATAGCAGATAGAATATCCCATACATCAGAAGGTCAGTGGATAGTGTAAACATTATAATCAGACAGTCAAAAAATATACTTAACCAAATTCATCCATGTTTTTTTAAGACTGTGATGAATAACGTAAACACAACGTCTAGACATATTAAAAAGCAATTTCCAAAAACGATCGATAAATCGAAGGAGCCATTAGACATATGTTATCTGTGACATAAGCAACAGAAACTCCTTTAGGTTCCTAAATTTCATATTCGTAGTAAATTCATTGCAAGGGGTTAATCCTAGATCTCGTGCTAGTCTATCCACTGGTAAAATGACATGTTATGAGTTTCCGATGTCAGTTTCAGAAACGCTAGCTTGTCTGCCGAGCTGTTATGCCCACACATTTTAGTGTTCCATCAGAGCGTGAACAAACAAAAACAACGCCTTTTCAGCCTCGTCTGTTATCAGAAAGGAAATTCGTACGCTATATTTTTGTATATAGATCTAAGATTCCTAGCCGCCATTGTATTCGTATTTGCAAATGAAATCCTATAAATGATTCACTACAGAGTACCAATAGAGGAGTTTCGTTTGGTGCAGAGAAATTGGCCTACTATGTCAGAGGAAATGGTTCGACACAGGGTGTCATACCAGTTGTATTAATATGGCTAGATTCTCCACCGTAGTTTCTGATCGCATTGTATTACACTCTCTGGAAGGAATGGGTTTGTGACATGTCCGTCACGAATCGTTAAGTAAAAACGCCACCGTGCCGACTTACAATAGTGCTACGCGCCTGCTTCAACTATCTTATTTACCTACACCTTTACATTTCACTAGTACTCCTTTCGTAACATTAATATCCAATGAAAAATGAATAAAATATTAAATGAAACTTTTGCTTCACGTATAGATTCCAAATCTGGCAGTCAAGAACTTTAATTATCATTGCTACGCGTTTCCGTTCCGTCCTTCGATCGCCATAAATACAATACCAACAATGATCGGAAGCCTATAGGAAGTTATTGACAACACCAAACCCGTTAAGTTCGACTTTGTAGGCAAGTAAACATTTACATTGCCGTCAATACACGTAGATTATGGTAATAGCGTATTGAGTTTTCTATTTATAACGTTCAATCCCTTTAAATTATACAGCTACTTGCCCAGGCTTTCCAGAAGAATAAGTCCTTTTTTGCATGGAAAAGTCCTGTCCGCTTAAGGCCGACGGGTTTTACTCCATCAAAGCAAGCAGAGCAGTGAGTGCAGTGATGAGAAGCTGCATGATTTTAGTTATACAGTCATGTGAGTAGCCACAGTGAGCAAAATTTGCCTGGTGCTTACCAGACCTGTGTTTTGAGGAAACACAAAGACAGAGATCAAGGACTTTCACAAGTAGTTGATGTGCAATATTATGCCATACTTGTCCTCCAAAAAACAGTGTAAAGGTGAAGCCCAGAAACAGATCTATCCGGACTCGATTTTTTTCTATCATTTCATAGGCACTGTACACAAAACTTCGAATACAGTGCCACAAGCCCATTTCAACCTCAGGACAACACCCTGAAGGCCGATGAAAAATAACCTAGTTGCAAGAGAAACAAAACTTTATACGAAACCCTGTGCCAACACATCTGGCTCTTGTGGCTAATTTCCTGCCATTAATTTGGAGGAGGCAACCCAATACTGAGTATTGGGTCAAATGTGGGTAGAAATGATGAATGACGATAAAGTAAATATTTAAATATACTTATCTTGACTATCTAAAACATCCTATTTTTATAGAATATCATTTATTTTGTGCCTCATCATGTCAGTTCAGTTCATTGCATCAGTCATATTAAGTGTATTTAAACAAATAATAATTTCAAAAAATGTATGAGAATTTGTGTAGTTATTTTTTTAGAAGAGGCAAACAAGCAAGTTTATCACCGGATTGTAAGTGATCACCACTGCCTATGTACAACTACAACACCAGAGGAGCCGCAAGTAGTTCAAGAAAGGAATAAGCACCAGCCTCTAGGAAAGGAATAGGCTCCAGCCTCTAAGAAAGGAATAGGTTAGTTTCTTTAAGGTTGTTATGTTGCACCAGATCGGAAATACCTCTGCTATTAATTGATACCATATAGTGGATGGTCACTAAAAAATAAGAGTAAATATTCTTGAGAAACAAATGGTGGACAACCATCCAATCCCACTGTAAGTTTAAGTGAACGGTTTTAATTTGTTTCCATTGTGGCTAAAAGATTTCCACAATGGTGACATTGAATAGATTACATTGTTGTTAACTAGATTTTAATAGACTAAATTATTACATGTCTTTGCTAGGCACTGATTAATGTAGAGCCCCATGAACCTGTGAAACAAATCTCATAATTCCCACAGTGCTGCTTAAAATATGGAAGTTCCTTCATACTTCAATTTGTGTCTACTGCAGTCTCAACAAATGTATAAATATCCAGACATTTGTATTCAGGGTAAAATATAATTTAAAGCTCACAAATATTATAAGATTTACCAAATATAAACAACAAATCTACTGGGAATGAAAAGATTAATATTAATGGCCAATGTTTTATGTGTGTTATTTCTGTTACTGCAAGGTCTTGTTCCAAATATGTAGCTATTCAAAAATCCTTCAATCAGTAAATGTAGCTTTTAAGGTACCAGCCCAACAGGCAGCACCTTAGGATGGCAACAATGTAGTGTTTCAAGAAGCTTCACACTATACACAGAACAGTTTAGGGTACTGGAAGCTAGCTTCCTTCCTTCCAAAATACATATAGATGTGTAATCTAAATAATATCTAGGATCATGCGAGGAGTCTTTACGATACTTACGTTGGTTCATTTTGAGCACCATGGCTCTATAGAACCGAGAAAACGGCGCCATCACGTTATGCTCGTGGAAAAACCTAGCGACACGATCCCTGAGAGCCATTTAACACTTTTTCATTAAACTTGCTATTTGAAAAATGAAACACTACTTTTAAACACTATCTACGGTAAACACTAAATTTGACACTCATTATCACCGCGCACTATCGCAAAGCAATTTAAAGTTGAGAGGTAAATAGTCCAAAAATTTAGAGCCGCATTTCATTTAATTGCACGTAATATTGTTGACACCAAACAAACTGTGCTACATAGTAAAAATAGCAAGCCACACAGTAGTAGTGCAAATTTTAGAAATACATGTTGCCTGATAACACAATACAAAACATAGCGGTTCGAATTTGCGATCGATTTGCTTTCATACTCATCGCCCAGTTCGCCCACGTTTAGTGTTGGGACAATCATCTGTCACTCATTATTATCGATACGCGTACGAAAGTTTTCTGTCATAGCATTATTGCTGACAATATCAATGTAATTTATGGATACACACACACAAATAAATGAACAATTACCACTTTATCACACCAATTACTAAACTCAGTCCATCAATTACGAATAATAAAAAAAAAATGTTCCAGCTTTGAAAAGAAATCAAATTTTCAGTTGTTTCAATTATCAATTTATCTTCAAATAAGACCTAATATGTAGTTATTTTTAGTTCAAATAGAAATAGCTTCTATTGTAATATTTTTCCTAAACATAAAATAGACAAAGTTATTAACTCTTACTCATAACATACTTCTAATGATTTCTACAAAAAAAATATATACATGGTGATGGTTCATAGGCTTTGACTGTAAATAAAAAATGATTATGTTATAAATTTGCAAACAGATTTCAATAATACAAATTGCCGCGACCGAATGATGACTGAACAGTTATTCATGTTTATTCATTTAATGAATTGAAATATTAGTAGAATCAAAGGTTAATCATGATGGTTATTAAATCTGATATAATGAGCATGCACAATAAGTGCAACAACAAGTAATAATAAAATATAACATTGCTCGATATTGTCGTAATTTTTAGAAAGCACACTGCACGTTATGTTTATTTTTAACCCCCGACGCAAAAAGAGGGGTGTTATAAGTTTGACGTGTCTGTCTGTCTGTCTGTGGCACCGTAGCTCGCTAACGGATGAAGCGATTTCAATATAGTTTGGTATGATAGGTGAGTTACGGGCGAGTGTTCTTAGACATGTTTGATGAAAATCGGTTGAGCCGTTTAAAAGTTATGGGGGTGAAAGTGGGGAAGAATTATCGAATGTCTGTCAATATTATCGAGTGGGGTCACGTGCACATTACAAAATAATATGCTCCAAGAAAATCAGTTGAGCCCTGAAAAAGGTCTGGGGGTAAAAGGGGGGGAAAATACCCAATTTCTGCAAATATATGTGGTGGGGAGCAAATGAGGATGCGACAAGAATCTATGTATTAACAACTTAACAACATCTACATCTTAATAAACGTGTACCTATAAAAAGCATTAAATAAAATTAAATTAAAAATTTAAATAAACCCCCGACGCAATGACCTAAGTATCCTTTAAAAAGTAAATAAAAATTAAATTAAACATTTAATTAAACCCCCGACACAATTCCCTTTAAAAAGTAAAAAATACATCGCGTTGGGGGACCGCTCCTACTTATTTATTACCTAAAATCTGGGCCCCAACGCCGTGTATTTTTTATTTTTTACTTTAAAAAGGGAATTGTGTCGGGGGTTTATTTAAATTTTGAATTTAATTTTTAGGTATGAAGTTACTTCATACATAATAATTTTAATGTCTGCCTGACATTTTAGATTATAACACTGATAAAATTGGCGTATCGATATGAATTCAAATGTATGCCGTCACTATTTTAATTTACTTGTCAAAGATATGGCTTAAAAGCTTGGATTTCGTGATAAATATAGTTTTAAGAAGGCATTTGTCAAAGCCATGGAGTTATTATCTCCCAGGTATTTTTTAATTTAATATCACATTGGCAAGCCATTCAAACAAGAATTTAATTTAATTTATCACGCCTGTTTTAAACAAATGGGTTTGTAAACCACATTTGTCTAAAAGTTCAGTGCTGTCAAATTGCCAGCTGCTGTAAAAAAATCGTGGCTAAACTAAAGCCTAGAAATGTTGTTTGTCAGAGGCTTCTGAATATGTTTTCTTTTCGTAGACCTTGAGTGGCACCGGTTCGAATATTATGGGGGCAGAAGCTTATTAAGTGTTAGGATACTCTCTGATTCATAATCAGATAATTTATCCAAGCATCCAGCACGTAACCGATTTGGTCCCTGACTTTTCAATTATGGCAGTTATAGGTACCATACTAAAAAGTAATTACATGATTTCTTGATCTCTGCCCACGGTAAGTTGCCGTACCTACTTATCTACCAAGGAGATTCCCAAATTACAGACAACGACCGAACAGGGGATCAGACATTTTCAACTTACCGAGTCTTCTAAATGAATCAGCTGATCCCACTCTAGTCCACATCACGCACTGCCATTATCACGCTCTCTTGCACTGAGTCACGACAGCACAGTCAAGTAGTAGTCAATGACATGTGCCACGTAAAAGAGCAAACAGGTAGCGATGTACATGAACACTACTATTTGAATAATCATATTCTCCTGGAAAAACCCAGACCTTCTAACGCAGATCACTTCAAACTGCGAAGTGATGGCTTGTAATTCAGGTGAGAGTCAGTCGCTGCCGTGGCTGACTGTTACTGAAGCCTTACTATACAAGGTGAATGCCAATAGTATCGACGCGGCGACGTTTCAGTGGTAAAATATTTAAAGTCCATTTTTTATGTTATGGGGCATTGAATGCCTCGAGACATAGACTTCTTTACTTTTGAATAAGGGCCGATTCTTTGGGAGAGGTTAATTGACGCCAGAAATGGTTTATTAGGAAATTTGTAACCTCTGAAAACAGTAACATTACACACAACAAGGACATCATTTTAACCCACAGTTGGGCATAGGTCTCCCATAATGCTCTTTAAAGTAACTGGCATCGGATTTACGCATCCAGCTTTTCCCCCACGTCTTTCGCAGATCGTCGCCCCATCTAGTAGGTTGTCTGCTGCGCAGCATGTTGCGGGTTCGATTCCCGCACGGAAGAAATATTTGTACGACCTACAGGTATTTGTTCCGTGTCTGGGTGGTTTCTATCTATAATATGTATGTATTTACAAAAATAATAATATAAGTAGTTTATCATCCATCTCATTACCATAACACAAGCATTAAGTTGCTTGGCTTGGGACGAGATGGCGTTGTGTGAAATGTACAAGGATATTTATTTTATTTATTTATTTATTAAGTTTCATCATCATCATCATTTTCAGCCAAAGGACGTCCACTGCTGGACATAGGCCTCCCCCAAGGATTTCCACAAAGGCCGGTCCTGGGCCGCCCGCATCCACTGCTTTCCGGCGATCTTAACCAGGTCGTCGGTCCACCGTGTGGGAGGCCTACCAGCACTGCGCCTTCCGGAACGCGGTCGCCACTCGAGGACTTTTCTGCCCCATCGGGCGTCGGTCCTGCGAGCTATGTGCCCTGCCCACTGCCACTTAAGTTTGGCAATCCGGTGGGCTATGTCGGTGACCCTGGTTTTCCTGCGTATCTCCTCATTTCTGATTCGATCTCGCAGGGAAACTCCGAGCATAGCCCTCTCCATTGCCCTTTGGGTGACTTTGAGCCTTCTGATGGAGCCCATAGTGAGCGACCACGTCTCTGTTCCATATGTCATCACTGGCAACACACATTGGTTGAAGACTTTTGTCTTCAGACACTGCGGTATTGTGGACGAGAAGATCTTTCGCAGCTTCCCGAACGCTGCCCAGCCGAGTTGGATCCGACGATTGACCTCTTTCTCGAAGTTGGACTTACCTAACTGGACAGTGTGTCCCAGGTAAATGTAATGGTCAACAACTTCGAGGGTAGAACCTCCGATGTTAACAGGAGTGGCTTGAACATGGATATTAGACATGATCTTCGTCTTCTCCATGTTCATCTTAAGGCCGACTCGTTCGGAGGCTCCACAGAGGCCATCGAGCATCGTAGTGAGGCCCTCCATGGTCTCAGCCATTACGACTATGTCGTCAGCGAATCGAAGGTGAGTGATGTACTCGCCGTTCACGTTAATGCCCAGCCCTTTCCAGTCCAGAACCTTGAAAACATCTTCCAGTGCAGCGGAGAACAGTTTCGGAGAGATAACGTCTCCCTGTCTAACACCTCGCTGCAACTGGATCGGTTTCGAGGTCTGGTCCTGGAGTCGGACTGACATGGTGGCGTTTTCATACAAGCACTTCAACACTTCGATGTACCGATAGTCGACTTGGCACCTCTGGAGAGCCTGCAATACTGCCCACGTCTCGATCGAATCGAAGGCTTTCTCGTAGTCCACGAACGCCAGACAAAGTGGCAGGTTATACTCCTCGGTCTTCTGTATAACCTGCCGTAGCGTTAAAATATGGTCTACGGTACTGAAGCCTTTTCGGAAACCGGCTTGTTCGGGAGGCTGGGAATCGTCAAGCCTGCACGCGAGTCGATTCGTGATGACCCTCGAGAACAACTTGTAGACATGGCTCAGAAGTGAGATGGGTCTGTAGTTCTTCAATAAGGTGTTATCTCCCTTCTTGAAGAACAGCACCACCACACTTCTGTTCCATGCCTTTGGCGTTCGTCCTTCGAGTATGACGGAATTGAATAACTTCTGAAGGGCCCTAAGGATCGGTTCTCCACCCGCCTTCAGAAGTTCTGCGGTAATTCCGTCATCACCCGCCGCCCTGTTGTTTTTAAGTTGCTCGAGAGCCATCCCGATCTCACACAGGCTGACGTCCGGGAGGTCTTCTGTGTAGTGCCGGGTTAATCTAGCTCGTGGGTCGTCTGCTAGATTTATGACGGGTTCCTGTGTAGACTTGTACAGTTGTCCATAGAAACTCTCGACCTCACCCAAGATCTCGGACTTCGACGTGACGATCCTGCCGTCATCAGTCTTCAGCCTGACGAGCTGGCTTTGCCCAATAGACAGATCCCTGGCAAAAACCTTGGAGCCCCTGTTACGTTCAATAGCCTCTTCAACACGATTCGTGTTGAATCGGCGTATATCACGCTTCAGGGACTTTGATATCTGTCTATTGAGCATCCGAAGCTGCGTCGCATCATCTGTAGACTGCAGAACCATTTTCCGTCGCTCGTCCATGATTAAGTTTGCCTAGTTGGAATTACCACCCAAATAATCATTTACAATAGACTGTATAGCGGGTATCAACGATTCCGATTCCTCTACAGATAACGACTTCCCACTCCCACTTTATGTTTCTAATTCGTAAAGCTATATCTGTAACTTCGTTCATCAATCGGACAGTGTTATGATCATAAATTTTGGACAACTTGTTTAAATTGCCAGCACTTTCAAGCGACTGATCTTGCGATCTAAATATGGTCACGTGTACCTTTCCTTTGACCACAGAAAGTATACTTCGGATTTGTAGCGACCAGCATGCTACACACTTTACCCGAAAAATCTGAATTATCAACATCAAGAGATATCGCCTACAAATGCGAGAATTACCAAAAAGTCCTACACCGCGCTAGCGAAGTTAACAGAGCAATTCGCACGCACGAATTCCCTGACTGCAGTTTTCGGGGAATAGGCGCCGCGGCCCCCTTCCAGCCATACCACCACGTCTGACTGAATGATCATCCCTTTTCACCAAACTAAAAGGAGCCTTTTCACCTAACAAGTTTGACGTGTCTGTCTGTCCTGATCGGTATGTTCGTCCGTTGTCGTTGTGTGTGTCTATGGCATTCTATGGCAAGCCATAACTAGTAAAGGAAGGGATCGACTTTGACTTAGTTTTAGGTTTTAAAAGTGTCTCTAAAGAGAAAGCCATTCAATTTAAAAATAAGTGTCTTGATAAAAATCTCCGCTTTGTTACTTTAACAATTTCCGACCGATCGAAGTTACGACACGTAACACTTAAGTACATAATCGTTAAGTAGCGACACAATCCTGTTTAAATTGATTGAAGTATAACTAATAAGTGCCCCCGAACAGGTACTAAGAAAGGTATTTTGCTGAAACATGGCATTTTTTGTGTAAATTGGTAATTTTTTTTTCAATGATATTCATTGTAAAAAAAAAAATATTTCTCTTCTTCTGCCCCCTTACAGCGCATTGACAAAGAGATACCTTACCTCTTTCTTACAGGAAAATGCAAGCGGGGATGTCGCTTTTTAGTGGGTAGTCGGAGAGCAGGCCTTGTCCCCCAGGCCCATAAAGTGCTTCTCCGCGTAAAAAAGGGGAATATAACTTACTTACACAATACTTACTTGTGGGTCGGAATGTCTCTTTGGGTACAGACAGACGATCCGCTTCGTCTCTTGGCACCTGGTGGAGAGGCAGTTCCACAATCTCCGGGACACCTCCAGGCCACGCCATTGTATGATATACTTCATCACTTTACTGCCACCATATTGTCTCTTTCTCAGTATACAACTAGTAACTGTGATCTCTTAGACGTTTGTTTGAAATAATTGACTTATTTTGTATTGAGTTTGCTGTCAGATAATTATGTAAACTTACGTATAACGCGATTGATATGATTTTAAATTATTTTCACAGTATTGTAGGATTATTCTTATTATGAAACCATTTTCATTTAGCGAAAGCGAGCAGTTAGGTTAGTTTAATAGTGTGTTTGTAGATTCACGAGTTTCATAAAGAAATCTTAAAATGCTAGTGTATTTTTCTCAATAGCGGTCTGTATCACTGATCACTATTGTGCTCTGCAGTACTAAGTACTACGGAACCCATGTGTCACTTTATTTTGGTCACAAATTAAGAATTAGTTATACTCGTATTATGATTACTGCACTGCACACCAGGTAAACCACTCTTGACCACATCATGACTAGGCGTATCTATATTTAGCCAAGATCTATCGAAGATACAGATTCGTAGATATGTTATTACTCGGTTTTGTAAACATTGCAGTATGAGTGTGCAAAACGAAATGAAAGTGTGCTTTCGTATCTTTATCTAATCAAATTGATCAAACTCGTGTGAAAAATTTGATAAGATCTTTTCCTTGTAAAGCATGAATCCAATTGTCGCCGTACGGAGCATACTATCTATACAAGATAAATATTAGTACTTATCCTAATAATATTATAAACGCGAAAATTTGTTACTCTTTCATGCAAAAACTACAGAATGCATTTTGATAAAACTACAATAATATAGCTTACACAAGGCATAATTAATATAGATATAGTGTGAATTATACAAAATAGAACTAACTACCTACTCAATATATATAAGTATCCAATAAGTAGGAAAAAACTAGAGAAAACATTTTTTTTTCTATCATCATTGTCACAATTTTCCATCTCCACGCGCGTGGAACCGCGGGGCGCATCTAGTGACATATAAAATAGAAAAGTTACTGTTATCCATATCATCGATAAAGCCCACGTGATAGGAAATGAGGCGCATAGGTCGCGGGAGAGATGGCGGATGGAATAACAGTCCTTGAATTGGCATACCTACTTTAGGCCGGGCCGCCACAACTGCTGTCTGACAAATGGTTTTTTTTTTTAATTTCAAGGTCTAGGGCTAACTGAATCGATTTCTATGGGATTCAATCTCAATACCAATAGGTTTATAAATATCATAAATTATAAAAACCGAACAACCTAAATAAGAACCGCCTACTTATTTTATATCGTGTAAATATACCTACAAATTTTTTTTTCAAAGTTTGTTAATTATCTGCCATGTAATTGGAGGAGGCCCGACTCAATAGTGGGTCATGTATGGGCTGAGTAGTACTCGTAGTATTTTTTATCTGTACCTGAATCTGATATTTCGACGCGACCTGGTTTTGCCTTAAAGTACCTGCTGACCCCTTGGTGCTAGTGGAGGTCAAAGCATGAACCCTGATGGCAAGCCTTCACAGAGGCGTGGACAGTAGGTGTGTCATGGATGTAGGTAATCTCGGTGCGGTGTGACGTCATACGTCGCTATAAGCCCGATTAAGTATGCCATTGTGCTTTTTTACTATCCGTGCTGACCTGGGTTAGGTATCCGGCCTCGGTATTGACAAATCCCGTTATTAATGGAGTTTTTGGAAGTATTCTCCTTATTACGAATGTCTGTCAGTTTATCACTATAACTACATATTTTAAAACAAAGTCGCTGTCGTCTGTCCGTCCTTGTGTGCCTAAATCTTTAAAACTACGCAACGGATATCGAAGCGATTTATTTTTATAGATAGAGTGATTCAATAGGAAGGTTTATATGTATAATACATGCCTAATATTGTAGAGAAACATTGATAAACTTAGATGTTCATCATTGCACCCGTGCGAAGCCGGGGCGGGTCGCTAGTATGTATATCTATATTTGTTAGACTTTTCTTATAAATGAAACCAATTTCAGTGATATCTTCAGATGTGGACAACGTATAATCTGATTCACGGAATGCTTTCACATCATCAATTCAATACCATTCCACAGAGTGGAGCCGGCAAAAACTCTATGGTTGCTCTTAAATAAAAGGGTTTCGACGATGGAAGGTTATGTTCAATACACAGACAGATTCAACGATAAAACATAATAGACAATAAGAGTCCGGTGGGGACAGTTAATTGGGGACACGCGGGCCACACCCCACACGCAATCCCCTTTCTTTCAGCGATTGGATTGAATACTCCCATAGTGCCTGGGTTTATTACATCGGGTATCTTAATGAGTTTCGCACGGGCAATGTTATAGAGTTACTTTAAAAAAAAACCCGTGTGGTGACTGATTTAGAATACATAGTGTCACCACCCCATTACGTCTTGTATCGTATCGTGACAAAAGGACATGACATGGCCGACCACCTCGCCGCAAGAGAAGCTATATCCATCTTAACTCACTAAAATAAACCGTAAAGTAGTTACTGTGTCATAAAAAAGACGAGGAATTGGCTGTAGAGTATAGTTACCTGTTATGGTTTTATCTAAACTAATGGTCGAATTTCGACTACAATGAATTTAAATTATGGTTCTCTATTTATAGTTCTATTCTCAATTTGTCCACAGACTTTAACAATAAACAAAAAAGTATTTAGGCGTGGGTGTGTATGTGTAAATAATTTTTTGAGCATATTTAAAAATATTTTAGCATTGTGCACTCCCTGTCTATGAAATTATAATTGTAGGAAATTTCATACTTCTTCGTCCGTGCAATTTTCGTAACTTATTACGAACAAAGTTTTTGCCTCACGTATACCTCCCATGCACTAGTAGGTATAGGTATATCTAATTAAAATCAAGCACAAATTACTTGCTGGCTCTGGGTGCACCAGACCCAGGAAGTGTCACCGGATTACACAAGTACCTTTTTAATCACGAGTTCTAGTTAATAATAATCTGAGTCCGAGATACCTTACCCACACTTTAAGAAAGACTAGCTTTTGCGCGCGGCTTCGCCCGCGTGGGCTTCGGACCCGTGCTTAACTCTATGCATATTTTTTATGAACATAAAAGCGGTTATTGTGACTAAACTATGATAGTTAGATATGTGCTCTCAGGGACTTTTTTGTATATCTTTATAAGACCTACAAACCCGTAGTACATCATTTTGTTCTATTGCCAATCGTTTTTGCAGCGCACGCATATATAGGTTTTCGATTTTACACCTTGGTTTACAAAATCGCAATTTTCATACGGATCCCTAATTCTTTTGAAAATAAAATATAACCTGTGACCTTCCTCGATAAATGGACTATCTAACACTGAAAGATTTTTTGAAATCGGACCAGTAGTTCCTGAGATTAGCGCGTTCGAACAAACAAACAAACTCTGCAGCTTTATATATTAGTATAGATTTAAATTATATCATCATATAACAGTCCATAAATGATCGACTACTGAGTCGAGTTCATGGAGGGGAATGGACCTACTGAGCTACGCTGGCAAGACGGATTGCCATGGAGTTGCATGTATCCATTCTCCTTCTTTTGTGTGTGTGGTTTGCCTCTTACGTTCCTTTAGCATAGTGTGGGTTGGTGGCATTGTGTATTCTAAATCCGTCATCACACATACAAGCCAAATAATATCACCCTTGGGTGGTGTTGTGCCTTCCCACCTTCAGGATTCAATAGAATAGTTTGCTGGAATTTGTTCGGATAGTAAATGTTTACGTTATTAAATAGGACCGCAAAGTAATCTATACTAATATATAAAGCTGCAGAGTTTGTTTGAACGCGCTAATCTCAGGAACTACTGGCCCGATTTCAAAAAATCTTTCAGTGTTAGATAGTCCATTTATCGAGGAAGGTTATAGGCTATATTTCATTTTCAAAAGAATTAGGGATCCGTATGAAAATGACGATTTTGTAAACCAAGGTGTAAAATCGAAAACCTATTTATGCGTGCGCTGCAAAAACTATTGACAATAGAACAAAATGATGTACTACGCGTTTGTAGGTCTTATAAAGATCTACAAAAAAAGACTAAACTATGATAGTTAGATATGCGAGAGCACATATCTAACTATCATAGTTTAGTCACAATAACCGATCGATTTTATGTTCATAAAAAATATGCACGGGTTCGAAGCCCACGCGGGCGAAGCCGCGCGCAAAAGCTAGTAAAACATAATGACGAGCCCTCTGGGTTTTTTGCCAGTTCTTCTCAGCAGTGGCCGCGAACTGGTTGTAAACTATATTACTGTGCATTTTAAACTATTTTTGTCAGTGTTGACCATTTGTAAGTGTCTATTGTGTCATACAAAATAAATGATTTGACTTTGACTATAACCTGCGCGCAAACTTAGTGGTAAAAAAACTAAATATTCAACGCAGGTAAATAGTCGGTGTCGTACCTATTTGTATTAAACAAACCGAGAGACATATAAATTGGGTCACGCTGATCGCCCCGATATTATTATGTGATGGCGTGTGTTTTCACTGTCAAACTTTGAATGAAAATTTAAACACACGCAATGTATGATTATCGGATAAGTACTCCTCAACACGATGATCTTATCTCAACTTCGACGAAAATCAAAAATCCACAACAACTACTACTACGTACCCCCCTCATAAATAACCCACTGCCAATTACCAATTAAAGGGTAATTAGCCTACTATGCCACGCTGGCCAGACGAGTTGGCATTGCGAAGCGTGCGCCCGCAATGGAAGTGAATCCCGTGTCCCTGGTTTGGGCAGTCGAGGATCGCCGTCGGTTTAAGTGGGTAGGTCGGGGCGCAATTCACCATCTCTACGCGCCCGGAGTCCCACATAGCCCGTCTAGTCCCCAACGGCCGGGTATCCATGAGGAGCTACTACGTAAAAAAAAGGGATTCGTATAAATTTTTCCTTCATAAGCGGCTAGGTTTTTGGCTTAATCATTTCCTTTAGCCAGCTCTTACGACACCCTCAGGATGGAGTGGGATGATGGCACTATGTATTCTAAATCCGTCACCACACGGAATTCACACTACATAGTATTATTAGAGCTTGGCACAGTAGACTACCCTTCCTGTAGTTGGAGGAGGCTCGACTCACCAATGGGTAATTTATGGGCTGAGAAGACGAAGAAGAAGAAGTATATTTAATCTATCCGACTATTTTATACCTTCATAATTGTAAAAGCCAAAGGAGAAGGCTATGCTCTGAGATTCCCTGCGAGATCGAATCAGAAACGAGGAGAAACGCAGGCAAACTAGAGTCACCGACATAGCCCACAGGATTGCCAAACTTAAGTGGTAGTGGGCAGGGCACATAGCTCGCCGGACCGACGTCCGATGGGGCAAAAAAGTCCTCGAGTGGCGACCGCGTTCCGGAATGCGCAGTGTTGGAAGACTGCCCACACGATGGACTGACGACCGGGTTAGGATCGCCGGAAAATTATGGATTGGGGGAGGCCTATGTCCATCAGTGGACGTCTTTTGGCTGAATTGATGATGATGATGACTACCTATTTACAAAGAGACCACGGCGCGTCTTGCCGGCTCTTCTACGTGGAGTGACATTATGATCGCCGATGCTATTCTTAATCCAGTATTATTGTCTAGTTCTGTTGATAAAATCTCTCGTAAATCTGTTTTTTATTGTCTCAGTGTCAAAAAATTGCGATCTAACAAAGCAAGTATAGAGTTTCTTGCCAGCTCTTCCTTGCAGAGCATACTTCCGAACCTGTGGTACAAGCCAAACGTATTTCTAACCAAGTTAGTGCAGACATAAGCTAACTTGTTTATATAAATTTTCGATTTCCTTTGCACTCCTGATTGTTTGAAAACACTATCATGAATTGACTTTTTTAGAAAGAAACAGCAAACCTAAAAATACAACCGAATTGAATGAATTATGAATTCGGTTGAAAAGTAAACAAAAACTAATTGCGAAGATAGCCTTTAGGCGTACCTCAGCAAAATCAAGTCCACTTCTTAATACATAAATTACTTCTATGCTGACTAGAAATATTTTGCAAAGTTTTTATAAGTTCGCGATCGTTTTAGTTTGTACCTAATGTTGTTTGGTGTGCACAGGGCGGGCGGGCGAGTGTTCAGCCCGCGACCTACGCGGTTACTGCCGCCCTGCCTCACAGCTTATTACTGAGCTTCCAACTTTGTATTAACAAATACTTCTATGTTGCTTTAAAAGAAACTCAATATAAGTGTTTAAATACAACATTAAATTTATGCTTCAATCTGCATACTTCTTCTAAGCAGGAGAAACAGGTTGCCTTATACATATAGCAGTTAACTGCAAGAACCATGGTCCATAACTTTGCCAAGCTTTGTTTTATTTGCAGTAAACGTTAGCTGAAGGCTTATTTAATAATAATTAAAAGCCATTAACTAACTAACTAACAAAATAAAATAAAAGATAAATAAATAAAATATTTGTAAAATAAAATGTGTATAATAATTTTAACAATGTAGCGGATAAAAATACGAAATAGATTGGTTTTTTTAAACGAAACCCCTTTATCGCGGGATCAGTTTACAAACATGAAATTCACAAACATAAATTACACCCAGACTCAGAGCAAATAATAAATATAATAAATATCCTTGGACATTTCACACAACGCCGTCTCGTCCCAAGCTAAGCAACTTAATGCTTGTGTTATGGTAACGAGATGGATGATAAACTACTTATATACATATATTTTTGTAAATACATACATATTATAGATAGAGATGACACCCAGACTCCGAGCCAGTGCCTCTGGTTTACACAAAGACACTTGCCCGACACCGGAATCAAATCGGGTACCTGTGATCCAAAGGCGGAACATCTAAACCCAACGAGACAATATTGTTTTACTGACTGAGATATCCTCAAGGTATCAAAATTGACTCGTAAGTTTCTTTTTTTTTGAGAAGCGAAACCCCTGCACTATGTATAACCTGCCACCGCATGGCAGTTTACAAACATGGAAGACAGCCAGACTCAGGGCAAGTGCCTCTGATTTAGACAAAGACACATTGCCTGACCCTGGAATCAAACCCAGGACCCGGTGATCCAAAGGCGGCAAATCTAACCCCTAGACCACCTCACCTCTAATAGCGTCTGACACCTTCAGGTTGAAATAAGTTGATGACATTGTGCCTTCTAAACCTGTCACCACCCGGTAAATTTGCTACCCATTAGTAGGTACTAAGTCCTTTCCGTGTGGTGACGGATTTAGTAACCAACCCAAACCATCATGTGGGTGTTGTAAGAGGCGACTAAAGGAACGCAGAATGCAGATCACCTAGCCACAAGAGAAGGAAAGCTAAATCTTTTATATTTGTGCAAAGAGGGACTCTTTTAAAAAAAACCAAACAGTTTTTTTGATATATTTTTATTTAAGTTATATTACTCGTATTATTGTTAATGTCTTTTTCCTTTTTGTGTGTCCTGTGGGAATAAAGATATTTTTCTTTTCTTTCTTTCTTCTGATACAAACCCTGTGCCAATCCGTCTTGCCAGCGTGGCACAATAGGCTAATTTCCCTCCATGAGTTTGGAGGAGGCCCGACTCAGTAGTGGTGACCCACATTCATTTATGGGCTGTTGATGATGATGATGAAGTCCTTGCTTGGCAGTAGGGCAAGGGTAACAAGTACTTCAAGTGCTTGCTTGAGCTTTGAACTATTAAGGTTCTGCTATGATAAGGTTTCTGGTTGTTAATTGGAAACTACTACTGACGCAACTTACTTTGGCGCTAATTAATAAGGAGCAAGCAAAACAAGTTGTGTCAAAATTGATGTTGTATCACAAGTATAATTAATGAAAGATTCAATTTCGCGAAATCACCGTGTAGGTAATGATTTATATATTTAGATATTATATGTTATATATTTAGATCTATACTAATATATAAAGCTGCAGAGTTTGTTTGTTTGTGTGTTTGTTTGTTTGTTTGTTTGTTTGAACGCGCTAATCTCGGGAACTACTGGTCCGATTTCAAAAAATCTTTCAGTGTTAGATAGTCCATTTATCGAGGAAGGTTATAGGCTATATTTTATTTTCAAAAGAATTAGGGATCCGTATGAAAATTGCGATTTTGTAAACCAAGGTGTAAAATCGAAAACCTATTTATGCGTGCGCTGCAAAAACTATTGACAATAGAACAAAATGATGTACTACGGGTTTGTAGGTCTTATAAAGGTCTACAAAAAAGTCCGCGAGAGCACATATCTAACTATCATAGTTTCGTCACAATAACCGATTTTAGTTTCATAAAAAATATGCACGGGTTCGAAGCCCACGCGGGCGAAGCCGCGCACAAAAGCTAGTATTATATACAAGCCTTGCCGTAGCAAGAACAAAAGAAGAACAATTTATAATTAAAAAAAACATCAAGTAGGTATTTGTGACGATTTTGTTACATAGACGAAAAAACAAGTAAAAAAAGGGTAATTCGAAAACTTCTAATACCTCGAAATCTATGAGACTTTTCATCAGCCATTTTTTTTCGTGGAGTAGACCTAGCTAGCTAGCTGGTAGTAGGTTAGCCCTACTTCCCATGTCCCTGTGGAGTGCTATTTTGTGTGACACCCTGTTCATTATAAGAAGATGTATGTACGTTAGTGTCTTTTGGCTAATACATTTTTTATCCTATGAGAAATGGTATAACGATTGTAATCTACGAATCGTTGTACCGTTTCTCAACATGTTTCACGAAGATTATAACGTAGTTTTTCCATCAGATGGTATCTGCTAGCGCAGGGGAATTACGACGTAGGCTATATGTATTGATAGTAGAAGGTAGGGCAGACGGGAAGAGGTGCGCCCAGCCCGGTAACCCCTGCTTCCGGCTACTAACCGGCACCTAGAACGTTATGTATGAAATCATTGTTTTACTTTCACCAAATAGGCCAACATTCTTATATGAGGTTTCGACTGGAAATGAGTAATATTACGTTATTATATTAAAAAATTGTTCCATGTGGTGACGGATTTAGAATACATAATCAAATTCAAAACTCATTTAAACAAGTTGGCTCATTAAAGCTCTTTTGACAAGTCAAACAACAAAATATAATTTAATTTAAAATTTACCATCTACCACTGTTCGTTATGCAGTTCTGCAGAGAAGAGCTGGCAAGAAACTCTGTAGTTGCTCTTTTTAGATCGCCATTTTTAGGTACAAGGCCGTGTTAAGACAGTTTGTGAGAGCAAACGCGCGCAATAGTCGCAAAGGGCCAAACATCAGACAGATCTAATCAACAATTCTAACCTTCTAACGCCCGAGCCAACCGACCCCCAGCAACGGCACCTGTTCACAAGCATGACGCATGCGGCAGCCATCGCCCTCCTCAACCATATTGCAGGGAAGAAAACGACCCGTCGCATAGTGTCACTACCCCATTCCATCCCTAGGGGGTCGTAAGAGCCGACAAAAGGAAATGACAAGGCCCATAACCTAGCCGCAAGAGAAGGAAACCTGACATGGAACCCTGTGCCAATTACCCTCCGAGTATTTGGAGGAGGCGCGACTCAGCAGTGGGTCATGTATGGGCTGAGTATTTGTAGTTAACGTTTGATTTGAACCACAGCGATTTAATCGGTCAATTTTTCGTCTGCTTTTTCCAAATTGTTAAAAATTTAAATAAAAATCCTATTATGGTCAAACAAAGAAAAAATGATTAATGGATATAATTCTGACCAGACGTAAGCTTGAACACGCAAACGTGCTGTCTAGTAGGTGTGTCGAGCTTCGGATCTCGCTTTCGCGACGACGGTCTACACATTTCGAAGCGGTCGATGAAGCGGATGGGTCAACTTTACTATTTTGATAGATAAAGAAAGAGGGGGCAGGAGTTGATTAATGGTTCGGAGCGATCAACCCTTACCGCTACCCTCCGTCTTAATGTCGGTCCCCAACCCATCGAGAGGCACGTATGGGACATTGCACGTGCGCGCCGGCCTGGGCCACCTCTCCGCTGCTAGGGCGGTGGACCTGGCCCGCCTGTTTCACTGCAGTTTAAGGCTTTGTTAACTCTTACGGCACTTCCGTCAGGGGCGTCAAAGCAACAGCTAAAGTC
Source organism: Clostera curtula (assembly GCA_905475355.2). Classification (NCBI taxonomy): domain Eukaryota; kingdom Metazoa; phylum Arthropoda; class Insecta; order Lepidoptera; family Notodontidae; genus Clostera; species Clostera curtula. The sequence goes on from FR997802.1 coordinate 1,818,649, forward strand.
TACTTCCTTTTAAAATTTATTTATCAAACTGCCATTTTCAATATGCCAGACGGTGTTGTATACGATTTTGTTTATTATAATTTACTAGCGACCCGCCCCGGCTTCGCACGGGTGCAATTATATATACCTATAAACATTCCTCTTGAATTACTCTATCTATTAAAAAAAACCGCTTCAAAATCCATTGCGTAGTTTTAAAGATTTATGCATACATAGGGACGGACAGAAAAATGCGACTTTGTTTTATACTATGTAGTGATTCTATCTCAGGTGTCGTTATTTAGTTGCCTCAGAGCGCATCCTCAATAGTATTTTCTTGAAATGTAGCCTTTATTCGTGGTGCCCAATTTAATAGTGGCGCAGCCGTCATATCCACCGCGCTTTTTCATTTTTATAAATGCCAGTAAATATCAAGGGCGGACAGGGAGCCGCTCGTGTTTTGCACTAAAGGGCACTTTGCCATCATCGTCGATTATACTGCTCTGATTTTTACTGGGCGGTCAGTTCAGTGCACGGAAAGCTATTTTGAACCTTATAGACAATACTACAACGTATAATAAAGTGTTGACGGATTTAGAATACATAGTGTTACCAACTACGGGCAGCAGCTGGATGCGTCAGGTTGAAGACAGGGCGCTATGGCGCTCTTTAGGGGAGGCCTATGTCCAGCAGTGGACTAATGTGGGCTGATGATGATGATGATGTGTTACCAACCCATTTCATCCTGAAGGTGTCGCAAGAGTTTAAAAAGGAATAAAACCTAGCCGTAAGAGAAGGAAAACTTGCAGTACAGTAGGTTAATGGCCCTCCCTTTCAAGGGAGGAGGGCCGACTCAGCAGTGGGTTATTTGTGGGCCGAGTAGTAGTTGTATAATAGGTACCTAATAGAAAAGGATTAAGTCGTCGACTATACGTAAGTTAATAACTAACTAGTATATAATTAGCTGTAGGCGCGCGGCTTTGTCCAGATAGGCTTTAAAACCGCGGTTATCTCGCATGTCACTCAATTATAATGCAGCGTTCTAAATCTAATGGTAAATTTTTTTTTATGGGGTTTGTAGTTTTTGAGTTTATTATCGTTACAAACATACAAAAACATTTTATTTCCTCTTTATTATAATAACTAGCTTATGCGCGCGGCTTCGCCCGCGTGGGCTTCGAACCCGTGCTTATCTCTATGCATATTTTTTATGAACATAAAAGCGGTTATTGTGACTAAACTATGATAGTTAGATATATGCTCTCGCGGATTTTTTTGTAGATCTTTATAAGACCTACAAACCCGTAGTACATCATTTTGTTCTATTATCAATAGTTTTGCAGCGCACGCATAAATAGGTTTTCGATTTTACACCTTGGTTTACAAAATCGCAATTTTCATACGGATCCCTAATTCTTTTGAAAATAAAATATAGCCTATAACTTCCTCGATAAATGGACTATCTAACACTGAAAGATTTTTTGAAATCGGACCAGTAGTTCCTGAGATTTGCGCGTTCAAACAAACAAGCTCTGCAGCTTTATATATTAGTATAGATTATTCAAGTATGCTACTACTCAGCCCATAGACGACCCACTGCTGAGTCGGGCCTCCACTAGCATGGAAGGTAATTAGCCTTCTGTGCCACGCTGGACCGGTGGGTTGGAATATGGTTTCGTATCAAGGTTTCTCTCTCTTGTGGCTAGGTTATCGGCTCCTACTACACCCTCAGGAAGCAATGAGGTGGTGACACCGAGTATTTAAATCCGTCACCAAACGGATGACATATTATATTTAAGACTAGCTTTTGCCCGCGACTTCGTCCGCGTGGAATAATGACTTCCGGAAAAAAACAATTTATCCCCGTTTTCTCCCCGTTGGGAGGGAATTCCCAATAATCCTCTCTTAGTGGTAGCCTACTCATCCCAACAAACACACAGGCTAAATTTCAGCTCTCTACTAACTGCCATTAGTTTCGGCTGTGCGTTGTCTGTCAGTCACTCAGTAACGGAAGAGTTTTATATATATAGATAGCTGTGCCCGCAACTCCGTCAGTGTGTAATTCCTTGTGTATTATTAAGTTAATGTATTGGTAATATTGTTTAGATCACGTTCACATGCGGCTTAAGTACAACGAAAATACTTCAGCGCAAAGCTTCCGGGTAAACTATCCTACTTCACTTAAAACCAAATACCTATAACATAATTAATAATACCTATACCTTTAATTAATAAAAGTACCTACGCTTTTACTTACTTATTATTATTATTATTAAAAAAAAACTGAACATAAATTAACCAAAACTTAACTATTAATAATTTGTAATTTGAACGAATATAACACGCCACCAAAATAACTAATACTTATTTTATGAAATAACAGCAAAAGAAAATTAAATAAACTATTGTAAAGACTAAAAGTCGCGCTGATAAATATTATTGTCTGTCAATAAGGGCGAATACTCGGAACGTCTACGCGCATCATCAGCCAAATCCAAATATTATATGAAGTTCGCGTTTGGATCCCCCGCCCTTTTAAACCTCCCGCGACGACCCGATGCGACGGTTACACAAAAATAATCCTTATAGCATGATTCAGTAATCACGCGCGATGGTTTATTAGCGTGTTTCATGAATAACTTTGGTGTTTCTGTACCGATTTCTATGATTCTTTTTTTATTAAATAGGTAATAATGTTAACATTTATTAATTAGGAATGATTGAGAGTGTTATAAACGTAAGAGTAGACAAATATAATCAGAAAGCTCTGAACTGCTAAGCTATCGGGAGTTACACGTGTTATTGTGAGTCAACCATAAAAGATATGACATATGCTGTCGTGGAATATTTTTTATATAATTTTAAGGAGAACATTTCCGTCATACATGATTTCTGTGTAGCTTTAACTATTAAGGCTGCACACGCGACGGAAGCTTAAAAAATGGAGTAAGTTCTCCTGTTTTCGCAACATTTCCCTTCACTGCTCTGCTCCTATTGATCGTAGCGTGATGAAAAGTATACTATAACCTGCCCAGGAGTATGAAGAAGAATTGTACCAAGTTTTGTTGAAATCCGTCGAGTGGTTTTTGTTTCTATAACGAACATACAGACAGACAGACAGACAGACAGACAGACAGACAGACAGACAAAAATTTTACTGATTGCATTTTTGGCGTCAGTATCGATCACTAATCACCCGCTGATAGTTATTTTGGAAAAATATTTCATGTACAGAATTGACCTCTCTACAGATTTATTATAAGTATAGATAGAAGATAGAAGATAGAAGAAGATAGAAGATAGATAAGACTTATCTGTGTTGATGTCTACCTCGTGATTAACTTTATGGTTACCTACATACTATTATTATTAGGTGAGCTCCTTTCAACAGATTTTTATTTTTTTAATATACATATAGCTATATGACTGGTATAGGAGATAAAAACACTAGTAATTTTAACGAGTTTATTAAACATAAGTAATGCATAAATAATAAAATTAACATTAATTGTGTTCGTAATTGCTCAAGAGGGGTAGGGCGTCTTCAGAATCGGATTTCTCGCTATCACTCGTCACTGGAAAAAAAGTTACAAATTGTTATCGGATTAGACAAGATTACAAAAAGAACCTACTATTTCTTGGTTATTTCATTAGATGCTAAACTAGGCAAAACATGACCTATATTTAATTTAACATTAATCAGTAACATCTCGTCTTGAAATAAGAACCTCCACCTTTCTAAAATCATTTTTGTAGCCCCACATATTAAAAAAATACACGAAAGCTTGGTAAACTATGATTTACAGGACACATTTAATTAGTACCCACATATTGTGTGTTGTCTAAAAGCTAAATCACCCGTCATTTAATTGGCAGTTGCTACAGTTCGATACCATTACCAACACCTAATAACATAAGTTAATAAAGTTTTTTTATACCCACGACCAAAATATAACTGTTATATTTTTTGTCTCTTCTTTTATGGTGGTATGTATATTAGCATTTCTAAAGAATTCATATGAAATTATTTGACAAAAAAAAATGTTGGTAAATAGCCGGGCTTTCTGACTTTTAATAAATGCCACATACCCATACTAATAACTTCTTAAGATAGGATAGATCTTCATGGGAGAACTATTAATTTATTATGCTCCTTATTTTTAACTAAAAATATACAGTGAAATTTAAGTATAGAGGTACTGGGGAGAAGGTTTCGTAGCTTGACATATTGCCTATGTTACTCAGAGATAATGTAGCCAATTTACTAAAAAATCAAAATTCTGAACTTTTTTAGCTTTTATATTGCATGTAGTCTGGGCTCTTATAATGAATTCTATTAAATTATTTGAATAACCAAATGGCCATAGACAAAACAAGCCATACCATCTTAAGTCACGCATAGGGTCGCGACGCGAGCAACACTACACTACAAAAAAACAATCATCAAAATGTACAGTTTGTTATATTTCACATAAAAATACATCACGCTATGCAGCCAGCTAGCCTACAATGTATATCATAACATTTTATACACAACATAATATTTTTTACATTTTCTATTTACATAATTTAACACTACGGTTTAAGCTTTGCTGTATAAAAAATCCATGAAAAACGTTTGAGCATTCCTGTACATACACTAGCGGCTATGTATTATACTGTATTTGTCAAGATCGAGCATACAATAAAAGTAATATTACCTATGTGCAATGGTATTGTATCCAATTTGTTACACCTATAGGATGGTTGATTGAACACTGGGACTAAAAATAATACACACTTAAAAAAAACTTAGATTTTCGCGGAACCCTAATTGTCTAATTGATAGCAAGTGTATTTAGTGTTGAAAGGATATTTAATTAAGTAAACATATATTAAATCTTGTTTTGTGCTTTCTTAAAAGCTCCAATTTATGCATACAAAATTATGTATTTTTTAGAAACAGTTTGTTCTAAAGTGATTGTAGCACAACCCGAATCAACCAACCACCAAGTATACTTACATAATATAAATAACAGTTCAACTGATACATATTTCTTAATACAGAAGACATTTTTAGTATAAGAAGCGAAGACAACATTCAGATTAAGATATATAAGCTGAAGGAAAGGACTCAAATAAGTTAATACATTACAAAAAGAATTTTCGAGAACCCTGTCGAATAGTATCACAATTTACAGTATCAAAGACGTGTCGCCTGTACTACAGTGTTCAATTATATAAAATATATATTTCTTTTTCTTTCAATAATAGTTAAATTATAAAAATATCAGAAATGTAAGATCTTAAGAGCAATATTTTTCACATTAAACATCGACTTGCAAATAACACAAACGTCCGTATTGTGGTATAAATCTGGACTAACAAACTCATACTAAATAATTCTGCAAGTATTTAGGTTGTTTATAAAAAGCGTAACAAGACACTGAGGTTACTGGATTTCCGAATTGCATTAACTTATTTGGTTGCATACAATATTCATTAATGAAGTAATAAAGAACATTCCATTATGTACCAATACAGATAAACGAAGCACAAATATAACCTAAACATGGCATTGATATTCAATTGACAGAACAATTTCAAGATTGGATTGTATTGTTTTCTCCGTTCACATAAAGTCGAATTCTAGCATATTTTATACATTAAGCAGTTTTCCAACCAAGGATATCTACATACGTTCCGAAACTATTATTTTAGGTGACGATTTTTTTTGTCGAACGGTCACCAATCCATTCCCCTGCGAGAGGGTAGTGAAGGGCTACAAAAGATTTGAAATATGAACAAAATAAAGCCACAGGGGAATACAGACATATAGAGTATACGTTTGTGGCAATCCTTAGGATAATGTCTTAGGGTATCGCGATAATTATACATTGAAATTTAAGAAATACTTGTTAACGGGTTTATATTTATAACGTGACAAATCCGTTATAAAGTGTTAGGATATTATATAATAGTGGCAAGAACTTTCCAAAAAGGTACGTCATAATTTTATTGTCTTATAATATTTCCATACCACAAATTATTGCAAGAATTAAATGTTATTTATTAATTTTTTGCACAAATATTGCTACGTTCATCTAGCGATCTCAAAATCTACTAAAAAGGATATTGTTTTACAACTACATATTATCTACTTTTAGTGTATTGTAAATATAACATGTAATAAGTGTGCGTCGAAGTTGATTTGTGAAAATCGGAATTTGTAAGAAAATGAAAAACGCCATCTAGTGGAAAAAACAATGTTAGATCGCCATACAAACTGCCGTTACGTAAATGCGATCGAGTAGGTGAAAAGAAATAGCACACACCGCAGATTTGATGAAAACTACAATTCCTGAAAACGTCTGAATCTACTTTACCAATAAAATTACGAAGTACTTATAAACATTGTATCTAGCAATTAAATAATGTCTAACAGTATTTGCAAGTAAGTATAGTAAAACTCTAAAAGTGCCATACATGTGTTATAATAAAACTAATAAACTTACAAGTGATAGATAGATACTATTTACATAATAATACATATAATTATATGAAGCTTTATGTGTGGCTGCAGTGTTAGTTATTTAGAAAGTCATGACAATATATTTTAATGTAACTTAGGTATGCACTGGTGAATATACTGGTAAATAGTAACGAAAAGTACAAATTACAAATCGTCTACCTTCACTGTGTAGGTGTCAGTCGAAATATATTTTATGAATTTGCAACGAATCGTTTTAGTCTTTAAACACATGATTAATTGATAAATAAAAAAAAAAAACTCCTTTTGCGACGTCTTGGCTCTATCGCGGGGTCTTTTCATAAATATGTAATTGACGGACAGTAATAAGATATTTGTCCGTTCCTGAAATCGAACCCGCGAACCAAATGGCGATATTCATAGAAAGCAGATAAGGATAGAAGATGTCTATAGTGTTAGAAATATAATCATGTACCTGTTATATGAAATAAACCGGGCGTGTAGTAATGGAAATAATGTTAGAGGGCGACAATTGTTGTCGGGGTACGTAACGCGTTGGTCGCCCGTGCGCTCATGTTGCATCTAAAACCTGCGAATAATATTTGCCAAGTTTGTGAAACGTTGACGTAACTTGCGTGTGTACATTTCTATTTCGAGATAACGCACTTTTGACCACAATTCGTGTAATATTATTTTTACTCATGACTGATATTTAATTTCCGCTGATACTCCGGGTGGGTTCTTAAAGACTATACTACATATATTTATATCCTTATGACTTTGCCTTTCTTTGTTTCTTCTGATAAAATTAAAAATATTATTAAACATAGTCATTTTGTTATTAAAAAACTACTTTTTAGTTACTAAAGGATAATTTATTAGTTAAGTTCCCATACTTTTGGCACTTGAATCACGAGACACTTTAAAGTAAACGCGATCGAATAAGTGAAAAATCTCGCACTCGGCAACCATAGAGTTAATGCATTCAAAACAGAAGATTTCAACGTCTATGTAGTGTTAAAAATGAACCTTTGAATGAAAATTGAAATATGATCATTTTAGAAATTATTCCATGGTTATTATAACAGTGCATACCTAAAATACGTATGTCTTAAAATATATATATTTGTAAGGGAAATACAGTAAGTGGATAGTCACGCATAAAAAAGGACCAAACAACATAGATGACCTAAAAGAACGAGTCACAATTTCTAAAGCGGTTGTTTTTAGTCTGAGTATCATTGGCGGCGCTAAATTAGTGACAATTTTGACCCCCCCCTCAAAAAAAAGAAGAGAGGCACGCATTCCGCAGGTGGTTATACATGTACTGAGTTTATAATGATGTCATATTGACACATTCACTAAGTCTAGCACTTCCTTGGTAAAAGCACAGTCAACTGCAACTCATATCTAACTACCAATTGTATTAATTTCTACAATTTTCTCTAACTCCCCGGCAACAACTATTTACATACAACTAAACTACACGGAATCTCGCGAACTCCTTGTGAAGTTCGCTAATAAATAAGATAGTTCACGTTTTTTGTTTCTTCTTCCTAATATCTATATTTCGCTGGTATCACTACTACGAAAATAATAGATGTATCTTTCTAATAATTTGCCTACATCGACAAAACCTTATAAGATTACTAAAGTTTGTGTATTCCGTTAATTAAATTAAACTTTTCTTGCGATTAGATGTCGAGGTTTTGTTTACATTCAGGTGATTTAAATATAAGCGTGTTTTAATGCAAGGGCAGACAAATTTTGCAGCCTATAGCTAGTAAAGATGGGCAGGCCCATACCGCGTGTTTGACGTGTTGAAGTTTCAGTTGAATAGTTGCTACGAAATTTGATCTAAAGACTAGCAAAGACAGACTAGCATTCAATAGCATTTTAATTTACACTTAAAGGAAATTGTTTCTTGTATTATATATCGTACAGCATTTCTGGAAATGCATTAAGAAGAGCTATTGGTTGTATTACTCTCGCAATTGTACCAGATTGTCGTTTTTGTGTTTATATTTTACAGTCTATATCGGATGCCCTAAATGTGTAATAGTTCTAGAATGAGTATCGATTGTTCTAACAGTACCGTTTGTGCCAACTGTACCGATTATTCCAACTGTACCGATTATTCCAACTTTACTGAAAATTCTAACTGCATCGATAGTGTCAACTGTACCGATTATTCCAACTGTACCGATAATTTTCTAACTGTATCGATAGTGTCAACTGTACCGATTATTTAAACTGTACCGATTATTCCAACATACACTTGGAATGATCACGATGGTGACAACTGTACCGATTGTTCTAACTGTACCGATAGTATTATACCAACTGTAACTAACTGTACTGATTGTTCTAACTATGCCAATAATTGTAATTCAAACTGTATTGATGGTGACAACTGTACCGATTTATCTAACTGTACCGATTATACCAACTGTACCGATAGTTCTAACTATACCAATAATTGTAACCGCCTATTGGTAGGATTATAAGAATTCTCTTAGAATAAGTTGGTTAAGAATGAGTAACAGACTATATAGGGGGGTGGGTATTTTAAAACGAATGCAAGGTCTAGCCGATGTAATGTGCACTTTAGGTTAAGTAAAATATGCACTAGGACTGCGTGGCCCGCTTGCTGTGTCGCGGCGGCTGTCGTCGCGCGTTCGTACCGTTTCTGTCAGTGGCCGACTGCTTGGCGCCCGAGCTCGACGAAGCAGGTGCCCCTGGGACGGTGCCCACGGGTGGGATCCGGAACAACTGGATCTTTAGGTGATCGCAGATTTCTAGACAGATCTGCCCGCAGTACCGTATGAGGTCGGCGAACACCCATATCTGTGGACGCGTGGACGAATATTACATAATTTTCTAAATAGTACAATTTTATAGCTGCCAGCATGAAAGTTAACATATGGAAATACTCCATGTCTGCCTCCAACGTATTAGTAACGCTGAGCTGATTGTTTGTTGGTTTGATTTAGGAAGTAATTATGCTACTTCTTCTTATACTTCTCAGCCAATATAAATTGCTAAGTCACAATTCCGTGTAGTGACGGATTTAGAATACATAGTACCACCCCTTTCCATCCTGAGGGTGTCGTAAGAGCCGACAAAAACAATAACAAACAAAAACATGATACGAAACCCTGTGCCAACCCGGCTGGCCCACGTGTAACTGTAAACTACTCAAAGGATTTTGAAGCGTTTTTTTTAATAGATAGAGAGATGCCAGAGGAAAGTTTATATGTATAATACATCCATACTAAAGTAGAGAAACACTGATATATTTAGAGGTTCATCATTGCACCCGTGTGAAGCTCGCTAGTAGTATTTATAAGTATACGCACCGCACACAACCACAGTACAAAGTACTCCGGCAACGCGTTGTTGAAGTATTGGTTTAGGAAGAGCATGGCTGGCCCAAGCATCGACCAGTCATAGTAATCCATCTCGCTCTTGGTCATATGAGCCACCTGTAAACGAAATCGGGGGCCAATGTAGTGTATAATTGCCACTACAGAGTTTATTGCTGACTCTTCTCTGTAAAGCAATGTTACAAACCGGTGTGGTCCAAACCTAGATACATAAAGGTAACTTTTTAGTTTGGGTATTGTTAGCATCTCGGCGTTTAAATGTATCATTAAATCTGATGGGGGGTGGGGGGTGGGGGTGTAGAATATAAAACTTCACCACCGCATGCTGGCAAATAACGCGTGTTGTAAAATTCAACAAAACCCAACACGCTTGGTGGTAGGATCTAAGTTTCCGCCCGGCTAGCTACCACCCTCACATCTAAGTCGGGGTATAATGATCTTAAACTGCGGCTTTCTTTAAAAAAACATGTCACTTTTGACAAATTAAAACATAATGTTAATAATTACTTAGTATAGGTTTCCGTGTGGTGACCGATTCCGAATACTTAGTGTCACCACCTCATTCCATCCTAAGGGGGTCGTCAGAGCCGACATAAGGAATTAACAACGCCGATATCCTAGCCAGAAGAGAAGGTAAACTTGATACGAAACCCTGTGCCAACCCTGGCTAATTAACCTCCACGTAATTGGAGGAGGCCCCACTCGCCGGTAATTTATGGGCTGATTAGTAGCAGTAGTAAGTAGTTAAAAGTTAACCTAAATACAATAAAAAACTCACCACAAGCCTATTGGTGACTTTGGCAGCGACCATGCCGAACGCTAGTATGTACAGCGATGGATGGTTTTGGTACACATTGGATTCGCTCTTCTGGAAGATGATGAAGGCAGGCACCACCACAAAGGAGAACGGAATCACCGGGGACAGTATGCTGGTGCCCTGGACATTAACATACTCCGTGTACCAAGCCCTTGCGGCTTAGCACAACGACTAGCGTATGGAATAAAACATCACATGACACAACATAAATCCCTCGCTTTAGTTAAAAAACCCGCCACAACTGCGGTTACAATTATAAACAACGCAACGGCAAATGCTATAATCTGCTTTTCAAGATGAGCTGTATACGTTCCATACGCTAGTATTATGTATATACTTTAAACATTTACATGATCATGATAGAATATGTAGAGCTCTTGAAATGAAAGATACTGAAATTCATTACTTTCATTTACCAACAACTGAATAGTTCATGAGCTAGAAATTTACAGTGAAGTAACATTTATCTTTCATTTCCAGTAACTGACGTATTCCAATACGATTATTGAAAATATTTTCAAGCAATAGATTTGATTTTAAATAATATGGCATGCAAGTTTCGCACGATGCAAGCTTTGAATTAAAATATGCTGTTAGTGTTAATGAAGTATGTCAAGCCCACAACCCAACCTTGGATATCCAAGTGCGTTTGTTCCTAAAGTGATTTAGTAGGTAGATATTTGAAAGTTGAGTGCAAATGACAAAAAATATACAATTTTTACAGTTAAATCACAATTTAACTGTAAAAACTTTTTTGATTGTTGATATTTTTAACTGGATCTTGTAACTGGAGGAGGCCCAACTTAGTAGTGGGTCATAGATGGGCAGAATATTAGTAGTAGATCTCTTTGAGAGTTGTACAATAAATTATCTATAATATTAAATCAATTTAGGATTGAATGATGAATGAACAAAGATGAGTGATGAGCGGCATTCGAAATACAGTCAGAATGAGAATGACAAAGGACAGCACAGCACAACACTACAGGACGACACATGTGAGCACCGACGGCCAGTCATCGAACATCGTCACGGGCCTGTCCTTATAGGAGTTACTAGGCGTGAGCTTCTGGCGTCACACGTACATTTTGTGCAGTAGTTCTCTGGTCAGTGTTGCCAGTTCCATACTACAGGTATACCGAATCGACGAAAAAAATATTATAAAAACCGATTTAATAATCATAATAAAAAATAATGATACATTTAATTTAAACAAAGTTTTACTTTATTTGTGTGTCGCATTAAAATTAGAAATACAAATAAACAAGCGACGGAGTGACGCATTGTGTAGTTTTGGGTGACCTGGACTTCTTAGCTTGCAATTAGGAACATACAAGTTACTACTCAATTCACTAATAACGCGAGTATATCGAGTTATGGCTCTTATTTGTCTTTAAAATGTAACAAAGTCTAAAAGACATCGCCTAGTTTGTGCGTACTTTGGTATTTTTGTCAATGTAAGGGTTAATCTGGACGGACGTCGGAATGTTTTCACAGAAGCGATTAATCTTCTTAGAAACGAACGTTAACATTGCGTGAACCAATTATTCACAGACATTTATTTTTTCTGATATATAAAGATAGCTCTGCAGTTGTTAATAGTATTTTCGTGAGTGAGCGTTTTACGTAAGTGAACGTTTTTATTTGTAAGTAAAACTATTATAAATCAGCGACAGAAAACTACGCATATTAGCATTATCAAGTAATAGAGCAAACTCGAATAAAAGCGTCTAATCGCATGCGAGGTAAGTCAGTGGTTACTGGACTACGTCGCGGAAAGGTCTGGCAACACTACCAGTAGTGTTATTCGCACGGCACAAGGCTATTAACGAAAATGTCTTACTGCAACTGTGGAGCCGTTTTTCCCCACTCCACCCTTCATTATCACTTTTACGTAACCGACGACTAGATAAGTGGTCAACAAGACCACTACGTAGTTGGATACCAAATTCAAACTGAGGTCTATTGACGGCAACTGTAGTGTTAGACCGTGATATGCGATGTGATGATGATGGTCACATGACGTCATGCGGTTAGGGTCCCAGGCGGCGATGACGACGGGATATACCGGCAGCAGCCATAACAGAAAAAAACACAGACATGCCATTAATTTAAGAAAACACGAAACCAAATTAGGGACAAAATAATGACACTTATGAGAAATAACCTGACATGTGTAGTCTTCACTCAGAGCTTTTCTTTGTGTTAATTTGTTAATCAGGAATTAGCAAAAGAAAACTTGGTTGGCCAAAACAGCCTTAAAACGCCAGCATCTATTTGCTATTTTTTAATATGTGTAAGGTTCATGTCATTGAAACATCCAAAGTAAAAATTAACTAAAATTACGGCAATAAGATTCTAAAATTTAGTTTAAAATCCGGATTTTTCAGCACCAGGTATCACTTTCGTTTGCTTAGGTATCTACTTTTGCAAATTTAACACTGCCCAATTACGAAATCCTTAATGAATTTCATTGATAAAAAGTATTTCCTTCCTATACAATATTCTACGAAAAAAGTTACTTTCGCGACATTTGTGATATGATTTATGTGAAATAAAACCCTAGTTACTAGGTTTACCAGGATGTACCCAAATGAGTTTCATGGAGTGTGAACCAAACCACAATGGAAAATATGGAACTCTTCCTATGCACTCTATATATGCATAGGAACAAATGAGTCGTTTTTGTCGTTCAAACCATGAAGTCATGAAAAGCGTATTCTTATGTAATCATTATTTAAATGACGAGCCATGCGGTATGGGATCATGTGACGATTCAGCTAAATTTAACAAACAGACAAAATATTTAATGCATTTAAATTCGAGTAGTGAATAGACAAACACTTGAAAAAAACTTTCTCAATTGGATAAATGACTAAAATTACAGAAAACACAGAGGTACATTGAGATGTTTAGTTTAGTTTAGTTGTTTTAATTTACTACGCATTAAATCGCCACATGTTTCCGTTTTTCCCACGGGATATTATCACGCCTTGTTAGTGAAACTATAAGGTTCATGTCTTACAGCAACGGTCGATCCGTTTTTGCCACATCCCTTACTGGGGAACTTGGAAATAAAGTTGATGAGAAAGTGAAACTGTCCCACGAAGCACATTGCTGACGATAGGAGACACCACGGTGCGCCCAGCACAGGAATCTGTGTTGCCACCGAGCGTTGTTAGTATGATCAGGAGAACGCTTGATTCAAAAAGGGCGAAAGTTTAGCCATCTCACGCAAAAACCCACCTGACCATGTCCATCAGAAAGTTTGAAATGGCCTTAACATCTCGCTGGTGATATGATAAAACAACACGGAGTTAATCTAAATGAAAGTTCATGTAATGATTTCATTTAATGATCTTTATTTAAACTAAAAATGAACGATTTTATTATTTAAAACGTTGCGATTCGCTGTCTTTTTATTGTTCTTATTCTTAAAAGCAAACGGAATGTTATTTATTTTTAACCGAGTTTATAGGCCGAATATTTCACAATGAGTGAAGACTCACATGAAATGAAACTAGAGTGCGACGCACCAACCATAATATACTAAGACAATTTTTACGTGATCCATAACTAATTACCTAAGAACGATTATGAAATCAATTCGACGACCCTTACAATAAAAATGGTGTTCTAAGTAAAAAATTGGGTATCGCACGAATTTTGCGTAAACAAGTGCGACAACTAAATTAGCAGCAGTATCTATGAAACACAAAAGGAAATCACGACTTAAAGTAAATATACGAAGTATTACGTAAGTAATTCATTTTACACTTGTCTGTTAAATTGTGATGTCATTTGTTTGACCATCGGGGCCCCAAACCGGCTGATCCAATAGTCAAAATCGACAATTACCGTGTCTTTGATTGCCCATTTTGAGAGTTTTAGTAGCCTACTGCTATTGGACGTATGCCGCACTCTTGACACAAACACTTGGCAAAAAGATCATCTTCAATCGTGATGGGCACTTCAACAGAAAATAGTTTAATTCACTAAAAAGAGTTCAATAGTCGTGTAAAGGTGTTCCATATCTAAAACACTTTTTTTGATTTTATTTTTATTTGACGTATATCATGACAAGGTGCGTTAAGTTTATTACCTAGTTCAATTAGCTAGCACGCTATCTCTTTCCACTCGTTTTACCGTATACATGTTTAGGTCGTATTAGTTAATAATTATCCTAATATTGACACTCATGAATAATAAATTGCATCTGTATGATAACTTAACTGTCGCACTATGTTGTAGTCGCTAAATCTAATCAATTTACTGCAATCCTAATAATCAGTTAGAAACATGCTATTAAAAAAACCCACATGATAATAAGCGAAAAAAAAACGAAATGTAACAATGTTATTAAAATAAACCGAAGCTTTCGAAACGAAGGCACTTGCAAACTTAAAACGAATCTTTGACTAAATTGCATGCCCATGTTTGGCCTGACAATTAAAGAAAACTATAATTTTAATCCGTTTCGACCCTCGAGAAGGTTTTATGCCGTCTGAAAAGTCCCGTAACGTTGGCTTGTAATATGTATAAAGTACTTTTAAAAGTAAATATATCTAAAGCAAGGTGCTTTCAAGTAATTTACGATAGATCGGAACATGCAAATAGAAAATAAAATACTCAAGTAACGAGTACTACAACTTTAGGCTAGGAGTAAGTGAGCAAGTGCCAATAAAATCATGAATGCCAAAAAGATCTACATTCAACTTGATCAACTTCAACCGACGATGCAACCTTTGACAATTCTGAGCAGCCCAATGTGTTTTCCCGTCTCGACTTGTCGCATGGGAGTATTTCAAAGAGAAATCCATATTTGTTGTCCTGGTAAATCCAAACTAACAATTATATCTTTCCGTAGGCGACCTATTAAGGACGCAACGATGTGTGCAGTGTGCAATTCTATGTACAGATGTGTGAGTGCAATTTTTTTTTGTAACATACGTTGCACGACAGCATTCAAGGCAGTAAAGTATGCCTATAATTTATGAGCTAGTTTCTGTAAATGTGGCTTTTCACCACATGTGTTTATAATTGTGGGTAATGACCGTCTCCCGTACGTGAGTCGCGACGGAAATGCACTACAGTAATGGGGTCTCACAGCGACAGTGGAGCCGTTCTTGCCGACGCCCCCGGCGAGAATGGCGCCTGCGAGCGCGCCCACCGTGAGACAGGTGCCGCCAACCGCGAACAGAGCCAGCGAGCAGCGCACCTCAACATCACCGAACACCTATTTTGGGGCGTGATTGTACCAGGGCAAACTTTACGCGAGAGATGATTTTACTCCAGAGGTGACTTTACACCAGAGATAATTTTACTCCAGAGGTGACTTTACACCAGCGGTGACTTCACACCAGGGGTCACCTTACACCAGTGGTAACTTTTAGATACGCTTTTATATTTATAGTAAAACCACCCGCGCCTAGAATAAATTATAATGATTTTACCATACTGGTAGTGTACCTTGGCGGGTGTCCTCCAATTTCCGAGAATACTGCTACCATTCATTTATAGTAAGATCAAATACTTCCTAAGTCGTTATCTTCAAAGGCTGTTATTGGCCTATTTGAGAGACGTTTTGGCCACCGGTATATAAACTTAATGATCGTTTTGTTGTACATAGATATTCTATTCTACGTTATGAAAGCCAAAATTATAAAGACAATGTTTAATTTTGGGTTAGAATATGATTTCGCTGTTTTATCGACGGTCTCCCGTCATTCATTACGATCTACAATCATTGACGATAATTAATTAAAGATACTTGTCTAAGCAGATATGGTGATCGCATAAATATCAAATAAAAAATTATGGTAGCTTTAATTTGTTATCGTGTTAATCCGTGTAACGATGGGTTTGCATGTAGAAAATAAAATACATGTGGGTATTTTTAAAACGTCAAACCTTTAACCGTAAAAAATACTTTTTTTTATTTTTATCCAGTATCGTGTTGTATTACATTATAATATTTTATCCATAGACTGCACAAAAAAGGACGTCAAACGTACAAATGTTAAAATAATTGACTGGCAGAAAATAAAAACAAAACATATTTGCATACTACATACCTATCTTTTTAAACGTCACCCAAATAAATTAGGCGAAATTATGTTAAAACGCAAGTTACGTTTCAAATATATGAACAAACAATTATATTTGCAAGTCATCATACAAGTCAGTAGTAAAAACCTGTTCAACTTGACGGATACAATAATTTTAATATTTCTTGTAAAAACTATTTGATGAGTCTATGATGGACTTTGAACTTATAGCATAAAAATAACGATATTCATAACATATTTATTGCTACTGATGACAGAATCTTTCGACGATTCCCTTGTTTGATTTGAGAAAAGTCAATATTGTATAACGATACGAAATAAAAGCTTTCTCCGATTAGCTATAACGTGCGAACGATCGTTTTAAATCCTAACTGTCAAAAGACAGTACTTTGGATTTAGAATAGTGACACCACCCTATTACCTTAAGGAAAACCTGAAAAGAAACTCTCTGCCAACCCGTCTGCCCAGCGTGGCACAATAGGCTAATAACCCTCCCTGTGATGGGAAGAGGTCCGACTCAGCAGTAGTGACCCACTGCTTTATGGGCTGAGTAGTAGATATAGGTAAATAATGTCTAGACCATATTAAATTCAAACCGGGTTTAGAAATAATCAACCATTAGTACCTACTGTAGTTAGCTATCCGGGGAAGCTTCGCTTTTTGTAATAGACACTTGGCCAAAAGACAGCGTATTTAAGTTGTTAGTTCATGTCACGCGTAAATACGAAATTCGTAATCGTGTATTTGCAATTGTTTTCAAGCTCCAAGTACGAATTGCCATGTGATGAAGTGCCAGCGTGGGAAATAGTGCTTCGACATCAAAAAGTCGGTACCACGATCGTGTGGACATTTTTTTATAGTCCTAAATAATCTTGGTTTATAAATTTCTTGGCCTCCTAGCGGTGAAAATATGGCGATTGTCACGTGCAATTATTACACTTTTGAATGTATATTTTATCATTTATTGTACTTATATATA